>CM042194.1:13659494-13683686 GCA_023539305.1 Ilex asprella | reverse complement strand
TTATAATAGCTGGCCTGGTTTCTTATGACTGTTCGAATGGTATGTTGCGTTCGAATGTTGCTTCCTTGTTCCAAGCTTTTACAATTTGTTCCCTAATGTGTTGTTGTTGCCTTCAAAGGTAGTTTTTGCACCCCTTAAACCCTTGTTCACTTTATGACCTGAAACATCATCACTTAAATTCCATCAAAGCACAATTAGTCCAAAAAGGGGCATAAGAGTATGCTACATTTGAGTACTAATCAATGTACATTCACATCCCATTGTTACTTGCTTTTGCGGTCAAAATGAGCAGAATTGCAATGATTGAGCTATTAATGGAGTTCTGATATTCATATTGCTAAAGGTGTTTGTTAGGCCCTATCATGGTGTTTGAGATGATTGCAGTTAAGATGGTGCTTAATGATAGCTTGAAAGGTGAAGCGACCAAGAAATCAAAAAAACAAGTTAAAACCTATCGGTAGGTCCTAACAGTAGGTTTTGGCTACAGGACCTGCACCTACCACAAATCTATCAATAGGTTTCTATCGATCTACCGGTTGGTTTTACTGGAACTCAAGGTTTGCAACTCAAGGTCTGATTATGCAACTCAAGGCTTGCAACTTTGGGAGTCCTATCATTGGGTCTCCCACTTGTCCCTAACACTCCTTACACACAAGACACTCCCTCCTTAACCCTAGCTTGGACTTTGGAGGCTTGGACATAAAAGAGTAGAGAGAGAATGGCTGAAGCCTGGGAGTGCAGGCTAGGCCTGTTTTAGCTTTCCCACTCCATCCTTTCACCCCCTTATTGATGGGAGAACAATCACACAAACCAAGGAGGCTCCATGGACTTTTTTTTTGGGGTGGGGGGACTACACACATTTTGGGGGAGATAGATTGTAATATAGAAAGAGAAGCTCAAACGAAAAAGACGAATAGTGCTAGAGAGAAGTTGACATTTTTGCATTTTCTTCCATACATTGTCTCATAATTTCTTGTAAGACTTGTTTAAGCTTTATTTAATGTCTTTAATGTCATTTATTACAAGCATATTTCAAGTTCAGTCTTACATTTTGGATCTCACCATTAATGCATTTAAGTTCTTTATTTTCAAGTTTTAAAATGGGTATTGAATATTTTTCTTCATAGTTTATGTTTTCTTGCATTAAACTAAACTCCAATCTTAATTTCTTTACAATGTCTCTTCATTTTATTTATGTCTTTGCTTTAGATATGAGTAGCTAAGTTTATAGTTGGCTAATCCAGGGAAAAATTTCCCTTGATTATGCTACTTCAACTCATTTTCATTCCTCCCCGTAGTGTACGATGACAAGATTTGACTAGGTTGAGTGTGAACGTGGTTGTGAGTTCTTGATAAACCATAGGCATTGTCACGCGGTATGCTTGAATCCTCACCTCTATTTTGGTCCCACACTTTCTACTAATCAATTGAACATATAGGCACCATTGGAGGAAGGTCTTGAGTAGATTTGGCATTCTCATCGGAATGATCCCTTCAGATTAGTCAACACTTGTTTCCATTTCATTTTCACCAAGAACACAATCACAAACCAACTTCAAACATCAAAATATTTTTACACTTTTCCCTTTTTACCAAAATCACATTCCACACGATTCTCCTCCTTCCATGAGGAGACGACCTTGGAATACTTTTCCAAGTAAAATACAACATTCAAAAGTCTTTCTACGCTTGGAGAGCACTTTTGTTCACACACACACACACACACATTTCTTTCTCTACTATTCTGTTGCCCCATTTTTCACATCATTCCAAGGGAGAGTGACACTCCCCTATCCGTATAAGACATACACACATTTCAGTGTGTTGTGTAGAGATTAGGGAATATAATGGACACAATCAAGCATTTTTGGCGCCATTGTCAAGGAAGGCAAAACATTGAATTAAGAAGGTGATTTATGGACAATGGAGGTAAGTCCTGTGACATTTATCATGGGTTGAGGTACGTTTCTCCTTGTACATACTTTTGTTTGTTTACATTTTCAATTGTAGATAGTTTGTATGTGGGTACAGGATGAACAAAACTGATTGGTTAGAAAACCATTAGGCCGCAACATGAACATTGACCAAGACCCACCCCAGGATGCGGGTGATAATTTTGAGAATGTTGGTGCCAATTAGAACATACAAAGGGGTGGGGGAGTGCAAGAACCAGAATGCCTACTCCACGCAATTCTCCCTCATATTAATGAAGGGAACAATATCCAAATTGATCCTCCGGCAAGATCAAAGAGGGATTTCCTTCAACCGACTCGTAGCACCACCCTCTCATGCATTCTCTTACCAATCCAAGCTCTTCTCTTCCTAGTTAAGCCAAAAATGTTGCAACTACTTCATACTTTCCATGGAATTGATAAGGAGAATCCTTATTTACACGTTAAGGAATTCGAGGATATAGTTGCAACCTTCAACGCTAACTATGCTATGGAAGACATTGTTCATCCCTTTTTCCCTCAAGGACAAAGCAAAAAAGTGGTTAAATTCCTTGTGGCCTCGATCCATAACCTCTTGGGCTCAAATGCTTTTTGAGTTTTTGAATAAATTTTTCCCGGTGCCAAGAACCACAGCTTTAAAGAAGCAAATTCAAAACTTTTCTAAAAAGCCCAATGAGCAATTTTACAACTATTGGGATTGCTACAAGGAATTACTACAATCCATTCCACTTCATGGTTTTGAATCATGGCAATTGGTAAGTTTTTTCTATGAAGGAATCACACTCGGACATAGACAATTCATTGATATGATGTGTAATGGTGAGTTTTTTGAACAAGGACCTTGATGTGGCCCTAGACTACTTTAGTATATTGGTCCAAAATGTCTAATCTTGGGATATCACGGATCCCACCGACGTACCTAGGTCATCTCCGTGTAGTAGTCAACCACAAGGGGGGAGGAATGTGTGATTTGAGAGACCAGGAAGACTTTCTTTCCAAACTGCCAAGTTATCTCGAAAGGTAGAAAGCCTACAGGTAAATAGGAAACATGAGGTGTCAAATATTTCAAAGACTGAGGAGTTTTGCTCTATCTGTAAGAATATTAAGCATTCCCTATCAGATTGCCCTAACATTTCGGCACTTAAAGAAGTGTACCATGAGCAAGTTCATGCCTTTAACCAAGTGAGCCAATCATTCTCTCGACACTCAAACACTTACAATCTGGGTTAGAGCAATCACCCGAACTTTAGTTGGAGAAATGAGAACCCCACTCCTTATAGTTCTGATGCATATTCACCCCCTATGCCTCCTAAGCAAGGTCAAAGGCAAGCATCTAGCCCTTAGTACCCCTGGTTTAATCCGCAAGGGTATTCACAAAACCCGTCTCCATTGAATTTCGCCCAAGGTTCACCTCCACAAACTTCTAATCAACAAGAACCATCCAACCATCCACTTACCAACCTCCTCACAAAAGGAGTTTGGAGGATGTGGTGCATTCTTCCATTCAAAGCCAGACTACCTTCAATCAAAGCCAAACCGCCTTTAACAACAACATTTTAACTCAACTCACAAAAATTACCTATTCCATAGGGATATCACAACAAGAGAAAGAGAAACTCCCGCTCAACCCCTAAGGGATAACATGTGATTGAGTCATCTGAACTCCAAAGGAAGAGTTGTCAGCAACTCAAAGCGGTCACCAACCTTCGAAGTGGTAAACAAATTCACAAGACTATTGTGCCAAATGTCTCACCCAAGGCCACATTGCCAATAAAGTCAAAGGTGACACCGAGGGGGTGAGGAGAGTGGTGAGGTGAGTGAGAAAGAAAAGAATGTTGATGAAAGTGTGCATGCATCCCCCTTTCCTGCCCCTTGTCCTAATTGTTTGAAGCCACCTGTCAAGATGGCTAACTATTCCGATATAATTGAGATGTTCAAGTAGGTAAAAATCAACATTCCACTCCTCTACGCGATAAAGCAAATTCCATCGTGTGCAAAGATCTTGAAGGACTTTGCACAATGAAGAGGAAACTCAATGTCACAAGAAGGCATTCATCACCGAGCAAGTGAGCTTAATCCTGAGGATGAACACCCCACCAAAATTAAAAGACCCCGGTTGCCCTACCATTGCCATCACAATAGGGAAGTGTCAGGTGGAGCAAGCATTGCTTGATTTGGGGGCTAGTGTCAACCTCCTATCTTACTCGGTGTTCAAGTAACTCCAACTTGAAGAATTGAAGCCAAGTTTAATCACTCTTAAGTTGGCAGATCAGAGCATTTGAACACCAAAGGGAGTGGTTGAGGATGTTTTGGTCAAGTGGATAACTTCTATTTCCCTCTCAACATGTTGCTAACCCCTGCCCCCAAATCTCTGTTATATTAGGTAGACCGTTCCTTACGACCTCTAATGCTATTATTAATTGTAGGAATGGTTTCATGAAGCTTACTTTCATGAGCATGAAGATGGATTTCAATGTGTTCAATTTGAACAAACAACGGGGGGATGATGAGGAAGTGCAAGAAGTCAATAGGATTGACACCTTGGTAAAGGAGCACTTGGAGTTGCTGGACATGTCAAAATTGGGGGAGGAATAGGTTGACGAGCAAGATGAGCCGGAGAGCTTGAAAGGGGTAGAAAAGTGGAGCCCTACATTTGAGAAGCTTCCGCACCAAGAGAAGAAGATTTTTTCCATCAAATGAGCAAAAAACCATATTGGAGTTGAAGCCATTACCTTCCCATCTTAAGTATTCATATCTTGGGGATGATAAGACCTTTCAAGTGGTGATTAGCTCAACTCTTGGAAGTGTTGAGCAGGCATAAGGGAGCGATCCGTTGGACAATTTCCAACATCTAGGGGATAAGTTTCCTCATCTGCACACATTGCATATATCTTAAGGAGGACTCCAAGTCGTCTCGACAACCATAGAGAAGGTTGAATCCAATCATGAAGGATGTGGTGAGAGATGAGGTACTAAAGCTACTTGACGTGGGCATCATTTTTTGGATTGCCAATAGTAAGTGGGTTAGCCCCACGCAAGTAGTACCCAAGAAGTCGGGAGTCATAGTTATTGCAAATGAGGTGAATGCGCTTATTCCAACTAGGGTTATAACCGAATGGAGAGTATACATTGACTATGAAAAGCTCAACTTGTACATAAGAAATGATCACTTCCCTTTGCCATTCCTGGACCAAGTGTTGGTAAGAATAGCCGGACACTTGTTCTATTGTTTCTTGGATGGGTACTCCGGCTACAATCAAATCGAGATTTCATTAGAAGATCAAAAGAAGACCACCTTTACTTGTCCCTAAGGTACCTTTGCCTACCGTCTCATGCCTTTAGGATTATGCAATGCCCCTGGAACTTTTTAATGTTGCCTGATGAGAATTTTTCAGTGATATGGTGGAGAGGATTGTAGAGGTGTTTATGGATGACTTCTCGGTGTTTGGGAATTCTTTCAGTGGATGTTTGGAGAATTTGGAGAAAGTCATTGAGAGATTCGAGGAGAAGAACTTAGTCTTGAATTGGGAGAAATGTCACTTCATATAATTCACTAGTGCACATAGTTTCGGCGAAGGGAATAGAAGTTGACAAATCAAAGGTTGAGGTCATTTCCAACCTCCCTATGCCAACGGTCATCAAAGATATCAGGTCATTTTTGGGTCATGCTGGCTTTTATCGCTTCTTTATTAAAGACTTTAGTACATTGGCCCAACCTTTGACCAATTTACTTTCAAAAGATGTCCTATTTGTTTGATCAGATGATTGTGAGGTATCTTTCAAAAAACTGAAAAACATGCATACTACACCTCTGATTATGTGACCACCCAAGTGAGATATACCATTTGAGCTTATGTGCGACGTGAGTGATTACGTAGTCAGCACTATGCTTAGTCAAAGGGAGGACAAGAGACCGTACGTAATATACAATGCTAGCAAAACCCATAACGAAGCACAAATGAATTATACCACCACTGAAAAGGAATTGCTAGCAGTAGTATTTGCATTGGATAAATTTCGGTCCTACATCATTAGATCACTGATAGTAGTCTATACTGATCACTCTGCTTTGAAGTATCTGTTGTCTAAGCAAGATGTAAAATCGAGACTCATTAGGTGGATACTCCTCCTGCAAGAACTCAATTTGACAATCAAAGATAAGAAGGGAGTGGAGAACGTTGTGGCAGATCATTTGTCCCGACTAGTAGTACAAGAGGCCAATGAGCACATTCCAATCCCTGATTTTCCCTGATGAGCATTTACTTTCGATTCATTCTGTTTGTCTATTGTATGCTGACATATGTAATTATTGCAACAATACAAATCCCATCACATTGGAACCCGGAGGATCGAAGAAGATTTATGGCAGATGTGAAGCACTTCAACTTCGATAACCCATACCTGTTCAAGTACTACCTTGACCAAGTCATGCGGAGATGCATATCGGAAAATGAGCAGCCGGATGTCCCTGCATTTTGCCACTCAGAAGCATGTGGTGGTCACTTTTTTGTCAAAAAGACTTCGGCAAAAATTCTACAATTAGGTTTTTACTGGACCTTCACTTAACAAAGACTGTGTTTCATTTTGTCAATAATGCGCAAGATGCCAAAAACTGGGTTGTGTGACTCGGAGGAATATGATGCCCCTCTCCCCTGTACTTGTCATTGAAATATTTGATAGTTGGGGCATTGACTTTATGGGTCCTTTCCTTGTGTTGTTTGGTTTTCTACACATTCTATTGGCAGTGGAATACGTGTCCAAATGGGTGAAGGCTATCCCAACCAAGACCAATGACCACCTAGTTGTGGTCAAATTCTTGAAGGAGAACATTTTTTCAAGGTTCGTGATGCCTCGTGCTATGATAAGTGACGACAGATAGCATTTCTACAATGGCCAATTGCGTCTTTGATGCATAAATATGGCGTCACATATAAGATATCCATTGCATATCACCCATAGACCAATGACCAAGTTGAGTTAGTCAATAAGGAGATATAAAATATCTTAGAGAAAACGGTGAACCCAATGGGAAAGATTGGTCATTTAGATTGAATGATGTCCTATGGGCTTACCGCATTGCCTACAAGATTGCCTTAGGCATGTCTCCCTACCGGCTTGTCTATGGATAGACTTGTTGCCATTTTCCAGTTGAAATGGAACACAAGGCTTATTGGGACATAAAGACTCTAAACTTTAATTTGAGGATGGCCGGAGAGCGTAGGATATGACACCCCAAAATTCGGGGGTCCGTTGATTACCCATCAACCCACGGAATACTTGTGGATACTAAGTAACTCGATATCACACCATTATGCCCCATTTATCGGGGTCCATAATTTAACAAAATTTCTGGGGAAAGTCTCATTTGTACAGGGAACTTAACCCAAAATACAACCTGTGCAATTATACAATCATTTGGCTCATCTGTGACCCAATATAAAACACTGACCACACTGAGTCCATGTATACATACTTTTGATGCCCCTAAAATCGGGGTTCCTAGGTCAATGTATGCAATGTGACATTGATTTGTAAAAGTGTGACATGGAGTGTAACAGTGTTACATGGCATATAACCGTGTGACATGGCAGGTAAAAGTGTGACATTGGCGGGTAAAAGTGTGACATGGGGTGTAAAAGTGTGACATTACCTTGTACCACTGTGGCCTATAAACCCATCACACCTCTGCATCAAACATAGTTAATATAAGTTCAAATTTCAATCATTTTACATTCATTACATGCAAAAAAAAATTGGATTTAAAAGCTACAAGTCGGTTTTGCTTCAACCATGGGGCCCCGATTGTGAGTCGTCCGCTGACGCATAACCCGCACCTGAAATATTTCTGCGTATAGGGTGAGCAACGCTCAATAGGGTATCCTCTACAGAGGCTACTCCCCACACTAGATGTATATTAATTTGCATATGTAACAATTATAAGCAATATTCTTTTCAATCAAGACTCACTCATGCAACTTCAACCCAAGTCCTCACCAACTCCCTCAACGCAATGCAATGCACGTGTGTAATGAATCCGTCAATTGACGAAAATACATCCAACAATTGTTTGAAATAAAAGTTGTGTATTTATAAAACCAAATCATTGTTGGATGTTACCCATTGAATGAGTATTTTTATAAAACAAAATCTTGTGTCTTTGTTGGGCAACAGATTACGGAATCACACCGCCGGCTCCATATGCCTTTTTACACTTTTTGGACTTGCACCGTCGGAGTGTATGAACCAAGTAGCCAGGTCTTGCACTCGAGGGGAGAATCTAGCCCTTCTTGTTATGCCTGACACAAGTTTTTCATCAACCATGCGACTCAAAGGGGATCTTCGATCCAACCTTCCTGAGACGACATATCAACCATCAAGTATGGTGTTTGATCAATCATGCACTCACGCACCCACACTCATGACTCATGCCCATGAATGTGATTTCAATATCATGCCCAATATGCATTAATGACAAATGAGCAATTCAACCACATGTCGAGATGTTCTATGACAATTTATATCTTATGCATATAATTATCAAACTTTGTCACAATGTCAACATATCAACATTTCATTTTCCATTGTAATTCATATCTTAAGCATATGTTTTCTCTTTACCACATCATTCAAGCATGTTATCGCAAATCTCATGCAATTAACCCACTTTATTTCATATAGACATTTTATCAAACACCTTCAAGGTACCAAATCATGTAATCACATAACATGCCTAAATTTATCACATAACTGTTAAAAAATCAGAATATAAGATTTTTACATACGCAATTATCAAAACATCCTAGAAATCACAAACTAGCAATTTCTAACTACCAATTCACACTATAATTGAGCCTACCCATTTCCATTAAACCAACTCTAATTGATAAGTGTTAAAACACTCAAAACAGGCCACCCATTTCCTATGGTGCCCATAGGATGTAAATAAACCAAAGTAGGAGGGAACCCTACCTCTTGAAGTGTAAAACACCCGTAGGAAGCTTTAATAACACGATTCAAGACCAAAGATTTGATTTCTTCAAAATCCCCCCTTTGGATCTTTGGTGAAATCTTCAATTTTTGGTATGGTCTAGTAGCCCATGTGGAGGAGAACACTTTTTGTTCTTAGTCCAAGTTGATTCGACCAAAGTTTGGCCCTAGATCACAAGAAGAAAGGCTTGAGAACCCATGCTTTCTCTCTTTTGCTCCTTCTCAAACCAACGTTTAGACCAGCAGAGAAAAATCAGTGGAGAAATCAGATTTTCCACCTATTTACAGTCTCAAAACCCTTAGCTCACAACGCATCACACGACTCCTATTTTCGGGTCCATTTTCGCCCCGAAACGATTAAATTTTGCACCGGTTTAAGCTCAAAATATTTTATATGAACTTTATTTAAATTATTTTCTAAATTTCAAAATTATAATAAAAATTTCATTTTTTGGGGGTCACCGGACACCCGTCGTCTCAAAAAATGTGAAAAATTTGACTATCTTATAATCTAACGAAATTAGACTAGGTAATTAGATTGTGCGAGACAAATTCAACACTGAGGTCCGTTTCGTCATCTGAGCTTTAAAAAAATTCAGGTTTGCAACCCGTAACGTAGTGGAAAATTACCGTTTTGCCCCTTTTTCATAAAAAAATTCAATTTTTTTTTCGAGTTTTACATAAGAAGCTAGAATTGAATGAATTGGAAGAGACTTGAAGAGATGTGAATGACAGCTCTAAAATTTTAAAATAGCGGGCAAAGATCTTTCATGAAAAATTCATTGTGAGAAAGTCATTCGAGCCCGGCTAAAAAGTGCTCTTATGAAACTCTTGTCTCTCAATCTTTCAAGGAAAACTCCGATCCCATTGGGATGGCCCCTATCTTGTCAAGGTGGCCAACCCCAATGGAGCTATGGAAGTCACAAACCCCGAAGATGGGAGGACATTCACGGTCAATAAGCAAAGACTTAAGCCATTTTTTTTAGGGTTTTGAATGACAAGGAGTGGAGGAGGATTTGATGGATCAAGTATATCCAGACTTGTTGGAAGAGTAACTGTTCTTATGCCTTTTAGTGTACAGTCGTTTTTATTTATTGTAACTGTTCATATTACTTACCTTACCTTTTTGTATAATGTTGGCTTTCTTAAGTTGAAGATATTTGTTTTTGTCAAAGCTCAAGTGCGAGGTGTTCCCTAACCATAATCGCCTTTTTACAGTCCTTCATAGCATATCATATCTTTTGTGTTGCATTGAGAACAATGCATGAATCAAGTTGGGGGTGAGGTGCACCATTTGTATGATACACCAATGTTTGTGGAAATTTTTGTTGATAATACCAACTTTTGGGGTGGAAATTCACCTTTCACATATCACACAAATTTTTGTTTTCAATTGTTGCAAATTATGTGAAAATTTTTGAAATTTTTGTGAAAAATATCTGAATGTTGATCTGTATTCCCTTATTTAGAATGCTATGGGTTGGATGATATGCTGATTTTTGTATTGAACCTTGAACACATAAGCATATCATAGAAGTTTGGAAATGTATATGCTCCTCATATAGAAGTTTGGAAGTTTGGAGCATATCAATGATTGAGTGTCACATATGTATCTGCTTTTGAACTCAACTGTATATGCTCCTTGAATGTGTAATTTTGGAAATTTACGGATTGGAATCATATTTTAGGTTTGACCTAAATAGTGGAGATGAGTAAGGAACCATGAGAGCTTTAGTGCCAATACTTTTTGGAGGGAACTTACATTTACTCAAGGAACAATTTTTCAAATTTTAAAATTTTTCAATAATCTCATTATGCTTGTCTTGGCTAGGTGCATTAGGGTAGTAGATTGACTTTGTCTTGATATGTACAAAGCCCCCAATGCCTATCTAGAAATGATCTTAGGCCATCTTTGTTTTACTTTGAGCCTTTGCCTTTTTTTCTTGCGAAAATTTTATCCCTAGTGTCGTGATTGAGCCTTAATTGGAAGTTCGTTTTCACACCACAAATTTGACCAAACCAGTGCAAAATGTTAAAATCTGCCTCACCTTAGTTGTTCCTTTTGCTGAGTATGAATGACCATAAAAGAGGAGGTATGGTGTAGAAGCCCAAACAAAAGGGATGAATATAAGTTAAAACTCAAAAAGTTTGATGTGAACCCGTTGAGATAAGCTCGTTGAACCCAAGAACAAATTGATTCAAACCCAAGAAAGCCGAAATTCAAGTGGAAAAGGAAAAACTTCCTAAGACCCAATGAGAACTTGTCTCAAGAAAACCTTGGTTCGTAACCCAAGACCCAACGAGAACTTGTCCCGAGAGACCTTGGTTGCAAAGAGGTGCCACAAAGGTTGCAAGCCTTTGATAAACCGAGTGCTCACAAAAGAACGAGAGGAGAAAACTCTCAACTCTCTAAGCTATTGCTCTCAAAATAATTGTTGTTTTATTCATTGCACTAAATGGCCTTTTTATAGGCTACAAAACTTGGCCTCCAAGGAAGGCATGAACAATAATTCCTAAAATCTAAAATATAAAAAATAACATAATTATTGTAAATTAAACTTGGCCTCCAAGGAAGGCATGAACAGTAACTACGAAAATTAAAATAAGGTAATAACATCACTAATATAGATTATTCTAGAAGATAATCCTTCCTAGAATAGTAGTATTTGGTCTTCAAATTACTTCCATGATTGTGATAAGAATCTCCCAATCTTTGACCCTTATCCAAGCATATCCCCAAGATCTTCCCATAATCTTCACAAGATTTGGAAAGATATCTCCAAGATCTTCCCATAATCATCACAAGATTTGGAAAGATAATAGCACAAGATTTTGAGGAATAATTCTGGACTCTTTGACAGCCCATAATGCATGAGAATTCTAGGCCATATTTGGGCCCAAATCTGGCCCAAGAGGTTCGCCCCAATGGGCCTTGTGATCTGACCCATTAGGATAGGGTCTAGCTTCAAGCTTCTCTTCGTTCCTAGCTTGTAGCAAGTATACTTCACATGCTTCCACTTCTTTTAAGCCTATCTTTGATAAGGTAGAGTTACTTGAGTCCGTGGAGTATTCAGCCATGCTTGCTTGAATAAACCCTTGCATTGCCACTTGGATCTTCTTGGTCTGAGCTCCAGTAATTGGACCCCCCTGGTACATGGATAGGATCTCTAGCTTGGGACTCATCAAAGTTGAATTGAAAAGAATGATAAATCCATGAAAAGGAGGAAAATGGGGCGAGAAGAAGAAAAGAAAGACAAAATAAAAGGAAAATGTTAAGGAAAATAAAAAAAGAAAAGAAACAAAGAGTGTGGTGATGGGTTTGAACTGAAAATCCCACGAAAAGGGTGATGTTTTTGAAATAAAAGTCATTTACTTGGAACAACCCTCTATGTTATCCTCATTCCTTCGTTCATATACCTAGATATCACCCCAAGGCCTCATTAGTACCCGTGAAAGTCCTAAATAATCTAGAGAAGCATGGTGATGTGAACCCCAATTGACTTGCTTTGAGACTCAACAACAATATTGAAAGAATAACTCAAGAAAGTCAAACTCAGGTCTATGGGTAGAGAATCTAGACTCGTTGAGAACTCGTTTCAAGAACCTAGATTATATTAAAATCTAGACCCGTTGAAGAACCCATCTCAAGAACCCAAATTACAAAGAGGAACGACACAAAGGTTATGATTTACCTTTGTTAAGTTCAAAAGATCAATCAAGAACAAGAGGAGTAAACTCAACTCACAATTAAAATTCAATATTGTCTCCCATATTGTCTAACTTCTTGAAGTGGCTGGTTACATCATTTAAATACTCTTCCCAAAACATGATAAAACCCTAGACTAAAAGTTGTGACCTTTTTTCTCAAAAATGCCTGAGTGAATAGTGTCATGGGTTATTGTAGCATGAATAGTGTTGTGCTACAACAACTTCTAAAACCCTGGTTCAAATAAAATAATAAGACATGTGTGGGCTAAACATCCTCAAGCCCACTTATTCTAAACTAATAATAGAAATCCTTTAAACAAATTGAAGGCCTTAACAAAAACATGCCCTATCTAACATGTTTTCCTTCTTTCAAGGCAATCTTGAGTGCTGGACTCTTGCTAGCTTCATCCCAAGTGGATTGCACCAATCCTTGCATTACTTTCTTGGTCTTCTTGGCTCTTGATCTTATAATTGGCCCATCTGGAACTTTCAAATGATCTGTAAGAGTAGTCTCACCTTGGTTTCCATCACATGGGGGATGCATACGTCTAAAGAAAAAGAGAAGTTATTTTTGTTGCCTAATGCCCTAGCATTCTTTTCATGAGATTATGCTAAGATCGTTTCATTTTTACAAATGAACTTCATTTTCAGATTACATGTGAGCATACATAGTTTTGTGCTCAAGATTCTATCTCACATGTACACATGGAGTGTGTGCCACAATAACCAGAGTGTGATTCATTGTTAAGAGAGACATTTGGTGAGTTTTGCATTGAAGCTGAATTTGTCTAGCCTTTTAAATGTGAATTTGGTTGTGTAAGTGCTAAAATTACTTGTCCAATTCACACACACACGAGTTTTAAAATGAATGTGTAGGTGCATACTTTCGACTAGTATTTAAGGGTATAGTGATGCTCATGTGTGCTTCAGGTGTTTGAACGACATGTTTCGTAGCCGTATGCTTTGGGGATAGGGGAATATTGCTCAAGTTTTTGATATTTGAAAGAATTGGAAATGCCCGTGTTATTTGTATACATGTCTTACATTGTGGGTGTTCATTTTGGTAGTTAAAAGTTGAAATTCATGCCTTGTTTGTTGAAAGCATCAAAATTTTAAATCATGTTGCAATTTCGGTAATGACTAGGGGCATGATAGTTCAAATTGTGGTTTATTAGTGTAGAACATGTTTTGGGTGGAGGAGAGGTCATTTATAGGGTGTTAGAATGGGTAGGTTTTGAATTGAAGAGCAGTGGAAGTGATTTGGATAAGCAGGAGGTTTATTTTGCAAATAAGTAAAAAACCTACCAGTAGGTTTTAGCCACCGGTCCTGCTTCTACCACAAGCCTACTGATAGGTTTTGCTCACTAGAGTAAAACCTATAGGTAGGTTTTCATCGACGTTGATTGATGGTTTACCTTGCCTCCGTTAACCCCTAATTCATATCCCTTAGACAATGCAATGTATGAACGAATGGAAGGATTTTTCTCCCTTGGGATAGTGTCAAAAGAAAGGGCAAGGAGGAAGGGAAATGGGATGATGTAAATATGAGATGTATATGCACAAAAATGCTCCCCAATTACAAGGAAACTTTCGTGGGTCGTGTTTTACTTGGTGGTATTCCAAGGTTGATTCCACTGGGAAGGAAGTAAACCAATGTGAAAATGATTTGGTGAAAATGGAAGTGTAAAATCTTTGTGGTTGAAAGTTGTTTGGTGAAGTGTGTATTGATGAGAATGTAATGAGAGAACAAATGTTAGCAAACCCAAGAGGTCACTCCAATGGGGATACCATCTCAACTCCAAACCCTCCTCCGATAGAGCATGTATGAACGATTGATTGGCGGGAAGCTAGGGATAAAATTGGTGAGGATCTAAGCATAATCCGTGACTATGTCTACGGAATATCAAAAACTCACCAACTCATCCACTCTTAATCTGGTCAAACCAAACCATGGAACTCATAAGAGAGGGAAGAGAATGAGTTGGAATGGTATACCCAAGTGGAGGTTTCCCTTGGATTTACCAACTTAATGATTTAGCTACTCATGCTTGAAATGAAACCAACAATGTAATGAGAGTGCATGAGAAACTATGAAGATTTAGAGTAACTAAGTGCAAGAAATTAAAGGCTAAAAATGAAAGCATTTCAAACCCAGTTTACAGCTAAGAAAAATGAAAAACTTGGAGCATTAATGGTGAATCGTTAAGTAAGCATTAAACCAACAAGAAACATGAAGGAAATTAACATTAATGACATTCAATGGAGTTCTAAAGATCCTTACAATTACACGACAATGTAATGAAGAAAATGCAGAAAAACCAATTTATCTCTCTAAAAGCACTGTTCATCGTCTTCTACCCAGGGAACTCTTTTCTATCTCTATATCCTCCCACAATAATGCTGAACTCCCCTCTCTTTTCCCTCCAAAACATGCCTCTAGAGGTCTAGGGCAGCATAGGAAGTCCCTTCCATCCATAGGTAGTAGGTGGCATGGGCTGGACAGGGGTGTGCAGAGCTTGTCTGCATACCCAGCTTTTTCCTCACTCTTTCTCTTCAGTAATCACCCAAGCTTCAAAACATCCAATCCATGGTGTGAAAGAGATGAATAGTATTGTGGGCATGTCAATGGAGCAGGGGGAGCTGATGGAGGGGTCCGCAAAGTGACAGAGCTTCAACTCAGAGATTTGGGGGACAATACCGGTACCTTGAACTCCAGTAGCCTTTGCGTACCGGCACTGCGTACCAGTACATTACCGTACCGGTGCTGTTTCTGCTGCCTCAGCAACCTTTGAGCATTCCAATATTCATTCTTTCATCCCCTTTTGTGTCCAACCTTGTTGAAGTGCCATAGGAAGTCTTGTTTAACACATTTTAACTGCAAATTCAAAATGTCATCATTAATAACTCGACATAAATAACTTCCATCAATATCATCATAAAAACCGTTAACTAACGGATGGTTAGCACACATAATTATGCAATAATTTGTGCTAATCACACCCCCAACTTAAGTTTTGTTAGTCCCTAGCAAACAAGTTATTTGTAGCATGGAACAAAGCATCATCATTCATACTTAATCCATTCAAACACCCATTCATCCAAACAATTTAAAAGTAATAATCATAATGCAATTCACAACATAAACATGAACACTATATATCAAACCATGGTTTTCCATAAATATGCCATTAAGTTGGAGTACATAGAGTAGGACATCAAAAACAAACAAAATAGCCTACAACTCTTTTCTAACTACATCCTTCCCAACCCAACAAGACATAAAAAGAAAAACCCCAAACACAATCCTATTCTTTATCGCCATCATCCTCATTATCATCATCGTCATCTTCTTTTTCCTTATCCTCCTCAACTGCTCTTGACGTAGAAGGGCCAGAAGTAGAAGTGGCACCAACAGAAGTAGGGGATCCACAAGGAATGGGTCTCCCGAGGAAAGTATGCATGAAGAGTCATTCCCTGCATTGATCCCTCCAATGCATCAAGGCGTTGGTTTGTTGAATGCGTTGGCACATATGTGAATGGCCTAGTGGGAGCAGTTGGCAGCAGATTATCAAGATCAGCCTCCATTTGAGCTCGTTCTGCTCGACTCATTGCTTTCCTTTTTTTGCTGCTGGTCTTGCCAATATAGCTCCTATCTCGGGAGGGGTGATCTTATCGAAAGCGTAACCCTTCACTTTAAAGTGCTTGCACATCCGGGTAACTAGACTCCCATATGGCAAGTTGGTCATTGGCTTCACAGTTGCAGCAAAGTCCTTCATCACCTCCCAGATAATCACAGAAAAATCAATTGTTTTTCCCGACACAACAGCATCAAGGGCCTGTTGTAGTTAAGGCCTTCAATTTGTTTAAATGATTTTTATTATTAGTTTAGAATAAGTGGGCTTGAGGAGTCTTAGCCCACATATGTCTTATTACTTTATTTAAACTCTTATTAGGATTTATTTCCTTAGCAGATTAGGATTTGTTTTCTTAGTAGATTAGGATTTGTTTTATTAGTAGATTGAGATTTATTTCCTTAGTAGATTAGATCATAATGAATATTTTTTTTAGAGCAAAAGCTTTGTGAGTTGAGTTTACTCCTCTTGTTCTTGATTGAACTTTTGAACTTATCAAAGGTAAATCACATTCTTTGTGGCGTTCCACCTTGTAATATGGGTTCTTGAGGCGGGCTCTTCAATGGGGCTAGATTTTAATATAATCTAGATTCTTGAAATGAGTTCTCAACGGGTTTAGATTCTCCATCCATAGACCTGAGTTTGCCTTTCTTGGGTTGTTTTTCCAATATTGTTGTTGGGTCTCAAAACAAGTCGATTGGGGTTCACATCATCATCCTTTTCACTGAATCCCACCAGTGATCTGCCTCTTCTTCCAACATATACATAGCAAAGCCAACTCAAATATTCACAACGATTCCCATACTCTCGAACATCCTCCTGATTCTCCAAATCCACTTTTTCACCTCCATTGCATTGAAGCTTCCTTGAAAGGTTGGTGGTCATTTTTGGAAGGAATTCCATCAACATAGTCATCATTTAGGTTTCCTTTCGATTGAACAATACTTGGGCTAACAGCTAAGCAACCCCATTATGGTTATTGTTGTTTCCATTATGGTTTCATACTAAAGTGGTCAGTTCCCTCAAGCACTAATAGATGTCATTTGTGGCATATTGAGGTGGTGTTGGGAGATTAGATGGGCATCCATGTCCTCATCTCCCTTCCATTCTGCACATCAAAGAATGGTTTAGTTGCCTTTATAAGGCTATTGACCCCAACTCATGCTTAACTCACGAACCTATAATTTCAAAAGATTCAAGCCTAGAATATCTCCAAATCTACCTTATATCTCCAATTAGTAATCCACGACCTTTAGTTCCCATGTAAGACCTGATTCTTAGGCTTTGATACCAAATTTGTAACACCCAAAATCTACCCTGGAGGTATTATTATGTATACAACATCCAACCATGAGAGCATCTAAAATACGCATTTAAATAATAGAAACCATCCACCAATTAAATAAATGACTAAAACAATCTTAATCAAAAACATAATTAATACCTTCTTGTTACATCCAACCCAAATCAATACTGATCTTGCCACTAACCAATAAAGACAAATATCCCAAAATACTGTTAAACCATAATCTAAAACTCAAATCCAAAGGAAAAATCTCTAAATCTCCACTTCTGGATCCACATCCTGATCCATTTATGTATCCCACTCTACTTGCTCATCTAGTCCGAGATCTTCCTCAAAATTGCAATTTGAAAAATTATATATATTTGTAGGATGAGCAAAAAGCCCAGTAAAGTAACCTTCTCAAACTGAACAAGGTTTTGAACACATAAAACAGTAAAGTCTCAGTTTGCAAAATAATATGTAAGGATTTGAATTAAAATACTAACAATTGATAAGATCTCAGGTTTACGGTAAAGATAATAAAATTCATAAGTAATTAAACTAATGGGTATTTGTTCCAATGGTACTCCTTACCTTGTGAAGGCTTTACCTTCTTGAGGTCAAGGGTTCAAGTCTCCTTCCCCACTCTCCCTTCCCCCCAAAAAAAGTAAAAAAAAAAATTAAGTAATTAAGATCATAGCTCTCAAGCCACATATGTCAACACAATCAACATACATCTCATGTACACTTGCAGGTTGGTTATCATGAATCCACATATCGAGAATATTCTGGCCCACACACACACATTGATGTGAACCCCAATCGAATTGCTTTGAGACCCAACAACAATATTGGAGAAAATAACCCAAGAAAGTCAAACTTAGGTCTATGGATGGAGAATTTAGACCCATTGAGATATTGTGTCAAGAACCTAGATTATATTAAAATCTAGACCCATTGAAGAACCTGTCTCAAGAACCCAAATTACAAGAAGGAACGCCACAAAGGTTGTGATTTACCTTTGATAAGTTCAAAAGTTCATTCAAGAACAAGAGGAGTAAACTCAACTCAACTCACAATCAAAATTCATAATGTATTGTCTCTCATATTTCATTGATTAAACTCCTATTTATAAGGCTGGTCTTTACAAGAATTTGGAAACTTCCTAAAATAACTATCCAAATTAAGAAATATCTCTTACTTGTTGGTAAAGAAATATCTCTTAATTTCCTAAGACTCTTACTTGAAGAAAAGAGAAACAGTCAACCTTTTAATTGGCTGATCACATGTCTAAATAGAAAAAGGAAAGTACTTGGCATTCAAGTCTTACAATTAGACCCCAAAAATAGTGAATAATGCATGGTTACTGTAGCATGAACAGTATGTGCTACAGTACTTATTCTAAACCCTAGTTCAAATAAAATAATAAGACATATGTGGGCTAAGCATCCTCAAACCCACTTATTCTAAACTAATAATAAAATTCTTTAAACAAATTGAAAGCCTTAACAACAAAAGGCCCTATCTCTAAGTCATGTCTTCATGTCTTCCATAGTTTGGATCAAGTGGATCAAATTTGGTTCTCCTTCTTTCAAGGCCATCTTGAATGTTGGGCTCTTGCTAGCTTCATCCCAAGTGGATTTCACCAATCTTTGCATTTCTTTCTTGATCTTCTTGGCTCTTAATCTTGTAATTGGCCCATTGGGACATGCAAAGGATCTTCAAGAGTAGGCCCACCTTAGTTCTCATCACACACCCAATCAATAATACAATCCTCACAAGGATGATCCACTTTTTAAGAAGTGTGTTTATCGGCACATTGACATTGACGTAACTTCCTAGGAATAGTATATTAACCCTTGGTCTCGATCACTATGAGCAAATAATGGTTTGGTGCTTGGAAGGCACTAACCTCACTACAAGTGTTAGAAAACCTTCAAACCCCTCCAAGTAAAAAACTTATCTAACCCCACTACAATACCCGGTCGATTGCAACCCACATTAATCACACTCACTTATACATAAGATACTTTCCGCAATTTTTCAATAAAATTCCACTACAATCAAGAGTCATGGTTTCATAACTTTTCAAAGGGAATAATTCACAAAAATATGCAAAGCGATCTTTAATAAATATATTTACATTGATCATAACCAAAACTAGGGTTTTAGAAATCAATAACATGTGAGTTTTGATATAAAACATGGATAAATTAGGCTATACTCAAGAACTTAAAAACATGAGCAGCTATCCTCTCTAAGACTTGGTCAAGGAATGTTAGAGAGAAGTGATCTTTCTTAGTTACCAAGTTGAGTTTATAGCAGTCAATGCACATGCGCCATCCCGTCACAACTCGGGTCAGCACCAATTCATTATTCTCACCTAACTACCATATCCCCAGACTTTTAAGAGACTACTTGGGTTGGACTGGACCATTTACCATCAGAAGAGATGGGGAATGCATCAAATAATTTAAGAACGGCAGCCTGTAAAACCTCTTTCCTATGGGGGTTTAACCGTCACTATATTTGACAAGAAGGTTTTGAATATGGCATGATTGCAAACTAAAAGGCTAATACCTTTTAAATCAGTGATGGTCCAACCTATAGCACTCCTAGGACATGAAAGGACCCCTAAAAGTGAAGACTCCTATGAAGGTGTAAGCTAAGATAAAATAACCACCAGGTAAGAAAAGCATATTATAAATCATATGGTAAGGGTTTCAATTCTGGTTTTATTGGTTTGACAATGGAAGAAACTGGCTTCTCGTGACTAGGAGCAAACTCCTCAAACTTGAGCACCCATGGCCTGATAGAATGAACTAGGGCATCTTCTAGTTCCCTAGCTAGACTCAAGCTATGCTCCTCTAGGTATAAATCTAATTCTGGAATAACATACTCAAACATTCAAGTCTCCAAAGAATCCTCATGTAATGTTGAATTTAACTGGTCATGTACCAAGGATTCAATATAATTCACCTCTCTTATCTCATCCCCTTCCCCAAGTTGTTTAGCAATATTAAAAATATTCAACTCGAGATTCATATTCCCAAAAGTTAATTTCATGAAATCACTCCTATAATTGATTAAAACATTTGAAGTAGAAAGGGCGAGTCGACCAAGAATAATAAGAATTTGACTCACTAAATGCACAACAAATTGGGTGTCCAAACAAGAAAGACTATCAAGAAATAAAATATGTCCACTTAGACAAGGGAATCTTCAACTATCCCCCTATGAAATTTTACACACCAATCTCCCAACTAGAGTGTAATGCATGCAGGCTTGAGCTAGCCTAAACCTAATTATTGGTAGACTATAAAAGGGAGTAATTTGACACTTGCTCCAAGATCAAGCAAAGCTTGCTCAATCTTGAAGTTCTCGATAACACAAGAAATAGTGGGACACCCAAAATCTTTGTACTTGGGAGGAACCATATATTGGATGATGAAACTGGCTTGTTCAGTTAAAAATGCTCTTTTTTGAACATTCTGACTCCTTTTGACCATGCACAAGTCCTTTAGGAACTTGTCATAAGATGGGACCTATTTTATGGCATCCAAAAAAGGTATGATGATCTTTACTTTCTTGAATAGCTCATAAATATCAGCATAATTATTTATTTCCTAGGGTTTCTTGAGTATTTTGGGGAAAAGAACAGGTATGGGACATGATGGCTCCTCGATTTCCCTAGACTCAGTCTCATCTTGGGAGACTTTGGTAGGCTTAACCACAAATGTAGGCTCTGTCTGTGATGGTATAGCCTTTTCAACAACCTTTCCACTTCTAAGAGTGGTAAAAATCTATATATGTTCCTACGTACGATCCGTGGTAGAAGGGTTGCCTACTTAAAACTAACCATATGATTGTTTTGGTTAGGAAAGGAACTTGCTCTTTTCTTGAGTAGTCATAGATTGGGTCCATTTTTGCATGTCATTTTTCAAATCAACTCAATATTGAGTAGTCTAGAACTTATTCATTTGATTATTATAGGTCATTTGGCTTGCATGAATTGATTCAATGTGTCCTCTAAACTACATTGTTGTGGTGATTGGTGATGAGAGCATAATATTGTATATTTTATGTCTCAGATCAGTCTTCTTAGCTTTGTTAGTTATGTATTTGATTTGTTTTAGTTTAGTTTTGTGTTTTATAAAGAATAATCATGTTTGAGGGTAAATTAATTTCAGAACAAGTTTTATATACATTTTGATGTTTTAAAAGACTTTGGTAAGGTGTTAAAGGAGCTAGGAGTTTAGCCAAGAGCATTGTAGTAAGAATTAGGGAAAAGACTATTTATACCTGTAGGTTTCCTACTGGTGCATCAGGCAGCAAATTGTGATTCTACCAATACTAGTGAATTTCTACCGGTAGAAATAAAACATAAACTTTACTACCAGTAGGTTATTACTGTACTACTGATAGGTTCGAAACAGAGAGCAATTGTTCCAGTAGTTATGAAAGGCTACCAGCTCATGAGAAATAGTAACTTTGCTACCGGAAGGTCGAATTGTGTTTCCTACTGGTTCATTAGTGTTTTCATGTTGTGAGAACTCTTTGGGAAGTCTATCTGCTGGATTTTAAAAGGGTTGTGATTGGTGGCTAATTTGGAAGACATTTAATAGATATTCTACTATAAATACCAAGGCTAAGAAAGGGAGAAAAAGAGTTGATTGATCATTCATTATTCTATTTTTCCTTTAGTCGTTTCTTCTACCTAGAATTAGGGTGTATTCGTTCTTCAAGAGTCTGTCCATCAATTTCTATTCCAATCTTTGTTCTACTTTCAGTTTAATATCTTGCAAGGCGAGTACGTTGGTTCACTTTTATGTAACAATTTATGATTTTTTGAATTCAATTCTAGGTATTTAATTTCTATTGCAATTTTGATTCAAATTCAATTTCTCTTTCAACTATATTGATATTTATTTCAATTAGTTTTGTTTTTACTTCTGTAATGAGTGAGTAGTCGTTTTCTAGTTTAATCGGATAAGGGAGTCTCATCCATGAATAGAGATCTTGATCTAACTGCGGTTTTTCTAAAGATTAAGTTATTTTATTGATTGAATAATTAAAGTTGAAAACACGGGTGGTGTGTATATCATCTTGCATATCCATAGAAGATTAAGTTTGGCACAGATAATTCTTGAAATCACTACAATCACTGTGAATATAATTCTTTCAAAATTAAGTCAATCAATTTGATTATACTTTTGTCACTTTAATTGCTTTTAGTTGAAAATTTTCTGCTTGAGTGCATTTGATTACAACCGTTAGTGAGTTATAGGATTAGTTCAAAATTATAATTCACGATGGAATAAACTCTGACGATTAACCACTTATTTAATTATTGTTATTTAGTTTACCTGTTTCCAAAAACCTTTGTCTAAAGTTCAAGAGTTTACTTTTCTTTGTCTATCACCAAACAAATTAACTTTCATTTTCTCCAAGGAGACGACCTCGATAATCAACCGAGTTACTAGACGATATACACTTCCTGCGCTTGGGAAACCATTAATATTATTTGACCACTTTTGAGGAGCAAGTAGCTAGAAAGGTGGATATTATGGTTGTGGTGGTCCTTGTGGTGATTGATTAACTGGGGGTTGTTGTGCAATCCTCCAACCAAAATTATGGTAATTTTTCCACCCTGGATTGTATGTTTCTAAGTATGGGTTGTTGTATAGCTTGTAATAACTGGAGATTGCATTGGATTGCTTCAAAAAAACCTCCTCAAAGGTTGGTATAATGGGACACTCTCTCATAGGATGTCCTAACAGAGCACTTATCCCACAAACTTGTTTTGCGAGAGGCACAACAATGACCTTATTAACCTTTCTCATCTCTAAAGCTTCAAGCTTTCAAGACAAAGTAGCCATCTTGGCCCGAAGGTTGTCATCCTTTTTCAAAATATATTTTTCCCCCTAGGAAGTGGTACCCCTATTTTCCAAACTGGCAGGTGAGGCCGAGTCCCACATCTGGGAACTATCTGATAATGTGCCAAAAAATTTAAAAGTCTCATCAAGACTTTTTTTTCATGAACTCTCCCTCATACATCATCTCTACAAATTGACACAAAGAGATAGGAAGAGCATCATAGAAAAAACCTAATGTTTGAGTTTTCTTCTTTTTTGTGGAGTGTGTGGGAATGTATGTGTGTGTCAAAAGTGGTGTACCCTCAAAATTGTAATAGTGCAAAATTTGCTTCCCAAAAAACTTTTTGTGTACTAACTCAAAAAAAGTTCCAAAAGTCTTAGTGAATCGTGAGATCCGGGGTTTGAAACTCTATAAATAAATAATAAAAAAGGTTGGTTAATCCTCGCAATTCATTCTACCTGGTATGGTTAATTAATCCCACTTATAAACCAATTGAACTCATAAGTGTTTTTTTTCAATCCGAAGATAGGAGTTAGAAATCAAGAATTATCAAATGTGTGTATTGGTGTTAAATTAATTCATAAGAAGATTGATTTGTATATGTTTGAAGAGCAAAAAGCATGCCTCGTGACAACTCTACAATGCTACAAATGTTTACAAACCTATATGATTGATTGATAACGGTTGTTGTTCCTTACCTCTCAACACCACCCTCAAATGTGTATGGCTTATGTGTGAAGGGAGTGTCACT
>CM042194.1:13630924-13654354 GCA_023539305.1 Ilex asprella | reverse complement strand
GGGTTTGAACTTTTCCTACCACTCATAGTGGGGTTAGTGCCTTGCAAGTACCAAACCACTATTAGCTCATGGGTGTCGTGTCGGAAAATTAATATACTATGCCTGGGTCGAATTCGTTATTACCGGTGCATTGGTATGGGGCAATGCATCAGTAGGCGCCCTTCCCGAAGTTGATATCCTTGCGAAGATTTGTTGTTATTTTCTATATTTTAGATTTTAGAAATTATTGTTCATTCCTACCTTGGATGTCAAGTTTTGTAGCCTATAAAAAGGTCATTTAGTGCAATGAATAAAACAACAATTATTTTGAGAGCAATAGCTTTGTGAGTTGAGAGTTTCTCCTCTTGTTCTTTTGTGAACACTCGGCTTATCAAAGGCTTGCAACCATTGTAGCACCTCTTTGCAACCAAGGTTTCTTAGGGCAGGTTCTTGTTGGGTCTTGGGTTTCGAACCAAGGTTTTCTTGAGACAAGTTCTCATTGGATCTTGGGAAGTGTTTTTCCTTTTCCACTTGAATTTCGGCTTTCTTGGGTTTGAATCAATTTGTTCGTGGATTCAAGGTGCTTATCTCCACGGGTTCACATCATTTGCTAAAGTCATGAAGGGTGGAACGTGATTCACTCATTCTTTATTGAAGATTGACTCCTTATTATTTTGCTTTTATTTTACAAAGTTCTCTACTTAGAGGGATGAGCATCACTTTTCTAGCTTTACCAAAGCTATGAAGAGTGAATAGTTTCTCATTCACTCTTTAGTAAGAGGTGAAGGACATAATAAATTATCCGAAAGTTATATTTATGGACTGTTCTAATGCTTAATGTTTATCCCCTTGTTTTTTGGATGATTGATTACATCTAGTAAAGCTAAGGTACTTTGTATAATTGAGAGTCTTTCTATGACACAGATGACTCTTGCATGGAAGGACTCCTCATTTCAAGGCAAGTAGCCTGGCTAGATCTTCATGACTACCCTTTAATCATCCCTGTTATTGTGCTTCATTTAAAGAATGGAATATTACAGTCATGGTTGGATGTCTTGTAGAAACACTTACTTGTCTGTAGATGTGTTAAGTCTCGGCACAGGCAATTCTTGTAAACTTCTAGAAAGACATCGGAACCATGGCCTTAATTCTCACAGTCCATCTTCACCTTTCGATTAACTTGCTGTTGACACGGGAGTTAATTGAGTTATTAAGAATGAATATAATAAACTGGATAATTGACTACATGTCATGATCCTCGAACTAAGGAATGACTTTTATTTCATTTAAATTTATCTTATATTTTGTCTGAAAAATTTTCTTGTAAAGAATTTCATATTCAATCCAGAAAAACCTCCCAATCTCACAACTACAAATCTCAAAGGTTACAATCGATTGATCTTCACTACCACTTACTTTGAAACACCAACACAACAAGTTCCCTATGGATTCGACTCCAGACTCAAACCAGATTATTACTATAGCTTGACGGCCTGCACTTGGGTGTATACATTTCGGATCAAGCCACTAGTCTATGAAAACTCTCCAACCAGTGACCACCCGAGTTGGGATCAATTCATTGTCCTCATTGGCTACCACTGTTACTCAAGAATTTTTGGGTACTACTTGTGTAGGATTGACCCACTTACTGTTGGTAGTCGCTTGAGCACTTCATCTCTAACCACATGCTTCGTAATTGGATTAAGTATCCTTTGTGGTTGTCAGGATGGCTTGGCATCCTCTTCAAGACATATTCTTTGAGTGCAAATGAGAGGGATAATTCCCTTGATGTCTGCAATAGTCCAACCGATAGGTCCTTTGTGCTTTCTCAAAACACCTAACAGTTCTTCTTCTTGCTCCGGCTCTAATGAAGAGCTTATCACCACTGCAAATTTCATGTTCTCCCCCAAGAATGCATATTTGAGTGTAGATGGTAATGGCTTTAACTCCAAAATTGATGGTTGTACGATGGATATAAAGATATTCTCCTCTTGTGGAGGCAACTTCTCGAATGTTGGGGTCCAACTTCCCATCCCTTGAACAGTTTCTGGTTCCAACTCCTCATTAAATTCATCCTCCCCCAAACTTGTGTTGCACAATAGGTCCATGTAATGCTCCACTAGTGTGTCAATCCTGTTGACTTCATAAATTTCCTCATTGTACCCTGGTTACTTGCACAGGTTGAACATATTGAGATCCATTGTTATATTCCAAAATGTTAACTTCAGTAGACCATTCCTACAATTAATCACAACATTAGAGGTTGCAAGAAAATGTCTATCTCGAATGACAGAAATATGTGCAGTGGCGATAGCAACAGGGTGAGTGACAAACACAATTAAATCAATAGAAAAATAAAATTTGTCCACTTGGACCAACACATCCTTTAGTATTCCCCTCGATGTTCTCACAATATGATCCGCCAGTTAAAGAGTGATGGAGGTTGGTTTCAACTCCACTAGTTGTAGTAGTTGTTGGGACATTGAGAATATTAGGAGGTTGACATTCGCTCCCAAGTTTAGAAATGCTTGCTCTACATGGCAATTCCCAATTGTAATGAAAATGGTAGGGCAGCCCAGATCCTTGAACTTGGGTGGAGTGTTTGTCCTCAACATGGAGCTCATTTGCTTGTTGAGGAATGCTTTCTTGTGCACATTCAACTTCTTCTTGAAGGTGCATAAGTCCTTCAATATCTTTGCACAAGAGGAGATATGTTTGATTGCATTAAGGAGTGGAATATTGATTTTCACTTGCTTAAATATCTCAAGAATATCAGAATAATTAGCAATCATATTAGGTGCCCTCAACCGTTGAGGATAGGGAGTAGGGATAGGACAGTCATTCACAGTCAAATCAACAACCTTGGGCTGCTCAAGTTGTTCACGCTGTTTGGAGTCACCATTGGTCTTCTTTTCATTTTTCAAAGGGATATTTGGTGAGACCATAGGTAGAATGGTATTGTCAATTTCCTTTCCACTTTGAAGAGTGGTGACAGCCTTAAGTTACTTAAAATTTCCTTTAGTGGCTTCAAATGACTCGATTACATGTTGACTCTTGGGGTTCTCTTGGGGTTGTGTAGCAAATTTTCCCTTTTCTTGTTGAAATAACCCCATGGCATTGGTCAACTTGGTAATCTATGTTCAGATGTCATTAAAAGCTGTGATGATTTGGTTATTGGCTGTAATTTTACTTTGGATTGCATGATTTCCTCCAAATTCCTCCTATAAGGAGGTTAATATGTGGGTGGATTGAGTTGTCGTTGTTAATCAAACCCTTGTTGAGGCAGGTTTTGAGAAAACCCTTGTGGATTGAACCTTTGATATTGAGAGGCAGAAGACAGACCATGAGCATAAAATTGTTGGTTTTGTTTTGGTGGGATAGGAGGTGGTAATGAAGTGGATCCATAAGGTTTAGGATTGTCATTCTTCCAACTAAAATTCGCGTGGGAGCTCCATCTTGGATTGCATGTATGACTACCTAGTTTGATTAAATGCATGCACTTGCTCGTGATACACTTTCTTAAGTGTCGGGATGTTTGGACACTCCAAGTAGAGTGCTCAACACTTTCACAAATTAAGCAAAATTCTTCAGTCTTAATCACATTTGACACTTCATGCACCTTATTGACCTCTAAATTTTCCACCTTGTGGTACAACTTCACAATTTTAGCATGCAGGTCCTCTTAATCACCCAAGTTATATAACTCACCCCTACTTGGTTAACTGTCTATAGATGACCTTGGTACATTGGTAGGATCAGTAATATTCCAAGAGGCATTCTCTGCGAAAGTATCAAAATGCTCCAGAGCTTTATCGGGGTCCTAGTTCAAGAATTCTCCATTACACATCATGTCAATGAACTATCGATGCCTTGGCGTAATTCCTTCGTAGAAGAAATGAACCAGTTGTCATGGTACAAATCCTTATATCTCTCCCAATACTGATAAAATTGCTAATTTGATTACTCATAAAATTTTTGAATTTGTTCGTTTAAAGCAGTGGTCTTGGCCACCGGAAAAAACTTGTTCAGAAATTCAGCCAACATTTGGGCCCAAGAACTAATCGAGAGTGGTTTCAATGAATTCAACCAAGTTTTTACTTTATCTTTGAGAGAGAAAGGGAATAACTTCATGCATGCCAAGCTTTCCATTGCATGATTAGAGATGAATGTCCCAACTATTTCCTCAAATTGCTTAATATATAACTAAGGATTTTCTCTTTCAATGCCATGGAATTGAGGAAGAAGTTGTAACATGCCAAGTTTGACAAGAAAACCATGTGCTTGGACAGGTAAGAGTATGCATGATGGGGTGGTGCTTCGTGTGGGTTGGAGACAATTTCTCATTGACCTCGCTAGGAGATCATTTGGGCTATCATTTCTTTCATTTCTTGGAGGGGAATTTTGCACTTGGGGGAGTTTACTCTAGGGTTTTACACACACACCCCCCCCCTTCTTGGATTGTTAGCACCAACATCTGCAAAATTATGCCTAGCATGTTCGGGGGGTCTTCATCTATGTTCATGTTTGGTCCTTGGTCACGTCCCCATATGCAAGTGTACTAATTATACATAATTAAAACTAACTAACTACAATCGAAAACTATATACAATTATATACAATGGAAAAACGTACCTTAAACCATGATGAAAATCATGAGACTTACCTTCGTTGGTCCGAATCACCTTCAATTGCCTAGCACTTGTGCCCTCCTCGGCAACGGTGCAAAAAATGCTTGAATTTATATTTTGTTTTCAAAGTGTGTTGGAATGTATGTATCTATCAAAAGTGGTGTACCCTCAAAATTATGATAGTATAAAAAGTTTCTCCCCCAAGCATATGGAGGCTTATGTGTCGTGTATTAACTTGAAAAAAGTTCTGAGGTCGTCTCTTTAGGTAATGTCAAGAATAAGTATTTCAAAAGTAATTTTGAAAATAAAATTAAAAATTGGTCTTTCAAAAGTGTTGGTGAATCGTGAGATTTGGGGTTTGAAACTCTATAAATAAATAAAAAGGGTTGACTAATCCTTGAAATTCATTCTACCTAGTATGGTTAATTAATCCTACTTATAACTCAATTGAACTCATAAGTGCTTTTGTTCAATCGGTAGATACAAGTTAGAAATCAAGAATTATCAAATGTGTGTATCTGTGTTATATTGATTCATAGGAAGATTGATTCGTATATGGTTGAAGGGACGATAAGCACACTCCGTGACAAATCTATGGTGCATCAAATGTGTACAAACCTATACGTTGCAATCTACTTAGTTAAATTCAACACACTACACTATAAGGAAACGTCTATGAGGATTATTTTCCCATACCCGAATGGAAATCCTTCTTTGGATTTTTCCAAAAAAATACTTCAGCTGGCCATAGCTAAAACAAAAATGCTAAGGAATATGAAAAACATCGCAAAGGAAACAAACACTAACTTAAGCTTGTCAAAGAAAAAGGTAAACAAACTTAAAGCTTTGATCCAAATATCAAAAATATAGAAGTTAAAGCACAAATGTTCATTACTTGAAAATGGAGTTTCCCTTAAATCAATGTCACGATGAAACTCTAATAAAATGCTTTCATAATTGAAAATGGAAGTTGTACAAATTTTAGAAATGAAGATTACAAGCTTTAGAAACTTACTAAAATGAAAATGAGCAAGAAATTAAAAAAAAACTCAACTTTCTCTCTCTAAAACTACGTCTTCTTCTCATTGGAGCTTCTCTCACTAAAAGCTAAAATGTAATGTGAGATCCTCCCTTCCTTAATGCTCTCTTTCTTGTTATCTAAAAAGTGCTGAGAATTCCTTGATTGAAGAGAGGTTGTCCAAGGTTTTTTACCAAATCAGCAAAAGCATGGTCTCCTTATCCTTTCCAACCATTACCCCTCTCCTCTTGTTGTCTCTCTCTCTCCCTCCACTCATTCTTGCAACTCCTTTTGAAGTGCATGCTAGTCAGGTATGGAGTGGAGCTTCAAAATATTTAACCACTGCTTGGCTCTATCCTTCAATTAGTCCTGAAAAGTCCCACATACCTCTTTGAATCCTTTCATAGTATGGATTAACAAAATCAAGGCGATAGAATTTGAGGTAAAAGCTAGATTGTGTCAGGCTTTACCATGAAATTTTGTGTATTCGTGGGGAAGATAAAGCATAACAGGACACTACTTTTTGTCAGACGTAGATATTTCCTAAGAGTTCTGACCTACTGGTCAACTTTTTGTGCACATTGTTCTGGTCTCCCATGTCACTATCAAGTGTATTAAAATCAAAGGTGGGGAAATAGACTAATTTGTGAGAACCAGATGAACTTGATGGATCTACAGACCTTATATACTCTTTAAATGAGGATCAAATTTCAGAGCCTGAGTTGTTTCCACTAGCATGCAATAAAATAAACTATTATTGAAACTATAATAAAATATTGAAAAAAAAAAATAAGAAGTAAAACTAAGAATTATAATTGCAATTAAATCAAAAATAAACTACATAATGGAACGAAGTTACCCGAAAAAAGGATTTCTCCAAGTAGCTCCCTAGTAAAGGCAAATTCCTCCTTTTTTGCTTCTGAATTTATTCTCAATCCCTGACAATGGCACCAAAAACTTGCTTGATCCCAAATAGGTAGACCCAGTGAACGTGGTCAAAAAGTAATAATTTCGAGTAAGTCCGAGGTCGAACTTGTGAGGCCCCAAAAAATTGGAGATCCTTTGTCAATCCGTTGATCACCCATCAACCCATGAAAGTACCCGTGAATACCGTATAACACGACACCACGTCATAACATCCCCTTCACCGAGATCGTAACCAACGCAGAGTTTGGACAGAGTCTCCCTTGTATCAGGAACTCCCAAAGGTATAACCTATGTACATTTCAATCACTTGACCATTCTAAGGTCTAATATACATCAATTTTTCCTTGATATTACTCCATTTACACCCCTTGAACAAATGGACTCAAGGCCCAAAGGCTTGGCAAAGTTATTTTAAATTTTTTGAAAATTTTGGAGTAGCTACCAGTAGCTCATGTACGTGCTACCAGTAGTTGAGCCCTCTGCAAACACACAGCCAGTGCAAAATTTTGGAGGAACTACAGTTAGCTCGTGTACGTGTTACTGGTAGCGGAGTCCTCTGGAATTTTCTAACGGTAGCTCAAGACTTGCTACTAGTAAATGAGCCCAGTTTTTCCCCAATTTAATTCTTTTTCAATTTCAACTCATCCAATCTCATACAACATTAACCCAAACTCATAACATCAAATTTTACACAAAATATAGTTCATATGAGTTCATTTTATAATATATTATACAACCTTACATTTCCAAAATCAAGTACATGGTAGTGTAATAAAAATGTAATCTAAAGCCACAACTAGGCTTTCTTCGTCAACGAGGGCCCAAGTGAGAGCCCTTCATTGGCACTTGTTCCACATCTAAAATGTTGTCCCCATAAAGAGTGAGCAACGCTCAATAGGTAATCTCATAAAGAGGCTACTCCACAACCTAGATGCATATAAAATGCTCACTTCCAATTCAACAATCAAACAAGTATTCATCCAAGAACCTACAACTTCAAGAATGAATGCCATAATGTCATGTCATGTTATGAGGTGAGAATCACACATGCAATGCAATGCAACCCGAGCCTTCACCGGCTCCCATAACACATGCAATGTCATGTGCATGAATTTGGGCATTCCAAGCCCCTGCCATTAATATTATACATCCAATGACCATATATAAATCTCGGGTCTTTCATAGGGTGGGTATTCTTGGACTTCCACCAACGGGCACCCAACCGACATCACATTTATGGACTTCCACCAATGGCTCTGCATACGCCGACCCACTTTATGAACTCAATACTAATGGAGTGCATATCAAAATCACCAGTTCTCGCACCCGAGAGACTATCTAGCCTTTCTTGCTAATCCCGGTCTTATTTTTAATGCAAACCCGTGTGACTTAGTCTAACCTTGACCCAACTTTTTTGAGCCCACGTATAAACCCACCAAGGATGGTTTTTGATCAAAACCATGCACACACCCACACCCACACCCATGTCACATGCTCACGAATGTGATATTTCTCATGCATATGCAATGTAATGTACAATTGAATTTCTTATCGATATGTAACCAAGATTTTAATTACTATTACACTATCATGTTCAACATGTCATGAGCACAACATGAAAATTACTCCATCTCAACCAACATTCCCAATTGTCAATTATATCATAAGCATATAATTACAATTTACAATATCATCAAAACAAGTTATATTAATTTCATTCAATTAACATGCTCACATCATTCAAGGCATTTTATCAAACATCTTTAAAGCACATAATCATGAAACACATAATCATGCCCAATTTATCACATTTCTCTTGAATTTACCAAGCAATCAAATTCCACAAACTCAATTCATGCAAAATTGGTTTTGTTCATTCTCATACCATTTCTCATGTTCTAGTTACAATAGAAATAGATTTGGACAATAATTTTCATCTCAATTCATGCTACTCATTTCATACAAAACCCCAGGTTGAAAGTAAACCTAGCTAGGAGAAAAATTCTACCTCTTGAAGCGTAATACGAGTGGTAGAAACTTCAAGAAAACCTAACTCAAGATTTAGAATTTGATTTCTAAAAATTTTGTTCTTGAGACTTCGTCAAAATCAGCACTTTTTGGTACGTAGGCATAGCTCTCGTCGCATAAAACAACTTTTGGTCTTGGCTCGAAGGATTTAGATCAAAAGTTAGCCCCTAGATCACAAGAAGAAGAAAAAGAAGAAACCCTTGATTTTCTCTCTCCTTCCCTTTCTCTCTCTATCAAAATTTAACAGCCAAATTGGGTAAAAAAAACTGATTTTCTCCCTTTTTATACCCCTTGGATTTGGCCCACAACGCGCCACACGTCCCGCTTTTTACTAACCGACTTCGTCCGGAATCAACTAAATCTCATCCCATTTTAAGTTCAACATATTTAATTGAACTAAATTTAAATTATTTTTCATGTTTCCCAATTAATTCGCAATTGCGCTGATTTTGGTCATGCTACACCGATCGCCTCGTAAAATGCAAAAAAATTGGCTATCTCAAAATTCAAAAAAAATTGACTAGATAACTACATTTCACGAGATGAATCTAACGGTGAGGTTCATTTCATAATCCGAGTTCAACAAAAATTTAGATTTTCAACCGGTATCGCAGTAGTTAATTATCATTTTTCCCTTTTTCATAAAAATTCAAAATTTCCCAAGTTTTACAAAACCACAAGGATTGAAGAAATTTAAAATTAGGTAAAGAAAGAACAAGTAAAATTTATTTACAGGTTGAGATTGGTTTGTAGAATAAAAGTAGAAAAATTAAGGAATTTATCAATTGAAAAAGTGACTCTTTAGTTTCGAGATCTAGACCTATTCAAGTTCACTAGATATCTATGTTTATGCAATTAAAATTTATCTAAGTTTATTTCCAATATCAATGTAGTCAACCGGAAGATTTAACTTTGAAAATAAGAATTGAAGAACTAGTTCTATGAAATTTGCAGGGAATTAAACGCATTATTCATACCAAGAACTCATCAAGCTAATGAATAATCAATTAATTTTACAAGGCATAAAACTTTACTAAAAATCATTCAATCAATATATGATTTTATGAATCATAAATATTTGATTCACAATTCTAGATCCATAACCTAACTAGAGAGTACAAAAGGAAATTACTCGTAAGACTTGGCTAATCTCCAAAGAAAAAATAATATGAAAATTTGTGATCTAGAATACTCTCTCAACAAATGAGAACTCCTATATATACAAATAGTCTAGATATAGGTTAAAGACTAGGTTTTGTCAAGTAATTCAAAATTCTAAAGAAATTGGGAACTGGCTTTAAAAAAGGCACATTCAGATGATAAGAACTGTGTCTAGACTAGTGTCATCAGAATTGAACCATACATCAACCGGCAGAGGGATCGGGTCAATAGTTTACTGTTTCAACCGTGGGTCAATTGGTCATACTAGTAGTCGTATAACAAAAAAACAATAAAGAATAATAATAATTTAACTAAAAAAATATGGAACATGTTCTCAACATTCACTCAAAAGCTTAACTTGCACAAAGTGGTATCCTAAATTCCACCATAGATATAATTAAATATTAAAAAGGGTAAATTACACTTACACCCTATAAACTATCACTCTTAATTTCACTTTATCCACTTAACTACCAAATTTCTCACATTGCACTCTAAACTAGCACTTCTATTTCACATTGCCCTAATTGCAAATGCCTATTATCATTTTAAATGAAAATTACTGACATATCGGGGTAAAGTTAAAAAAAAATACATAGTTTGGCAGACTAAATGAAATAACTTTTCATTAAATATATAACATACATTAATAAGTGAGGCAATGTGAAACTAATGTCATAGTCGATGTTGCAATATGAGAAATTTTGAAGTTAAGGGGGAAAAGTGGAAAAACGTGAGAATTGAAGGAGGTGTAAGTGTAATTTACCTTATCAAAAATAACTAATAGTAATGAATAACTAAAAAAATTATTATAGTTATAGACATAACATGTTTTTAAGTATAGTAAATCAAATAGGCAAAAAAAGATGTTCAAAATTAATAGATTTTATTAGGTAATTTATAAAATTTATGGTATGATTGTTGTAAGTAGTACCATAGTATGAGACTAAAAAAAGAAGTGAAAGACAAAAAAAAATATCATACCAGCTACAATAGATAAATGTTGGGAGCCTGGGAATGCAAATGAGAAAGTTATCTCATCAAAAGTCCATAAGAAACAACACCACCTTTGTGCTTATAAAAGCAAAAAACATCCCTTTTCTTTTTGCCATAATGCATGGAACTTTTTATTAGAAGTATTGGGAAGCCCAGTCAAAACTTTTTGTTTCGAATAAAAAAGTAATTGTAGAAATTAAAAAGATTGATTTAAATTGAAACGTTTGGTTTGTCCGATTTTTACAAAAATCATCTGGTTTAGTCCAGATTATACTAGGTTAATTGTAAAACAGTCTAAATCATGAACTGGACTGACTTGAGTATCGATTCACCGATTTTTTAGTTTGACATGCCGGTTTGGTTCTGATAACATTGGTCCGAACAATGAATAGTCAGCGGAATTTGCAATTTTAAGTCACATCCGAACAATGAAAGTTGCATCCAGATAATTAGAGTTTGTGTCATCCGTTGAGTCCGAATAGTAAAATAGTGTTCGGACAATTAAACTTCTCTGGAATTCTCACTTTAAAACTCGCATCTGAACAGTGAATGTTATGTCTGGACGGTTGTCTTTGGTCTTTAATTTTAACTTTAGCTTAAATAAGTTAACAATTATATCTTTAATCATTGCGTTCAGACAACCAAGGTTGCGTCCGGACGATGTTATTTATCTAGCTTTTCTTGGGTTGTGTGCTCCACTTTTTTTGGGAATGGGTTCGAATCATCCATGGGTATCCACTTTGATTCAAATCTCGACCCATACTTCAAATTATGATTTTGCCCTCCTAAGTCCAATTTCACTCTTCCACAACAACTAATTCATCAAGACTTATATCCAATTTTACTTCAATTCTGGTATTTTACTTGGGAAATAAATCAATTATTAAAAACAAGATTTAAGCGAGCCTTATACTTATGGACGAGGTGAGGTACAATTTGGGTCTACCTCAAGTGGTTTATGAGTATGTGGATGTTTTTTGAGATGAGTTACTGGGATTACCTCTACATCGGGATGTAGACTTCACCATTGATTACAACCCAATGCATCTCCCATTTCTATGATACCACATATAATAGGACATGTGGAGTTGCAAGAACTCAAGATCCAGTTGTAAGAATTGTTGGGCAAGGGTTTCATTAGACCGAGTACCTCACCTTGGGGCACTCTAGTATTGTTCATCAAGAAGAAAGACAAGACCCTAGACTTTGTATAGATTACTGGCAGTTAATTAGATTACCATCAAGAATAGGTACCCATTGTCGTGAATTAATGACTTGTTTGTTCAACAAAGAGGGGCACAGGTATATTCCATGATAGATCTGCACACGGGATACCATCAGTTGAGGATTAGAGAGGCGGATATCTCTAAGACGGCATTTAGAACGTGGTATGGGCATTTCGAGTTCATAGTTATGTCATTTGGATTGACTAATGCCCAGGTGGCATTCATGGATCTTATGAATAGGGTGTTGCAACCCTACTTAGATCAGTTTCTCGTGGTCTTCGTTGATGATATCCCTACTTCAAGTCTGAAGAGGAGCATGAGGGTCACTTGAGGATTGTTCTCCAGATCTTGAGAGACCTCCAGTTGTACACTAAGTTCAACAAGTGTGAATTTTGGCTGACGGAGGTAATATTTTTTTTACACGTAATGTCAACTTTTGGTGTGTCAGTTGACCCGGAGAAGGTTGAGGTAGTTATGAGTGGGAAGAGGCCAAAGTCAGTCTTCGAAATACATAGTTTCTTGGGATTGGTAAGATACTATTGGAGGTTTATTGAGGACTTTTCCTGACTAGCTACACCTATGACTAGACTAACCAAGAAGGAGGTCAAGTTTCATTGGGAGGACCCGTGTGAGAGCATTCCAGGAGTTGAAGAGGAGGCTTACTTCAGCTCCTATTTTGATTGTACCAGAGAGGGACAGAGGAAAACAGTATATAGTTATGCCTCCAAGGATGGACTTTGGCATGTATTCATGCAGTCCAGAAGGGTGGTAGGTTATGGTTCTTAGTAGTTGAAGAGCCACGAGCAGAAATACCCCACGTATGACATGGAGTTAGCGACCATCGTCTTTTCCTTAAAGGCATGACACCACTATCTGTATAGAGAACAGATTAAGGTGTTTTCAGACCACAAGAGTTTGAAGTACATTTTCACTCAACAGGACCTCAACATGAGTCAACGCATGTGGATGGAGTACTTGGAGGATTACAACTTCACTTTACATTGCTATCCTGATAAGGTAAATGTGGTGGCTGATGCTCTCAGGTGAAAGTCACGGGGAGTCTTGGCTAGTATAGCTTCCCAGGAGTGGCGGATGCTTGAGACTATGGAACAGTATGAGCTACACTACAAGGATCAAGCTCAAGGCACTTTGGGGAGTCTGGTGGCTACGTTTTTCCTATTGAGTAGAGTGATCGAGTCTTAGGGCACGACACTGAGATATTGCCCATTAGGGACCGGATACAGTTGGGTATAAGTGACAAGTGATGGGCCATTCATGCAGATGGTGATCTTCAGTTTAGGGGAAGGGTTGTGGTTCACCAGCCAATGAATCTGAGAGAAGAAATCCTTAGAGAGTTCCATTGCACCCGTTTTACTGTGCATCCAAGTGGCATGAACATGTACCACTATCTTCACCGCCAGTATTATTGGAGCGGGATGAAGAAACACGTTGGAGACTTTATTAATAGGTGTCTCACATGTCAACAAGTTAAGGTTGAGCACCAGAGACCAGTAGGGTTGCCCCAGCCTTTGGAGGTGACTGAGTGGAAATGGGAGCACGTCACTATGGATTTTGTGAACCACTTACCATGGACTTCAGGTGGGCAAAATGTAGTGTGGGTGAATGTGGACCGGCTTACAAAGTCAGCACACTTTTTGGATGTGTTGATGACCTTCACACTGAAGGAATTTTGTCAATTGTATATACGAGAGATATCCTAGTTACATGGCGTACATAGATCTACAGTATTGGATCGGGACCCCAGGTTCACAGAATATTTTTGGGAGAGCTTTTAACGAGCTATGAGGACACAGTTAATGATGAGTATAACTTTTCATCCCCAAACAAAAGTTCAATCAAAGAGGACCATCCAAACTTTAGAGGACATGCTACAGGTATGCATCCTTGATCTCAAAGGCAGCTGGGAAGAGCACTTACCCTTGGTGGAGTTCGCCTACAACAATAGTTGTCAAACGAGCGTACATATGACACCTTATGAGGCGCTCTATGTGAGGTCATGTCGTTCTCCGGTTTGTAGGACAGAGGTTGGACAAAGACCCTCTATGGGTCCAGACTTGATTAGAGACACCTCAAAGAAGATGAACTTAATACATAAATGTCTTCTTACGGCTTAGAGCCAGTAGAAAAGCTACGCTGACAGGCGACGATGACCCCTAAAGTTTGATTCTTTGGTCCAATAGTAATCCTTATCTTGTGAAGGTTTTTCCTTCTTGAGGTCAAGGGTTTAAGCCCTTTTCCCTTCCCCCCTCCCAAAAAAAAAAACATAAAAAAAAATCACGTTTTTTGAAGGTGATGCCTAAAAGGGAAGTGGTCAGATTTGGAAAGCGAGGGAAGCTATCGCCAAGGTATATTGGGCCCTTCGAGGTACTTGAGAGAGTTAGCACAGTCGCTTACCAGTTGGCGTTATCACCAAATATATCTGGTGTTCACGTTGTGTTCCATGTCTCCATGCTCCAGAAGTACACTCCAAATCCTATGCATGTGGTGGATTAGGGTGAGCTAGTTGTTGATAAGGATTGGACCTTCGAGGAGGGACCGGTGCGTATCATGGATAGTCAAGAGCGGGTTTTACGTGTCAAAACTGTGAGACTAGTGAAGGTGTTGTGGCAACACTGAGGTATGGAGAAGGCGACATAAAATCCTGAGGATACTATCCATACCACCTATCCGTTCTTGTTCAAGGATGAAGGTACACTCTTGTAGTCATAGAATATTATATGACTTGTTGCATATGCATAGTTATATTTGCATATGCGTGTAAACTTCGGCAATGAAATTTCTTTTAAGGTAGGAAGAATGTAAAACTCGAAAAAATTAATAGTGAAACATGGAAAATTAAATTCAATTCTAATTAAATGTATTGAATCTAACATTGGACGAGATTTAATTGATTTAGGATCAAATTGGACCAAACAAAAAAGGCACATGTGGCTTAATGAGGGCCAAGTAAATGGAAGGTATAAAAAGGGAAGGAAATCTGATTTTTCTTCCCCATTTTCTTAGCCAAACACAACTAGATAGAGAGGGAGAGAAAAAGAGAGAGAAAGCAAGGGTTCTCCAAGCTTCGTCGGATTGCTTCGGACCAAGAACAAAGTTGTTTTACGTGACGAGAGCTACGAGCACGTTGCAAAGACCACGAGTTTTGCCAACATCTAAAGAACGAGATTGTTGGGAACAAATATTTAAAGCTTGAGTTGGATTTTCTTAGAGTTTCTACTACGTGTATTACACTTCATGAGGTAGGGTTTCTTTCTTAACTAGGTTATTTTCAACTTAGGGTTGTATATGAAATGGATAGTACGATTAGAGATGAAATCTCTTGTCTAAATATACTCCTAGTGTAACTAGAGTATAGTAAATGGTATAAAAATGAATAAAATCAATTCTAGAATGAATTGGGTTTGTTGATATTGCTTGTTTGTAATTTCATGAAAGAATATGTAAAATTGGGCATGCTGTGTGTTTAAATAATTATGTTCTTTTTGGGTATTTGATAAAATGCCTATGAATGATTTAAGTATGTTATTTGAATGAGAATGAGATAACATGCTTGGTGATATTGTGAATTATCATCATATGCCTATGATATAATTGACAATTGAGAATTTTTGGTAGACATTGAAGTAGTTCATAATGTACTCATGACATATTGAACATACTATGGAAATTACAATTGTACATTAAATTTGTATATGCACGGGAAGCATCGCATTTGTGGGTGTGTGTGGATGATTTGATCAAATATCATCTTTGATGGGTTGATACATGGACTCGAGAAAGTTAGACCAAGGTTCGACTTAATCGCATGGGTTGCATTGAAAGCAAAGGTCGGGATTAGCAAGAAGGACAAAATTCTCTTTCTAGGTGTAAGATACGGTGATTTTGGATACACATTTCGTTGGTATTAAGCACATAAAGTGTGTAGGCATACACGGAGCCGTTGGTGGAAGTCCATAGATGCTATATCGGTTGGGTACCCGTTAGTGGAAGTCCATAAATACTCACCCCAATAAAGACCCGTGATTTATAAATGGTCATTGGATGCAACATCAATGGCAAGTGCTTGGAATACGCGGATGCATACGCATAGCATTACATGTGTTATGAGAGCCGGTGAAAGGCTCGGGTTACATTACATGTGTGAGTACCATCTCATGACATAGTATGATATTGTAGATACCATTATGAATTGCATATTCTTAGATGGATGCTTGTCTGATTGTTGAATTGCATGTGAACATTTCATATGCATCTACGTTGGGGAGTAGCCTCTTTAGTAGATACCCTATTGAGCATGGCTCAACATTTATGGAAACAATATTTCAGGTGCGGGACAAACACCGATGGACGGCCCTACCTTGGGCCCTTGTTGACGAAGAAGTCGAGTTGTGGCTTTAAATTATATTTTTGTAACACAATTGTGTAATTTGAATTGAACTTGTAAATTGTATTAAGAGGACAAGTAATGAACTCTTATGGAGTAGAATTTGTGTATATAAATGTATGAATGAGTATGGAATGAGTTTGGATGGATAAAGGTTGGAGATTGGAAAGGTTTGGGAAAAATTTGGGCCTAGGTACCGGTACCTAAGTGATTGAGTATCGGTACCACGTTGTTGGATGGGCCAGGTACCGGTACCTCAACTTACAAATACCAATACCTGGATTCCAGTGAGCTCAGGTACCGGTACTATGACATGTAGGTACCGATACCTAGCAAACAATGGGCTTCGGTACTGGTACCCCGTCATCTAGGTATCGGTACCTGGCAACTGAAAGGAACCTAGAAAGTAAAGGTCCAGGTACCGATACCTCACTACTCAGGTACCGGTACCTGGCAGACAGAAGGCTCAAATACTAGCACCACATGTAAGAAATACCGGTACCTCTTCCAAAATTTTCAAAATTTGAATATAACTCACAAAGCCTTCAAAGTCTTGAGCCTTCTTACTTAAGGGATGTAATTGGTTAGATATTAAGTGTAAATTGATGGGGATTGGACTTTGGAATGGTCAAATAATTGATATGTGCACAAGTTATGCGTTTGGGAGTGCTTCGATACAAGGGAGGCCCTGCCCAAACTCTGTGTGGATAACAACTCCAGTGAAGAGGATGTGACGACATGGTGTCCGGGTTTACGGCATACACTGGTATATTCGCAAGTTGATAGGTAATCAACAAGTGAGAAAGGACCCCCGAATTTTGGCGACACAGCCAATGAATAAGAAAGGCGACGTGTTCTACAAATGATGAAGTAGAGGATTGAGAAGCGGAGAAATGGTTGATGGATCATTATACCCTTTACTAGAAGGGATAATGAAGAAAGTGCGACCAGAATTAGTAAAAAGACAAGCATTCCCCTCTACACCTGTTGATGGGTACCTAGTTAAAAAGATGACATCCAAAACCGCTAGGGACATCATGCCTATGGGAAAAAGCATGGGCGTTGCATGACTGGGACCAAAAGCAAGCAGTAGTACCAATCATCCATTGGTTCATATGCAGGTCTTTGGTGGAAAGTGTGATCACTCCAAAATTACCCAGTCTTCGTCATCGAGAGGCATAGAGAGCTTCCATTTTTGTGACCCAATTGACCCAATGCTAGTCAGGGTTCATCCATGATCGAAGTGGGTTGGTTCCTTGGTCCCATGACTTCCACGAAAGTTGAGATTGGTTCAGCATTAGGATTTCGCCTTCGTGAACATAATAGTAATCAGAAAACCCCTCGTAGACATACGATTTGAAGGAAAGGCCTAGAGTGAAAATCCCACTTGAATTAGGGGTAGGAATAAAAACCCTAGGGTCTACAAATTTGTTGGTAGTTTGCTTAATTTCAGGGGAGAACCTTTGTGAGAAAGGAAGCTCAGAGAGAGTTGAAGATGAAAGATTTTGCTTCTTGCAAGCCATTTAAGGATCAGCTAGAGGAAAAAGGAAACTCGCTAGAGGTTTTCGAAGACAAGAAAGAAAAGCAGACAAGGGAAGTTCAATGAACATATGTTTACACATACAATTTTTTTTTAAACATATGTTTAAAAAGGCAACGATAATGACTGCTCATTTACTTGAGTTAATTAAGAATAAAACAATTAAATAAGAGGACATTGTTTGGACATAAAATACAAATTTATGAAAGTATTCGATACATGTATAGTTGGCAAGCCTAAAATAGTTAAAGGATTGCCACGCACGTGTCAAGATTTGAAGTAAAAGCGGGAAACAACTAATCATAACTCTGATTTGAGAGAGGAAATAACTACCTAAGAGTTACAAAGTCATATAATCGTCGATAAAGGAGAAGCCGTCGAGATAAGTGGCTATAAAAGAGAAAAAGGAAGAAGATGAATAACAACTTAAACACCCCACAAGACCCAAGATCAGGGCATTTTGGAGTAGTGCTAGAGTTAGTTTTTAGGAAGTAGTTAGTGATATAATCAAAGGCTGTTAAATCAGTCACTCTGTAATTGAAACTCATTCAATTGAATTAATAAAAGAGTTTACTTTTATTGATTCATTATTCTATGTCTATCACTTTAAGAATTCGTCCAAAGAAGTCTTGAAACAAGGCATTAGAACTCATTCACAAGCAATCACATGAGAATTGTTTGTCCATTGAAGCATTTATTTCGATCGCAACAGATTTTGGGGTAACAAGATTATATTTAAGTACCATTTGACGTTGATTTTTTATTTTTTTCTAGTAACAATTCAATAAACAATGTTAAATTAGAGGCTTTGCCTCCCGACTTACATTATTATTTTTTTATTTCAACCTCTTTTTTCGACAAAACTAAGGGTGGAACTATTCCCACCCTCACAAATATTCATTCACATCTCATTAAAAATTTTATTATCAAACTACTAAGCCCCTTCTATACCCACCCAAATTCAACTAAGTTCACCTCATGCTATACACGCCCCTTTAATTAATAACAAGCTCATCTTCTAGTTTCTCATAATTAGGGTTTGATTCACTATCTCCTCTCATACACCCTACATAAAATAGTTTTTTCAATATAGATTGATAAGTAAGATGAGTACATCACTTTCTATATCTGTACATTATCCAAGCCTTTTCTAACTTCTGTCAAAACAACCTCCGTTAAATTAGCATGAGGAGCAGCAACTTTTGTCGCTATAGTGTGGGCAACAATATTAACTTCTCTTTGAATGGACAAATTGGATCAAAGAAATCTACTGAATATACCAACGAGAATAACTTATATATGTGCAATTATAAATAATCACAACACACACGTGTATATATTCATACACGTTTGCAACAAGAAGAAAAAATGATAATTAAGCTTGAGATAATCAAACATGAAATCACCCACACACATGAAATCAAACAAAAAGTTAAACCGAAAAGTAATACTAATATGTATTTCACTAGAAAAATTCATATTAAAAAAGCTCTTTCACGTAAGGTATAGAAGAGGAATTAGCAAATAAAACCCTATTTTTAAGAAGATAGAAGATAGACTTGTTATTAAAGAGGTGTGGATAGCATTGGGTGGACTTAGTTAAAATAGAGGTGGGTATAGAATAGAATAAACTTAGTAGTTTGATTATAAAAATTTTAATGGGGTGGGAATGGATATTTATGGGGTGGGAATAGCCCCACCCCAAAACCAAAGGATGGTTTACCTTCACATTTGGTTCACCTTTCTGATAAAACAAATTAAAAGCTTTTCTTTAATACTAAAACTTCATATACATCGCAAATATCCAATTAAAAAGCGCTGACCATCAACATGGAATTATATTGCAGTACATGTCCAAATATTTAACATCCTGAAGAATGCAAAACATGTAAAACAGCTTCTGCTGAAGTCGAACAAAATACAGCTCATTACAGACGTAATAAATTTTCTCTACCAATTTTCAGTAGTTGTTCAGCGGACTCGACGCACTTTCTCCTCTTGTCCTAATCCAAGAGATTTCTGGGCGTTTGAGATACCTTCAGGATCTGCCCAAAAGACCATATCAATAGGATTGAAAAAATCAAACCATAAGGAAAATTTTCATCAATCAGCCAATATGAGAATTCTAAGGAAGATTGTAACTTTTTCTTTCTTTTTTTATTGTTGGAAGATTGTAACTGACAAATATATAGTGTAATACTTATTATATTTCAAGGTAGAAAGTTATACCCCATACCTTAAAGCACCCTATCTAACAACTTAGAATTCTTGCTCGACTCTTTTTAACATGTATTTATTTTTGGGAGAGAGGTAAGGCAGAAGGGAAATATAAAATAAGCCATCCCATGTTTGTCTTATCATTTTTCTTTAGCTATTCCTTTGTTTCTTTTTTCTTTTTTTTTTGGCCGAACTCTCAACAACCTCAAGCCACTAAGATGTCTAGGGTTAGAGACCCCACACCAATCACCCAATACATCATTAGGTTTCCCTTTCTCCAAATTTTAAGTCTTTCTTGAAAATGCTTGAATTGAGAAAACAAAAGGACTACGATAACAATAGGTAAATGAAAATATTGATTGCATTCCCACATACGCTTGTATGATATGTGGACAAGCAGCTTTAAGAAATACGGAGGCAGAAAAAAGAAAATGAAATAAAATCAGACTTCCAGTTTCATATCTCAATTCTTTTGATCCCAAACAAGTCATAGCACAAGTCAATAAAATTGAACTTACCAGAGAACTGTGTGAAGATCCGTGTGAAGAAGCTCAAGTTTCGAGAGACAGTGTATGCAATTGCAGGAGGAAGAGGTTTCACAATGTTGTCTATGCTGAACACCCGCTGAAGAAACTGCTATCACATCAAGCAATCACATTGTTACACTGAAGCTGAAGTATGACTTTCATATGTGAGATAGACTAAAGTGTTGGACATTTTTAACAGTCGGACGCAGATAATAAGAGAAAAAATGTACAAACTGCTACTCCATTTAATCCGAGGGGTTTTCGCTCATGTAGTAAAGGTGAAGGGTATGGTTGTGGTAGGTAGTGAGTTCAAATCCTACCTAGAAAAGAAGAAAGGAGAGACCCCAAAATGAAAGAAAATAGGAGGATTAAAATGTCTTTTTTCCTGCTTAATAAGGGGATTAAATGGCAATTCATGCTGCACATAATCACATCTTTATGTTTGAATAAATCATGTTTTACAAATTCCTATGTACAAGTAGGATCAAAAAAATATGAAGACAAAAGGTACAATTCTACATTCTAACTTCATTTTCTAACAAGCACACAAACTTGCAATAAAACACATGAATAGGCTCAAGAATGAAGCATAACACCACTTACATTCTATTGAACAACAAACTTATCTCACCTGTGGATACATTCTCCTTATATTTAGTAAGGTGGTTTTTGTAGATTTTAGTTGATCTTTGAGCTCAATAGTCTGAGTATAATTTTGTGGTTATCTAGATTTGAGGAAGATTAGCTGATTCAAAGTTCCAACATACCTTCCATAGAGATTTGTATTGATTGAGACGTTTAGTGGATTCATGCATGCACCAGGGAGAGTAGTGTTGGAATGAAATTTTGAGAATAATATATAATTTCATGGAACTGAATAATCAATGTTTGTGGCTTATGTCAAAAATCATTGGAGTCTATTGCAATTAGATGCTAAGTCAAAGTTGAGAACTATTAAAGGATAGCACATGTTTAGCTTTAGGATTACACAAAGCAATCATGTAACAGCCCTTTTTGCAATCCCTCCATCAAAAAACATATGTTATTTTAGCTTGGCACATATTTTATTTCCTACCTTGAATCCCGAGCAGTACTGTAAGATCCTATAATTTTTTTGATATACTTTAATCAAGAAAATATACATAATAAGATAGACATATCATATTCATATCAGTATCAGTATTAAAATTGTTAAAATTTAATTGGATTGTCGTATTCATCTCCTGTCGTATCTAATATCCGTATCTATGCTGTGCAGGATAAACCGCAATCCCACCCCAGCAACAAACAGGCTTCCAGCTGCAAGCTACAGAAGACAACACATCTATTACTATATATTGTAGGAAAGCAGGGGTTGGTCTCCTAATGCCCCTCTTTCCCACTCGCCCACTAAGATTCCCACCTCCCATTAATCTCTTTCATACATAGTTGTAATCTCTCTCTCTCTCTCTCTCTCTCTCTCTCATGGTTCAGGTCATGGTATCGGCCATCAACTCGGAAAACTCTGATACACATCTATTGCGGTGCGATATCGAACGATACGACATAAAAGAAAATGTTGAACATGACGAGAAATTCATGTCATATCGTGGTGTCGTTGAACAATATCGACCAATTCGGTGACGATATTTTGGCGATTCAGAATTGACTCGGATACAACTTAAACGGCTTTGATATAACTCAAACAACTCGACCGAACTGTGCAAAACTTTGGATTTATACGAATCATAAAACGATATCGTCTCCGAAAATGTCGAGACAGATACGACTCGGCCGATACTTTGAACTATGCTCTCTCTCTTCTCCCGTTACTGAGAACATATTTCTAGCTTATAGAAAAAGCAAAATATGTTGTAAAGACTGGGATTTGGATAACCTTATAAACTCATTGGTTATCAAAATATTGAAGTTTGTATAAGAACAGGATACATACATAAAAAGATCATATTTCTCTTACAAAGTCATCAATGATCTAAATTTCAAGTATCTAATTTTGTCTTGAAAAATAAAAGTCAGAGGAAACTTAAAATTTGGCATTAAGAACATGGTTCAAAGTATCAACATACCAATACGAGTCGGCCGAGTCGTATCTATCTCGGCACCTTCGTAGACGATATCGTTACACAATAAGTATAAACCCCGAGTCTTGCATAACTTGGTTGAGTCATCCGAGTTATATTCGATCCATCTAAGTTACATCCAAGTCAATCTTGAATCGCTGAAATATCGTCATCGAATTGGTCGATATGGTTTTACGATGTCACGATATGACCTGAATTTTTCATCATATTTAACATTTTCTTTTATGTCGAATTGCTCGATACCGCATTGCGACATCGGAGCAGATATGTCTCAAAACTCTCCGAATTGATGGTCGATACCGCAACTTTGAACCATAGTCCTTGGTTAAGAAGGAACAACAAAGTGATAAATGATTGGGTGATAATTGATGGTACAACCAAGAGAGAATAAAGAAGAACAACCAAGACCACTTCGTTCTCTGGTAAGGAAGTGAGATGCAAGAAGGACAGCCATGGCCCCAAAGTCGCGATATCAGTCATCGACTTGGAGAACTCTGATACACATCGATCGCGGTATCAAGTAATACGACCTAAAAGAAAATATTGAGCACAACGAGATATTTAGATCATACCGCAACGTCGTGGAACTGTATCGACCAATCCGATAACAACTCAGGATGGACTCAAATACAACTCGGCCGAGTCTTGCAAAACTCGAGATTTATACATATCGTATAATGATATTGTCTCGACAGGT
>CM042194.1:13599155-13617269 GCA_023539305.1 Ilex asprella | reverse complement strand
TTTAGCCTTTTCCTTTTCATAGCGCTTGAGTCGTCTTCTTTCCTTTCCTTTTTTTGTCTCCATATAATTTGTTTTTAAGAAGTGTGCAAGAAAATTAGATAGCAAGGGCAAGTATGCATATATTTTTCCTGGCTTGGTAAAAAACGTGGCTTGTAAAGAAAAGAATTTTTTCAATTTAGGACGCAATCACTACTAACTAAAGATAATTTTAGAAATGATATGGATAAGGCTCAAATAATAATCACAAATGGGCTGGGATCATTTTCCAGAATGTATTGCATGCAGAATTCTCATATGTAATTGCAAAGGGGATTGTTAACTTATTAGTCAACAAGCACCAATCAAAACAAGAATAATGAGATTATTTAAGGATTAAAGCTAAACTGAAATTCCTATTTGAGTAAGTGCTAAAAATCTCTCTAAAGAAGATAGGCTCGAAAACCTCATGGTTAACATATCCACTATGTATGTAAGATTTCCAAAGAATCATGTTATTCAAAAAGATTTCGACAATTGCAATTCATATTGTGCTTAAAATAGTAAGTTTTAAATAAAAATGTAGAGATGATGCACAAGTAAAACATGAAATTCCTCACTAGGATGGCAAATGTTATACCTTCCAATAGATAGAGCACTGAAATAATTTCATAGTGACCGGCACATAATATTTCATCCTAACATTAACTTTTGTAGTGAAAATATAACTCAAACTGATTAGTTGCAATATATCACAAGTAGTTTTACTTAAAATCCAAAACACATAACTAAACTGAAATTCAAAAACCAACAGAAATGTAAAATTAAACAAAATTAATATCCAAAGTATGAAAGTAATGTAGCAACTAAAACTAAATAGTCCAAAGAAAGAGAGAGAGGGGGAGAGTAGATCCAAAATTGCTCAGTCAAGTTTAAGCTGATGATGACAGTTCAAGGCAGTGCTCTTGATTTGAACCCCAATCGACGCACTGTCCAGATGCAAAGACCACCATCCGAACGATGCTAAACCGACTTGTTTTTTTGCCTCTCTAGTGAGGTTGCTTCTTATTGGTCTCTTTTGCCATCAGTTGCTGTCCTTGAAGCTCTATAAATACCCCCTTCCTAGCATTTAAAGGTGTTAAAAAATTGGAAGAATCTCTCTTATTTTCACCTCCCTAGCCAGAACTCTCTTCTACTACATTTCTTTGGTGCTCTTTTTACTTGGAGGATTGAACTCTCTCACTTTTCATAGCATTGCTTTGGCCAAAAAAAGTGGGGTTGTCTCAATGAAACCTTGGTGAAGAGTTTGTTTTAGCTTTTTTACTTTTGTCTCTTAAAGACTAAACCTCATTTGGAGGACTGAGGTTCTCCCACTTTCTAACTTGTCCATAGCCATGACGAGTAGGTAGTTTCTCATTTACTCTTTAATGAGGGGTGAAGACTTGTTTAATATTACTTGAGTAATGAAAGTGCAATTTTATCCTTCATGATTTTTTGTTTTATACATCTTTTAAATGATGGATGATACTTTCTTTAATATTTTGTACTTTGTATACTCTTGTATAACTTAGGTTATGCTTATGGTTAATGCAAGTACTGAGCTAGGTGTAATTTTCATTTCCTTATCAACTTTCTTATGTTATGCATGCATGATTGAATGATTTAGTAAGCTAGCTTTATGCTAATATTGGGAGATTGGGTATAGGTGGGTTATGTCTTGCCATATCCAATGCTTTTTATTCCAAGCATAAACAAGAGCTATCTACTTCATCGAATCATAGACCTTCCGATCAGTTACCAAAGTAAACTTTTGAATGGTTATTTTCATTTTTGAGTTTACGAGGATAATTTGTTGTTGTATGGTGCATAGACCTTCCAGTAAACTTAATGGTTTTTGTGTTATAGTTTAATATAAAAATGATATGTACCACATTGCAAGGGAGAAAGTGTTGCTCCGGCAGATTTTTCTTCCAGCAACCCCTTTTAAAATCAATTAAGGAGCTTACATAAGGATCCTAAGACATGTCTGTTGATGAACTAATGATTTTAAAGGACAAAGGCCTGGGGATCCTTCTATCCCCCCTAACCTGAACAATTTGACCATCCCAATTTGCCACAGATAGCCTACAACCACCATGTTTCTTGACTCCAAAATACTCATCAAGAAAGGGAGGGACAAGAACCTAGGTAATCCTAAAAAATGGAAGCAAAAGGAAAGTATTTTGCTTTGGACAACTAATGCACCAAAGAGTCTGGATATTTGGCAAGCCTCCAAAACTGTTTTGCAAGCATAGTGAGGTTAAAAGCACCCAAATCCCTAAAGCCCATACACCCTCGAGATTTCAACTTACACATATTATCCTAAGTAATCCAGTGTATCCTTCTCCCATCTTTTTTCTATCCCCACCAAAACTTCGCAGTCATCCCCTTTATTTCATCACATAGTAAATTGGGCAACTTGAAACATAACATCACATATGTGGGGATTGTTCGAACCATTGCCTTAAGGAGTACTTCTTTACCTGCGCTAGACACCAACTTTTCCTTCCATCCTTGGATTTTTGTCCAAACTGTTTGAGATATAGAGTCAAAGATCTCCCTGCTTGATCGACTCACCACTTATGGCAAACCCAAATATCTCTCATGTCTATTTATAGCTGGGATTTGAAGGACATCTTGAACTCTGGCCTTGTCTTCCTCACTCATGTGTCCAGTAAATACCGCAACAAACTTTGCTATATTAATCTTCTGGCCTGAAGTCTATTAATAGATATGAAGGCATTCTTTAATTGCACCACGATTCTGTATCATAGCCCACACAAAAAGGATGTATCTACGAATAGGAAATGGAGAAACATCGGGGCTCCATGTCTAATTGCCAAACTAGGATAGAACCATTACTTTAAACATCACTCATAACTATCGATAGTCTTTTCGAACAGAGAAGAAAAAGGTAGGGCGACAGAGGGTCACCCTGCCTGATGCCTCTCTATGGTTTAAAATACCAAGTTGTGATGAGAACTAAGGTGGGCCTACTCTTAAAGATCCTTTGCAAGTGCGGATGGGCCAAACACAAGATCCAGAGTCAAGAAGTGGAAGCATGTGAAGTATACTTGCTACAAGCTAGGAATGAAGAGCAGCTTCAAGTTGGACCATATGCTAATGGGTTGGGTCATGAGGCCCATTGGGCCGACCTCTTGGCCCAGATTTGGGCCCAAATATGGCTAGAACTATCATTCATTATGGCCTGCCAAAGATTCCAGAATTATTATTCAAATCTTGTGCCATTATTTCCTCAAATCTTGTGATGATTATGTAATATCTTTGGGATTTCTTTCCATCTTTGGCAAGCCACTCTTTTGGATAGTACTAATCAAGCTAGGAGAAAGAAGGTCAAAGATTGAGAGATTCTTATCACAATCATGGAAGTAATTTGAAGACCAGATACTACTATTCTAGGAAGGATTATCTTCTAGAATAATCTACATTAGCTATGTTATTACCTTTATTTTAATTTTCGGAGTTACTGTTTATGCCTTCCTTGGAGGCAAAGTTTAATCTACAATACTTAGGTTATTTATTATATTTTAGATTTTAGGAATTATTGTTCATGCCTTCCTTGGAGGCCAAGTTTTGTAGCCTATAAAAAGGTAATTTAGTGCAATGAATAAAGGAAATTATTTTTGAGAGAGAATACATAATGAATTTTGATTGTGAGTTGAGTTGAGTTTACTCCTCTTGTGCTTGATTGAATTTTTAAACTTATCAAAGGTAGATCATAACCTTTGTGGCGTTCCTACTTGTAATCTGGGTTCTTCAATGGGTCTAGATTTTAATATAATCTAGGTTCTTGAAACAAGTTCTCAACGGGTTTAGATTCTCCATCCATAGACCTGAGTTTGGCTTTCTTGGGTTGTTTCTCCATTATTGTTGTTGGGTCTCAAAGCAAGTCGATTGGGGTTCACATCAAGTTGGTTCCCTATTTATCACCACTAAGAGAACATATTGACACTGGTCAAAACAATTTGGACCCATCTATCAACAAAGCCTAATTTAGTCAAAATACCCTCCAAGAAATTCCATTCCACCCAATCATAGGCTTTACTCATATCCAATTTAATGGAGATATGTCTCTAACTCCTTGTCTCTTCCCCTTTAGGTGGTGATTCAATTCATACACAACAAGTACATTATCCAGAATTAATTGCCATGGAACAAACGCACTTTGGAACTCAATAATAATCTTTGACAAGATTACCTTCAAACGATTTCCTAAGTCCTTAGCTGAGATCTTATAAATCACATTACAAAAGCTAATCGATTAGAACTAAGATAGTCACATGAGAAAGTACCTTTAGGATCATGATAATATGTGTATAGTTTAGCTTGGGGAAGCTAACACCTTCATTTAAAAAACCCAAAACTAGTTTGAAAATATCATCACTAACCACATGCCAATAATTCTGGTAAAATTCTGTAGTTATCCCATCAGGACCAATAGCCTTTGAAGGATGGGTTTGCTTTACAACTACCGCCACTTCATCTTCAGTAAACTCCCTCATTAACCAGTTATTCATATGATCAAAGACCTTTGGCTGAATGCATCAAAACAGTTTCTTAAAGTCATCTTAAGATGGATTGTTAGAAGATAACAAATGCTTTGAATAGCTAACTGTCATCCCTTCTACGGTTCTCGTATCAGTAATCCAGACCCATTCTCTCTCCTAAGGTCACTGATGATGTTTTGTTGCCTTCTCACATTTGTTTGGGCAAGAAAGAATTTAGTGTTTCGGTCCCCCTCCTTAAGCCATAGAAATTTCGATCTTTGTCTCCACGTAATCTCCTTAGCCTCTAAAAGTTGGTGATTCTGCTTCTTTATAGCATCCTAATCCAGCTGCTCTAGTCTCCTTCTTTTAAGTTATAGTTGATGATTCAAATTACCAAAATGCTCCTTATTCCAATTTGGCAATCCCACTTGGCATGCTCTAATTTTATCCATAAACTTGGCCTCCGTGGTACCAAAAATCAGAATTCCCCAACAACTACAAATAACATTCCAACAACTACTTATATTGAGGCTTATTCGTAGTCTCCACAACATTGGCTTTAGAGACATTTTCCTTGGCCTTTTTGATTTTATCCTTCAAATGATTTTTCTCCTCAATCCAAATAGGGATAATGACATCTTCCAAAGACATATCCTTCCTTTTATGTTTAAGATTGTTCTTGTAAACTTTCCAAGAATTGAGTAATTTTTCAATCAAAGCACCAACTACAAATGACTGAGGCAAAGTAATTTTTTCATTCCTCAACTCATTAATAATCAAATGATACTCATGCATTTAAGAAAAGGACTCAAATCTAAATTTCTTCCTTTGCCTACTAGAATTCCATGCAGCCTCTTGGGATACATTGACAATCAAATGGCAATGATCTGAATCAATGGTTGGAATGTGAGAAAGCCTACTATTTAGAAAACTGGACATCCACGAGTCTAAGGCCCACACACGATCAAGCTTTTCCTTCGTAGTGTGTGGACTTAGACTCCCATTGCACCATGTATAGTCATACCCTGGAAACCCCAAATCGACAAAACGACAATCACCAATCACTTGTCTACAGTCACGTAACTGCCACTCTAGTCTTATTGCTCCACCCCAGCTTCTCATTGTTTGAAATAATCTCATTGAAGTCATCCCCAAATACCACTGGTAAATTGTCTCAACGATGTATAAGCATAAAAATTCCCATGACCTTTTCCTCCTAGAAGCATCAGGATGGCCATAAAAGCCAATAAACCACCATTGATCTTGGCCTCCCTCATTAACGATCACTTCAATGTGAAAATTAGAGTAACTTTTAACGCTCACATGGACACCCCTTTTCCAAAGGAGATCCAAGGTACTAGCACATCCCCGAGCATCCACAATTAATCCTTAGGTGACACTAATTTGTGTTGAATCCACCCAAACTCATTGGTGCCTAACCTGATATCCATAGGGAACAGGAAGTTGGGACCTTCTTTCTTCACCAAATCATAAAGAGTTTGAATTTTCTAAGGGTTCCCAAGCCCTAGGCAGTTCCTAATTGCACCTATCATAGCTGATGGCAGGATTGAGAATTAGTATCCCCTAATGAAAAAACTTTAGCAAGTTGAGTTTCATTCGAAAGTTTTGCCTTCTTGGATGGCCTTCAAGTAGATCACATAACTGATCAGAATCTCTTCATTTATCTCTAATCATCGTCTCCCTAATTTCCCAAATTCATACCTAGGGTTTGGTCTAGATGCCCTAACCAATTTTCCTTTAGTGGACCTGGAAGGAGGAACTGCTGGAGTATTACTAAGCTGAGCCAGAGGGGTCTCAAGGTCTAACTGAGGCAAAATTCTAATGGGTTCAGAAACCTTTTTGTGTGAAACCCAGGTAAATTTTAACTTTTTCTAAAAAAAGGCAAAATAGTAATATGCCACTATAATGTGCATTTAAAATACTCATATATCTAGACCTCGGAGGGGAAAATTGAATTCACCATTGTATTTATAACGCGAGACTTAGTTACCTTCCAAATTTCATTGAATTCTGAGATAGTCAAATTTCTACACGTAGTTCAAGGCAGCTGGGTGGTGGATGACCTCACAAACGTCCCCTTAAACAAATTTTATAAAAATTATTTTTAATTAATTTAAAGTTCAAATAAAATTAATTTGAACTGAAATCGATATGTAATGAATCGTTTCGAAATGAAAAGCGGACCCGAAAGTAGCAAACGAGCAGTGCGATGTGATCCGCACAATTAAGGACTATAAATAGGGGCAAATATCTAAAAAAATCATATATTTCTTCACCCATTCTCACTTGTTCAGTCGGCCAAGAGAGGAGAGAGAAAAGAGAAAGAAAAAAATAAGATCTTCAAGCTTCTCCCTTCGATTTTGGGAGTTCCGTCGCTCAAATCTACTCGAGCCAATAATTAAAGGTCATCTCCTCGACAAAGGCTATAAGTACGTACCAATAACAAAAGATTTCACTGAAAATCCAAGCGGAGGCTTTGGGAGAAATTAAAATTTTTGGGGCTTGGGAGGTGTTCTGGAAGCTCTAGTCATCGATTCACGCTCCAAGAGGTAGGGTTCTTCCTACTTTGGTCCATTTCTGAGTTAGAATGCCCTTAAGGAAGGGTTAGACTTATGGCATTGTGTATCCCTTGCCTATTGTTGTTGAATGGGTGAAATGGGTATTGAAATGGGTAGAATACATTTTATCTTCACTTTTGGTATGTGGAAGTCACTTGTGCACTTCCTTGAAAAAATTGTGTTATGTGGGCATGTCTTGTGTTTACATGGTGCCTTTGTGATTAAGTGTGTTATTGGCATAAAAATTGTGATAACATGCTTGGATATTATGTTGTGAAAATTGTCGATGCATATACATGCTTGTGTTATGTTGACATTGTGAAGAATTATGAGAGTTATTTGCTTATGATATAATTTTGCCATGGAATATATGAAATATGTTGAAATTGTTCATATGACATTCATTACATATTGAACATGGTATTAAACATGCAATGGTACATTTAATTGCATTTGCACGGAACATAGCATTCGTGGTCATCGACATGGGTTTAGGCATGTGTGCATGGTTGTCGTCAACACCACACTTGGTGCAGGATGAGTGGGCTCGATTAAGCCTGGTCAAAGACCTGGCCGAGTCGCACGGGTTGCATGGTAATTAGGGTTGGGGTGGCAAGAAGGGGCTAGAAGATCTCTCGGGTGCACTCCCTTGGCTTGGTCCATAAAGTGTGTGGGTGTACGTGGAGCCCTTGGTGGAAGTCCATGAATTCCAAGTGGGTTGGAGACCCTTGGCGTAAGCCCATGAACATCCACCCCATACAAAAGACCCTAGATTGGATAATGTCATTTGTTGTTCAATATAAATGGCGGATTTGAACATATTGACACTTGCATGTGTTGAGGAGCTGGGAAGGGCTCGGGTTGATACACATGAGTGGGTCTCACCTCATTCCATTGCATGGCATGGTAAATCCCAACATGGAATGCATATTCTTGGTTGGAATGTTATGACTTGGGGCTAGTTTGCATGTGAACATTTCATGTGCATTTAGTTTAAGTAACCTCGGTAGGGGATACTCTATTGAGCGTTCCTCACCTTATACGGGACACATTTCAGGTGGAGGATACACGTCCGGGGATGGCTCTCACTCGAGGCCTCAAGGGTGAAGAGAAACCAACATGTGGTCTCTAACCTTGAAGTTTTGTAAAACTTTTGGTTAAAAAATGGTTTTTGGCATGTAAATATTGTAATCATATTTGAATGCTTTGTAATAGAACTTTGTAGAGATCATGTATAATGTAGAAAACTTCATTATACATATTTGGGATGAAAAATGATAAGGTTTGGAATGGTTTGGAAATGAAAAACAGGTGAAACAAGGAAATCCGGACAGAGCGTACCAGTACGACGCTGTCTAGAGAGTTCACCGTGCCGGTATGCTTTCATAGATTTTCAATTTTTTTTGTTTTACTTCCACAAGTTTTTGGGCCATGCATTCCTTCCTCCCAAGAGTATAAAATGATGGTATGTGGGACCTAGGATGGGTCACTCGCTTAAAAGAAATTATGTTTTATAGTTTTAGAAAATCCCGGTAAAGGAGATGTGGTGTCGTGGTGTCGGATTGACTGGCGTCTACAGGAATTTTCGCGGGTTGATGGGTTATCAACGAACTTATAAATGACTCCCATAAATTTGGGGCATCATATTTTGGGCCTCCCTTCATTGACGCCTCAAAATTTAGGGATCCTTTATTAACCCATTGATCACCCATCAACTCACAGAAGTACTCGTATATGCCATATAACCAAGCACCACGTCATCACATCCCCTTCATCAGGATCATAACCAATACAAAATTTGGACAAAGTCCCCCTTGTACCGTAACACTGCCAAATGCATAACCTGTACACATATTAACCATTTAACCATTCCAAGGGCCATCCCCATTAATTATCAAGTATATCATTCTTACAAGAGGGCTCAAGATTTGAAGGCTTGTAAGATTTATATTTAAATTTTGGAAATTTTAGAAGAGGTACCAGTACCTCTTACATGTGATACTAGTACCTGAGCCTTATATCTGTCAATTCTCTACCATTGCCACATACCGGTACCCTAGTGAACTTGATACCAGTTCCTGAGCCCATTATTTGTTAGATACTGGTACCTACATATCATGGTATCGATACCTAAGCCTACTGTCCATCGAGGTACCGATACCTAAAGCCTTGATGTAGGTACTTGAGCCCACTGGAATTCAGGTACTGGTACTCGTAAGTCAAGGTACTGGTACCTAGGCCATCCAACAGTGTGGTACCAATAGTTAATGACTTAGGTATCGGTACCTAGGCCAAGATTTTCCCTAATTCTTTCCATTTTCAACTCTTAACCATCCAAACTCACACCATAACCATCCAGTCATTCATTTTCATGAAAACCATTGTCCAAAAAGAGTTCGTTACATGTCGCCTTTACACAATTTTACAATTCCAATACAAATTACATAATTGATTTACAAAAATATAATTTAAAACCCACATTTTGGCTTCTTCATCACTAAGGGCCCAAGTGAGGGTTGTCCACCGGCATTTGTTCGGCACCTAAAATTTTGTTCTCATAAAATGTGAGACACTAAATAGAGTATCTCTTAAGAGAGGCTACTCCCCAGCCTAGATGCATATGAAATGTTCACATGTAATTCAACAACCAATCATTAATTCAAGAATATGCAATTCATAAATGAATATCACAATATCATGCAACGTCATGAGATGAAACTGACACATGTAATGCAACCTGAGCCCTCCACTGTCCATAACACATGTCATACCATGAGTATGCATTCGGGCATTCCAAGCCCCCGCTATTGATGTTGAACATCAAATGACCAATTTAAAAAATCTTGGGTCTTTTTTGGGGTGGGTATTCATGGATTTCAACGAATTGGTACCCAACGGACATGGTATCGATGGACTTTCACCAACGACTCAGTGTATGTCGGCACACTTTATAAGCTTTATACCAATGGGAGTGCGCATCCGAAGTTTATCAGTGAATCTAGCCCATCTTGCTAACACCAAACTTTATTTTCAATGCCACCCGTGCGACTCAGTCAAACCCAAGTCCAATCTTTCCGAGCTCACGTATCAACCCACTAAGGACGACGTTTGATCAAAACATGCACACATACCCACACTCATGTCACTTGCCCACGAATGCAATGTTTCCCGTGCATATGCAAATGAAATGTACAATTGTAACTACAATACCATGTTCATAATAATGAGCATAATATGATCATATTCAATCTATATCAACATTTTCCAATTTCTAAATAGTCAATTATATCGTAAGTATATAATCACAACCCACAACAACACCAAGCATGTTATATCATTTTCATTCAAATAACATACTTAATCATTCAAGGCATTTTTTCAAACACCTAGAAGGTGCAAAATTATGTAAACACATAGCATGCCCAATTCAACAAATTTCTTATGAAATTGCAAATGAGCAATTTCCTCAAAACCCACTCATGCAAAATTGGCTCAACATGTTTCTATACCCATTTTTCATACTCTAGTTACACTAGAAGTATATTAAACGAGAGATTTATCTCTAATCATCATACCCATTTTATATACGACCCTAGGTTGGAAATAAACATGGTTAGGAAAAGGAACCCTACCTCTTGTAGTGTAAATATACGTAGAAGAATCTCCACAAGGCCTGAATCTAGTGTCTAAATATTGATTCCCCAAATCCCATCTTCGAGATTACAGCAAAACCTGCAATCTTTGGTACGTACACTTAGTTCTTATCGTGTAGAATAATCTTTTTTTTTTTTTTGGCCCAAAGAGATTTAACAGTTGAATTGCTGTAGATCAGATGGAGAAGGTGGGAGAATCTTGCTTTTTCTCTTTTCTCTCTCTTCTCTCTTTTCTGGAAAAACCAGCAACAAAATGGGGAAAAATCTTATTTTTCACTCTTTTTACATTCTCTAAATGCATGGCTCACAATGTGTCACAAGTCCCATTCATTTTCTGATCCGATTTTATCCTGAATCAATTAAATCTCTTTCATGTTTAAGTTTAGTACATTTTTATTGAACTAACTTTAGAATAAAATTTAATCTCATTTATTTTAGTTGTGCGACACACGATTGTCTCGTGAGACGTGAAAATTTTGATTGTCTCAGAATTCGATGAAATTGTCTGGGTAGCTAGATTATACGAGATGAATCTAACACTGAAGTTCGTTTCATCATTCGTGTTCTAATAAAATCTAGGTTTCCGATCAGCACCATCACTGGTAATTTTTGTTTTGCCCCTTTTCCCAAAATTTTAAATTTTTTTGGTTTTACATTCCCCCCTGATTAGCACAAAATATTATACATTATGTACACAACTGCACCCTTTTTTTATACTTGTTTTTGTGGTAAAAATGGATGAATTGTAATATTTCTAACAATTAATAAGGTTTCGATGTGTTTGCAGGCTAAGAGTTGGAAATGGCTTGAGTTAAGCCCCCATCGTAGTGCTCAAAGTCAATGGAGATGAAGGGGAGGCTTGACTATGACTTGGAAGGTGAAAGACCACGAATTGAGCAAAATAAGTAAAAACCAACCGGTAGGTTTCCTCATAAAACTACCGGTAGGTTTTGTATACTGGAGTTGATTCTACCGCAAACCTTCCAAAAGGTTTTGTCTACTGTAGTAAAACCTACCAGGAGGTTTGGCCATCAACCTACTAGTAGGTTTTGCTGGAAAAAAAACCTGAACTTTTCAAGTCAACTCTAACTGCTTGTTGGGGCCCACCTACACTTCTCCCACACCTACCCTGTCATTTTATACCTTCAACCATGCCATCCTTACACATTTTTCTGACCTTTTAAGAAAATGTATGGGAGAAAATGAGAGAAAAATAGATAAGCTTGAAGGGTGCAAGCATGCGGGCACCTTGTTTGTGCAGGTGTCCAAGCTTCCCTAAATCGTGGAAACTCTGCAGCACATAGACCATACAGCTCCATGGATGAAAATTCCAGGGGTCAACACATTACAAATACAGTTTAACACTTTTTGAGAGAGAAAGCTTAAATTTTTGCATTTTCTTCACCCATTTCATTTGTAGTAAGATATATTTCACTTGTAATCGTCATTTCTTGCATTATAATCTCTTTTAATTCAAGTGTAATCAAGTTTAATCAAATTTTCTTGCACTTCATTATTTTTGCTGGGTTTCTCTGCAACTTTTCCATTTTGGTATGAAATGAATTTCTCTTTGTACTTTACATCTTCCTTGCATTAATAAATGTTACATGCTTCATTCTCATCTCATTTTTGTTTGCATTTCATTTACATGTCTCTTTACATTATGAATGACTTTATATATATTTATTTGGAGTGTATGTAAAGAACAATGTACGACGATGCATGTTATTGAGGATTTGTAAGTGATTTATATCTTGGTTAATTTGAGGAAATACATATAGATTGGGACTGATTAACCCTAAACAGTGCGGTAATGAATCAGGTTTTAAGGTCAAATATGTAAGTAAATTAGGTTAAAAAAAATGAGTTAAGTGAAATTAGGGTTACTATAGAGAGTTGACATTTTGCAGGGATTTATGCGAAATAAGGTGGAGTAAAGTGTACCAGCTTAATTATGCAAGGGATGCAAGTGTAAATATAATATTAATACATCAAAGCTACACCAAGAAAGCAAGTGCAAATCCAGTGGTGATGGTGTCTGGATGGTAGGCAAACCGCTTCAACCTTCTCTCCTCCTCCCATTGGTCTAAAAGTGCAACAAAGGTCCTTTATTAGTCAACCCTGCCTAAACCGCCTTAAGGGTCCCTCCAGTGCCTATAAATAGCAACTTCCAACTTTAGTTTTAAATATTCTAGTGGAGGAGAGTTCAGAGGTTTCACTCGAGAGTCAGAGAGATAGTAATGAAGAGAAAAAGAGAGAAACAGTTAAGCAAAGCCATGTCAAACCACTTTCCAACCAGAGAATCTCTACTACATTTTTGTTTATTCCTTTTTACTTGGAGTGTTGAACCTCTCCCACTTTTGTGCCCTACCTTGTAATAAGAGTGATAGTGTTTTCAGGTATTCCTTGGAGAAGGATTTGTTTTGTATTTTATTTCGATTGTAATGAGGATACTTCACACCTTTTGTTCATCTATAGCAATGTGGTATGAGTAGTCCATTTATACCCTTTAGTGAAGAGTGAACACATGTACGATATTTTTTAAGTTATGGAAATGCCGATGTTTTAACTATGTATTAATGTTTATACCTCCCTTAATTGATGAATGGTTACATTTATAATATGCTCATGGTTATAAACAACGAGTGGTACTTAATGCTATATACCATACTACGTACATTTATTACATACTTCACGCATGATACAGTGATGTACGTAGTTGGGCTTTTTGTAACAACTGATAGATTGGTTATAGACTGGTAGAGTCTCGTCATATCCAATGCTTTTTATTGATTGCATATACGAAACTCAGTCATCAGTGAATCATCAACTTGCCGGTTGAATAACTATAGTATTCCTCCTTAATGGCTTACCTTTTGGTTTACTAGGATTATTAAACTGATGCATGGTATAGAGGGCTTCCGGCTAACCTAATCAGTTCTTGTGTTATTATTTAATACACATCAAATCTATCGGTTGACTTTCCTATAAAATGGGAGCTAATTTGTTATAAGGTGGCATTTTAAAAAACTGAAACAATATAACGCACGTGGGAACCCCGAACTGATGGGTACTCTTTTATTATTTTCTTTGCACAGTTTAAATTAAGTGTTTATTTAATTGTTCTAAACTCGCACTATAAGCTATTCCCTTGCACACTACATCCATGACAATTTTACCATTTCTGTTTTGAATCCCATTATTTAGCTCCTTGTGGGTTTGACCTCAGACTTAAATTGAGAAATATATTACAATTTGGCCATTTATACTTGGGTGTACAACATAATTTAGGTCATATCAAGATTTTTGGCGTCGTTGTTGGGGAGTTACAGTGATTTCAAAACAAACAGGGAAGTTGTTTAGTTTGTATTATATGTATATTCACTATTTGTTGCATTTTCCATGTTTATGTCTATTAAGTCAGCAGTAGGGTTTGTAAATCAGCCTAATCCTTCATCCCTGTCATCTTCATCATCACAAGCATCATTTGGGTCAAGTATAGCTCATAATTCAGGTCAGATCAAGCTTTTTGGCGCCATTGTTGGGGAGTTACGGTGATTTCAAAACAAACAAGGAAGTTGTTAGTTTGTATTATATGTATAATCACTGTTTGTTGCATTTTCATTGTTATGTTGGTTAAGTCATTAGTAGGGTCTATAAATCAGTCTAATCCTTCATCTCTGTCATCTTCATCGTCACAAGCATCATTTGATTCAAGTATGTTTGTCTCATAACCATCAACAGAAACAAGAGGTAGTTCAGAATGTCTGACCTTTTAGAGAATATTTGCACCCCGCATGCACTAGTGTCTCTTCATGTTTTGCTTTTCCCACTAATGCTCCAAATTTCAACATTAAGGCATGGAGAATACGGCTTTTATCACAGTTTCATTATTTGGAGTCCAAAAACCCATACTTGCAAGTTAAGGAATTTGAGGAAGTATGTGGTCCTTTGTAAGATAATTCTAAAATAGCTCGGTTGAAATTTTTTCCTTTCTCTTTAAAGGATAAGGCCAAAGAGTGGCTAAATTCTTTAAAAGTCTAGTCTATTCTGGGTTGGCAAGTTTTGCAAACTAAATTTTTCAAAATATTTTTTCTGGTGTACCACACTAATGCATTGAGACATCTAATCATGAATTTTTCTATACAAGAAGGGAAAACTTTTTATCAATGTTGGGAGAGATTTAAGAATTTTCTCCAAACTTGCACTATTCACAAATTTCAAATTTCAAAGGTTACAATCCATTGGTCTCCACCACTTCTTACTTTGAAACACCAACACAACAAAGTTCCCTGTGGATTCGACTCCGAACTCAAACTGGATTATTACTACAACTTGACCGCCTGCATTTGGGTGTACAGTCAAGTTAGCAAGCCTTTCCATAGAAAAGCCGATAGGGAGACATGCCTAAAACAGTCTTATAGGCAGTACGTGACGAGAACAAAGATGAGAACTAAGGTGGGCCTACTCTTGAAGATCCTTTGCATGTCCAAATGGGCCCATTACAAGATCAAGAGCGAAGAAGATCAAGAAAGTAATGCAAAGATTGGTGAAATCCACTTGGGATGAAGTTAGCAAGAGCCCAACACTCAAGATGGCCTTGAAAGAAGGAGAACCAATTTTGATCCACTTGATCCAAACTATGGAAGACATGAAGACATGACTTTGAGATAGGGACTTTTGTTGTTAAGGCTTTCAATTTGTTTAAAGAATTATTATTTTTAGTTTAGAATATGTGGGTTTGAGGATGCTTAGCCCACATATGCCTTATTATTTTATTTGAACTAGGGTTTAGAATAAGTACTGTAGCACATACTGTTCATGCTACAGTAACCATGCACTATTCACTATTTTTGAGGTCTAATTGTAAGGCTTAAATGTCAAGTACTTTCCTTTTTCTATTTAGGCATGTGATCAGCCAATTAAAAGGCTGATTGTCTTTTTTTTTCTTCAAGTAAGAGTCTTAGGAAAATAAGAGATATTTCTTTACCAACAAGTATGAGATATTTCTTAATTAGGATAGCTATTTTAGGAAGTTTCCTAATCTTTGTAATGACCAGCCTTATAAATAGGCATTTAATCAATGGAAAAAATGAGACAATACATAATAAATTTTGATTGTGAGTTGAGTTGAGTTTACTCATCTTGTTCTTGATTGAATTTTTGAACTTATCAAATGTAGATCACAACCTTTGTGGCGTTCCTACATGTAATCTGGGTTCTTGAGATGGGTTCTTCAATGCGTCTAGATTTTAATATAATCTAGGTTCTTGAAACAAGTTCTCAACGGGTTTAGATTCTCCATTCATAGACCTGAGTTTGGCTTTCTTAGGATGTTTCTCTAATAGTGTTGTTGGGACTCAAAGCAAGTCGATTGGGGTTCACATCCGTACGGTATGCCAATAAGGCATCGGTCAATCTATCAGACCAATCCTTCCTACTGGGGTTAACCGTTTTTTCTAAAATGCTCTTGGTCTCCTTATTGGCAAGCTCGGCTTGACCATTTGTTTGTGGGTGATAAGGGGTGGATACTTTGTGAGTGACACCATATTTGAACATTAGAGTTGCAAATGGCCTATTACAGAAGTGTGATCCACCATCACTAATCATTGCTCAGGGGATCCCAAATCCCGAAAAGATATTCTCTTTGAGAAACTTTACTACGACCCGGTGGTCATTAGTCTTAGTCGGGATAGCCTCCACCTACTTGGACACATAGTCCACCTCCAGAAGGATGTACAAATAACCAAATGACATAGGGAAAGGGCCCATGAAGTCGTTGCCTCAACAATCGAATATTTCTATGACAAGCACAAGGGAGAGTGGCATCATGCTTCTCCGAGTCACACTACCCAATCGTTAGCATTTGTCGCATTCCTTACAAAACAAAACACAATCTTTGACAAGAGAGGGCCAGTAGAAACCTGATTGAAGAATTTTAACAGAAGACATCTTTGTTGAAAAATGTTTGCCGTAAGCTTGTGAATGGCAAAATGCAAGGGTGTCCCGCTGTTCATTCTCAAGTACACATCTCCTCATGACTTGGTCAGGGTAATACTTGAACAAGTACGGGTTGTCGAAGTGGAAGTACTTCACATCTGTCATGAATAGTCTTCTATCTTCTAGGCTCCATTGTGGCGGTATTTGTCCTATTGCAAGATATTTACATATATCACCATACCAAGGACATACATAATGAATTGAAAGCAAATGTTCGTCAAGGAAAGAGTCAAGGATAGGAATGTGCTCTTCGACCTCTTGCACCACAAGCCGGGTTAAATGATCTGCCATCATATTCTCAACTCCTTTCTTGTTCTTAAGCGTCAAATCAAATTCTTGTAGGAGGAGTATCCACCTAATGAGTCTTGGTTTCGCATCTTGCTTAGATAACAAATATTTTAAAGCAGAATGATCTGTAAAGACAACAATAGGTGAACCAATGATGTATGAACGAAATTTATCTAAGGCAAACACTACTGCTAACAACTCTTTCTCGGTGGAGGTGTAATTCATCAAAGCATCATTAAGTGTTTTGCTAGCATAGTGTATCACATACGGCCTATTTTCCTCCCTTTTGACCGAGCACTGCGTCGACCGCGTAATCACTCGCGTCACATATGAGCTCAAACGGTAGATCCCACTTGGGTGATCGCATGATTGGAGGCGTGACTAACATGCTCTTAATTTTTTTAAAAGATGTCTCACAGTCATCCGACCACTCAAAGGGGACCTCCTTAGATAGTAGGTTGGTCAAGGTTCGGGTCAATGCACTAAAGTCTTTTATAAACATGCGATAAAAATCTGCATGCCCCAAAAATGACTAGATGCCCTTGATGGCTCTCGGCGTGGGGAGGTTGGAGATGGCCTCCATCTTGGATTTGTCAACTTCAATGCTGATGTGAAACCCGCCAAGAATAACGAGAACCAACAACGATAAGGAACCCAAGATCGTTCTACGATCAGATTTGAATGGAAGACCTCGACCCGTTGTTTACGACAAACAAGAACCTTAGTATATAGACCTCAACCGCTGTTTGTGAAACAAGAACCTTGGTATAAAGGAAGACGCCACAAACGGTATGGAAATCCGTTTTATAAGTCGATAGTGAACGCCATGGGAAATCCCGATAAGTTTGTCTAGTTCTTCAAAGAACCAAAGAGAAATATACTCTCACAATTTGCTGAATAACAATCTGAATTTTCATTGATTTGAATGCCTATTTATAAAGGCTAGTCATTACAAGGATTAGGAAACTTCCTAAAGTAGCTTATCCTATTTAAGGAATATCTCTTACTTGTGGGTAAAGAAATATCTCTTACTTTCCTAAAAAGAATAACTCACATGCCTAAATTTAAAAG
>CM042194.1:13569023-13593644 GCA_023539305.1 Ilex asprella | reverse complement strand
TTTGAACCGATACAAACTATACATCAGAAATTGAAGGAGAAGAGTACAATAGCTTACCTATTTGAGTCCAAATTTGAGCAGATCTAGCCTCCATCCACTCAGATCTAGGGCTTGGGACTTAGGTCTTCATCGCTACGACCCACGACCCACGAACTACCAGGTATCTTTTTCTTTTCTCTCTCTCTCTCTCCGGCACCGACATCGGCATCGCATCGCCATCGCCTTTCTCTCCTCTCTGTTTGTCTGTGTTCATGCGTGAGTGAGCACGACTGACTTCTACTGCCTTTTGTATTTTTTTTTGGGTTATGACTATGAAAAATTACACTTAATACCTCACTTCTTTATAATTGTTAATTTTTAAGCATACATAAGTACCATTAATTTCATTTAATACCCTTTATTTTTTTTTTCTTTTTGTTATTATTCTTTTATGTTATTATTATTTGTTAAATTGGTATATTAAATAACTACAAGTTATTTTATTAATTATACATTATTTGTTAAATATCTAGAATTAAATATTTATGTGTGTATAAATTATGTATACAATATTTTAATATTAATAAAATTAGACCGTATCCCCGTACCCGTATCCAAATTTGGATCCATATCCTCGTATCCACTATTTTTTGACTTGAGATGTCAGACACCTAAATTCACACCCGGACCCGCGTCAGAGTAACATAGACCGTAATATCCCGAAGTGAACTTGGTAGAAAATACCAAAGAATGGTTGGTGGACATAAGAGCCACTAGACACATATGTTAGGATAAAAAGATGTTCTCTTCATATGAAGTTTTAGATCATAGAGAACAATTGTTTATGAGAAATTTCTCTACTTCCAAAGTTTAAGGCAAAGAAAAGGTTATATGATGACTTCCGAGAATGAACTTACTCTTAATAATATGTTACATGTTCTAGAAGTTCAAAAGAATCTTGTGTCTAGATTACTGTGGAGTAAGAAAGCATTTAAGTCAGTTTTTGAATCTGAAAAATTTGTACTCACCAAGGAAGAAATTTATGTAGACAATGGATACAAACAAAAAGAAGGTCTTGATTACTTTGATACATATTCTCCGGTTAGGAGAATAACATTCATTCGTATGCTCATAGCAATTGCAGCGTTGCACAATTTTGAGATACACCAAATGGATATAAAAATAACTTTCTTAAACGGTGACTTAAATGAGAAAAATTATATGGAGGAACCCCAAGGTTTCATTGTTCCAAAAAGAAGAGAACAAAGTGTGCGGTCTTGTTAAGTCACTTTATGGATTAAAACAAATACCAAAATAATTGTATGAGAAATTTGACAAAATCATGATGCAAATGGATTCACAATCAATGAATATGATAAATGTGTCTATGTCAAATACATAAATAATTGATATGTCATTATTTGCCTATATGTTGATAATATGCTTATTCTAGATAGTAATAATGATATCATTAAAAGTACTAAGAAAATGTCCCATAAATTTGACATGAAGGATTTGAGTGTTGCAGATGTTATAATAATAATTAAAATTTCGAAAATATTTAGTGGACTTGTATTATCTCAATCACATTATATTAAGAAAATACTTGACAGGTTCGACAAGAATAAAAACAGTATTGCTAAAACACTAGTTAATATAAACCTTTTTTGTCTAAAAATACTAGCCAAGGCATATGGCAATTGGAATACTTTCGTATCATTAACGGTATAATGTATATCATGAATTGCACTAGACTTGATATAGCATACTCAGTAAATTGAGTAAAGATACGAGTAAACTGGAAATAGACCATTGGAAGGCAATTATCAATATAATACCCCGTTTCATTTTGGCAAAGAATTAGTTAGGGAATATTATCTTGGAAGGAATAAGAAAAATTTTAAAGAAGAATTTAGAATAGTCTAGAAGAATATATAATATTAGAGAAGTTTCTAGAAAAATCTAGAATAGTCCAAAAGAATCTAGAATGTTGGAGAAGTTTCTAGAAGATTCTAGAAAGTTCAAGAATAACATAGAATAGTCTAGAAGAATCTAGAATATTGAAGAAGTTTCTAGAAAAAAATCCGAAAAGTTCTAGAACAATCTAGAGAAGTTTAAAATATTTTGTAAGGCTCTAGGAAATACTAGAAGGTTCTAGAGGGATTTAGAATGTTCCGAAAATTTTTGAAAGGACTTAGAAAGTTGGAGAAGACTTTAGAATATTATAGATGAATCTAGATACTTGTGAAATTATCATGTGCAAAATAAGCTTGAAACCTAGAAAGATCTAAGACATGGGAGATGGTAGAATATTCTAGGGAATCTCTCCTAAAAATGTCACATGTCAATATTCTCTAGAATAATCCTAAGATGCCTATAAATAGGACATTTGGGGATTGAATTAAGTATAAAAGTGCACAAGTAGTCTTTCACTTTCAAGAAAGAATAGAGAGTAAAAGAGAGAAGAAGGAATGAAGAGTACCCCAACAAAGGAGGAAAGAAATTATGAGAGAAAGAGAAAAGGCATCGATAACATCGCACTCTACTTCAGGTAACAAGCAACATACCATTTGGACTTGAGGTGAGAGATTTGGCATGCTACGTATTTTCGAAAATTTTTCCTGTCCCTAAACATTTTAAAAACAATACATCATACTTGTTTATTACTACCTTTACAAAATGTTATATTAAGTGTCTAAATACTTGGGACATACGATTCTCCTAACTTTAATGCATTCTTTTGAAAAGTATTGTGACTCAATCACTTGTTTATATGGTGAGACTTAGTGATGGTAAATGGAACCAAAATTAAAAATCCAGAGAAATTATTCCTCTGTGTACGGGTGACTCTGGCCATTAGGGAACAGACCAAGGGAGGCAAAGGTGACTCTAGTGCTCAACGGTTGAAGGAACAGTGTCTGGTGCGTCCTGGTGACCTTTACCGGATCGTTTTAAGGAACAGACCCGATAGAGGCTATGGTGATCCTAAAAACAATGTTGGATCCAACCCTGAGATATATTCTAGCATTTGGTATTTGGTTCCCATCGATTATTGGATATCGTACAGTCTCCACCATTATGATATGATTCACCATTGTGGTATGATTTCTTGTTAAAATCCGATTGTGTTATTCTTGAGAAAATTGATTATCTTGATAAAATTATTTTTCTAAATCTTTGATTTACCTGTCGTATGTGAAATATGTTTTTCATCCACTTTGAATATACATGCTTTTCCATTCACTAAGCTTTTTGGCTCATGTTTTCAAAATAAAAAAAATTCAGGTAAAAAATTTGAGTGTCAATAGCGGACTCGGGGAATTGATTGGGGACAAATAATGTTGTGACCTCCGTAGCATATATTGTATAGCCATCTTTATTTGTTTGGATAATTGGGGCAAATAGGTTTAGGTATGTTGACTTTGACATATTAATATGAGATCAATTTAGTGTTAATGTTGTTTTTCACTCCTATATTATTAGTTTATTGTTAGGCTTACGTGTTCCATAGGTTATGGATCTATAGTTTACGGCTGCTCATGCCCTTGGAGTTGGGGTGTGACAATCAGGGTTCTTATACCTTGAATTTTTGACTGCGCTATATAAGATATCTAGTTGTACTTAAAGGTATAGTAATGTCAACTGGATATCTAATACAAATGATACAAACATCCACAAATGGTTATGTTTTTACACTTGGTGGTGCAACTGTATCTTGAAAATCCTCTACGCAAACGTGTATTACTAGATCCATGATGGAATTTGAATTTATTATTTTAGATAAAGGAGGAGAGAAATCACTAATTTCTAGAAAATATTTCAATATGGCCTCATAATTTGTATACATTGCGATAGCCAATCTGCAATTAGCACATAGTGATATGTATAATGGTAAATCTACACATAGTTGTCTTAGACATAATATCATTAGGCAATTACTCTCAAATGAGATTATTTCTATTGATTATATAAAATCAAAGAAAAATTTAGCGAATCCGCTTAATAAAGGTTTGACAAGAAAGCAAGTCAATTACAAATTCAGAGGAATGGGGCTAAGTCTATAACTTATGAGTCACTTTAATGGCTACCCAACCTATTTGACTAGAGATCCCAAAATCTAGGTTCAAAGGAACAGCTAAATTATACGTGATTCAAAAGTACTAAAGAGATAATCCATCCTACCTATTCTTATGATAAACTAGTGTTATTGACTGAATTTATTAGGGTAAACAATGTTTTTAATGACTTTTATACCTTGGAAATCTAAATGGGATATTTGAGAATATTATTAATAGGAGTCACCTATATGGGTGTGAAGGGGCCACTTCTATGAGAATTTGTAAAAGCTGAATTCTCTAAAACACTCATGAAAACCTAGAGTTATTCAAGGCAAAAAATAAACATAATCATGAGAATCAATTGTGTTAGAAAAGAGACTATGTTAAATCAATTCGATCTAATTTATTAAACAGTTGAATAGTTCAAAACATCACATTTACTATCCAACCGATAAGCCCGATGGGCTTTCACTAAGAAATGTTCAAGACCAAAAATTACCTATGCAAACCCCCACACTCTTATATTTATATAACAAGTAATTATTTTTGAAATACTAATATAGGTGATAAGGTATGCATGAACCCTATAGATTTCAATAGTATGAATAAATCCTAGGGAGGCAAATTAATTGTAAAATTTAATTTTTGGAAGTGTTTAAGATTGATAAGGGTAACTAAGTAAAAATATTAATTTTTACTAGTCAAAATAATATTATCATTAAACCTGGGAGATCCGAAAAACTTGGAATAGCCGTTTAGCACATATAGCGGTTCAGAGGAATAAAATAGTAATTTTAGTGTTTCAAGTGTAAATTTATTTTAGTTTTGAGATAACTCATAAAAATAAATGTGTTTAGATTAAAATAACATTAAAAATGAATCTGGAACGTCAAAAAACCTTAGGATAGTCATATGGATCAAATTGGAGATTTTTAGTGGCAAAACCATAATTTTGGAGAAAGCCCAAACAGCCTGTGAACAGTAACTTCAGAACTGCTGTGTTTAAAACACAGATTTCAGCCCCTTTACTCCCATTTTTTTCACTCTACTCTCTCCCCAAACCTCTTAGCACCCTAGGAGAAGAAAGAAGAAAGGAGGAAATTGAGAAAAAAGGTCTCTAGACCTTGGGTTTTTGGTTTGGAACTTTGATTCAAGGTAGGAATTTTTTCTCATTCTCCTACATTGAGGCTAGAGCTTATGTATATATGTATTTTTTTTACTCTAAATTCAATATATATTATGAAATCTTTAATTTTTGCAATAAATGTCATGTTTTAAACAATGTGATGATTGGGTAACCATTAAAGTTCTCTTTTTCATCTTCAAACCTTAAATTTTGAGAAGAATACATTTTTCTCTCTATATTTCCTTTGTTCTTGATTTCCAAACTTTAGGCTTTCCATTAAACAATAAAATTGTATTGATGTTGATCCCTTACCCATTTTTCTTACATAGTTAAATTGGATAACATACGAGAAATTTTAAAAATTTTGGGAATTATGAACTTTTGTTGAGAAATTGCTCGGGATTATATCTTATGGAGGTGTTTGGATGACCATGGATGGTCATTGACCGGGTATCGTAGAATGGGTAGAAGTGTGTGGTTCTTACTCCTTGCGGGTTTGAACTTTTCCTACCACTCATAGTGGGGTTAGTGCCTTGCAAGTACCAAACCACTATTAGCTCATGGGTGTCGTGTCGGAAAATTAATATACTATGCCTGGGTCGAATTCGTTATTACCGGTGCATTGGTATGGGGCAATGCATCAGTAGGCACCCTTCCCGAAGTTGATATCCTTGCGAAGATTTGTGTGTGTGGGCTAAGATATTCTCTATGTGTTTATCCATGCGATTCTCTTACATCAGACTTGAGATACATTGTGGTTATTGTTTATTGCGTTATCTTTTTTATATGATTATCTTGAAAATTGTTGTGGGAATAATTACTCCTTGGAATGGTTATTTATGGTGGGATTGGCTTTACTCTTGTACTTAATTATTGTTAATGTATAAACTTGAAATCTTTTGAAAATATCATGTTTTCTTTCAAAATTTACATATGCTATTTGCAAAATGAGACCGACCGTTTTCTATGTTTTCCAAACCTTATTAGAATTTGGGAGGATTTTCATACAGAGCTTAGTGCTCATCCCCTACCAATAATAATTTTTTTTCAGATTTAATGCTAGAGGAAGATCCCGGCATTGACAAGCCGGGAAATTAGGAGGTTACACCAGAGGGAAACTTAGATCCCGACGTGGACATCTAAAGCTATAGTTTATTTTTGTGCTAGACTAGGGAATTGATTTACGATTATGCATAGTCTAGTATTTTATTCATTCCACTGCTAAGTTTAAGTATAATTCTTTTAGAATGTAATTGTCACAATTTGGCCTATTCTTTTGAGATGATATTGTGAATATTGCATATGGTGAATGAAATTTTATTTTGTAATGGGTAAATGGACCCGGTGTGGTCAGTATAGTATGATTACACAGGTTGTGTTTTTTGGTAGAGCTCCCCGTACAAAGGAGACTCTGCCCAAATTTTGTTAAATTAAGAACCCTGATTTTTGGGGTGTTACAATCTATCTCGATACACAATCTTTCCAAAATGTACTCTCCATGGTGTATCAACATTATCATTTGTATACTAACAACCAATTTTTTATTCATGTGGAGGATTGTTAGACTAAAGCATAATTTTAGTAATAAAATCTTATTGTTGGTCGACTTTGAGTCTAAATTAAAGTGAGACCTACTCATCGTTTCGAGTTTTGGAGATTCGTGTCTACTCTGTGACGAGATAACATAGACTCCAATGTGACCCTCTTGGAATGTGGAAACAGAGGTTAAGACAATGTAGGATTTGACGTCAATCTCATATTAGTTGAGCAAAAAATTTTACATTTGCATATATATCCCAAGTTTGCACTACAGATTGGCTCCAATGGGTACCACAGTTTTGTGAGCGGAGCGAGCATCTACACAAAATTGATTACCACACAGGCCACGACCACGACCCGGCTAGGTTCGGATGAGGGTGTGACCCAACCTTATATTTTTGGAAGAAATTTATTTATGAATTCGATCTAAAATTCTTAACCCGATTTTTAATTTTTGCTCATCGGAATTAAAAATTCGCACCGGTTTAGATTTGAGTTTTTCCACAATCCAAAGTTTTAAATTTCAGAGTTACACCATTGATGGATGGTGTCTTCTGTGGTTGATTGTGTATTCAGAGTTACATCAGTTCACATGGTGGCTATCCGGAGCAATCACCACTTTGTGTATAAATAACCTAGATTCATTAGCATTCAGACTAACTTCATACTTACAACATTACGAATGAATGCAATCATTACATTCATCATTTTCATGATTAAGAATTTGTATTTCTAAGAGTACAAAACACAATTCTGGTTCGCTAGGCAATTGAATTAGAGTGCTACTTTCAATTGCGTAAAGACTGAGAATTTCATAAACACTAGTGTGGGGGGGAAATATGTCTTCAAGGACAATGTCAAACACTAGTCGTGATATATAAAAAGTTCAATATCCATTCCTGATCTACAAACTGGTCATTTTATTTATTACAGATTTACATGTTACTGTTTTACTAATAATTAAATAAACAGATTTATGTGCTTCTGTTTAAAATATTTACAAGTTTGATATCATTCTAGAATTTCAATAAGTAATTTGACATATTATAGAAATCCACAACAACAGTTAGATGTCTTTTCACTATGCCAGAATCAAGATACACGTCACGAAATTGCCAAGATAATAGAGTAGGTAGGCCTAACATTATTAGTTCTCAAATTTTCAATTTGGGGGCCAATGAACCCTTAGGGATGCATGTGGCTATCCACGAGCATAAGAAACCTGTAATTCAAATAGGGACTTGGTCCATTGGTTGATTGAATCCAGAAAGGTTGAATAAAAATCACCTTACATAAGGTGGAGCTGAAAACAATTACAGCATATACCGTTCATAAAAATTCATATTTATATCAATATCTCAAAGGATTTAGTTTGTCAGAACAAATTATAAATTTTAAAAATAAGTAATCATGGCGGGGATAAATGGGAAAACTTTAAAATGTCATCAGGAGATTCATAATATTCAATTCTAGAACAAGAAAAATTCAAATGACCTTTTTCTTTTGTTTTTGCTGGTAAAAATCAAATGATCTACACACATAAGCTAAGAATTGAATAATGTGAAACATAATCTTCGCATAAATACTTGAGTGTCTATGTAGAGATAAGAAGATTCATGGGCAACTAGAACAAAAAAAAAAAAAAAAACAAGACACTGGAAATTGCAAAGAAAAAGAAACGCAAAATTAATGTTTATAATCAATTGGGTCACAAAATTTATGGTACTTTCAGGCTCTTGCAGATTGCAGTACGGGTATGGGTATGTCTGTGTGTGTGTGTGTGTGTGTGTGTGTGAGAGAGAGAGAGAGAGGGTACCTGGACATTACGCTGGAAGCTGTAGCGGAGTTCCTGGTCAATTTGGCTCAGAGAATCATCGTCATCTCCGGAGGAAGAGACGGAGCTCTTGCGAGGGATATGCATGGTTGGGGTAGCACCTGGCTGGTTCGTCACTTTGAGCTTGGCGTCTTTGAATTTCTCCGCCTGACCATCTACGCCCCTCCACGGCGCGGATGCTAAGAGTTCTTTTTTCGTCTTTGTCATTCGAAATGCAAATCACAAAACCCAAACGCACAGTCACGAACCTTGAAAAACGTTATCCGCTCCTGCCCATATCTTCGTGGTTTTTGAAGCTGAATATAACGTTATATGTTGGGTGGCCAACGCCAAGGTCTAGCGGCACACCTTGACTGGCCCGAAATTATTAGGGCTTGATTAGTCCAACAAAACACACAAACCATTAAGATTTGTCGCTTAATCCGACAAACTCCCTCGTATCTACGAAATTACACACGAACTCCTTATCAACGTATTACTAACGGAGCTAACAGAAAAGGCAAAAAGACAAAATAGTCCCAAGATATTTTAAGATTTATGTTCATTTACTAAAATGCCCCTTCAACTGTTTGACTTCGCTTGAAATTATTAGGGCTCGACTAGTCTAACAAAACACACAAACCCCTTAGGTTTGTCAATTGATCAAACAAATTCTCTCAAAGTCTACAAAATTACACCCGAATCCCTTGTCATTGATGTATTACTAATGGAACTAACTGAAAAGGCGAAAAGACAAAATTGCCCTATGATAGTCTTAGATTATGTTCATTTACTAAAATGCCCCTTTTGACTCCTTGACTAGTTCTTGCCTAGAGACCATCGTGGTCTCCCTCCTTCCTTCTTGGACATAAAATCTCTTAGTCTGTTTGTCTCTCATATGTTGCTCATCAAAGGAAACACTCATCTCTTTCTCACCCACCTTGTATTTGTTGCCTTTGTACCTCATCCAAAAAACACTCAAGAGATGATTGATTTGTACACATTGAAGAACCAAATCTGCTGAAGGTTTTCAATTGTGGTGAAGGTGCGTATTTAGTTAGTGTCTTTGTTTAAGCTAGGTTTGCATGTCATGATTGAGGCCAGCATGTAACGCCTCAAAATTCACCTTGGACGACATTACTATTTAAACAATTCACATCATGAGAGTGACTAATAAAATCCATAAATACAAAAAAAATCATTCATCATACATAATATCTACATTATCATCCAAAAGAATATATCAAATTATGACAATTATATCCCAAAAATCAAGTATTATCTTGTAGCGGAATAAACATAATATCATTCAAACAATGTCTCAAAATGCATCTCCTAGTATATGACATAAAGAGAGCAACTCTAGACCATCCCCTCGGGATCTACGCTTCCATCCACTAGAGCTTCCCAAGCTACCAGCTCATCGACTCTAACTTCTTCCTCTAAACTGAAATTTGAGAATAAATATTGTTTGTACGGGGTGAGTACTAAGCTCTGTAGCAACATACTCCCAAACTCGAACAAGTTTTAAAAATATATAAAACAAGTCGATCTCATTTCATAAATATCATATATAACTTTTGAAAGAAAATAGAGACAGTTAAATCGATCTCAAGTTTAAGCAATAGCAATAAAGTAAATGAAGAAGTAAAACCAATTCCTTATAAGTCATTTCCAACCATAGAACATTCTCAACAAGTTCATTTAATAAACCATTTTCACAACAATAAACAATAACCCAAAATTTGTATGTTTGTATCTCAGGTATGTTGGTTGTTTCTCAGGAATCTACACCACGATTTTTACCTCGTTCACCCATCAATCACAATCACTTTAGGAAGGGCATGTACCTTCTCCCACAGCACTAATGAATCATTCCTAGGAAAGGTATAACATCCATCAGCCTCGAACGTATGTGAACAATAATGGTTACTCTCACAAACAACAATCCACTACAAAGTGTTAGGAAACTCTCTCACCTCCACTAGGATAGACTAACTTCTAACATTCTACGACAGCTCTTGAAGGCAATTCAAGTCCATCACAACAAACCATAAAAGAGATACAATACCAACCAATTTTCTCAAATCACAAGTATCTAAAAAAATTTCAATTTCATAGGTATTTTTTCAATACCACAACTCAAGAGAAATAAGTAAGAGATCATTAAAAGATATAGCTTTATCGTTCCAAATAAAACACTATAGTTTTTGAAATCAAGACAAAGGAATATGAAGAGACAATCCACCCACCGTAAAGAACTAGAATTTTGAATCAAAAACAAATGAATATCAAGTTTTGAAATCAAGAACAAGTCAAAATCAAGAACAAATGATTATCAAGCCTTGAAATCAAGAACAAATAAATATCAAACCTTGAAATCAAAGAACAAATAAATGTCAAGTTTTGAAATCAAGAACAAATGAATATCAAGTCTTGAAATCAAGAATAAATGAATATCAAGAATAGAAATCAAGAACAACAAGAAGAAAATTCATACTTATTGAAAAACTAGAGTTTGGATGTCAAGAACAAATGTTATATAGCTATGAAGTTATAACTTTCATCAAAAAATGGTAAGATTTGCAAGAACAATCAAGAAACAAGGATTCCAATACATATATATAAGATTTAGGTCAAAACATGTGTATACATATATATAAACCTTAGTATCAATGAACAAGAGTAGAAGAAAACCCCTACCTTCTTCTTCATTAGATATCTTAAAGAATTTGAGATTTTGATCCACTTCAAGGTGAAAATCCTCTTTGATCTTGTGTTTGCCCCTTTTTTTCTTATTTCTCAAGGCTTTCTAGGGTTGTAAATGGTGTATGGAGGCTAAAGGAGGCGGCCTTATGTATTTATAGGGGAAGAAAATATCTTAGCCAACCTAATTCTGGTGTTCTGATTCGTTGATCAGGTTCGAACGTCACTAGTGCAAATTATTGTTTCACATTCGAACGTCATTTGGCGTTCGAATGTCACTTGTTCCCTGTACTTTTGTTTTTCTATGAGACAAGCTCCCAGTACTTTTGTTGTTCCATCAGACAAGAGTACTAAAACGAACGGTCGTTCGAATGTACTTTCACGTTCGAACGTCATACCAGTTTCTGTTGTAACTTCCAATGAAGTTTTTTGACCTATTTAGAAGTCAATTTGAAAATTTTTTGTAAAATACTCTTTTGTATCCCTAGAAGTCTACTATATACTGTAAAAATTTCTGATCAAATGGACATCAAAATAAAAAGTTATGATCTAAACACTATGGCAGTATCAAAACTCCTTCCTACTCAAATTCTCCCTAAAGTGTGCTTTCTCTCCGGAATGCTTCTAACCTCTACAACATACCCTATTACCTTAACTAACATTTTTATTTCTACTCTTACAATCCACATAATTCATACATACATCATTATATATATTAGCATTTCAAAAGCATAAGTACGTAACAATATAACGATAAGAATATGAGTGTTTACATAGAATCACCTATTTAAGGGTTTAAACGAATGGATTGAATGCCATAGTAAGTTAGTATTTTTGCAAATTTTTTTGGGGGGGTTCATTTTTGTTTGTTTTAGTCAAACATATGTTCAAATGGGGTTGGATTAAAACCAACAACCTCGAAAAATACTCTAAATCTTTTCTAATTAGGGTTTTCTAAAAATAATTTTTTGAAAAAAATGGGATTTTTTATTTTTGTTGGGATTTTTTTGGTAGTATTTTTTTTGTTGGTTTGAATCCAACATATGTTCGAATAAAGGCTCAATATGTTTGATAAAAACCATCAAACTAGTGTATGTTCTTGAAAAATATGGATGTTTCTGAATCTATTTTTTGTGTTTATAAATCTATTTTTGGCGTATCTGAATCTAATTTAGGTTTGTTTATGAATCTATTTTTTGGGTGTTTATGAATTTGTTCTTGTGTGCTATGAAAATATTTTTTGGTGTTTATGAATCTGTTTTAGGTTGTTTATGAATCTTTTTTTTTTTTTTGATATTTATGAATCTATGTTTATGAATATATTTTTTCGTGTTTATGAATATATTTTTTTGTGTTTATGAATCCATTTTTTGGTGTTTTTGAATTTATTTTTGAATATCTTTTCAAATTGTAGGATATGAAGTGTTTACATTCATGATCTCATAGTTCATCACTCAACCTAGGAATTTAGAGTGCAGAATATTGATACTAATGAGTACTGCTATATTTATTTGTTAAAGGATACATGTGAAGTAGCTTTAAAAAGATATTCCTTGAAACATGACCATTTCATAACACTAAATTGTGGAACTTATGGCTCAACAAAAAGAATGGATATTAAAGAAGATACATATGTATTGAAGATGTTTTAATTGAACAAAAATAGTATAGTTTTGATGTGTATATCGAAGGTGTTCAGTTCAATCCACTGTTGACAGAGGAACTCACTCATCCTCAACCAGCTAGAAAGGAAAATGATCAATTTTAGGAAGATAATGAGGATGTGGCATTATCTATTAGTGAAAATGGCCAGTGGTGTATACATAGTGAGAGTGATATCTATATCTGCATGAATGGCCCAGCCCTCGTCACTCATACTTGACTGTATTCTATCTTTGATGGACAATCTCTCTATGTCTTACCCCTGGGACTTGATCACTCTACTTAATATGGAAGGCATAACCACTAGACTCTCCAAAGTGCCTTGAGTCTGAGCCTAATCCTCATAGCGTAGCCCAAACTGTCACACAGTCTCAATATCTGTCACTCTCGGGAAGCTACACTAGCCAAGACTCCCCCTGACTTCAGGTTGAGTGCATCAACCACTACATTTGTCTTACCGAGATGGTAATACAAAATGACGTCATAGTCTTCTATGTACTCCATCCACTTATGTTGTCTCATGTTGAGGTCCTGCTGTATGAAGATATACTTTAGACTCTTGTAGTTCAAAAACACTTTGAACTGCTCTCCATATAGATAGTGGTACCAAGCCTTCAAGGCAAAGACAACGGCCACCAACTCCATGTTGTGCGTGGGATTGTTCTACTCGTGACTCTTTTAACTACTGAGAACAATAAACCACAACGCTCCCGGACTACATCAATACAGATCCAAGTCCATCCTTTGAGACATCACAATATACTGTGTAGTTATGTCCCCCTTCTTCGGAACTATCAAAAATAGGAGTCGAAGTAAGTCTCCTTTTCAACTCCTAGAATGCTCTCTCACATGAGTTATCCCACTGGAACTTGACCTCCTTCCTAGTCATAGGTGCAGCTAGTTGAGAGAAGTTCTCAATGAATCTTCGGTGATATCCTGCCAATCCTAAGAAATTATGTATCGCAAAGATTGACTTTGGCTTCTCCCAATTCATGACTGTCTTAACTTTTTCCTGGTTTACTGATACACATGAAGCGTGTCATGTCCCAAAAATACACCTCTGTCAGCCAAAATTCACATTTGCTAAACTTGGTGTATAACTAATGGTCTTTCAAGGTTTGGAAAACAATTCTCAAGTGACCCTCATGCTCCTCCTCAGACTTGGAGTAGATCAGGATATCATCAACAAAAATCACGATAAACTAATCAAGATAGGGTTGGAACATCCTATGCATGAGATCCATGAATGTCGTCGGGACATTTGTCAATCTAAATGGTATCACAGTAAACTAAAAATGACCATATCGCGTCCTAAATGTCGTCGTAGGGATATCTGTCTCCATAATCCTCAATTGATGGTATCTTGTTTTCAGGTCTATCTTAGTGTAAGACCTGTGCCCCTCTCAATTGATCAAACAAGTCATCAATCTTTGCCCATAAGGGTATTCTTACTGGTGACCAGATTCAACTGTTGGTAGTCTATGCAAAGTCTAACGGTTTTATCCTTCTTCTTAATGAACAATACTAGAGTGCCCTAAGGTGAGGTACTTAATCTAATGAAAGCCCTTGTCCAAAAACTTTTGCAATTGGACCTTGAGTTCTTGTAACTCAGTAAGTGTCATCCGATGTAGTATAATAGAAATGGGAGATACACCAAGTTGTAACTCAATGGTGAAGTCTACATCCTGATGTGAAGGTAATCGGGTAACTCATTCGAAAACATGTTTGTATACTCATAAACTACCCGAGGTAGACCCATCTCTTGTCTCGCCTCGTCCTCAAGTGTAAGGCTCGCAAGTTAACCCATCAACTATCCGTGCCAATGAGAGTCATGTACTGCTAGGGGTAAAACTTCGTGCTTTTCTCCCTAAAACTTGAAACATACACCCTCTGGTGTATATGCACTAACCCTCTTCGAATCACAATTGGTGATGACTCGGTATGCTACCAACTAGTCCATCTCAAGGATAGCATCAAACTCCGACAAGTTTATGACCCTAAGGTCCATAGTGAGTAGAATCCCTGAGATCTCTAACTTACATCCCGGACATATCTGATCAATGCAAACTCTAACTCTTAGGGGAGAACTCACATATAATGGATGCATAAATAAATGAATGAAATGCACCTAAATCAAACAAAACCCTTGCCTATAAGCGAGAGAGAAAATGTATCATGAATCACCAAATGATCCACCCGCTTAGTCTGAGGTGTGATGGCGTAGACTCGCCCCAAGATCCTCGAAGTTCTGCCCTGTAAGCCCTACACTCAACTTTGGCCCATGCCCTAGCCCATTTGGCTTAATTGCGGAGTCTGCACTCGTGAAGTAATAATAGGGGCATATGCAGCACCTTGAAATTGGAACTGATTTTTCTTGGCCTATGGGGGGATAAAGAGGAATGAAGAAAGGCTATGGATGCCCCACCTATGATTGGAACTAAGATGCTAGTAGCTTTGGGATCCTTGCCTCTAAGGACAATCCTGTTTCTTGTGGCTCCGCTGGTGAGATATGAAACAAGTCCTTTGATCGGCTTGATAGGAAGCCCCGAAATCTCTCCCAACTTGGAAGGATTGACCATGACCTTGGCATTGGCTTTGACATCCATGGACCTGTCATTGATACTCTTGTGGGGTAGAAGTATTTTTCTTCTTTCTTAAATCGGAAGAAGAGGATGGGCCCTCCTTTTTCTTGTCCTTAGCACCCACCTCCCGAATGCTCCTTGAGTCTTCCACTTCCTTCTCGATGGCCATGGTCATCTTAACTATTGAATCTAATTTTTGTAGGCGGTTACCCATAATCTTTCCCCAGATGGACAACTTCAACCAATCCTTAAACCTCCCTACCTTGGCCAAGTCAGTGGCCACATAGTAATCAGTAAAACGGGCTAGTTCGGTGAACTTAGCCATGTATTCCACCACTATCATAGTCCATTATTTCAAATCCAAGAGTTCTCAGGCTTTCACTTGATGAACAGTTGAAGGAAAGTACTTACCCATGAAGAGCTCACGGAACTCTCCCCACATCATTGCCTCAATGTTCTTTGAGGCCTTTGCCTAATCCCACCATAGATGGGCCTCTCCCTCAAACTAGAATACATTTAGCCTTATCTTAGTGGCATCAAATGTGATCTCCATAGTCTCTAAGATCTTGTCCGCTTGTTTGAACTAGTGGTGGGCTACCATCGGATCTGCCCCTCCCAAAAAGATTGGTGGCTTATGTGCCTTACACCTTTGGAGGTTGTTCGAGCCTCCTTAGCCCATGTTGAAACTGGCTTGCATAAAAGGTGGCAGCCATCGTGCCCATAGTCTCCATGAAAGCTTGTCGATCAAAGGTTGGTGGTGGTTGGTTATTGTTTCACCCACCCATATACTATTCTGGTGTCCTCTTCCTCTACTTGGCATCTACAAACATGTAAGATATCAATAGAGCACTAATGTAGTATCCCAAAATTAGGGATCAAAGTCATAACATTGAGATTTCCTTTCCTTGTCTCACTAGTAGGAGGTTTGTCACCCACTAGTAGACATCTTAACCAAGAACCTTCCCGTTCTTTCTTTTTTGACCCCTAATGTTTTCTAACCCTTGTATCTCATTTTCATATACATAGAATCATGCATAAAATTCACATAACACATACTATGTAGCATTTAATGCACATAACATGTAATGAATAATGGATGCAATGGCCTAAACTCACGCCCCGTAAGCCCTAGGTAAATCAAGAACCTAGGCTTTAATACCAAGCTGCCGGCGATGTAAATCCAAGAAAAATTTAAATTTTATTGTGAAGGGTAAAATTATAATTAGTCATTATGATAAGGGTTGAAAGCTTGAATTTTTCTATAACTCAAATTATGAAATGGACCTCACCATTGGATTCTTCTCACGAAATCTAGTTGCCTAATTAATTTTTGTCGAATTTTGAGATAGTAAAAATTTTTACATTTTATGAGCAATCGGGCATTGTGTGACTAAAATAAACGTGATCAAGATTTGATTGTGAAACATGAAAAATAATTTAAATTTAGGTAACATAAAATATATTGAACATAATACAATACGAGATTTAATTGATTCGGGATCAAATTGGACCAAACAAAGAGGCACGTGTGGCGCATTGTGAGCCAAGTAAATCAGGCGTATAAAAGGGGTAGAAAATCTAAGTTTCTTCCCCATTTTTAGCTGATTTTTGGAATAGAGATAGGGAGAAAGAAGAAAGATAAACTCTCCCCTACCTCCTCCTTTCTTCTCCGATCTAGGGTGACCTGTTCGTCCGATTGCTTCGGGCCAAGAACAAAAAGTTTTCTACGCGTCGAGAGCTATGAGTACGTACCAAGGATCACAGGTTTCTCCAAAGTCTCAAGAATGAGAGTGTTGGGTTGGGTTTCTTAGAGCTTCTACTTCGTGTATTACGCTTCAAGAGATAGAGTTCCTTTCCTAATTAGGTTCAACATAGGGTTATGTATGGAATAGGTAGCATGGTTGAAGATGAAATCTCTTATATAATGTGCTCATAGTGTAACTAGAGTATGAAAAATGGGTATAGAAACATGTTGAACTAATTTTGCATGATTAGGTATGTTGGAAATTGCTTGTTTGCAATTTCTTGAAATATGTGATGAAATAGGCATGTTATGTGTTTACATAAATCTTGTGCCTTGTAGGTGTTTGATAAAATTCCCAGAAATGATTTAAGCATGTTCTTTGAATGAGAATAAGATAACATGCTTGGTAATGTTGTGAATTGTGATTATATGTTTATGGTATAATTGACAACTGGAAAATGTTGATTGAGATGAAATATGTTTATAATATGTTGAACATGCTTTGATAATTGCAAGTGTACACTGTAATGGAAAACATCGCATTCGTGGGCATGTGACATGAGTGTGAGTGTGTGTGCATGTTTTGATCAAATATATGTCCTTTAGTGGGTTGATATGCAGGCTCAGGAAAGTTGGGGCCTAGGTTCAACTGAGTCGCATGAGTTTCATTGAAAAAAAGGGTCAGGCTTAGAAAATGAGCTAGATTCTCCCTCGGGTGCAAGATCTGATAATTTTGGATATACACTCCGTTGTTATTGAGTCCATAAAGTGTGTCGAGGAACATGGAGTTGTTGGTGGAGGTCCATAGATGTCGTGTTAGTTGGGTACCCCTTGGTGGAAGTCCATAAATACCCACCCTAAGAAAGACTCGAGATTTTGTAAATTGGCAATTGGATGTTCAACATCAATGGCAGGGCTTGAAATGCCCCGATGCATATGCATGGCATCGTATGTGGTATTGGAGCTAGTGGAGGGCTCGAGTTACATTGCATGTGTAAGTATCATCTCTTGACATGACGTGACATTGTGAAATCCATTATGAATTGCATATTCTTAAATAGATGTTTGTTTGATTGTTGAATGGTATATGAACATTTCATATGCATCTGAGTTGAAAAATAGCCTCTGTATGAGACACTCTATTGAGCGTGACTCACCATTTATGAGAACAACATTTCAAGTGCAGGACAAACACCGGTGGACAACTCTCTCATGCGTCCTTGTTGATGAAGAAGTCGGCACGTGGCTTTTAAATTACATTTTTGTAATCGAGTGTATAATTTGAATTGAACTTGTAAAATAGCATAAAGAGTTGTGTAATGAACACTTATGGACTAGAATGTACAAAAGTGTATGGAAAATGATTGGATAGTTAAAGGTTAAAGATTGGAAAGAATTGGGAAAAATCTAGGCCTAGGTACCGGTACCTAAGTGATTAAGTATCGATACCACGCTGTTAGATGACCCAGGTACCGGTACATAGACTAACGGGTACTAGTGCTTAGATTTTAGTGGGCTTAGGTACCGGTACCAAGGCCTATGGTACTGATACTTCGATGGACAATGACCTCAAGTACTGGTACCACGGCATATAGGTATTGATATCTAGCAAACAGTGGGCTCAGGTACCAGTACATAAATGATTAAGTAATGGTACCTAGTAAATGGAAGGGACTTGATAGATAGAACGCTCTGGTACCGGTTCCACGTGTAAGAGGTACCGATACCTCTTCCTTAAATTTTTAAAATTTAAACAAAACTCTACCAAGCCTTTAGATATTGAGTCCTCTTACTTATATGATGAAATTGGTTAAGTGTTAAGTCCCAATTGATGGGGATAGACATTGGAATGGTCAAGTGGTTGATCTATACACAGGTTATGCATTTGGGAGTGCTCCGGTACAAGGGAGACTCTGCTTAAACTCTGTGTTGGTTGTTATCCCGATGAAAGAGATGTGATAACATAGTGTCGGTTTGTGTGGCTGTCACAAGTACTTCCGCGGGTTGATGTGTGATCAATGAGTTGAAAAAAGACCCCCGAATTTAGGGGCATCACAAAAATTCCTTGGCTGATTTAGTTACTGGTAAGGTATTCATTGTTAAAGAGGGTGAAAAAGAAAGAATTTGAGGTAGGAATGCTCTTTTGAAAATATCAAAGCATGTAGAGATGCTTTGAAGGATTATGTGTTTCAAGAGGGTTTACCTTTGGTGAGAGACAAAAAGGTAAGTAGATGAGATTATGCCCTAAGTAGATGAGATTATCCCCTCTAAACTTCTTCCTCCACCTCTAAGAAGGCTCCATAGAAGGCCAAGGAAAAATAGAAGAAGAGACTTAGAAAAAGAGAGGTGGATGAAGCATCCCTATCCACTCAATCTAAAAAATCATGCATTGTTAGGTATGTTAATTGCAAGGTGTATGGTCACAACAAAAGGACTTGTCGAAGAGGACCAATTAGAGTGAGGAAGCTTAGAAAGACAATGGTTATCTAATACTCGTTTCCTTCACTTTATTTTAAGAATAAGTTTTCAGTTTTTTATTCTAATACAACATAAATTTTCTATATGTATGTGGGTTTAGGTGGTAATGTTGGTGAAGGTGGCAGTACTGGAGCTAATAATGGTGTTGATACTAGTACAACTGATATGGTATGTAATTATTGTCTCATTTTCTAGTTTTTAATTACTAGTATGGTAGTTGCAAGGAGTAGGATCTAGTTCTCATGTTATTTCTCAGCCTTCTCAAGCTAGATCTGGTTCTCATTTTGCTTCTCAACCTTTTTAGATGAAGTCCAATTAATCGAAACACACAATTAAAGTCATATTCTCAGCCTTCTAATAATGTCATCTTTTTTATATCTTGGACTTGACAGAGTGGATCTATTGGAAATTTATCACAAATGTTTGGCTTAACAAGAGCATCTCAGCTTCTTGACAAGGCTTGGAATGAAAAGTGTAGCATCTTTGATGAGAAAGAAGGTAAATTGACACACATAAATAGCCGACTTCATAACATTCTTAATTATAGCATGCTTACTTAATTATAACATTCCTACTTAATAATAGAGAGGGGGAAAACATAAGGATGGCTCTTCAAGAAGTGGTAGCAAAGGTTTGAAGTAGAGAGAAAGCAGCAAGGGGAATTAAGGTGCTCCTCCTAACAACAATGGGGAGTCTTAATATGCAATGTTTTAGGCATTGCAAACTCTTTTTTTTGAGTGGTCTATTAGGTAGTATATTTTGTTGGATGTTCTTGAGTGGCAGACTATGTTGAATATGCTATTGTCGGATTAGCATGACATATAATGTTGGTTCTTTTGGGTTGTAAAGGAAATTTGATTGTATATTTTGTTAATTTTGTTTTTTTTTTTTGGGGGGGGGGTACATTTAGGTGGCAAGTAAAGCATAGCTTTTGGGATGTTTTTTTTTTATCTAGGTAATGTTAAACATGTTGTGGTACAGTCTGATGGCATGTTAGGCTTTTGTTGGAATAAATGGATTTTCAGAATATATTTGCTTGTCTTGGTTGTGCCATTTTAAATTGCTTACTCCATTTCTAGGATGTTTTAAAGTAATAAAAGGCAAATCAATGAATAATTTTATACAATATTTCAACAAAATTATCAAGATTTGAGTGAATAGTAATACTACAAACATGATCACATTTGATGACATTAGCAGCCTCAGCAAATTGTCGTGGCTTTCAACTATTTGAACCCTTCTACTGTGACCTTTGTTTTGTTGAAGAATTTGGCAGGTTTGACAATTTCTTTTGCTTTAATTTCAATGTCATGTGGGTTCCACCATTCAAAAAAACTACACTCGAGATAACTAAAATGGCTCGTTTTCCACATCTACACCTTCTATTTTTGAACCGCTTCCATTGTCCATCAGAGCCTCCATTGGATCCACTATTGCTTGAAGAATTCATTTTTTCAGCTTAACAATTCATTGAAATACCAAATAATCAGGTATCAAAAATTAATTTAAAAACTAGAAAGATATTAGACAATACCTTAGGCCTTTTGTGTGCGTGTGTGCGAGAAAGAGAGTTTCAACAGGTTGTCTTTCTCTAAATTGGGAATGGATAGAGTTTAAACATATAGGTGCTATTTATATTGCTTATTCTAACGGTCAAATTAGTCCCAAGGGTCACATTTGGTGGTCCCAACAAAGGTAAAGGCATTTTATGAAATATAAATGAAGAATATTATGTCGTTATTCAATTTTGATTGGCCGTTCACGATGTTGGTTTTATGTGTTACACGCACACATAGTTGAAGGGGTCTGTGTGTGATTTCGCATACCTGAGGGGATTTGTCTAATTAAGTGATAAACCTTAGTAGGTCTGAATGTAATTTTTCCTGTACATTAGGTGCCCAAGGCCAAGGTCTAGCAGGAATTATTAGGGCTTGACTAGTCCAACAAAACAGTCATTTGCTAAAATCCAACGTGAGATGACAAATGACTACAATTGACGTGGTATATCACCAACAATATCAAATCATAATATAACCCTAATCTTGGAATTCCTTAAAGGTGTAGTCATTTGTCATCTCACTAAGAAATTATGATTAGTAATTTATGTGAGTAACATTTAAAGAACTTGTAAGCCATAATCATAACCTAACATACTAGAAATACCTGAGTGAAAATAGTTTATCCTCTGAAGTTGACTAAAAATCTGCACTGTGGTGTTCCTTGGATAGTAAAGTGTTGTGTTTTCTTCTTAAACTTTAAAGGTGTAAACTCCCATATATTTATATTAATATAGTAATGTACTTTTTAGTGATTCTTATATATTTAATGTCTAAATAATAAACCATATGTATATTGAAACTACAAGAATAACACCTATAGCGGTTCGGAAGAATAGAATAGTAATTTTAGTGTTTCGTGTGTAAATTTATTTTAATTTTGAGCTAAATCATAAAACTAAATGTTTTTAGGTTAAAATACCATTAAAAATGAATCCGGAGCATCGAAAAAACCTTAGGGTAGTCATATGGAGTTTTTTTAGTGGCAAAACCGTAAATTTAGAAAAAATCCAAATCAGCCCATGAACAGTAAAAAAAAAAACGTGACTGCTGGGTTTAAACCCAGATTTCAGCACCTTTGCTTCCATTTTTTCATCACATCTGTCACCCCAAACCTCTTAGCACCCTAGGAGAAGATAGAGGAAAGAAGAAAAAGGAGAAAGGAGGTCTCTAGAACTTGGATTTTGGTTTGAGACTTTGATTTAAGGTAGGGGTTTTTCTTCCATTCTTGTTCATTGATGTTAGGGTTAATTTATATGTATATTTTGACTCTTAATGACATGTATTTGCTATGGGTTCCTTGTTTCTTAAAATTCTTGCAACCTTTATCATGTTTAGAGTAAAGTTATGGTGGGAGAACCATAAAAATCCTAGTTTTTGAGGAATGGGGATTTCTCTCTATATATTCCCTTAATCTTGGTTTTGAAAATTCTAGTGCTTTATGTTGAGTATTAAAATAAAATTATTGATGATCTCTTGTATTTTTTTTATTATTAAATTTGTTCTATTGAGAATATCACTTGTGAGAATTGTGGATTATTGAAATTTGCTAGTAAATTGGGAAATTTTCTTAGAAATTGCTTGTAAATAGGAGACTTGTGGAATTGTTGGGTATTTGAGAGAATAATTGGTATTGTATTCTTGTATGGTTGATTTGGACAAACATGAGTGAGAGGTTCCTTGTAAGGATGCTCATTCATTCTCAAGAGGTTCCTTGTAAGGTATAAATTTGTACACATTTAATGCACCATAGACTTGTCACAGGGCATGTTGATCGTCCCTTGAAACTTATAGGAATCAATTCAACATCAACACACATTTGGTAATTCCCGATTTTTATTTCCTATCTTCCAATTGAATAAAAACACTTTTTGAGTTTAATTGAATTAAGTGGAATTGACTAACCATATCATTGGAAAGAATACCAAGGATTAGCCAATTCTTTTTATTGTTAGATTTTAAAACCCGAATCTCACTATTCAACTACATCTTCAAAGAACAAATTTTCATTTCTATTTTCAAAATCACTTTCAAAACACCTAGTCTTAACCTTACCTAAGGAGACGACCTTGAAACTTTTTTCGAGTTAAAATACGACAAGTCTGTCTCCCAACGCTTGGGTAGTAACTTTTGCATCATCACAATTTGGCACACCGCTTTTGGCATTCATTTGCCCCTCAAACCACCACAAACAAAACCTACACCAATTAAGGTGAGACAAATATAACCAAGCAGTAGCGTTGCTACTTTGTTGCAGTGGAGGAGCACATTGAGTACAAGATTTTCTCTTTTGGGGAAAAGTATTATGGAAGCCTTGTTTGTGGAATCAACCTTTTTTTTTTCCTTGGAGGCTATTGTAGACAACAACAGTTCAACATGCACTTGAAAGATTGAAAGAAAACTAAGAGTAATCAAGCATGAATTGCTTACTATATATCTCCCTAAATTTCTTTATATATGGTTAAGAACCACTTTTTATGAATTAATAATATATTTGGCAATATTTGCTCACACACGCGTGCATAAACTAATTTAATAGAAGTGTTTGGCATAATATAAATACACATGTGATTAAGTTTGGAAAAATGATTAAACCAAGACCCCCCCAAAAAAAAGGCAAACCGGTAAACATAAAAAACAAACGCTAATTTAGAAAATACTTAAATTAAGAAATTGTATACAAAAAAGTTGGCAAACAATACAGAAAGATTGCATCTACAGGCTGAATTCCAATCACCATCCACTTCAAACAGCACTAAGCGTTGGGACAAGAAGACCTTCAAAACATTCGGATAAACCAATTTCGAAAGCAAATAGTTTTTTATGCACTGGTAAGATTGAGATTAAGTCCAGTCCCCAGGATCAACGAGCCATCCCACTTCTCAGTGGAACGCCCGACCAGCAAGAAATCAAAACTCCTCAAGTCCTGCCACCCAAGCCTGCTTACATGCAGGTAAACATGCAGAGATGAATGGAAAGCCAAATTCCCACAAGCATTTAAATGCATCTTTTATTACATATCATGTGCTACTAGCTATGACGAGGAAAAACGAAAAACCAAATTAAACCAAATCCCTTTTTCACACACTGATCCCACCAGAAGCTTTTAAAATTCCAAGAATTTGACAAGAGCAGAGCACAGGTACATGCACAAACTAGAGCATCTCTCATTCTTCGGCAGCACTGGCAGCACTTAAATCAACATTGAGGTCCAAAACCTGCAAACACAAAATTGGTCGTCAGTATGTATACCTAGGAATGTAGCAACAAATGCATTTTGTTCTCTTCACCCTCTGAATAAGCAAAGTTGTTCTCTTCGACAGTTTTCAAACAAGTATGAAAGCAACATTATAAAAATGAGCAAAGAAGCACCAACAC
>CM042194.1:13521365-13559023 GCA_023539305.1 Ilex asprella | reverse complement strand
CGCTTCCCCCGTACCCGCTCAAGCCCAAGCTAATTAAATCCAATATTTTATATAATCCAACAACATTCTAAGTAATCTAACACATCATAATATAACATAACATATTTGAATAAAACACAAACAATAAATGTCCAAAATACTACTTCAAAATACTATACATTTGAACAAAACACAAATAAATGTCCAAAGCAACATAATGGTGGTAAAATTATCTCAATCAAATCAATATATATTTATATTTATTTATTTTTTTTGCGGGTAGCAGGGACGGGACGGGGAGGGGCGGGGGTAAGGGTAAGTCCATCCCCGCCTCCATCCCCGCGCGGGTTTATACGGGTATCCCCGTATACATCCACCATCCAATACGTATAGTCCATCCCCGGTCCAAACGGGGCGGGTTTGGACGAATACCCATTTTCCTCCGGTCCATTGACATCCCTACCGTCAACCCACGAAAACACCCATGAATATCACTTGAATCGACAACACGCTGATAACCTTCCCGTAACCGGGATTTTTTTCCACAATTGTGATATGTGTTCCTTTAATCATTTAAACTCAACCAAAGTCCGATGTGCCTAAAAATATCTCATTTATAGTCCATTCACCCCTTTTGACTAACAGGTTACATAGCCCAAAGACACGGCAAAACAATTTCAAAATATCAGATTTTTAGAAGAGCTACCGATAGGTGTTTATGGACCTACCGGTAGTTTGGGTCCATTAGACCTTGAGCTACCGGTAGTTCGTGCCCAGAAAACAAAATTTCACTTGTTAACTACCGATAGTTCCTACCGGTAGGTTCAACCCAGATTTGCCTACTTCACCTATTTTTCATTTTCAATTTATTTCAAACCTTTCTAAAATCAACCCAACTCTTACATAACATGTATTTGGACATCCAACAAAGTTTATGCAAGATCTATTACAACATTTATATGCGATTTTATTTAATGACATGTCAAACTAAACATTCATCGTAATTTTACAAATTACTCAAAATAAGCCACATTCCGGTTTCATCCTTGAGGCTCAAAATGAGAACCACCCACTGACATAAACCCTGTACCTTAAATATTTTCCTATAGAGGGTGAGCCACGCTCAGTAAAGTATTTCCTAATTAGGTTACTCCTCAACCCAAATGCACATAAAATGCTCATATGCAACCAATTCACCATTCATACATTCCAATTATGGATATGTTATCAATGTTAAAAATTTACAATGTAATGCTATGGAATGAGATGAGACTCACTCTCACTACCCAACTCGAGCCCTTCCCGGCTCTTCGACACATGTAATTACTAATGTGCATTTGTTCGTCATCCATGATCACGAGCCCTTCTGGGCTCTCCAACACATGTAACTTCTCATGTGTATGATTCCGTCATCTATGTTATACATCAAATGACATTACGAATCCAGGGTCTTTTATGGGGTGAGTATTTACGGACTTACACCAACGGCACCCAACCGACACGGGACTTATGGACTTCCACCAACTGTCCCGCGTACACCGACACACTTTATAAACTAATACTAATGAAAGTGCGTATCCATATCACCAGGTCTTGCACCCGAGGAATCTTCTAACCCTTCTTGTAAACCCCAACGCTCAACACCATACAAACCGTGCGAGTCGGCCAAGTCATCGACCTAGCTTACTCGAGCCCACTTGTCATCCACCAAGTGTAGTGCTGACTATATCCTGCACACACACCCACTCAATCGCGATGTTTCCGTGCATATGCAATGCAATGTCTTTTTGTAACCACAATATGATGTTCAATATGCTATGAGTGTCATATGAACTATTTCAAACTCAATTCACATAATTCGTGACAAATTATTTCAAAGCATATAATTCTCATATTTCACAATGTCAATAAACCAATATGCATTTATCAACATTTTATCCAAAACTCAAGTCCAAACATGTCATCTCATATTAAGCAATAACACACTTCTAAATCAAGGCATAATGTAAACACATAACATGCCCATAATTCACATAATTCAAGAAATCACATTAAGTAATTTGTACACACCCATTTCAAGATAGAATATATTCTACTTACTTTAATAACCATTTCACCCAAAATCACTTCATAGGCAAGTCATATATATATATATATATATTAACCTACTCATTTTACATTTAAAGTTGTAAATAGACCTAAGTAGGAGAAACCTCTACCTCTTGAAGCGTCGTAAGGAGCTCCACGAACCCGCTCCTAACCCAAATGCCTCTCTTCCAAAAATTCCGTTCTTTGATCTTCGGTGAAAACCCTCCCTCTTGATATGTGAGCGTAGCCCTCGTCGAGGAGAATAACTTTCTCTCTTGGCGAAAAAGGATCCGAACTCTCAATCTTCGTAGATCTTAGAAAGGAGGTGATAAAAACCTTGAGCTTCTCTCTCCTCTCTATCGGTTGGGTTTCGGCTCAAGAATAAGGAGAAAATTTAATTTCTCTGCTATTTATATTTTTAAAATACTTGGCCCACAATTGGTCACATGTCTTTTTTTAATTCTGGATCCGTTTTCATCTCAAAACTATTAAATTTCGCCTTGATTCAAGTTTAAAATATCTTTATTTTAAATTATTCTCGATTGTTTTTTCAGAATTCATAATTTTATTAAAATTTTCATATTTGGGTCTCCCGGGGTCCAACCGCTTCGTAAAACGCGAAAAAATTCGATTATTACGAAATTCGATGAAAATTGTCATAGTAACTAGATTTCGCGAGACGAATCCAACGATGAGGTCCATTTTGTCATCCGAGATCTAGAAAAATTCAGGTTTACAACCCAAACCATGGTAGCATTTACTATTTTACCCTTTATTCATAAAAGTTCAAATTTACCCGGATTTTTATAGAAATCCTACCGGTATGCCCTACCGGTATGGTACCTTATCGGAATAACATACCGGTATGGTACCTTACCGTAATAACATACCAGTATAGTTAAGCTACTGGTGTCCGGGCTTTCGGAATACCCTAGCGGTATGGTACCCTACCGGTAGGGTCTGTCGTTCTGCTCTTCTCTCTGCAACTCAGACATGCTGCTTTGAGGGTCCCACCAACAAGCCCCCCATGCTTCCCTGACACGTCCAGTACACAAGACATCCCCTCATGCATCTCTTCTTGGACTTTTGGAGGAAAAATCATAAATGTGGAAAGAGGAGAGCGAAGCAACTAGGTGATGAAACATTGTCCGTACAGCCTCCACCACTTCACCAACCCACCTTTTTTTATGGTCCTATGCTGGGAATCACATCAAGAGAGCTAGGAGCCATCTCTCATACACGTTTTTGGGGGAGAAGTTGAGGATACATGAGAGAATAGAGAAAATAGAGAAGAGAGTTGAGGGTAGAAGATAATGAATAGTGTTTTTAGTGTGAGAAATTGAGAGTTTTATGTTTTCTTCATGGCATTGTCTTGGAATCTCCTGTAAGAACCTTTAGAACTTCATTTGATGCAATTAATGTTATTCTCATTCAAGTCATTGCTAGTTTAATGTGCTCTTTAAGTTTATACAATTAATACACCAAAGTCTTTCATTTCCTTAGTTTTAGAAATGGGCATTAATTCCCTTCACTTGTAGCTCATGATTTCTTGTACTTAGTAGCTTTAGAACTTCATATCTTTGCAATGCATCATCAGTCTATTGTCATTTTCATTTCAAGTATGAGTAGCAAAATCTTTTAGTTGGTAAAATCAAGAAAAACCTCCAATTGGGAATACAATTTCAACTCATTATCTTCCTTCCCTTATGAGTTCAATGGTTCGGTTTGACGGGGTTGAGAGTGGATAAGTTGGTGAGCCTTTGATATTCCGTAAGCCTAGTCACGGTTTATGCTTAAATTCTCACCAAACTTGTCCCTAACTTCCCCCGAATCAATCGTTCATTCATGCCTTATCGGAGGAGGGATTGGAGTTGAAAGAGTATTCCTATTGGAGTGACCCCTTCGACTTGCCAACATTTGGTTCTTATTCCATTTTTACCAAAACACACTCCACTAAACAACTTTCAACCACAAAGATTTTTACACTTTCTTTTATTCAAAATCACTTTCACTTTGGTTTACTTCATTCCCCGTGAAAACGACCTTGGAATACCACCGAGTAAAACACGACCCACGAAAGTCTCCTTGCGATTAGAGAGCATTTTTGTGCATTCACATCTCACATTTACATCATCTCATTTTCCTTTCTCCTTGCCCTTTCTTGACACTATCCCAAGGGAACATGACACTCTCTCCTCATTCGAACACACACACATACATTGAGAGATAGCATTTAGGGGTTAACGAAAAGCAAGGAATTCCATCAATTATTTTTGGTGTCGTTGCCAGAGAAGGCAAGTGTCAAACCAAGAAGGTGATTTCTAGACTACGGAGGTAAGTCCCGTGATCTTCATCATGGGCTGAGGTACGTGGTTCATGTACATATTTTTGTTTGTGTATAATTTCATTAGATATTTTGTTGTATGTGGGGGCGGAACGAGCAAAACCAATTAGTTAGACAATTCATAGACCCTAATATGAATATTGACCAAGACCCACCCGAAGATGCAGGTGACAATTTTGATAATGTTGGTGTCAATCCTAATGTTCAAAAGGATGCCCCACCTAGTAATGAAGGAAACAATATCCCAATTGACCCTCCGACAAGGTCAATGTCGGATTTCCTTCAACCAACCCGATGCACCACACCCTCATGCATTCTTCTTCCGGTCCAAGCTCATCTCTTCATAGTCAAACCAGAGATGTTGAACTTACTTCTTGAATTTCACAGAATCGACGGTGAGAACCCTTATTCACATATACGAATTTTGAAAAAATAGTTGCAATTTTTACCCCTAATTATAATATGGAAGAGATAACAACGATGAAATTATTCCCATTCTCCCTGAGCGATAAGGCAAAAACTTGGCTTCAGTCCTTGAGATCCTGGACCGTAACATCTTGAGAACAAATGATCTCCGTATTTTTGAATAAATTTTTCCCGATGCATAAAACCACCACCCTTAAGAAGCAAATTTATAATTTTTTGGAGAATCCCAACGAACAATTCTACCAATGTTAGGAAAGGTACAAGGAGTTACTACAGTCCATCCCACACCATGGCTTTAAACCATGGCAATTGGTGAGCTTCTTCTATGAAGGAATTACACCCGGCCATCGACAGTTTATAGACATGATTGCAACAGGGAATTTTCGAACAAAGAGCCCGATAAGTCATTAAACTATTTTGATACCATGGCCCAAAATTCACAGTCATGGCATATCACTGACCTACCGATGTGCCAAGAACTTTACCTCAAGGGAGTGGCCAACCAAAAGGGTGAGGGATTTACGATTTAAAAGACCGAGAAAACTTACTTTCACAAATTTCTAAATTGTCTAGGAAAGTAGAGAATCTTGATGCACATAGAAGACGGGAGGTGTCCCATGTGTCACGAACCGAGGAGGTTTGTTCTATTTGTGAGAGTGTTGAGCACTCCACATTGGAGTGTCCGAGTATTCCGGCGCTTAAGGAAGAAGCATACCATGAACAAGTTCATACCTTCAATCAACTTAGACAATCATTTTCTCCAAATTCCAACACGTACAATCCAAGGTGGAGCAATCACCCAAATTTTAGTTGGAGGAATGAGAACTCTATCCCGCATGATTCTAGTGCATATTCACCTCCCGAGTCTCCTAAGCAATGTCAATACCACAACCAACACCAAGGTCATTGGCAAGCATCTAGCTCTCAATACCCAAAATCTAATCCACAAGGGTATTCATCCAATCCACCCCCACAACAATTCTTCCATCAAGGACCATCCAATCCTCCCACCTACCAACCTTCTCATAAGAGGAACTTGGAGGATGAGCTTTATAACTTCATTCAAAGTCAAACCACTTTTAATAAAGACATTTCAACCCAACTCACCAAGATTACCAATGTCATTGGGTTGTCTCAACCAGACAAGGGGAAATTCCTTGCTCAACCCCAAAAAAATTCCACAGGCCAACATGTGGTTGAATTGGCCGCACCCACCCAAGAGAGTTGTGAGCAACTCAAGGCTGTCACCATCCTTCGAAGTGGAAAACAAATTGAAAAGACCGTGGTGCCCAAGGTTTTACCCAAAGCCACATTGCCAATAGAAGAAAAAAATTAGGGTGAGGCCAAAGAAAGTGGGGCTGAAAAAGGTGAGATGAGTAAAAATAGAGAAGAGGAGGTGGAGGGCTAAAACTTGTGTACGGGCTGTTGAATAAGCATCTCCACTATAATGTACTCCCAAGGGTTGCGGAAAAGACGCCAAACATGGAGAAGTTGGCCCTTTTGGACACTGTTGTGTCAGGCCAGACTGTTGACTTTGCCCTCATTATATGGGAGGTTATGAAGGATTTTGCGATGACAGAAAAGCCTATGCCCAATTTGCCATTTGGGAGTCTGGTAACCCGGATGTGCAATCATTTCAAGGTAAAGGGCGTTGTGTCTGACAAGCTCACTCTTCCCGAGACCGGAGCTATTGACAGGACTAGTAGCAAGAAGAAAAAAGTAATGACCCGGGGGAAGGGAGCCCAGTTGGATTCTGATAAGGAAGACCTAATACCATCTGCACCCACTAGGCCATTCACAACTATCCCTGCACGTTCTATGGACCAGCGTCTTGATGTATTAGAAGTATCAGTGCAGGGAATGACAGCCATGCTGGGAGAAGTTCATGCATACCTTCTCAGGGAGGCCCATTCCAGAGGGACCCTCTCAACCAACTACTGCCCCTCCACCTCCGAAGTAAATGATGATGATGTTGGGGATGAGGATGAGGATGAGGAAAATGAAGAGGAGAATGAGGAGGATGATGGGGGGAATGAAGAGTAGGGTGTGTTAGTGGTTGCGGTTGAATTATTCTTCTTTTGGGTTAGATGTATGTAGTTGGGATGGATTGGTAGGCTATTTTGTTTCTTTTGATGTCCTGCCCCATGCCAACTTCAAGTCACATCAATGATAAACCACAACTTTTTGTTCAATTGTGCCTATGTTTATTTTGAAATTGCATTATGATTTTCACTTTTTGATTGATTGGATGAATGGTTAATTAAATGGATTGTGTGTATGCTGTACTCATTGTCTTAAGTTGGGGAAATAATTTTCTTTTGCTAAGGGACTAGCAAAACCTAAGTTGGGGGGTGTGATTAGCACAAAATTTTGTATATTCTTTTTGTGCTAATCATCTTGTTTTTAACTTCCTTTAGAAATTAAATAGTAGGAGCTATGTCAATTGAGTTCTTAACGATGATATTTTGTGTGTGCAGTTAAAAAGGGCTAAATGTGGCTTCTTAAGGCCCTCCCAAACCACTTGAGATGAATGGGGATGAAAGCATGACTAGAGGGAAGCTCAGGAGTTGGAGAATCAGGAAATTAGAAAAGAAAAAAAAAAACCCTAGCGGTATGCCCTACCAATATGGTACCATACCGGAATGCCATACCGGTATGGTTAAACTATGGTGTTCGGGCTTCCAAAATACCCCTACCGGTATGGTTAAGCTACTGGTGTTCAAGCTTCCAGAATACCCTACCGGTAGGGTCTGTCGTTCTGCTCTTCTCTCTGCAACTCAGACATGCTGCTTTGAGGGTCCCACCAACATACCCCCATGCTTCCCTAACACGTCCAATACACAAAACATCCCCTCATGCATCTCTTCTTGGACTTTTGGAGAAAAAATCATAAATGTGGAGAGAGGAGAGAGAAACAGGTAGGTGATGAGACATTGCCTGCACCGCCTGCACCAGCTCACCTTTTTTTATGGTCCTATGTTGGGAATCACATCAAGAAAGCTAGGAGCCATCTCTCATACACATTTTTTGGGGGAAAAGTTGATGATACATAAGAGAATAGAGAAAAATAGAGAAGAGAGCAGAGGGTAGAAGACAATGAGTAGTGTTTTTAGTGTGAGAGATTGAGAGTTTTATGTTTTCTTCATGGCATTGTCTTGGAATCTCTTGTAAGAACCTTTAGAACTTCATTTAATATAATTAATATTATTCTCATTCAAGTCATTGCTAGTTTAATGTGCTCTTTAAGTTTATACCATTAATGCACCAAAGTCTTTCATTTCCTTAGTTTTAGAAATGGGCATTAATTCCCTTCACTTGTAGCTCATGATTTCATATACTTAGTAGCTTTAGAACTTCATATCTTTGCAATGCATTATCATTCGATTGTCATTTCCATTTCAAGTATGAGTAGCTAAATCTTTTAGTTAGTAAAACCAAGGGAAACCTCCAATTGGGAATACAATTTCAACTCATTCTCTTCCTTCCCTTATGAGTTCAATGGTTCGGTTTAACGGGATTGAGAGTGGATAAGTTGGTGAGCCTTTGATATTCCGTAGGCCTAGTCACGGTTTATGCTCAGATTCTCACCAAACTTGTCCCTAGCTTCTCCCGAATCAATCGTTCATTCATGCCCCATCGGAGGAGGGATTGGAGTTGAAAGAGTATTCCTATTGGAGTGACCCCTTCGGTTTGCCAACATTTGGTCCTCGTTCCATTTTCACCAAAACACACTCCACTAAACAACTTTCAACCACAAAGATTTTTACACTTTCTTTTATTCAAAATCACTTTCACTTTGGTTTACTTCTTTTCCCGTGGAAACGACCTTGGAATACCACCAAGTAAAACACGACCCACGAAAGTCTCCTTACGATTGGGGAGCATTTTTGTGCATTCACATCTCATATTTACATCATTCCATTTCCCTTCCTCCATACCCTTTCTTTTGACACTATCCCAAGGGAGCGTGACACTCCCTCCTCATTCGAACACACATCACACATACATTGAGGGATAGTATTTAGGGGTTAAGGGAAAGCAAGGAATTCCATCAATCATTATGCACACATTTTTAATATATTTTTATGTAATATTAGAAGTAATTATTAGAAAGTTATTTTAGTAAGTAGATTAGTAATAAAGCATTTTATGAATAGTTTTCTAGGCGGTCACTAAGATAATGGAGTAATGAGTTAGGATAGTTATTGAAGTATTTTTTTATCATCTTGCATTTCAAGGTCTTTCAATCAATGAAATGGATATGTAGCATATTGTGATAAACCTTTTTATGAAGTTTTGAAGATTCAATTCTACTCGAATTGGACCATCTGAGATTTCTACCCCTCTCAAAGTGGGTTTTCTATCCTAAATTCTATTTTCTTTTATTTTCTATTTTCCAAAAAGTGTGAACATAACAATTGATATTAACCAAGCATGGAGGACCAAGTTAGTCTACTTAAAGCGAACGTTCACTCATTAATTATCGGACAAGAGAGGATGATATAAAAGATGCATATATTGTTTCTCACCATGAATACCAATTTTGATCAATTGCTGATCAACCAAGAGCATTAACATGAGCAAGGAGAAAGGTCAACCTAAAGAAATGGTGAAGGTATGAAAAATGGTCAACCATCTGCTATATCAGGTGGATCAAGCTTGATAAATCCCCAAAACTACCAAGTTGAAATTTTCACACTACAATGGTAAGGAATACTTCACCATTTTAGTTTGTCCAACCAAAGAATTATGTGAACTCCCACACACTGCCATTTTAGGTAAAACCCCAACAAATGCTTGCCACATAGAGGAAGACTTACATGTGTGGCATAGATCATGGGACCTTACCAAGTTGAAGCCGGTGAACTTGGCTGAAGATTATTTTACCCGTCTTGCACTGTACCGCAATGTACCTCAACAACCAAACCGGTGTTTTCTAAGCGGACTCAAGGATGTTAATACAAGAGCCATTGCCAACGCTTCTCTGACACGCTCAGGGATCTTATATGCTATCATGGGTCTTTTTGAAGTCTATGAAGTCAAATATCTTTTTTATTTTTACAGGGACAAGGAAGTGGGTTGGCCACCTCCTTTTGGATATATGAGTTAAATTTTGTGGGCAAAGTTTGTTTTGAAGGGGAATGGAATTTTATGTACACATTTTTATGTAATATTAAAAGTAATTATTAGGAAGTTAATTTAGTAAGTGAGTGATAGAATATTTTTTGGGTAGTTTTCTAAGTAGTCACTAAGATAGTAGAGTAATGAGTCAGGTAAGTTATTAAAGTAATTTTTATTATCTTGCATTTAAAGGTCTTTCTATCAATGAAATGGATATGTTGAATATTGTGATAAACTTTCTTGTAAAATTTTGGAAATTCGATTCTTATCAAATTGGACCATTGAAGGTTTCTACCCCTCAAAGTGCATTTTTTGTCCTCAATTCTATTTTTTGTTTATTTTCTATTTTCCAAAAAATGTGCACATAACATATTCTCACAAAATATCCACTACAAATTATGATTTAAGCATCAAAATAAAGTGTTGCAATAGGTAGATAAGGTATATATGAATCCAGGCATGATCACATACTAAGATATTTATCACAACTTTCTGGTTCACCCTGACCAAGGTGCTTTGATTTAGGTTCTAGACACAAGACACTGTGACTTCACAGGGGCAAACAACATTGCGGAGGTTCACTTATCAAACGAGGAGAGAGCAATTTGACTCACTAATAATAATTAAATTTATCAGGAATCACTTTGCATCTTACACTTCTACCTTTGGTTCAATTCTTCCTTATTGATTAGCTAAAGGAAAAAAGAATTGCTTATCTTTGTTTTCCCTTCGTTCTCTCCAAATCAAATAAAGATCCAAACAGAAGCTAGAAGATATGGAACCTATTCTTATGTCAAAGATTATATACACATATACATACGTGTGTGGGGAGATATATTAATATATAGACAAAATAATCTACAATTCTTTGTCCAATTTATCGTTTAAAGGAATTTCTTTTCTGACCCATGCATTTCAGTGACGATCACCAGACTAATGATTTTTGGTAAGTCAATTTTATCTAGAAAATTGCAGAGAAAATGCTGCTGGTTCTCATTGCAACACACAAACAGGGTAGCAATTTCAAAAGGAAAAGGGACTAATTCTAGTAAATCAATTTGACTGAAAATTAATAAGACTACACTGATTTCAACTCTTAATATCACACTCAGAGAACAAGTAGCAGAGCAGTAAACGATTTAAAAATTCAAACCAGAAAAAAGGAATTTTATCATCCTACGACGAATCGGTCAACGTCAAAATCAAGATAGGATCCAACACAAATTTCAAACTGAAATCGAGAATCATGATTATGTTGGGGAGATTCAGGGGATCTAGGTTCAAATAAGTACTCAGCATATCCGTTGGATATCAGACGTACATATAGTAAGAACGACCTGTCCCGATTTCGAAACTATGAGCATTAAGTTTGAGACCTGAATTCAGTACATTAATAAATGGGAGGAATTGTGGGATTCAGGGTCTGACTTGTGATAAAACATTAAAAGTTGATATATAAAATGGTAAATAGTGAGAAAAAGTAGAAGACAAGAGAAATAGGAAAGGGAAAGGACCTTGAGGCCGTCGACGGAGAGAAGACCGCTGAGGATACATTCTTTGAGACCCGTCCCCAGCACTATAACATCGTACTCTTCATCCATTGTTGCTTGTTCAACCGCAGACTTGATGAAACAGATCAACTGCTGGGAAGAAATGAATCCGAGAGAGTTACAATTATGAGAGAGTTACAATTATGAGAGAGTTTAGATGCTTTGTGTGTCCACTGAGAAAAGATGAACAGAGAGTTATCTTTGTCAAAACGTGACATACGGGATCGTATTTGACGCAAGGATGATTCCCATGCTCCCACACATATCTAATGCCTTGTTTTGTGGGTTTCTTAAATGGAGAATCTCACTTTACACCCCCAACAAATTTTAAAAAAAATACATTGTATATGTTTAAATATTAAATTTTTCATGTTATATTATCTAGTATTAAAAATATTATTATGACGCAAGAATGATTCTTTAATTTTTTACTTATTTCATCAAAAATCACTTCATTGACATTAACGAGTAGAGCAACAAAAATTAACGAAAAGATAACACTTTTTAATTAATTGAGAGTGTAATATAAAAAAATATATATTTAAAGATATAAAATAATCTTTTTAAATATAATGTACAATTCATCCTTTCTTAATTTATTCTTCTTTCGATTGCCAAATCAATCAAGATATATTTCTCCCAAAATATTCCTTTGTTTTTTGTTGTTGTTTTGCTTTCTCAAGTATTCAATGATTATATTTTACGTAACTTCTCAAAAATAAAAGTCCACTTTAAAAATAAACTTAAAGAGATACACTTAACAAAATAGACTTCTTAGAAAATAATATATGTTTGATGACTATATTGTTAGTAGTATGCTCTAAAACCAATCATATAGATAATATTTTAGGATTGTACTAGCAACATTCATTTCTTAATCTATATCTATACTACTTATAAATTTCAGTATCTGCGAAAAAATTTTAATTTTCTATTTCACTCCTAATTATTACACTAAAGACAATTATGTCTACAAAAATATTAGGTAGATAAACTTTATCTCTATAACTTTCAAATTTTTTGTTCGATAAACTTTATTACTAATATTCTAAAATTTTTGCTAGATAAATTTTATCACTATATATTAACTGGATAAAATTTATCTCTATGACTTCTAAAATTTTTACTAGATAAACTTTATTACTATGACTTGTCAGTACATTCTTTTTTTTTCATTCAATTCAAAAAATTCAACTAGAATTCTAATATGATGTGAGAAAAAAATTGTTATTTTTTAGGTGATAAACACAACCATTGAAAATTCATTATTCATTATTATATAATAAAATATTAGTTTCTTTCTTTCATACCTATTAGACTTTCAAGAAATTTTGAACAACTTTATTAGAAATATATATAGGTAGATATAGGAAGATAGACTTATATATCTCCAGTAACTTCATTAACATATTTGGTCTTCCAAATTCTTTGTTCGATAAACTTATCACTAATATTCTAAAATTTTTGCTAGATAAATTTTATCACTATATATTAGCTAGATAAAATTTATCACTATGACTTCCAAAAATTTTACTAAATAAACTTTATCTATTAGCTAGATAAAATTTATCACTATGACTTCCAAAAATTTTACTAAATAAACTTTATCACTACGACTTGCCAGTACATTCTTCTTTTCTATTCAATTCGACAAATTCAACTAGAATTCTAATATAATGTGAAAAAAATTGTTATTTTTTAGGTGATAAGCACAACCATCAAAAATTCATTATTCATTGTTAGATAATAAAAGATTACAAGAGTAAAGCGCTAAACCCATATATTTTTCTTTCTTTCATACCTATTAGACTTCCAAGATATTTTGAACAATTTTATTAGAAATATATTTAGGTAGATATAGGAAGATAAACCTATATATCTCCAATAACTTTATTAACATATTTGGTCTTCCAAATTTTTTGTTGGATAAGCTTTATCACTAATATTCCAAAATTTGTGTAGATAAACTTTATCACTATATATTAGCTAAATAAAATTTATTTCTATGACGATTACTAGATAAATTTTATCACTATGACTTATAAGTACATTATTCTTTTCCATTCAATTCGACAAATTTAACTAGAATTCTAATATGATGTGAAAAAAAAATTGTTATTTTTTAGGTGATAAACACAACAATCGAAAATTCATTATTCATTGTAATATAATAAAAGATTAGAAAAGTAAAGAGCTAAACCCATATATTTTTCTTTCTTTCATACCTATTAGACTTTCAAGATATTTTGAACAACTTTATCAGAAATATATATAAGTAAATATAGGAAGATAGACCTATATATCTCCAGTAACTCAATTAGCATATTTGGTCTTCCAAATTTTTTGTTGGATTAACTTTATCACTAATATTCTAAAATTTTTGCTAGATAAATTTTATCACTATATATTAGCTAGATAAAATTTATCTCTATGACTTCCAAAATTTTTACTAGATAAACATTATCACTATGACTTGCTAGTACATACTTCTTTTCCATCCAATTCGACAAATTTAACTAGAATTCTAATATGATGGAGAAAAAATTTGTTATTTTTTATGTGATAAACACAACTATCAAAAATTTATTATTCATTATTATATAATAAAAGATTAGAAGTGTAAAGAACTAAACCCATATATTTTTCTTTCTTTCATACCTATTAGACTTCCAATATATTTTGAACAACTTTATTAGAAATAAAAATATATATAGGTAGATATAGGAAGCTAGACTTATATATCTCCAGTAACTTCATTAACATATTTGGTCTTGCATCTCTATCCCCTTGACGTTAAGTATATTGTGATTGCGAAGAATGCTGGGTCAATAGTGCTTGGTGTTATCAACCTATAAGCTTTTTTTTTCCTCTGTCAATACATGCCTATTGTTTGTATGATATTTTATTTACTTTATTTTTCATCTATTTGGATATAACTATTACATAAATGATCTATTTATCTTACAACAATTTTTGTAATTGGAACTAAAATTAATTTGTGTTCCCATCAAAGTGATAATAAACGCCCCAAAAAATGTATTTATCATGGAATGAAGAACTTAATCTGTTAAACTAATCTCCCCTCTTAATATTTAATTGTTTATTATTAGTAGATTTGTAGTATTTTTGAAGTTAGTATATTATGAGTAGAACTAGTTTTGTTACTTCTTGAATTAATGTGGTGGTGGAATAGTTTTAGATTAGTAAATTCTATTTAGAAGTTTTTTTTGTCTTATGTTGTAATGCCAAAAATATCTTATTGGATTCAAGAAGTCATTGAATGCATATATCAGCAATCTTTTACTTCGTTATCTTCATATACTTCATATTTCTTAAAAAATATAATCAGAATTTTATAATCTAAATCTTTTTATGTGCAAAGCACATGTGTATTACTAGGTCAATAAAAGGGCAAGTTTATTTATCATGTTTCTACTTTATTTCATTTTAATATACATGATATAGTTCATAGAGTATAAGTTACGAAGATAGTTTCTCAATCTGTTGAGAAGAGGAGACATATACTTCTTAGTACTTAACTCTTAAATGTTCCTAATCATAGGATTATTATTTGGGCACTATAAAATCTGAATAGACTAGCACACACTATATTTACTCATATTGGATATGAGGTGACTTGTCCAAGTCACTAGTGTAGGAACACTGAAACAGGTGTGTGGGTGCTTGTTAGAGAACAAGTACACTGAACGTGACCATTGACTAACTTAGGATTTTCATATGGAGTTTTATATATCTGTCAATGTTAAATCCTAAAGTTATAGTTATGCAACTGATTTTTAGACTTGAGACACCATGGTTGTCTTGTGCATAGACTTCTATACTTTAACTATACAACATATTCATATACTAACCATCTAACTTGGATATGTATTGTTGGACATAGTTAGACATGCATGGAGATTTATGAGTGTTAAACCCGAGAAAATTTGAATTTTTTTTTCGAAAAGGGCAAAATGATCATTTTATCATATAATGAGTATTTAAAATACTCATTTTCTAGACCTCGGATGAGAAAATGGATTTTTTCGTGGGACTCGTATCGCGAAATCTAGTCACTCTGTCAAATTTTATTAAATTCTGAGATAGTCGGATATTTTATACGTCGTTCGAGGCAATTAGATGGCGGATGACCCCACAAAGGTCTCCAAATATAATTATCTTAAATTTTAAGCATAATTGGATTAAAATATCAATAACATTAATTTGGGCTAAATACGAAATGCAATAAATCGTTTTGGAGCGAAATCGGACCCGAATAAGAAGGGGACACTTGGCACGATCAGGGCCAAGTCTCGAAAAATATAAATAGGGCCTTAAATGGGATATTTCAGCAGAAATATCCCATTCTTCATCCCATTTCAGCCGCCTAAGAGAGAGAAGAGAGTTCTTCACCTTTCTTCTTTGATTTTCCAGAGTTCCGTCGCTCGGATTCAATCGAGCCAAGAACTAAAATCGCTCTCCGTCAGGAGGGCTACGTCTAATAGGAGAATTGGGAAATCAAGGTTTTTGGAGGGGTTTTGGTGTTATAGAAGTCTTCTACACTTCTATTAAGGTAGGGTTATTCCTACCTTAGATTATTCTTTCTTTAGATCTTGATAAAAATAAAAGCTACAATTATATATATGTCTACGTATTGACTTCTACATATGTATATGGTTATGGAAGTGGAAAAATGAGCATGGAAATGATTTAGGCTAGTTCTAGCTTGAGTGTGGTATATGGAAGTTACTTGAGTTCATTCTTGTAGCTTGGTGAAATTCATGCTTGAAGGTTCTGCTTAACTTGCTGGATGCCTTTAAAGTGTTTGATAATATGTCTGTGTGATATAAAGTGAGTTAAATTACATGAGAATATACTGGGAATGTGGCAATGTGAAATCATATTCCCATGATATAGATGGTGATTGAAATGTATTTGTTGATATATGCATGTCTTGATATATTGACATTGAGACAAATGTGGTAATTATATGCTTAGGATATAATTCACCATGGATGGATTGAAATTGTTCATATGACATCAATAGTATATTGAACATTGTGTTGTTGTGCAATGGTGTAACACATTGCATATGCCCGAAAAACATCGCATAACATGGGTGTGTGCATGGTTGTCGTCAACACCACAATTGGTGGATGACAGAAGGTTCGGGAAAGTTGGGCCGAAGGCCTAAAGGAGCCGTTTGGTTGCATGATGGTTTGGGTCGGGGTTAGCAAGAAGGGACTAGAAGATCCCTCGGGTGAGAGACCCGGAGATTGGATACGCACTCCGTTAATATAAGAGTCCATAAAGTATGTCGGTGTACGCGGAACCGTTGGTGCAAGTCCATAAATTCCGTGTCGATTGGGTACCGTTGGCGTGAGTCCATAAACATCCACCCCAAGAAACACTCTAGATTATAAATGTCATTCGATGTGTAACATGGATGACAGATTCACACACATTGATACTTTCATGTGTTGAGGAGCCGGGATGGGCTCGGATGAAGTGCATGAATGAGTCTCACCTTATTACATGGCATATCATAATGAATTCCATCATTTGGTTGCATATATTTGACTGGAATTGTTGAGAATTGGTTGAATGTTGCATAAACATGAGCATCTAGGGGGTAACCTCTGTAGGATCTACTTTACTGGGTGTCGGCTCACCTTATACGGGAACACATTTCAAGTGGAGGATACACGCCCAGGGATGGCTCTCACTCGGGCTCTTAAGGGTGAAGAGAGACCAACATGTGACCTTTAACATTAAAGTTTGTAAAACTTTTGATTTAAAATGGTTTTTGGCATGTAAATATTGAAATCGTGTTTGAACGATTGTAATAGGATTTGTATGAATCTTGTATAATGTAGAAAACATCATTATACATGTTTGGGATGAAATTGATAAGTCTTGGAATGGATTGGAAATGGAAAACAGGTGAAAGAGGCAGTTATTGGCAGTGTATTGGTACGCGTACTGGTACAGAGAGTTTGCCGTATCGGTATGCTCAACTTGAGAGACTTCACCGTACTGGTACGGTTTTCCAGATTTCTAAAATTTTCAAGTCTTTTTGCTATGCTTTTGGACTTTAATTCTTGGGTTCCAATGGCACAAATAGACTTAAAATTGATATATATTGGGGTACATTGGACTCTGGTTGAATTAGATGATTATAGAACTACGGATTTCAATTGGGGCACTAATTCCTACTATGGGGGAATGTTATTGACATGGTGTCGGGTTAAGCGACACCCATGGGTATTTCCGCGAGTTGACGAGTTATCAACGGTTGATAAAGGACCATCGGATTTTAGCAATAGTAGGTTTGTGCCTCAGTTTTGGAAAAGTCTACAAAGATCGTTGGGAACAATTTTACATTTTAGCACTGCTTTTTCATCCTCAAAATGATGGCCAATTTGGGAGGGTAATTTAGATTGTAGAAGATATGTTGAGGGCATGTGTTTTAGATTTCAAGAGAAGTTGGAGGGAGCACTTGCCATTGGTTAGTTTGCTTACAATAATTGGTATTAGGCTAGCATTGGAATGGCTCCATATGAAGTCTTTTTATGGGAGGTTGTGTAGATCACCGACATGTTGGGAGCCATAGAAAATAATTTGTTTGAGACTGAAATAATGAGGGAAACCACCGAAAAAATTCAACTAATTAGGGTAAGGATGCGTACTACTTAAAGCTGGAAAAAGAGTTATGTGGATAAGAGAAGGAAGCCATTGGAGTTTAAGATGGGAGATTATGTTTTTTCTAAAAGTGTCACCTAAAAAGGGGGTAATGAGTTTTGGCAAGGAAAACAAGCCCTGAGGTACACGGGACCCTTTGAGGCAACTCAAGTTGTTAGAAATATAGCATATCGACTTGAGCTATGTTTGATCCCATATACGTACACCCAAGTGTAGGTAGTCAAAAAGTAATAATTTCTGGGTAAGTTCAACGTTGAACCCAAGGATTGAAGAAAATTTAAAAGTAGGTAAAGGAAGAACATGTAAAATTGGTTATAAGGTTGGAATTGTTTTGTAGAATAAAACATTTCCAAAGTCGGTGTAATCAACTAGAAGATTTAACTTTGAAAACACAAGATTTGATTAATTTAAAAATAGGAATTGAAGAACTAGTTCTATGTAACTCGTAGGGAATCATAAACATTATCCATACCAAGAACTCAATCAAGTCAATGAATTTTCAAATAATTATGCATAGCATAAAACTTTACTAACAATCTTTCAAGCAATCTACAATTTCAGGAAAATTTAACTTTAAAACATATGAAAAATAATTTCAAAAAACATAAATAATTGACTCACAATATTAGATCTGTAACCTAACTAAAGAGTAAAAAGAGATTACTCACAAGACATAGTACATGTACTATGTCCAAAGCAAAAATATAAAAATTGGAAACTAGGATGCTTTCTCAACAAGTGAGAGCCTTTATTTATACTAAAGTCTAGGTATAAGTAGGAGGTCTAGGGTTGGCTTAGGAGCAATATTTTTACAAAAATGAGTCTTTTTAGGTCAAATCTCGTGCATCAAATCTTGGCGCGTGAGTATCATATGTGTCCAAACTTTGAGCTCAATTTTTGTACAGTTTGAGGCCGATTCATGAAATTTTCATAAAATACACTTTCATAATTCTTGAAGTTTTGTTTCCAACACTATAAAAATCAAGTCAACCGAACATCAAAATTAAAAATTATGACCAAAATACTGAAGGCGTGTCAAAACCTTGTCTTCTAAAATCCTTATACAAACCTTATCTTCTAAAGTTATTTCCTAATCCAATTTTAAATGAGTTTTCTATCAATTTGGACTCCCACAAGGATTAAATTGTTGTCGTATCTTCAAATCTTCATCTCTTAAATATTGATCCTTCAATCCTTATCAAATATTCCCTTCTTCCAGTGTGACTCTTCCTCTAGTGTTTATTTAACTTGTCTTATCCATTATTATTTCAAATCAACCAAATTATTTGTAAAATAAATCAAATAACTAGAACAAGTATCAAGATAAAAATTCAAGGAATCTAATACATTTAATCTGAAATAATATGTAATTAGCTAATCATATTACTAGTCCCTAGTAATATATAGATCCCAAAAACTAAAAAAAATAAAAAATAAAATAAAATGCAAATCCATTTTTTAGGACTCACAATTTCATTTAGCATATGCAATAACCTTTTAAACCCATAGATTCTCCCTAGTGCATGAGTATAGTCTCGTAAAGGTTTCCAGTGAAGATACCTACAAACTTCCATTAATCTTTTAATTCCTTGAAATTAACATATAACTTTAACCAAATATAAAACATCAATATAACTGATAGAAATAGGAATAAGTTCATACCAAGTCAATTTATAGGATTAAAGGTTATACAATAGTATTCACATATTGAATGCCCATTGAATCATATATGTGGTGTGCAAATAACAATGCATAATCAGATAACCAGTCAAGAACAACTCATCCTTCCACTATCTACATGATTAGCCTTGATGCAATCCTCACCAAGGTATACTCTCAGCAATAAATTTACTCTAATTATAGTGACTATACACCCTCATAATAATGTAAATCAAAGCAAAAGGAAACTCACATATGTCTTATAAACAATAACCACTATATCAATAAAAATGACTTGACATAGTCTCATGAAAAGAAATTAATACTTTATTAGTAAAATAATCATTATTCCCCTCCTTATTCATAAAAGTCATGCATCAACCAATACACTTTTGAGGTCATATAGGTCTTTTTCTAAAGTTTTAATGAGGCCTTAGAATTAGGGTTTTAAAACGAAGGATAGTCAAGAATTCAAAATATTTTTCCAAGAAAATAATACATTACTCAACCATATTTCTTGACAAACTTTCTTTCATCAATCTTTAGAAGCACTATCCAAATTTTGCTCATACTTTCCTTTTTCTCAAATGCATACTTGCTATATATTTTTCTTCAGTTTTTTATTTTTTATTTTTCTTCACAATGCTAGACATATTGTTTTTGTTTTTCCTTTTCCTTTTTTCCAGCTTGTTTTTTTTTCTCATACCTATTTTTCTTTTCTTTTTTTCTGCATGTAACATAGGCAATTATTCTCAAATAAGTTAGCTTGGGTATTATACGTGGTATAAAAAAATGAATTTCAATTCAAAATGATTCAATCATAGCTTCTAGGGATACAATCATATAAAGAAGAAGGCTAAGACTTAAATTATCTCTAAAATAACCTAAAATCATATCTCAAGAGTTCTTAATAACACACTCCCAATGCAAACAATTCAAACTGAAACAATCATTTTCAATATGAGCATTGACCAAAGCAAGCATAATGAGACTATTCAAAAAAAAAAATAGTTCAATGAAATTATTCTTATTAAGTAAATATCAATTTCACTTCAAAAAGGATTAGCTAAAAAATCACAAGGGGCATAATGTAATTCATCTCCACTTATTTGTGTCAAATTTAAAGGTAAATAAATCCTTTCCTCATTTCTAATTCAAGCATCATCACGCATGTACTGATATCATTATGTTTCAATTAGGAATTCAATCTGTGATACTGAAGTATAGACTAAAATTCTATAGCATACTAAAATATTAACAAATTCAAGTTTCCATCACATATATACTAACTTAACTATCAATCAAGTTAAATGCTCACAATTCAAGTAATCAACAGATTAATCTGTATATTTTTTTAAACTATTAAATAAAATAAAAATTCAAACAAAATATAAATTGTCACAACACTCAACAAATCCAACCTAAATTTAACATTGTCCTCAATGTAAAAATAAATACTATAATGCTCAATAAAAATAATGAACAAAGATCAAAGGGTTAGGACAATAACTCTAAAACTTAAAAATAAAAGACACGCAAAACAAAATGATGTAAGCAAATAAAAATCTACTACACAACTGTACAATATAAGCTGCATATCAAGTGAATCAATTAAGTTTTGACTCCAAATTGACCCCCTTACCACCTTTCATTAGTAACTTATCTATATCTGGTGGTATCACACTCCCTTGGCTTTCATTAGCCATCCATTCACTTCTAAGTCCTGCAAAGAATTAAACAAGTTGTTAAAGTAAGTAGACTCAGAATTTTTACCATATCCTAAACCAACATAATTTTTTGAAATAAGTTTCAAAAGAATCTAAATATTTGGATTTATCAAACTTCTTTTAGACAATATAATCAATAATGTTCACTGCTTGAATTCCACCTCCATCATCATCACTTGGCTATTTTTCAATAATAAAAAATATTTAATTCAACTATCATGTTACCAAAAGAATGCCTCATCACCCCATTCCTATAATTAATCAATGCATTAGAGGTTGCAATGAATGGTAGATTTAGTACGACAAGAATTTGAGTGTCAGTATTTAAAACTGGTTGGGTATCCAAAACTATAAAATCTACTGAGAAATAAAAATTTTTCACTTGGACAAGAACATCCTCAACCACTCATCTAAAAACTTTAATTGATCAGTCTACCAACTATAAAGTAATACCTGTGGGTTTAATCTCACCCAAAATTAACTGTTGGTAGACAACAAAAGGGAATAAGTTGACACTTGCTACAAGATCGAGCAAAGCTTGATCAATCTTGAAGTTCCCGATAACACAAAAGACAGTGGGATACCCATGATCTTTATATTTGGGATGAGCTTTATATTTGATGATGGCATTGACTTGTTAAGATAAAAGGCCATTTTTTGAACATACTAACTTCTCTTAACTGTGCACAAGTCTTTTAGGAACTTGGCATAAGAAGGGACTTGTTTAATGGTATCCAAAAGTGGTATGTTAATTTTTGCTTGCTTTAAAAGCTCATAAATATCACCCTAATAATTTATTTTATGCGTCTTCTTGAGCCTTAGGGAAAAGGGAGTAGGTACAGAACATGGTGACTCCTTGATTTCTCTAGACTCAGTCTCATCTAGGGAGACTTGTGTAAGCTAAACCATAGGTTTTATGATGCATCTAAAATCAGGGGCCCTTTGTCAACCTGTTGATCCTCCATCAACCCATGAAAATATCCGTGAATGCTGCATAATCCGACACCACGACAATAACATCCTCTTCATCGGTATCATATGCCACACAGCTTTTGGACGGAATCTCCCTTGTACCAGGCACTCCCAAATGCATAAATTGTGTACATTTCTATCGCGTAACCATTCCAAGGTCCAATACACATCAATTTACCCTTAATTTTAATCCATTTACCTCCTTGAAGCAAAAGAACTCAAGGCCCGAAGGCTTGACAAGATCATTTAATTTTTTTAAAATTAAAGGGGACCTACCGGTAGTTACTCGATGTTTTACTGGTAGAAGTGCCCACTGGAATGTTTCTACCGGTGGATACTTGATGTTCTACCTACAAAAGTGCCTACTTGAATTCTTCTACCGATAGGTATTCGACGTTCTACCAGTAGGAGTGCCCAATTTTCCCCCGATTCTATCCTTTTTCATTTTCAACACTTCCAATCCATACAACAATAACCCAAAATCATATAACATGCAATTTTATACAAAAACATAGTCTGTATCAGTTTGTTTCACAATCCTTTACATAATATTACATTGTTTTACAAAAAACGTAATTTAAAGCCACATCTCGGCTTTTCTTCATCAATGAGGGCCCAAGTGAGATCCATCCACCGGCATTTGTCCTACACCCGAAATGTTTTCCCCATAAAGGGTGAGCCACGTTTAATAGGGTATCTCCTAAAAAGGCTATTCCCCAACCTAGATGTATTTGAAATGCTCACATGCTAATTCAACAATCAACAACCAATCCATTTAAGAATATACAATTCATAATGTAATTCTCTATGCCATGCCATGTTATGAGATGAGACTCACACATGCAAATAAACTCCTGTCACCGGCTCTTATAACACATGCAATGCCATGCGTATGAATTCGAGTATTTCAAGCCCCTGTCATTGATGTTACACATCTAATAACTATTAAAATTCTCGGGTCTTTCTTGGAGTGGGTATTTATGGATTTACACCAACGAGTACCCAACCGAAATGACATTCATAGACTTCCTGCAACGGCTCCGCATACGTTGGCACACTTTATGGACTCTATACCAATGGAGTGTGTATCCAATTCACTGGGTCTTACACCCAAAGGACAATCTATCCCTTCTTTCTAACTCTGACTTTATTTTCAATGCAACCCGTGCGACTCAGTCGAACCTTGGTCCAGCTTTTTCAAGCCTACATATCATCCACCAAGAGTGGTGTTTGATTAAAACCTTGCACAAACCCACACTCATTTCACATGCCCATGAATGCGAAGTTTTCCTTGCATATGCAAATGAAATGTACAACTTCATTTTTCATTATCGAGTTCAATATGTAATGAGTACAATATGAACAATATTTCTTCTATCTTTTAGAGTTCTCAATGTCAATATTTCGTAATGCATATACCAAAATTTTCCAGCATCAAATTCCAAGCATGTTATAACATAATCAAAGCAAATAACACACTTAATCCACATAGGCATTTCATCAAACACCTTCAAGGTATAAATGTAAACACATTACATATCCAATCAATACATTTATCAAGAAATCACAAATAATTAATTTTAACATATCCAATTCAAGCTAAAATTGATTTTAATCATTCTTATACCCATTTTTCACATTTTAACTACCATAAGTATGTGCCATACATGAGATTTTATCGCTAAAACCATACCCATTTCATGTTTCAATTCTAGGTTGAAAATAAACCTAATTAAAAAAGGAACCCTACCTTTTAAAGCGTAATACACAGTAGGAAGCTCCTAAGAACCCAAATCAAGCCTTGTACCTTGATTTCTAAAAATTTTGTCTTTTGGACTTCGTCAAAATCCGTACCTTTTGGTGCGTAGGTGTAGCCCTCATCTCATAGATCTACTTTAGCTCTTGGCTCGAGTCATTTCGACCAAAGGATAGTAAAGAGAAGATGAAGAAATTTTGATTTTTCTCTCTCTTCCCTTCCCCTCTCTTTTCTAAAAATCAGCTGGCCAAAATGGGGAGAAATTTTGATTTTCTCCCCTATTTATACTCCTTGGATAATTGGCCCACGTTGCACCACATGTCATCCTTTCTCGGGTCTAATTTCATCTTGAATTAATTAAATCTCATCCCTGTTCAAGTTTAATATATTTTTATTTAAAATAAATTTAAATTATTTTTCAAATTTGGCAATTTAATTCCTGATCGCGTTTATTTTGGTCAAGTGCCACTCGATCGTCTTGTAAAACATAAAAAAATTGACTGTCTTAGAATTTAGTGAAATTTGACTGGATAACAAGATTTCATGAAATTAATCCAACAGTGATGTTCATTTCTTCATCCGAGTTCTAAAAAAGTTTGGGTTTTTAACCTGCACCATAGTGGCAAATTACAGTTTTGCTCTTTTTCATCAAAATTTTAAATTTTTTTTCGGGTTTTACATTCTCCCCATGAAAAGAAATTTAATCCTCGAAATTTACACCCACATGCACATTCAACCACATGCATATGCAACAATCATATAACATTTATGACTACAAGAATGTACCTTCATCCTCGAACAAGAACGGATAACTGGTATATATAGTGTCCTCACGCTCCCATGTCGCATTCTAAAAACCACGGCCTGTCACAACACATTCACCAGCCTCACGGTCTTGCCTCGCAAAATCTGCTCTCGGTTATCCATGTATGCACTAGTCCCTCCTCGAAGGTCCCATCCGCTTTAATAACCAGCTCACCCCATCCACCACATATGTCAGATCTGGAGTGTACTTCCAGAGCATAGAGACATAAAACACTGCATGAACACCTGATAAACTTGGCAGTAATGCCAACCGATAAGCGATTGCACCAACCCTCTTGAGTACCTCGACAGACTCGATACACCTTGGCGATAGATTTTCCTGCTTCCCGAACGTAACCACTCCTCTCTTGGGCATCACCTTCAAGATAATATAATCTCTAACCTCAAACTCCAGATGTCGCCACCGTTTGTCAGCATAGCTCTTTTGTCGACTTTGTGCCATAAGAAGACGCTTTCGTATCAAGTCCACCTTCTCCGAGGTGTCTCTAAGCAAATTCGGACTCGTAGAGGATCTCTCTCTAACCTCTGTCCAACAAATCATAAAATGGCACCGCCTCCCACAAAGTGCCTCATAGGGTGCCATCTGTATGCTCGCTTGATAACTATTGTTATAGACAAACTCCACTAAGGGTAAGCACTCTTTCCAACTACCCTTGAGATCAAGGACGCATGCCCATAGCATGTCCTCTAAGGTCTAGATGGTTCTCTCTGACTAACCGTCCATCTGGGGATGAAAAGTTGTGCTCATCATCAACTGTGTCTCCATGGCCCGCTGAAAATAGAGGTAGCAGTACCTCTATTTTCCCCTTTTTTGACCATGATCCACTTCGAATTAGAAAAATTGAAAAACATAAAAGTTGTAGGTCTGGATGTCCTCTATCTGGTGTCAAAATTTCAACTCAATTAGAAAATGGGTACAAAATTTATGAAAAATGGTCCTGAGTTAGCATCCCCTCTTCGACCTACCGGTAGAAAGTCATCAAAATGTACTGGTAGGCTTTGCCTACTGGAGAAAACCTAGCGGTAGGTTTCATCGTTCTACCGGTAGGTTTTGCTTAGAAATGCTAGAACTTGTTCACACAACTCCACCAACTTCTGGGGACCCACCTCTGCTCATCCAAACCATTCCTTGACACAATTGACACCCCTTGATGCTCTCCTAACCCCAAAAAGTCAGATTTGAAGTGAGAGACACGGGAGAAGCAAGATAGAGAAGATGGGTGGTTGGGTAAGCATGAGATGCTTGGCCTATTTTGCTTGTTAGAGTGTCCAACCTCTCTCCACTCATTACAACTGAGTTCACACATGCTAGGAGGGGGTTACGGCCAAAATTTAGCAAGTCTTACACCATATATTCAGATTGTTACATAAGCTTTTGGGGAGGGAGCCTATCTAACATTAGGAGTAGTGTAAAGGGAGAAGCTCCAAGGAAGAAAATAAAGTTTTAGAGAGAGAAAGTTAGATTTTTGCATTTCCTTCACCATTTCACTTGTAGTAAGTTGTATTTCAGTAGTAATCTTCACTTCTTGCATTATGATCTCCTTTATTTCAAGTTTAATCAAGTTTAATTCAATGTTTTTGCACTTTTATATTTGCAACTGGGTTTTGTCTTTACTTTCCATTTTGGTATGAAATGAAATATCATTTGTAGTTTACCTTCTCCTAGCATTAATACAAGGTCTAAGCTTCATTTCAACTCTATTTTCAGTTCATTTCATCTGCATGTCTCTTTATAGTATGAATGCTTTTACTTTAAACATGGGTAGCCAAGTTTTTTGTTGACTAATTGAAGGAAAATTTCTTCTTAGGTACCCTAAATGAACTCTTCTCCATTCTACCTCGTAGTGTAAAGTGCTTGATTTGACTAGGTTGAGTGCGGATGTGGTTGTGAGCTCTTGATACATAGTAGACTTTGTCACGGGATATGCTTGAGCCTACATTCCACATTAGTGCCTTACTTCCTATGAATCAATCAAACACCTATGCACCATTGGTTGAATGAATTAAGTTGATTTGGTATTCCTTTCGGAATGACCTCTTCGGATTAGCCAACCTTATTTTTATTGCATTTCTACATTCAATCTTCACTCACCAAAACACCAATTCACAAGATTTTTACACTTTTTATTTTTACAAAATCACTTTCACCACAATTTGACCTTCCTTCCCTGAGGAGACAACATTTGAATACCCATTCCAAGTAAAAAAAGACACTTGCAAGTCTATCGTCACTTGGGGAGCACTTTTGCACACACATATTTTCATCCACACACACTTTCCCCATTTCTAGCATTGAACCAGAGAAAGAGTGACATTTACCGACATGTAAAAGCCATATACACATTCGAGGGTTCGTGTTTAGAGATTAGGGTGAACAAAATCAAGCACCGCCGTCGGCCCACTCCTTAACCCATCTGCCCAGACTGAGAAGTCCCCAAGTGTGAGGTCATAGGGGCTTGTCCAATGCCCTAGAATTGAAACTGGTTGCCCTGACCCATGGTAGGGTAGGGAGGAAAGAAGAATATCTGTGGAAGTCTCACTTATGACTGGGACTAAGATTTCCCATAACTCTATGATCCTTGTCTTTAAAGACAATCCCACTTCAAATGGCCTGGTTGGTGACATATGTAGCATGTCCTTGGGCCACCTAGTTGCGTGCCTCTGAAATTTCTCCCACCTTGGGAAGATAAACCCTAGGCTTGGCCTTGATAACCTTGACCTTGCCCCTTAGACCTTGCTGTGTAGAGGTCCTTTGTTTTATCCTCGAATTGGTGGTGGAGGATTAACCCTCATTTTTCTTGTCTTTTGCTCCGGCCTCCTGGATATTCTTAGTGTCATTCACCTCTTTCTCAATATCTATGGTCGTCTTGCCCATTGACTCTAGGTCATATAGGCGATGACCCACTACTTGGTTGGGTATTCACCCTAATCTCCAAACACGAACTTGACTATGTGTATATGGCTTATATGAGTAGGTGAGTGTCATTCTCTCTCGGGTTCGATGCTAAAAATGGAGAAAACATGTGTGTGAATGAAAATGCGTATGTGTGCAAACGTGCTCCCCAAGAGTAGAGAGACTTGCAATGTTGTGTTTTACTTAGAATTGAGTATTACAAGGTCGCCTCCTTAGGGAAGGAAGGTCAAATTGTGGTGAAGATGTTTTTGTAAAGAAATAAAAAGTGTAAAATCTTTTGAGTTTTTGATAAAATGCAAGAAAACAAGGTTGGCTAATTCGAAGAGGTCATTCCAATGGGAATGCCAAATCAACTCAATTCATTCTACCAATGGTGTCTCGGTGCTTGATTGATACGTAGGAAGTGAGGGACTAATGTGGAGATGCAGGCTCAAGCATTCCCAATGACAAGTCTATGGTGTATGAAGAGCTCACAACCACGACTGCACTCAACCTAGTCAAACCAAACACTTTATGCAACGAGAAAGAATGGAGGAGAGTTGATTTAGCATACCCAAGAGGAAATTTCCCTTGGATTATCCTACTAAAAGCTTAGTTACTCATAATAGATGCAAGAACATACACAATGTAAAGAGACATGGTGAATAAATAAAGATTAAAACTTGTATTAATGCAAAGAGAAGTTAAACTACAAAGACAAGTTCATTTCATACCCAAATGTAAAGCTTGGAAGGAGAAACCCAAATGTAAAAATGGAAAATACATGAACATGTAGCTAATCTTGAATACACTAAGAATAAAGGAGATTAAAGTCCAAAAAGTGAAGATTGCGAGTGATTTAAAGCTTACTATGTAAAACCCGAAAAAATTTAAACTTTTTATGAAAAAGGGCAAAAAAGTAATTTGTCACTACGATACGGGTTGCAAACCTAAATTTTTTTAGAGCTTGGATTGTGAAACGGACTTCACCGTTAGATTCGTCTCACAAAATCTAGTTACCCAGACAAATTTTGTCAGATTATGAGATAGTCAAATTTTTCACGTTTTTCAAGACGACAGGTGTCTGGTGACCTCCCAAAACGAATTTTTTAATTAAATTTTAAAATTTTAAAAATAATTTAAATAAATTTGAAATAAAAATATTTGAGCTTGAACTGGAGCGAAATTTAATCGTTTTGGGGCAAAAATGGACCGTACATGTGGGGGACACGTGGCGCGACTCGGGCCAAGTCTTTAAAATTATAAATAGGGTAAAATATCTAATTTTTATCAGAAAAATCTGCTGAAAACCAGTGTCTTCAACGTTGGGAGAAAGAGGCAGAGACGAGGAAAATCAAATCTTTTTTCTTTGATTTCCAAAGTTCCGTCAGTCGGAATTCGTCGGGCCAAGAATCAAACTTCATCTACGCGACGAGGGCTATGTAACCACACCAAAAAACAAGGGATTTCACCAAAGATCCAAGCAGGTATTTTGGGGAAATCAAGACTTTTGGGTTTGTATTGGTGCTCTTAAAGGTTCTACCTTCATTTCTACGCTTCAAGAGGTAGGATTCTCCCCACTTTGGTTCATTTCCTACCTAGAATGTCCATAAGGGATGGTTAGGTATATGTGGCTATATATCACTTGTCTATTGTTATGGAAATGAAGAATTGAGTATAGAAATAGCTTATACTAATTTCTAGCTTGGTTTTGATATGTGGGAGTAATTGTGAAATTTCTTGACATTTGATGTTATGAGGACAATTTTATATGATAACATGATGTGTTGCTTTGAAGGTGTTTGATAGAATGCCTTGAATGACCAAAGTTGCTATTTTGGGGAAATTGAAATCATATGCTTAGTGTGTGCTTTACAATTGGAAATGGGTATGTTGATGTATGCTTTATGATATATTAACATTATGATGATCATGAAAATTATATACATGGGATATAGTTTGTCATGATAGATGTTGCATTTGGTAATTAGACACATGTGAGATAAATTGCTCATTTTGCATTACTACATAGTGGGCATGGTGCTTGCATCACATTCATAGGCTTTAGGTATGAGGGTGGGTGTGTGGGTGCATGGTTTAATCAAACACCATACTTGGTTCTTCATGGGTGGGCTCGAAAAAGTTGGATTGAAGATCCGACTGAGTCGCACAGTTACATGCATGGAAAAACTTGTGTCGGGTATAGCAAGAAGGGCCCTTGGGTGCAAAAACCGGCTGCTTGGTTCCCACATTCCCCTGAGGTGAAATTCCAAAAAAGTTGATGTTGTACGAAATCGGCGGTTGTGATACCAAAATTCGTTATCCAACAAAGACACAAGATTTTGTTTTCTAAAACACCCATTCAATGGGTAACATCCATCAATGATTTTGGTTTTATAAAAACATAACTTTTATTTCAAACAATCATTGGATGAATTTTTGTCAAATGACGGTTTCATTGCACAAGTGTAATACATTGTGTTTGTGGGCCTCGGTGAGGGCTCAGGTTAAAGTACATGGGTGAGTCTCATCTCATTTCATGGCATGACATGAAATTCCTATCACTGGATGCAATTCTTGATTGAAAAGAATATTGCTTATAATTGTTGCATGTGCACATTCATATACATCTAGGGTGGGGAGCAGCCTTTTAGGAGATACTCTATTGAGCGTTGCTCACCTTATACGGGAAAATATTTCAGGTGCGGGTTATGCCCTGGCGGATGACTCACAATCGAGGCCCCATGGTTGAAGAAAAGCCGACTTGTGACTTTTAATCTATTTTTTGTAAAACTGAACTTGTAATTTAATTTTGACATTTAATGTATGTAAAATGATTGAAATTTGAACTTATATTAACTATATTTGATGCATAGGTGTGATCTGTTGATAGGTCATAGTGGTGTATGACAGTATTACGCTTTTATATGCCATGTTACACTTTTACATGCCATGTTACACTTTTACACGCCATGTCACACTTCATACATCAACATAGGAACCCCCGCTTTAGGGGTGTCAAAAGTACAGATAAATGGACCCGGTGTGGTCATTGTTTTATATTGGGTCTTGGATGTGATATATGATTGTATAATTGCACGGGTTGTGTCTTGGGTAGAATTTTCCGTACAAAGGAGACTCTGCCCGAATTTTTGTTAAATTAAGGACCCCGGTAAATGGGTCATAACGTTGTGATATCGAGTTACTCGGTATCCACGAGTATTTCGTGGGTTGATGGGTAATGAACGAACCCTCGGATTTTGGGGTGTCACATACTACAACTGAAATGGAGAAGGAAATGAAAAAAACCTAACTTTCTCTCTCTACAACATCATTTTCTTCCTTGAGCTTCTCTCTTAGTTTAATAATGTGTAAAAGCTTGGTCCAATTTCGTCCATACCCCTCTCATAGTCTGTGTGAGCTGACTTCCTATCATTGGAAGGTCTTTGGGGACTGTTATAAGCAACCACAGGCCTTACATTCCTCTTCCATGTTTTCCCCCAACCACTCTCTTTTTCTCTGTTGATCTTCCATGTTTTTTCTTCTAAAGTCAGGTTTTAGATGTAAGGGAGCATCATTATATGTAGAATGTAGGGCATGTGTGGGAGAAGCAAAGATGGGCCCACGAAGTAGTTGGAGATGAGATTCCAGGTTTCTGGCATTTTTGAGCAAAACTTACTGGTAGAACGATGAGAAAACCTACCAGTAGGTTTTTTTCTAATAGGCAAAATCTACCGGTAGGTTTTGGCAGGGGCAACAGTAGAAGAATTCTAGTGCATTAAACCTACCGGTAGGTTTTGATGATCATCTACAAGTAGGTTTTCACCTATTTTGACTTTTTCATGATTTCTTGATATCCCAAGCCACCCGTTAAGCCTCCTCTTCTTCTCCATTACCTTTAAGCACTTGATGGAGGGCTCAATGCATGTTATTTCCTACTCTTTAGCTATAATTACACAAAGCTCCATTAATTGTAAGATTAAATGCAATTTCCCCCATTTTCTCCATGAAAGCAAGTATAAAATGGGTGTAAAGAGATAAATGATGTACAATATTCCATGCTCATCACCCATAATCTTGCCCCTTATAGACAACTTTAACCCATCCATAAATCTCCTCACTTTAGCCAAGTTTGTGGCCACTTAATCATTGGCCAGATAGGCTAACTAAATGAATTTAGCCACGTGTTGCATGACCATCATCGTTCCTTACTTAAGGTCCAAGAATTCTCGAGCCTTTGCTAATCTGAGAGCAGAAGGGAAGTATTTGTTCATGAACAACTCTTTAAACTTGGCCTATGTCATTGCCTCCAAGTCCTTTGATGATTTTGCCCATGCCAACCAGCTTTTCCTTCGAGTTGAAAGATGGCAAGCCTATTCTTTCGGGCGTTCGAGGTGATCTCCATCACATCAAGAATCTTGTTGACTTGTTGGAACCAATGGTCGGCTACCATCGGATTAGCTTCTCCCATAAAATTTGGTGGTTTTTGGGACTTAAACTTCTATAGATTACTCGAGACTCCTTGACCCATGTTGGTGCTATCTTGTATGCCTCTTGCTCATAAACGAGTGATGGTTGGTTGTTCCGACCGCCCCTCGACTAGGTCCACGTTCCCGTTCTCTAGTTGTCATCTAAACCACACAAGATAGCAATAGACCTAACTAAGTGTCATGGACCATTAACAACGTCAAAACATCATAGAATATGTCAAGACAATGCCATGATACTGTAAAAAGAGCATGCGAGTTGGTTTTAGGTTAATGTCTTGACACACCCTTACTCCTTTTTTCATATTTATTTGGATAATAATATTTTGGGGCCGAAGTCTAATCCATTTGAAAGTAGACCTCATAAGATTTCCAACGATAGCTTATTCGCATAATTTCTACTTTGGTAGCAAAATTTATAGTAATTTGAAGTTAATAAAAATGCAGTTTTCCTAACCTACTGGTGTTATACTTGTAGGTTCAAAACAGAGTGTTGTTCCACCGGTAGGATGGACATCCTACCGGTAGGTTCAAAACAAAAGGTGATTTTACCAGTAGGTCGATTCACAACCTATCGGTAGGTTCCAAAATAGAGAGTTGAGCTACCAGTGAGTTTATGTCCAACCTATCAGCAGGTTCAAAACACAAAGCCTTCCTATCAGTTCATTTTTGTGGATCTACTAATATGTCAAGCCTAAAAGCAAACCTACCGGTAGGTCATGTAATGATTTCTACCAATTCATCTATGTTTAATTTCCTTCTTCTTTTCCAACCTTTAGGCTATAATTCTACCGAGGTTTTTCACATTCTTCATGTTCAAGCACACATTCATCCATGTAGCACATAACGAAGAATATGTAATGCACGTGAACACAATGTCCTAACCCAATCTTCGCATAACGGAAAATCATGGACTCACTTCCTACGAGGCCCATGTAAGATCTAAAACTGAGGCTCTGATACTAAGCTATGACACCCTGAATTCCCGAGTGCGACTTAATCACTAATTAAACTAAAGACGACCCTTGATGCCGTTGCTATGCTCTGATACCATGCTAAGACACCCCTAAATCTGGGGTCCTTTCTCTACAAAATCTGGCCAGAGTCTCCTTTGTACAGGAAGCTCCACCCAACGCACAATCGGTGCACACAATACTACTATGACCTTATCAAGGTCCAACATCAATATCCAAGCATTGTATACTTTGAACATCAACTAATTACCATCATCATAAAGCATACATTCATTTCCAAAAGAATATATGTCCACAAAGTCCCAATTAGATGCCTTTAAAATGAAATAAAATACAAGGTTTGTTTTACAAAATATACAAGAAAAAAGTAAATGAAACGGTACTAAACAACTCAAAATGAAAGCCACATTCGGGCTTCATTATCAAAGTGGGCCCAAGTGAGGGCCGTCAGTGGAAGCATGTCATGTACCTGAAATATATTCCCATAAAGGGTGAACCAACGCTCAATAAGGTACCTCTTATTGAGATCACCTCCCAACCTATACGCATATGAATTGCGTTGTAATCATAAAACCTTTCCAAGCATTCAATTAACATATATAAACATGAACCGTGATAGAAATCCATGTCGTGCCTTGAAGTGAAAACTCATGCATGCAAAGCCAGCTTTGAGCCCCATCGCGAGCTCCCATAACGCATGTAATGCCATGCGTATGAATTCGGGCATTCCAAGCCCCCAAGTTATTGAAGTTAAACATCCAATGACCATTTAATTAATTTAAGATGGCGATTTATGGTCTTTCACTAACGGGTCACCCACACTGTCAATGAATCTTTAGGACATCCCACCTGTAGCTCTGTTTTTGCCATCATGGTATTATGGGCTCATTACACTAATAAAAAGTAGATATTCGACATTACTAGGTCTTGCACCCGAGGAAAAATCTAGTCATTCATGTTACACCCTGACACACTTATTATGCAATTTTGATGTGACTTAGTGAGATCAAGGTCCAACTTTCTCGACCCATCTATCAACTCACCTAGGTGGTGATTGACCCTAACCCAAACCCATGCACACACACTCATACTCATGTCAATGTCCATGAATATAGTGCAACTCATGCATATGCAATATAATGTACAATTGCAACTCCATTTCATTGTAATGCTAATTATATCATAAAAGCATATAGTAGCATCTCATAAACATCACCAAGCATGCTATATATGATCATTATCCAAATAACATATTTGGTTTACCTAAGCATTTATCAAAACACTTAGTGGGCTTAAAATATAAACATATAGCATTCCTAAATAATCTATTTTCATCAAACCAAATATCTTACTTGATGTGAACTCGTGGAGATAAGATCCTTGAACCCAAGAAAGCCGAAATTCAAGTGAAAAAGGAAAAACTTCCCAAGACCCAATAAGGACTTGTCTCAAGAAAACCTTGGTTTGAAACCCAAGACCCAACGTGAACCTGCCCCGAGAAACCTTGGTTGCAAAGAGGCGTCAGAAAGGTTGCAAGCCTTTGATAAGCCGAGTGTTCACAAAAGAATAAGAGGAGAAAACTCTCAACTCACAAAGCTATTGCTCTCAAAATAGTTGCTGTTTTATTCATTGCACTCAATGACCTTTTTATAGGCTACAAAAATTGGCCTCCAAGGAAGGCATGAACAATAATTCCTAAAATCTAAAATATAGAAAATAACATAATTATTGTAGATTAAACTTGGCCTCCAAAGAAGGCATGAATAGTAACTACGAAAATTAAATAAAGGTAATAACATCACTAATGTAGATTATTCTAGAAGATAATCCTTCCTAGAATGGTAGTATTTGGTTTTTAAATTACTTCCATGATTGTGATAAAAATCTCCCAATCTTTGACCCTTCTCCAAGCATATCCCCAAGATCTTCCCATAATCTTCACAAGATTTGGAAAGATATCCCTAAGATCTTCCCATAATTATCACAAGATTTGGAGAGATAATAGCACAAGATTTGAGGAATAATTCTGGACTCTTTGACAGCCCATATTGCATGATAATTCTAGGCCATATTTGAGCCCAAATCTGGCCCAAGAGGTTTGGCCCAATGGGCCTTGTGATCCGGCCCACTAGGAAAGGGTCTAGCTTCAAGCTCCTCTACGTACTTAGCTTGTAGCAAGCATACTTCACATACTTCCACTTCTTTTAAGCCCATCTTTGATAAGGTGGAGCTACTTGAGTCCATTGAGTATTCATCCATGCTTGCTTGAATAAACCCTTGAATTGCCACTTTGATCTTCTTGGCCCGAGCTCTAGTAATTGGACCCCCCGGTACATGCAAAGGATCTCTAGCTTGGGACTCATCATTCCCCCTATCCTCGAAAGGATTTGTCCTCGAATCGTCACCTACATCAAAATGGGATAGATCAGAAACATTAAAAGTAGGAGAGACATTATACTCACTTGGAAGATCCACTTTATATGCATTGTCATTTATCTTCTCTCGGATTTGGAAAGGACCATCTCCCCTAGGTAATAATTTAGATCTTCTTTGGGCTGGAAATTGTTCCTTTCTCATATGTACCCACACCCAATCACCGAGCTCAAAACTCACAGGTCTCCTTCCTTTGTTAGCTTGAGAAGCATATTGCTTGTTTTTTGCTTCAAGGCAAACTTTTTCGTGTAGGCCTTTCACCAATTCAGCCTTTCTCTTTCCATCCAAGCTACGCCTTTCTTCCACAGGTAAGGGCAACAAGTCCAAAGGAGTTAGTGGATTAAACCCATAAACAATTTCAAAGGGAGAATAAGATGTAGTAGAATGCACACTCCTATTATATGAAAAATCTATAAATGGTAAACATTCCTCCCATGTTTTCAAATTCTTTTGAATAATAGTGCACAAAAGTTGAGTCAAAGTTCTATTAACAACCTCGATTCGTCCATCGGTTTGTGGATGACAAGTAGTTGAAAATAACAACTTAGTTCCCAATTTTGACCACAAAACCTTCCAAAAATGGCTAAGGAACTTGACATTTCTATCTGACACAATACTCCTAGGCATACCATGGAGTCGCACTATTTATCTAAAGAACAAGTCAGCTATGTTTGTAGCATCGTCGGTCTTATGACATGCAATGAAGTGTGCCATTTTGCTAAAATGATCCACTACAACAAATATGGAGTCTTGACCCCTTTTAGTCCTAGGTAAGCCTAAAACAAAGTCCATAGACACATCAACCCAAGGCTCACTAGGAACCGGCAAGGGAGTATACAACCCACGAGGCATAACCCGAGATTTGGCCTTTTTACACGTAATGCATCTACTACAGATTCTACAAACATCTCTTTTCATCTTAGGCCAAAAGAAGTGTTCATGTAGTACCTCTAGGGTTTTAGCTACTCCAAAATGTCCCATCAAACGAACCCCCATGTGCCTCTCGCACAAGCAACTCACGCATAGAACAATTAGGGACACACAATTTATTTTCCCTGAACAAGTAACCATCATGCATGTAAAACTTACCAGATGGGGTTTTCTTACATGCTTTGTACAAATCCGAAAAATCAGCATCATTGATGTACATTTCTTTCACTTGATCAAAACCAAGCAATTTGGTACTCAAAGAAGTAAGAAGAGCATACCTTCGAGATAATGCATCAGCCACTATATTCTCCTTACCTTGCTTGTATATCGAATGACATAGGGAAAAGTTTCTATGAACTCCATCCATCTTGCATGCCTTTTGTTCAACTTACCTTGTCCCTTGAGATGCTTTAGAGACTCATGGTCAGTGTGTATTACGAATTCCTTCGGCCACAAGTAGTGTTGCCACGTCTCCAAAGCACGGACAAGAGCGTATAATTCCTTATCATAGGTAGGGTAGTTCAAGGCCGTTCCACTTAGCTTTTCACTAAAGAAGGCAATAGGTTGCTTCTCCTACATTAAAACAGCTCCAATACCCAATCCTGAGGCGTCACACTCAATTTCAAAAGTTCTGTTAAAGTTAGGAAGTGCTAAAATAGGTGTAGAACACAATCTATCTTTAACAATTTTGAAAGCATTGTCTTGATCAATACCCCAATCAAAACTAACATTCTTTTTTATTACCTCAGTAAGTGGTGCAGTAATGGTGCTAAAGTCACGCACAAAGCGCCT
>CM042194.1:13476092-13491365 GCA_023539305.1 Ilex asprella | reverse complement strand
TCTCAAAGCAAGTTGATTGGGGTTCACATCAGTCACTGAAAATCCCCATCATGCAGCGTTGACACGTCCCATACAGCATGTAGCGGTAGGCGAAGGTACCATAGGGGCAGGTGAAAGTGGTCTTCTCTTGATCCTCCAATGCGATCTCTATTTAATTATAGCCAGAGTATCCATCAAAAAAGCAATAGAATAGGTGCCCTGCAACTCTTTCCAAAACTTGATCAAGAAATGGCATTGGGAAGTGATCTTTTCTACTGCCTGAGTTCAACTTTCGATAATCAATGCATACCCTCCATCCGGTGATCACTCTAGTAGGTATAAGCTCATTCTCATAATTTTCCAATACCGTGACTTCAGATTTCTTTGGCACAACTTGCGTAGGGCTAACCCACTTACTGTCGGCAATTGGAAAAATGATCCCCACATCAAGTAGTTTTAGAACCTCATCCCTCACCACCTTATTCATGATGGGGTTCAACCGTCTTTGTGGTTGTCGAAAAGGTTTGGAATCCTCCTTAAGATATATGCGATGGATGCAAATGAGAGGGCTTATCCATTTGATATTTGCAATGGTATTGATCCTTTATGTTTTCTCAATACCTCCAAGGGTTCTTTTTCTTGTTCCATGTTCAGTGCAGAGCTAATGACCACCGAAAATGTTTCTCCTTTGCCAAGATAGGCGTACTTCAAATGGGAGGGTAACAGCTTCAACTCCAAGTTTGGCTTTGTTCATCCGACGAGAAAATTTTCTTTTCTTGTTAGGGTAACTCCTTTAACGTAGGGATCCAACTTCCCATCCCTTTCAACTATTCTACCTCCTCTTGCTCATCCAACTCCTCAAGATCAACAATTTCTTCCTCCTTGAATTTCAACATCCTCTCCAAGTCCAAGTGCTCCTTAACCAACGTGTCGATTCTATTGACCTTACTTACTCCCTCATCATCACCCGGTTGCTTTGCCTAGTTGAATACATTAAGCTTCATTGTCATATTCCCAAATGTCAACTTCATGAGACCATTCTTGCAATTTATCAAGGCATTAGATGTAGCAAGGAAGGGCCTTCCAAGTATTATGGGAATTTGTGAGCTAAGGTTAGCAATAGGGTGCGTATCTAGCCCAATAAAATTGACGGGAAAGTAAAATTTATCAATTTGAACCAATACACCTTCCACTACTCCCCTTGGTGTGCAAATTCTACAATCCGCCAATTAAAGCGTGATTGAGGTGGGCTTCAACTCCTCAAGGTGAAGTTGTTGATACACTGAGTGGGGAAGGAGATTGACACTTGCCCCCAAGTCATGCAATGCCTACTCTACCCGACAATTTCCTATGACAATGACAATTGTTGGACATCCGGGTATTTCAATTTTGGAGGAGTGTTGGTCCTCAATATTGAGCTCACTTATGCTTGATGGCATCGAGGAGTGGGATGTTAATCTTCACTTGCTTAAACATATCCTAAATATCAGTATAATTAGCCACCTTGACTGGTGGCTTCAAACGACTCAGGAAAGGGGCAGGCATAGGAGGAATAAATACACAATCATGTGTCAAATTTTATTTCTTGATTGCCTCTCTTTCTTTCTCTTCACTCATCTCACCCTCCTTGGCCACACTTTCTTTGGCCTCACCCTCTATTTCGTCTTCGATTGGAAATGTGACTTTGGGTGAAACCTTTGGCACCACGGTCTTTTCAATTTGTTTGCCACTTCGAAGAGTGGTGACCACTTTGAGTTGCTCACTACTCTCTTTGGTGGGCCCGACAAATTCAACCACATGTTGGCCTTTAGGATTTTCTTGGGGTTGAGCAGGGAATTTCCATTTTTCTTCATGAGATAACCCTATGGCATTGGTGTTTTAGGTGAGTTGGGTGGAAATGTTGCTATTGAAGGTGGTTTGGCTTTGAATGAAGTTATAGAGGACAACTTCCAAGTTCCTCTTATGGGGAGGTTGGAAGGTGGACAGATTTTATGGTCCTTGTTGGTTAAAACCTTGTGGAGGTGGACTTTGAGAGAAATTTTGTGGGGATGAATTAGATGAATACCCTTGCAGATTGGACCGAGGGTATTGGGAGCTAGACCCTTGCCCTTGGCCATGGTATTGGATTTGCTTGAGAGGCATGGGAGATGAATCCGCACTTGACCCGTGAGGAATGAGGTTCTCATTTCCCCAATTGAAATTTGGGTGGTTACTCCAACCCAGATTGTAGGTGTTTGATTTAGGAGAAAATGATTGCCTTGTTTGATTGAAAGCATGGACTTGTTCATGGTATACCTCCTTAATTGCTGGAATGTTTAGGCACTCCGATATGGAATGCTCCACACTCTCACAAATCATACACCCTTCATCGATCTTAGACACGCTAGACACCACGTCTCCGATTGACTTCAAGACTTTCCACCTTTTTAGACAATTTGGAAACTCTTGAAAGTAAGTCCTCCCTATCCCTCAAATCATAAATCCCTCCTCCTTGAGGTTGGCCACTCCCATGAGGCAAAGACCTTGGTACATCAGTTGGGTTAGTGGTGTGCCATGACTGTGCATTTTGGGCCATTGTATCAAAATTTTGTAAAGCCTCATCGGGCTCTTTGCTCAAAAAACTCCCCATTGCACATCATATCGATGAACTGTCAATGGTCCGGTGTAATTCCTTCATAGAAGAAACTCACCAATTGCCATGGTTCAAATCCGGTGTGGAAGGGTCTGTAACAATTCCTTGTACCGTTCCCAACATTGGAAGAATTGTTCATTTGTTTCTTTGTGAAGTTTTGAATTTTCTTTTTTAGGGTGGTGGTTTTATACACCGGGAAAAAAATATTCAAAAACACGAAAATTATTTAGTCCTGAGATGTTATGGTCTAGGATCTCAAGGACTGAAGCCACATTTTTGCCTTATCACTCAGGGAGAAAGGGAACAATTTCATCCTTGTTATCTCTTCCATATCATAATTAGGGAGAAAGGTTGCAACTAGTTCTTTAAAATCCCTTATATACGAATAGGGGCTATCATTTTTGATTCCATGAACAGTGGGAAGTAGTTGCAACATCCCTAGTTTAACTATGAAGAGATGGGCTTGGAACGAACAGAGGATGCATGAACGTGTGGTGCTACAGGTTGGTTGAAGGAACTCCTACATTGACCTTACCGGAGGATCGACTTGGATACTGTTTCCTTCATTCCTAGGAGGGGATATGCAATCGTGGGTTGGGCATTCTAGGTGGTTGCACTCCCCCACCCCCTTAAACGTTTGGATTAGCACCAACATTATCAAAATTATCACCTGCATCCTCGGGTGGGTCTTGGTCAATATTCATGTTGGGGCCTAAAGGTTGTCTAACTAGTTGACCTTGGTCGTGCCTTCCCCAAATGCAACAAAATATCTATAATTAAAATTATACACAAACAAGAATATATACACAGAGCAACGTACCTCAGCCCATGAGAAAAATAATGGGACTTACCTTCGTTGTCCGAAAATCACCTTCTTGATTCGACACTTGCCTTCCCTGGCAACGGCGTCAAAAATTCTTGATTATTTTTGTTGTGTTCCCTTAACCCTAAATATCACCCTTTTGCATGTATAGTGTATGGATGAAGGGGAGTGTCACTCTCCCTTGGGATAGTTTCAAAAGAAAGGGCAAGGAAATGGGGAACTGAAATGATGTAAATATAAGGTGAGAATGCACAAAAACGCTCTCCAAGTGCAAGGAGACTTTTGCGGGTCGTGTTTAACTTGGTGGTATTCTAAGGTCGTTTCCACGGGGAAGGAATCAAATTAAAGGGGAAGGTGATTTTGAGTAAAAGAAAGTGTAAAATCTTTGTTCTTGAAATTTGTTTGGTGAAGTGAGTGTTAATGAAAATGAAGTGAGAAAAAACAAATGTTGACTAATCCAAGAGGTCACTCCAATAGGAATACCATCTCAACTCGAATCCCTCATTCGATAGAGCATGAATGAATGATTGATTCGTGGGAAGCTAAGGATAAAATGGGTGAGTATCTAAGCATAAATTGTGACTAGGCCTATGGAATATCAAAGACTCACCAACTTATATTCCCTCAACCCAGTCAAACCAAACCATGGACTTGCAGGCAATAGCACTAAAGGCATTCAATGAAGCTTAAAAGATTCTTATAGGGGATTACAAGACAATCTATTGAAAGAAATGCAAAAATCTCACTTTATCTCTCTAGAATACTATTCATCATCTTCTACCCAGACCTTCTCTCTATATCTTGTGTAATGTATGAAATAATGAATAATTAGACTTGGCTTCCCAAAAACATGCTTGGAGAGGTCCCCTAGACTCCAGAAGTGACCTCCATCTGTAGGGGTGCAGGCGAAATGGGCTGGACAGAGGAATTGTAGAGCTTGTCTACACACCCAACTCTTCTTCTCTTTTCTCTCCTCATTGATCATGGCTCCCAAAAGTCCAAAGAGAAGTGTGAAAGGGGTGAACAGTGTTGTGGGCGTGTCAGAGAAGTGTAGGAGACTTGATGGTGGGACCCTCAAAACGGCAAACCTGAGTTGCAGAGATTGGAGAAGATTTAGCAGAGCGTACCGATACGTCGAACTCCACTAGCATGACCGTACCGGTACACTATGTTCCAGTGGCCAAACCGTACAGTTACTGCCTCCTTGTCTAATTTTGCTGCATTCTTCACTTCTAAGCTTTCTTCTAGCCATTGTTTCATCCTCATTCACCTTAACTCACTTGGGAAGACATTAAGAAGCCTTATTGAGCACTTTTTAACTACAAACACCAAATATCATCGTTAATAATTCAATTAACCCAACTCCCATCATTTAATCTCCAAAAGTAATTAAAATAAGATGATTAGCACATAAAAATATTCAAAGTTTTGTGCTAATCACCCCCCACGAGAAACTTCCAAGAATTTGAAAAAGGAAGTTGAGTCTAGTCCCACTTTGGATGTAGATGACTTTGTTGTAAAAATAACTGCTAGTAAGGATGAGACCGAAAGTGTTAGGGACCTCCAAGATGCTTATAATGAATTATACAAAGAGTGTCTAAAACAAGGTGAGAAGTTTCTTTCATTGAGCACGAGGCTCAAAATGAGTGAAGTTGAAAAGAAAGCATTTCATGAGGACTTAGTTAAGTCCAAGACTCATACTTTTGGGCTTAAGGAGGTGAGAAGTCCCTCCATGACAAAGTGAGCTTCCTTGAACGAGAGCGTAAAGGGCTTTTAGAGTCTTGAGTTTAAACTTATAAAACTTGATAGAGACCTTCACGAATCACAAGTTCTCTTGAAAAGAATTTTCCAAAGTACCCAAAAGCTTGATAAAAAGTGGGCTATAGGGAAAAGTGTTAGTGACAAAACAGGATTAGGTTTCACTATTGAACACAATACCTCCACTTCTTTCAAGACCGTGTTTGTAAATGGTGACCCCAGCCCTACACCTCCACGAGTCAGCACAAATCCTAAAAAGACTAATCATGGTAAGGGTAAGCCTAAAAAGAAACCGATTAAAAAGAAAACCCAAACCAAATCATTTGTGTTCTACTTATGGTAAGCATGGTCACTATAGTGTAAATTGCATTAACAACAGGGAAGTCATAGACAAAAAGCTCATGCGTCTAGCACACCAATCTAAAACCTTGAACAACCAAGTTGTCAATTTTTCTAAGCTTTTAGAGCATTCATGTGAGTCTATACATAGTCATGCATCATCTTTTGGACTACATGCTAGAGTGCACAAAGCTCCTTTTACTCCTAAGGTCAAGATTGATCTACACACTTTCATGGAGAATAGAGTGAGTCCTCCACCCATTCTCCAACCTAAACCGATTTTTAGTAAAGGAAAACATGTATGGATGACCTAGAAGGAATTTGAGAAACTCATCCTCTCAACCAAGTTAGAGGCCTCAAGTGCTTTGAGGATGTCATGGCTCCTAAGAAGTAGGAGGGCTGAGTGCCTGGACCTAGGTGACCTTGTGTGCATTTCATCAAACACCCTAGGGTCATACATTTGCGTGTATATTTTTTTGTTTGTTTATTTTATCATGTTTTTTACATATGAAAATACATAAATATTTGAAATTTGAAAAACCAAAAACATGAGTAAAGAAAAAATCTAAACAGAGTTTTGATGTCAACTTTAACATTCATTTTTAGGATTTATGTTAATTCGTTTATTTTTATAGTTCTTTATTTTTATTGCATCTTTTTAAATATTTTTCTTGTATATGTTTATCTTGAAAAATTCAAAAATATTGAAAAAGAAAAAGGCAAAAATATTTTTTTTGGTTTATTTTTCATTTGTTCATGATCATGGGAATTCACACTTTGATTTTCAATGAAATTGTTTCATCCTTAAGCCAAAGTTGTAATGTGCACAACTATGAGTCGTAATAGGAGATTGAGAATTTAGTGGCATAAATCTGATAGCATGATTCATTAGCCAAAGTTTCTTTCATTCTAGCGTGCTTGGATAGTGTTTGCCTTTGAAAGATTCAAAACCAAGTACACGCATGTCTCACCTTCGCACTTAGGAGTTTGATTTGTTTGATTTATTAATGATCTTAAAGGTATGAAAACCTGGGTAAATTTAAAATTTTTCTAAAAATGGCAAAATGGTCATTTTGGCACTATAATGAGGAATTACAATATGTGTTCTCTAGAGCTTGTATGACACAACGGACTTCGCTGTTGGATTCGTATCGCAAAATCTAGTCACCCAAACTAATTTCGTCGAATTTTGAGATATTCAGATTTTGCACGTTTTACGAGACAACTGTGACAAATGACCTCACAAAAGTCTCCAAAAAATGGAAAATAATTTTTTTTCTTATAATTGAATTATAGTTCAAATAAAATTAATTTAAACTTAAATTGGGATAAAATTAATCATTTCGGGGCGAAAACGGACCCGAACAAATGAAGGACACTTGACACGACAAGAACCGAGCATTGAAAATTATAAATGGGGGTTAAAATCAGATATGTGGCAGAAATATCTCTGCGTTTTCATCTGGTTCCAATGTGTGAGAGAAAGAGGGAGAAAAGAGAAATCCAAGACTTCTCCTTGCGATTCTCGGAGTTCCATCAGTCTGAATCCGTTGAGAAAAAAATTAAAGTCGATCACCTCGACGAGGGCAACGCAACCATACCAAGAATAGAGGATTTCACCAAAGATCCAAAGAGGAGACTTGGGGGAATCAAGGTTTTAGGATTTTTGTTGGTGTTCTGGGAGGTTCTACCTTTCGAATTACGCTTCAAGAGGTAGGAATCCCTCCTACTCCAATTCATTTCTAGCCTGTGGCGTCCATAGAGAATGGTTAAGTATACATATAACCTATAACTTTCTGTAGTTATGGAAATGAGGAAATGAGTATAGAAATGGTTAGACTAATTTCTAGCTTGATTTTGATGTGTGGAAGTTACTTGTGATATTTCTTATAACTTGGTGAAATTGTGGGCATGATATGTTTTTAACATGATTGTTACCTTGAAGGTGTTTGATAAAATGTCTAGAGTGATTGGAAATTGTTGTTTTGATGCAATAGAAGTAACATGCTTAGGCATTGTTGTTGACATGTGGACATATGCTTTATGAAATGCTAGCATGGTGATAGTTCATGGAAATTAGCATATGATATAAATTTTCATGGTGTATGTTGATATATAGAAATTGCTCACCTGGCATGCATTGTAATTTGAGCATTGCATTGGCATCACATTCATTGGCATGAGTCATGAGTGTGGGTGTGTGCATACATAGTTGATCAAACACCATACTTGGTGGTTGATATGTGGGCTCTGTACCGTTGGACCAAGGTTTAACAGAGTCGTACGGCTGCATGCATGGAAAAACTTGTGTCGGGTATAGCAAGAACGGCTAGCGTTCCCTCGGGGTGCAAGACCTGGTTATTGGTTTATTCACTTCCGTCGATACAAGTCCAAAAAAGTGAATTAGGCGTACGGAGCCGGTGGTGCAATTCTAAAATCCGTTGCCTAATAAAGACACCAGATTTTGTTTTATAAACATACTCTTGGATGTGCAACATCCAACAATGCTTGATTTTTTTAAAACACATGATTTTATTTCCAACAAGCATTGGAGGTAATTTATCTATGATGAAGGTTTTACACACTTACATCGCATTGTGTTGTGAGAGCCTGTGAGGGCTCGGGTTAAGTTGCATGAGTGAGTCTCATCTCTTATCATGGCATGACCTGGTGGAGTTCCAACATTGAATTACATATTCTTGGTTGAAATGGATAAATTTTGTTCATTGTTGCATGTGTACATTCCATATGCATCTAAGTGGGGAGTAGCCTTCATAGGAGATACTTTATTAAGCATAGCTCACCCTATACGGGAAACATTTTTAGGTGCGGGTTGTACAACAGTGGATGGCTTGCATTCAGGAGCTCAAGTATGAAGAAAAGCCGACTTGTGGCTTTCAAACCGTGTTTTGTAAAACATTTGTGAAAATGATATTTTGGGCATGTAATCATATGCAAAAGATTGTAATAGAACTTATGACAACTATATGTGATGTACAAATATATGTTATATAAGTGGTGGATGATTTTGGAATGGTTAGGAGGAGCTTGGAAATCAAAAACAGGAGAAATAGACAAAGTTGGACAGAGAGTACCGGTACTGAGTACCAGTACACTGCTGTCCAAAAGGCAAACAATACCGGTACCCTTTTTCTAGTGGGCAAACCGTACCAGTACGCAGTACCGGTACACTTCCTAAATATTTCAAACTTTAAAACTGCTTTGCAATATTTTCAGCCTATGTTTTCCATCCTTCCAATGATGTAAATGGACCATAATGGTGTATAAATCATGGTATATTGGATCGTGGTTGGATCCAATGAATAATTGAATACAAGGTATAATTGTGGGTTATAATCCATGTTAAATTGATACTATCACGTGTTGTCGGGTCATGCGACATTCGCGAGTTGACAGTTAATAAAGGACCTCCGAATTTTGGGGCGTCACAAAAGGACTCTAGGTGTTGGTGATTGGTGAACACATGGCTAAAGGTGAGTAAAACCCCAATCCCTTAATAGATGTCAAAGGCCAATTGTGAGAAAAGAGCCCAGTGTAACCAAATCTAAAAAAAAGTAAGGCAAAAACAAGCGGCAAAAATTGAACTTGGATTGTGACATTACTTATTCTTAATTATTAATTGCTCATTTGTAAAGCTCATAGAACTCATGTTTATCATGTTTAGCTGCATAATTTAAAGTACAGAATTCACAATCGTGTTAATTAAAGCCATAAAGAAGAAGGGATAAAAGAGAGGGGGACACTCACTAACCAGTCATGTTTTCACTTAGACAATCCATTGGGATTTCATGATGAACTTATTAAGGCGTTAAACTAATTGGAATCCTTTTTGTGTTGGAGGTTTGTTTCACACATGTTGCACTTGAATTATTGAAAGTTGAACAAATTTTGAATACATGTGAATGAAATTTAACCAAAATGAGGAAACATTGCTCTAAGATTAATGCAATTGAGTTCTAAATCTTTGAATTAGAGTAGTATATTGATATGAAGAATTTTGGATGAATCTTTTAAACTGTGATTTTTTTTTATGAGAACTAAAGTGGGCCTACTTTTAAATATTTTTTGCATGTCTAGATGGACCAATTACAAGATCAAGAAAACAATGCAAGAATTGGTGAAATTCACTTGGGATGAAGCTAGCAAGAGCCCAACACTCAAGATGGGTTTAAAAGAAGGAGAACCAATTTTGATCCACTTGATCTATGCTATGGAAGACATGAAGACATGACTTAGAGATAAGGTCTTTTGTTGTTAAGGCTTTCAATTTGTTTAAAAAAAAATTATTATTAGTTTAGAATAAGTGGGTTTGAGGATGCTTGGCCCACATATGTCTTATTATTTTATTTGAACTAGGGTTTAGAATAAGTACTGTAGCACAGTACTGTTCATGCTACAGTACACGTGAAACTATTCACTCAAGGGCATTTTTGAGAGAATGGGTCACAAATTTTAGTCTTTGGTTATTTCTATTTTAGATTAGAATTTGTTTCCTTATTAGATTAGGATTTGTTTCCATATTAGATTAGGATTTGTTTCCTTATTAGATTAGGATTTGTTTCCATATTAGATTAGGATTTGTTTCCTTATTAGATTAGGATTTGTTTCCTTGTAATGACTAGCCTTATAAATTGGCGTTAGATCAATGAAAAGATGAGAGACAATATGGGAGACAATGCATAATGAATGTTGATTGTGAGTTGTGTTGAGTTTACTCATCTTGTTCTTGATTGAACTTTTGAATTTATCAAAGGTAGATCACAACCTTTGTGACGTTCCTCCTTGTAATTTCGGTTCTTGAGACGGGTTCTTCAACGGGTCTAGATTTTTAATATAATCTAGGTTCTTGATACGAGTTCTCAACGGGTCTAAATTCTCCATCCATGGACCTGAGTTTGGCTTTCTTGGGTTGTTTCTCTAATATTGTTGTTGGGTCTCGAAGCAAGTCGATTGGGGATCACATCAAAGTAAGGTTGACTAATCCGTAGTTGTCATTCCAATGGGAATGCCAAATCGACTCAATTGATTCAACCAATGTGTCTCACTGTTTTATTGATTCATAGGAAGTGAGGAACTAATGTGGATGTCTTGGACACAAGCATATCCTGTGACAAGTCTTTGGTGTATCAAGAGCCCCCTACCACATCGGCACTCAACCTAGTAAAACAAACACTTTACACTACGAGGAAAAATGAAAGAGAGTAGATTCACACACCCAAGAGGAAACTCCCCTTGGATTAGCCAACTAAAAGTCTAGCTACTCATAGTAAAAGCAAGAACCAACATAAGGTAAAGAGACATGGTAGTGAAATGGAACATGAAACTTGTATTAATGCAAGAAAGTATTTAAATTACAATAGCAAATTCATTCATACCCAAAATACAAAGATTGAAGACAAAATAGCCAAATATAGAAATGGAAAGGCTAGAACACTTAACTAAAATTGATTAAAACTTAAATAAAAGAGTATGGAGTGAAAGAGGGAAAGATTACAAGAAAAATAAAGCTTACTACAATGAAAATGGTGAAGGAAATGTAAAAACCCAACTTTCTCTCTCTAAATCTTCATCTTCAACCTTGGAGCTTCTCTCTCTAAAAGCATGTGAAATTTGAATAATGGTGTAAGAACCTTTAAAATTCGTCCATACCCTCTTCCTTAGATTGTGTGAACTAACTTCCAATGAGTGGGAAGAGGTTGGACACTTGAACAAGCAAAAACAGGCCAAGCATGCTTCTCAAATGCTTTCCCAACCACCCCTATTCTCTCTCTTGCTTCTCCCCTCTCTCTCACTTGAAATCTGACTTTAGGGGTTAGGAGAGCATCATAGGGTGTAAAATATGCCAAGGTATGGTTTGGATGATAAGAAGTGGCCCCCGAAGTATGTGAAGTCGTGTGAGTAGGTGTGTGGCAAATATGGGCAAAACCTACCGACAGAACGTAAGAAAACCTACAGCTAGGTTTTTTCTAGTACCATTTTCTACCGATAGGTTTTTGCATGGCTAAGGTGGAAGAATTTCGTTAGCATTTTCTACTGGTTGGTTTTGGATCATCTACCGGTAGCTTCTGATTGACTTCTACCAGTAGCTTTTGGTTGACTTCTGCTGGTAGGTTTTGTCCTGTTTTGGGATTTCTTTGGTTTCTTGAGGTCTCGAGCCATCAGTTAAGCATTCCTTTCTTCCCCATTGCCTTTGAGAAGTTGATGGGAGGCTTTATATGTGACTTTACTCTTTACCTACAATCACATGAATCTCCATTATTTGTGAGTTTGAAAGTATTTCTCTCAATTTTCACCCCAAAACAAGTAATATGGGTGCAAAAATGGTACGTGGTATGCAATATTCTATAGTCATCGCACCCCCCAACTTGAGTTTTGCTAGTCCCTAGCAAACTTTATTTTCAAACTACACTACATAAAAAACAATAATTCCATTCATGTTAAACAATTCATCGATCAACAAAATACTCAAATCATAATGCAATTATGTAAATGAACTTGGTGAAAATGAAACAAATAAAATGTGGTTCTTTCATTCATAACTTTATGAGGTTCGGTACAAAGATCGTGAATAAAAAATGGCATGTGATCCTAGAGACTCTTCTATGATGTAAAAAATGGCTCCAAATGATGTGAACCCCAATCAACTTGCTTTTAGACCCAACAACAATATTAGAAATACAACCCAAGAAAGCCAAACCCAGGTCTATGGATGGAGAATTTAGACCCGTTGAGAACTCGTGTCAAAAACCAAGATTATATTAAAATCTAGACCCATTGAAAAACCCGTCTCAAAAACCCAAATTACAAGGAGGAACACCACAAAGGTTGTGATCTACCTTTGATAAGTTCTAAAGTTCAATCAAGAACAAGAGGAGTAAACTCAACTCAACTCACAATCAAAATTCTTTATGTCTTGTCTCCCATTTTGTCTCCCCTTTTTCATTGATTAAAAGCCTATTTATAAGCCTGGTCATTACAAGGAAACAAATCCTAATCTAATTAAGAAACAAATCCTAATCTAATAAGGAAACAAATCCTAATCTAATAAGAAAACAAGTCCTAATCTAAATAGGAATATGATGCAATACAATCTGATCCGTTGAGCATAAATGGAGGTCCTATTACTCGGGTGAAAGCGAAAATGATGAAGGAAGCATTGAATGGGCTGACTCAAGACATATGGGCTGATTATGCAAGCCCAACAAGAAAAGTGCGTTTGAAGGCTTTTCTACCATGGCATGCGTGGGCTTTAAGGGGAAAAGACCTCAAGTTTATTTTAATGTAATTCAAGTCCAATAAACTTGATTAAGTGGCTGTATGGGCTGATTTAGATTATTTAGGGATTTTGGGCTGATTACTTGTTTAAAGCCCAACTTTAGTTATTCCTATTTAGATTAGGATTTGTTACCTTAGTAGATTAGGATTTGTATTAGGGCTTTATATATACACACCCAAGACCTTGAAAAAGGACATAATATTTTTATGAGTATTGTGAGGTTTCTACCTTATTGTTCTTCCAAGAACTATTTCAAGAACTTATGAAGACTTAATCTTTCTTGTGGCATTCATCGACTTATCGCTCAATCTTGAGTGTGGCGTCTTTCTCCTGAACTTTTAACCTTGGGTTCTTGTTTCTTGAAAACATTTAGTCTAGGGTTTTGTGTTCTTATAATTCTGGTTTGTTAACTTTCTTGGGGATTCTTCAATCAATTTGTGTGTGGGTTCTTGAATTTGTTTAAGGGTTCGCATCATTTGGTACCAAAGCTTTCGGGTTTGTTTTCTCAAATCAGGTTGGTGTTTCTTTTTTTATTTAAGCACATATATTTTTTTAAAAAAAATATCTTCGTGCACTGTTCATTGTTACTGTTCTTCACGGTTTTTTCTTTTTTCTTTTTTTTTCTGTTTGATTTGGGGCATGACTTTCTGCTGGAATTTCAGTTGTTCTTTCTATAATTTTAATATCAATTAGGGTTGCATAATATGGGTTGAATTGAATGCATAATCTGCTAGTGAATCGATTATGAAGTTTGCTACCCAATTACGCGTAGTTTGCCTCTTGTGATCTGATATCATGAAAAAAAAAGAAAAAAAAAGAGAAAGAAAAAAAAAGAAAAAGAAAAGAAAGAAAAGAAAGTGGAGTTAGTGTTTGATTGCCATGACTATTCAGAGTAGAAGAAGGTAAAACTAGCTGCAGAATTCACTGATTATGCAGTGGTATGGTGGGATCAGTTAATGATGAATAGGAGGAGGAATAGAGAGCATCCGATTGACACTTGGGATAAGATGAAGAGTATCATGAGGAAGAGGTTTGTCCCTTCTCAAAGGTTGCAGGGGTTGACTCAAGGGTCCAAGAGCGTTGAGGAGTATTATAAGGAGATGGAGATAGCCATGATTCGGGTTAATGTAGAGGAGGACCGAGAGGCGACCATGGCACGATTCTTGCATGGTTTGAACCGAGAAATTCAAAATGTAGTTGAGTTGCAGCAATATGTGGAGATGGGGGATATGCTACACATGGCAATGAAGGTTGAGAGGCAACTCAAACGGAAGGGTTCTACTCCTTTTGGTCAGAATTCAGGTTCTTCATCTTCTTGAAAACTGAATTCTAGTTGGAGCAAGAAGGAAGAGAAATCAGATTCTAAGGATAAAGTTGAAGATTCCAACAAAGGCAAAGACATAGAAGCTAGCAAGGAGTGAGGTAAATCTGATTCTCAAACTTCTAGAAATAGAGATATAAAGTGCTTTAGGTGTTTGGGCAGGGGGCACATTGCATCTCAATGTCCAAATAAACGTGCTATGTTTTTTAGGGATAATGGTGATTTTGAAACTGAAAGTGAATCTGATGATGATGTGGAGAGTAAGGAGAGTGAAGGAGAGGAATATCCAGTTGAGGGTGAAATTTTGGTCACGAGGAGTGCCTTGAATGCACAAGTGAAGGAGGAGGACAACAAGGCACAACGTGACAACATATTTCATACTCGCTGCCATATCAACAATAAGGTATGTAGTGTTATCATTGATGGAGGAAGTTGTGCTAATGTTGCTAGTACCTTATTAGTTGAGAAACTTAATTTGCCTACTATTAAGCACTCTACTCCTTATAAGTTGCAGTGGTTGACTGAATGTGGGGAGATTAAGGTGAATAGCCAGGTATTAGTGTCCTTCTCCATTGGGCGTTATGTTGATGAGGTTTTGTGTGATGTAGTCCCAATGCATGCTGGTCATTTGCTTTTGGGACATCCTTGGCAATTTGATATGCAAGTTATGCATGATGGATATAGAAATAGATATTCTTTTGTAATGCATGGCAAACCTGTAACACTTGTACCCTTAACACCTAGACAGGTGCATGATGATCAAATGAGATTAAAAAGTGAGTTTGAGGGAAAAAAAGAGAGTGATAATGAAAAAAGAGGAAAATAGAGTGAAAGTGAAAAAAATGAGGAAAAAAACAGAGAGGTTGTTGAATCTTCAAAGAGTGAAAAGAGTGAGAGTTCAAAATAGCAAGAGAGGAAAAATGTGAGTTTTTATGCAAAAGAACGAGAGGTAAAGGGAGCTTTTAATTCCAGGCAGCCGATGATTGTACTTATGTACAAGGAGGCCTTTTTGAATACTAACGAGCTTAACCTTGTTTTGCCTAGTGTTGTCGATTCTCTTTTGCAGGAGTTTGGTGATGTTTTTCCTGAGGAAATCCCAAATGGCTTGCCACCAATTAGAGGGA
>CM042194.1:13429590-13469624 GCA_023539305.1 Ilex asprella | reverse complement strand
TTGATCTTTTTAGCTCTTAATCTTGTAATTGGCCCATTTGGACATGCGAAGGATCTTCAAGAGTAGGCCCACCTTAGTTCTCATCATTGGTGGTGCAGAACCTGGCCCCGTTTGCTTTGTACGTGCCATGAGAATCAAAAATTCCCCTAGGGCAACAAAGGGCAACACTCAACTCCATAATTCATCAAAAATATCAAATGAAGCGCGAGAAGGCTTACCAAATCAAACCATTTATTTGAATTCCAAGCTTTGGGTGAGAATTGAGGTCTTTGATGGATTTGGGAAGCTTTGTGGAGGAAATGAGGGTTTTTTTATGGAAAAATTCAAGAAAGTGTGAAGTAATCACTATGAATCACAACTTGGGGGAAGATAATCAGGTGATTTGAGTATTTGGATGGTTTTGAGGGATAGGATAAGATTTTTAAGGATGATGAGTGAAGAATGTGAAGGTTTTCACCCAAATTTCTGATTTCAAACCCTCATTTTTGAATTTTTGAGCAAAACCTATCGATTGAACGTCAAAAACCTACAGGTAGAAAAGTGCACTAGAAAATTTCTACTGGTAGATTTTTGCAAACTTCAACCGGTATGTTACAACTTTTTTTCCAAAAAATTCCTATGCACTCTTCCTTACCTCCACTTCAAGTTTATTCAACTCCCACACATTCTAATGATCTATTTACAACCTCAACTCCACAAAATACCTGAACCATGCTAGTGAACCGCAGATGTGTCACCATGCCCAAATTCATTTACGAAATTGAAATGCAATTTGAGTTTTGATGCTTTCAAAACACATGACATGGAATTCTAAATTAAACAAAATGAACAACCAATATAATAAAGCAGAAATTAAAAAAAAAAGTCATTCCTATTCCTTTCCCAAACCTAAATTTTGAGCAATATTTCCCCATCCTACAAGCATAGGGTTGCATGACAAATGTTTCAAACACCAGAACTAAGCACACATGAGTTTCATCATGGCTTTAAATGTTATTCTAGAGTACACACCTACACATTTGTTTTCAAACTCGTATGTGTGTGTGTGTGAAATGCACATGTAATTTAAGCATTTACTCAACGGAATTCACATTCACTTAGCTATCCAAATTCAATTTTGATGCAAAACTCAAAAATGGTTTCTGCCCAAAATAAATAACCCTATGATTATCCTGGCATGCTCTTCATGTGTACTGTGAGATAAAATCTTGTGGACAAACCAAAATGCTCACATATGATCTAAAAATGATGTGTAGGCATAACAATGGAAACAAACTTGGAATAATCTCATGAATTGAATGTTAGGGCACTAGATAACAAAACTAACTTTTCTTTTTCATTTGAAGTATGCTCTCACCATGCTTTCTCTAGATCATTTAGGGATTTCAAGGGTTGTAATAAGACCTTAGGTGATACTTGGGCTGAGTGAAATGCAGGGCAAAGGGAGACAAAAAGAGTTATTCCAAAGGTATGACCTTTTTTTTTTTTTATCAAAAAACTTCTTTTTGTGAAATTTTCAATTTTACACCTTCATGTTAACTTTTTATCCCTTTCTTTTTTCTTTTCTCAACATTTTTCTTTTCTTTTCTTGTTCAACCCCCTTTTTCTTGGAATTTTTTTCTCTTCTTTTTCATTCAAAATTTGACTTCAACACATTCACCCCTTTTTGGGTTTGCTCAACATATGAATCAAATTCATAAATTTTCAAAATGAGTACTTACTTCATCTCCACAACGCATGTGAAGCTCTAAAATATGAATCAAATTCATAAATTTCCAAAATTACACATTCAAGGTGCACTATGGTTGAGTTCGAAAGAAAACACATAAGTGATACTCTGGCATAGGATAAACTTCCATCTATATAGGGGAATATGGTTCAACATTCAAATATTTTTTCAGATATCACTAAAACCATAACTCTTTGAATAGGGGAATATGGTTCAACATTCAGATTTTTTTCACAAAAAATTTTAAAAATTTTCACATATTTTTCAACTATTCTGTACAAAAAATTGGTTGAATATGTGAATGGTGCATTTCACCACAAAAATGGTGCACCTCACCCCTAACTTGAATTATGCATTGTCCTCGATGCAATAAAAATATATGGAATGCAATGATGGACTTAAAATAAAATGAGAAGGGTAAGAGAACACTCACAATGAGCTTTGTCAAAAAACACCACTATCTACAAATGTGAAAAAAAGAACACTACGCACAGATAAGAGTAAGTAAACAACTAAATTTGTAAAGTAAAGAATAAAGGAAAGTGACTATACACTAAAATCTAATTGAACAGTTATTCCTCAACAAGGTCCGGATAAACCAGATCCACCAACTCCTCTTCCATAGTTTGAATCTCAAAACCCTCTAAGAATGGTTTAAGACTTTCGCTATTGACCTTGAATGTTTTACCATCTTCGGGGTTTACTATGTCCACGACTCCGTTAGGGTAGGCCACCTTGATAAGATAGGGGTCATCCCAACATGAGCGGAGTTTCCGTGAAAAATTGATAGGCTAGAATTATACAATAGCATTTTTTAGCCGGGCTCAAATGTCTTTCTCAAAATGGATTTGTCATGAAAAATCTTTGCCCTTTCTTTGTGGATTTTTGAGTTCTCGTACGCATCCCTATGAATTTTCTCCAATTCATTCAACTCCAACTTCCTATGTTCTCTGGTTATTCTCAAATGAAAATTCAAGGTTTTTATGGTCCAATATGCCATGTGCTCCATCTCTACTAGCAAGTGACAAGCCACGTCGTAGACTAGCCGATAGGGAGACATACCTAGGATAGTCTTGTAAGTAGTACAGTATGCTCACAAGGCATTGGTCAATCTAAGTGACCAATCCTTTCGATCTAGGTTAACCGTTTTCTCTAGTATGTTCTTTATCTCCCTATTGACCAACTCGACTTGGCCATTAGTCTGTGAGTGATAAGCAATGGACACCTGGTGTGTTACACCACCATATTTATGCATCAAAAAAGCAAATGATCTATGCAGAAATGATCTATGCTTTTAAAAACTTGACCACGACTCGATGGTCATTGGTTTTGATTGGGATTGCCTCTATCCACTTGAACACGTAATCCACTGTCAATAGGATATAAAGGTAGCCAAATGACATAGGAAATGGACCCATAAAATCGATGCCCCAATAATCGAATATTTCAATGACAAGCATTGGGGAGAGGGGCATCATGTTTCTACGAGTCACACTTCACAACCTTTGACACCTATCACATTCTTTGCAAAATGAAACACAGTCTTTAATCAATGAAGGCCTAGAAAAACCACTTTGTAAAACCTTAGCTGAATTTTTATTGGAAGAGAAGTGCCCACAACACGCCTCAATATGGCAGAAGGAAATGACATCCTATTGTTCATTTTCCATTACACTTCTCCTCAAGACTTGATTGGGGCAATATTTGAATAGGTACGAGTTGTCAAAGTAGAAGTACTTCACATCCGCCATGAATCTCGTCATATCTTTTGGGCATTAATACGGTGGTATTTGTCATGTGGCAAGAAAATTGCAAATACCAGCATACCACGGACAAACTAAAAAAATTGAAAATAAATGCTCATCGGGAAAGAAATCAAGGATAGGGATGTCCTCTTCGAGTCTTGGACGACAAGTTGTGACAAGTGGTTCGCCAGCACATTCTTGACTCCTTTCTTCTCCTTGATGATCAAGTTAAATTCTTGAAGGAAGAGGATCCACCTAATGAGTCTCGATTTAGCGTCCTTCTTAGACAATAAATACTTCAAAGTAAAGTGATCAATATAGACTACAAAAGGCAAACCAATGATGTATAACCTAAATTTGTTCAATGCAAATACTACACCTAGCAACTCTTTTTTAGTGGTAGTGTAATTCATTTGTGTTTCATTTAAAGTTTTGCTAGAATAGTATTTTACATATGGACTTTTGTCTTCCCTTTGACATAGCGCTGCACCGGCCACATAATCACTCTCACAACACACGAGCTCAAATGGTAGTTCCCATTTAGGTGGTCTCATGATTGGAGATGAAGTAAGCATGTTCTTGAGTTTATTAAAAGATGTCTCACAATCATCTGAACACACTAAGGGAACATCCTTTGCTAGAAAATTAGTCAAAGGTCTTGTCAATGTACTAAAATCCTTAATGAATCGACAATAAAAATTTGCATGGCCAAAGAAAGGACTTGATATCGTTGACGACCTTTGGAGTGGGTTAGTTGGAAATTGTGTCCACTTTGGATTTGTCCACTTCAATCCCTATTGTGAACACAATGTGTCCAAGCACAATCCCTTGTGTCACTTCTCCCAATTTAGCACAAAATTCTTATCTTCATTTCTCTCTAGAACTCTCCAAATTTTCCAAACAACCATCAAATGAGTCCTTAAACACTAAAATGTCATCCATGAATACCTCTACAATCTTCTCCATCGTATATCTTTGAAAAATTCTCGGGGCATAACACGAACCAAACGACATTCGGCGATAGACAAACGTATCGAAGGGGCACGTGAATGTAGTCTTTTCTTGATCCTCCAAAACAATCTCTATCTAGTTGTAGCCAGAGTAGCCATCCAAGAAGCAATAGAAAAGATGGTCAGTTACCCTCTCCAACACTTGATTGAGGAATGGCAAGGAAAAGTGATCTTTTCTTGAGCATGAGTTGAGTTTCTGATAATTGATGCAAACTCTCCAACCGGTGACCACTTTTGTTGGAATCAACTAATTATCCTCATTTGCTACTACAATGACTATCGACTTCGTTGGTACAACATGCATGGGACTAACCCATTTACTCTTAGCAATTACAAAAATAATGCCCATATCAAGTAGCTTGAGCACTTGATCTCTCATCACATCCTTCATGATAGGATTTAGTCTTCGTTATGGTTATCGGGATGGTTTGGAGTCTTTTTCGAAATAGATTATGTGAGTAAAACTAAGGTGGATAATTCCTTTGATGTCGGCTATGGTCCAATCGATGGCTCCTTTATGCCTCCTCAAAACTTGCAACAACTCCTCTTCTTGCCTTGGCTCCAAAGAAGAACTTATCACCACTGGGAATGTCTTGTGCTCCCCTAAAAATGCTTACATGAGTGTAGATGGCAATGGCTTCAACTCCAAGATGGGTGTTTGTATGGTTGATGGAAAAATCTTCTTCTCTTGTGTTGGAAGTTTTTCAAAAGTTGGGGTCCGATTCCCCACCCTTTGCAGACTTTTTGGCTCCCCATCTTCAATAAAATCTTCCTCCTCTAACTTGGAATTGCAAAGTAAGTCCATGTGATCCTCCACCAAAGTTTCAATTCGATTGACCTCATGAACTTCGTCTTCATCACCCAGTTGCTTACAAAGATTGAACACATTGAGATCCATCGTCATGTTTCCAAAGGCAGGCTTCATTAGACCATTCCTACAATTTATCACAACATTAGAAGTAGCAAGGAAAGGCCAATCTGTGAACTAGGATTAGCAGCAGGGTGAGTGTCAAGTACAATAAAGCCAATGGAAAAATATAAATTCTCACGTTTCAATCCGCCACTTGAAGAGTGATTGGGTTTTCTTCAACTCCTCAAGTTCCAATTGTAGATACATCAAAAAGGGTAAGAGGTTGACAGTTGCTCCCAAGTCTAGTAACGCTTGCACCACACGACAATTCTTGATGGTTATGACAATGGTCTGGCAGCCGGGAACCTTGAACTTGGGTGGTGTGTTGGTCCTCAAAATGGAACTCATATGTTCGGTGAGGAATGTCTTCTTGTGCATATTCAATTTCCTCTTCACGGTGCACAAGTCTTTTAATATCTTTGCACATGAAGGTATTTGTTTGATGGCATCAAGGAGAAGAATATTTGTCTTCACTTGCTTAAACATTTCAATAATATCAAAATAGTTAGCAACTTTAGCTAGTTACTTCAAACGTTGGGGAAAAAGGGCCGGGATAGGACAATCATGCACATTCAAATCAACAATCTTTTGCTTTTCAAGTGTTTCACCCTCTTCGGAGCTACCCTTAGTCTCTTTTTCATTTTCCAATGTGGCTTTGGGTGAGACTTTAGACAAAATGGTTTTATCTATTTGCTTGTCTATCCTAAGGGTTGTGACTGCCTTGAGTTACTCACTACTCTCTTTGATAGCCTTAGACGATTCAATCACATGTCGACCCCTTGGGTTTTCTTGGGGATAAGTAGGAAATTTCGCTTTCTCTTGTTAGGACGACCCTGTAGCATTGGTCAACTTAATAATCTTAGTCCATGATTACCCTAAATAATGCATTATTGAATTAGGTTTTTAGGTTATATGTGTTAGTGAATAATGTTTAAATGACCAAGTTAACTGAAGTTAGGGTCAATGCGTGAAATTTGACATTTTGTAGGGTTTTGTGCAGAATTACACAAAAATAAGGAGGACTAAAATGTACCAGCTTAATCATGCAGGGGAGGCAAGTGTAAATATAATATTAATACATCAAAGCTACACCAAGCAGGTAAGCGCAAATCCAGTGGATCCTCACTGTCCAGGCGATGGTGGTGGCTTCTAGACGGTATCTAAACTGCCTCAACTTTTGCTCCTCCTCCAATTGGTCTTCTGATGCAGCCCAAGCTACCCCATTGGTTAGCAATGCTAAACCGCATTAAATCTCCTTCCAGTACCTATAAATAGCAGCTTCCAACTTCAGTTTCAAATATTCTGGTGGAGGAGAGTTTAGAGGGTTCGCTAGGGAGTCAGAGAGACAGTGAGGAAGAGAGAAAGAGAGAAAAGGTGAAGTGAAGCCTTACTGAACCACTTTCCAGCCAAAGAATCACTATTTCTATATTTTTGTTTATTTGTTTTTAGCTGGAGGGTTGAACCTCTCCCACTTTTGTGCCATAACTGGTAATAAGAGTGGTAGTGTTTCAGCTATTGCTCGGGGAAGGATTTATTTTTTCTTTTGTTTTATTGTAATGAGGATACTTCGCACCTTTTTCTCGTCTATAGCAATGAGATGTGAGTAGTCTTTTTATACCCTTCAGTGAAGGGTTAACACAAGTACAATATTGTTTAAGTTATGGAAATTTCGATGTTTTAACAATCCCTTAATGTTTATACCTCCCTTAGTTGATGGATGGTAATTAATGCTATATATCATACTATCTATATTTATTATGTACCTCATGCATGATACAGTGATGTACATAGTTGGGCTTTATGTAACAGTCGATAGATTGGTTATATATGGGTTAAGTCTCGACATATCCAATGATTTTGATTCGATGCATAAATCGGAACTCCGTCATCAGTGAATCATCAACATGCCGATTGAATAATTTAAGTAAACCTTCTGAATGGCTTGCCTTGTGGTTTACTAGGGTTATTTAATCGATGCATGGCATAGAGACCTTTCGGCTAACCTAATCAATTGTTGTGTTATGGTTCAATATACATCAAATCTATCGGTTGACTTTCCAATAAAATTGGAGTTAATTTGTTGCAAGGTGGAATTTACAATAACTGAAGCTATATAATGCACGTGGGATCCTCGAATTGATGGGTACTCTTTTATTATTGTCTTTCCATAATTTTAATTAAGTGTTTATTTTAATTGTTCTAAGCTCACATAAATTATTCAATTGTGCACTACATCCACGACAATTTCATTATTTATGTTATGAATCCCATGTATTAGCTCACTGTGGCTTCGACCTTGGACTTAAACTGTAAAATATATAACAATTTGACCACTTATACTTGAGTGTATGAAACTATTCAGATTAGATCAAGCCTTTTGATGCCGTTATAGGGGAGTTACGGTGATTTCAAAATAAACAGGGAAGTTGTTTAGTTTGTATTATATGTATATTCACTATTTGTTACATTTTCATTGTTTATATCTGTTAAGTCATTAGTTGGGTATGTAAGTCAGTCTAATCCTTCATCTCTGTCTTCCTCATCATCTCAAGTATCATTTGAGTTAAGTATGGCTCATAACCATCAACAAGAATAAGTGGTAGTTCAAAATGTCTGACCTTTAAGAGAATAATTGCATCCTCCACGCACTAGTGTCCCATCATGTTTTTTTTTCCTACTAATGCTCCAAATTTCAACATTAAGTGCTGGAGTTTGAAAACCCGTATTTGCTTGTAAAGGAATTTGAAGAAGTATGCGGTGTTTTGAAAGATAATTCTGAAATGGTCCGATTGAAACTTTTTCCTTTCTCTTTAAAGGATAAAGCAAAACAGTGGCTAAATTCTTTAAATGCCCAATCTATTTCGAGTTGGCAAGTTTTGCAAACTGAATTTTTCAAAATATTTTTCCTGTGCATTGCACTAATGCATTGAGACGTCAAATCAAGAATTTTTCGTAAAAAGAAGCGAAAATTTTATTAATTTTGGGAGAGATTTAAAGATTTTCTCCAAACTTGCCCGCATCATGCATTTGAGAGTTAGACTCTAGTAGGTTTTTTCTATGATGTCTTCCCATCCGCTTTGTGTTAGTTTGTTGAAATGATGGCCCAAGGAGAATTTATGAGTAAGAGTCCCGAGGAGGCATTCGAGCTCTTTGATACAATTTCTGAGAGTTCCCAAATGTGGGACTCGGCCTCTCCAAATATTGTTGATACTCCATCTACATCCCAAGAAGGGAAGTATGAGTTAAAAGAAGATGATGACATAAGGGCCAGAATGGCTACCTTGTCCAAAAAGCTTGAAGCCCTAGAAATGAAAAAATAAAAGAAAAGTCTGTAGTTTCCACCATTGAACAGTCATATAAAATCTGTGCATTGTTAGGACATCCCACGGGAATCACCCACAATTCCAGCATTCATAGAGGTCATGATTGAACAATAAATGTCATTTCAAACTCTAATAAGTCTTATTCCAATCCTTATTCTAAAACCTATAACCCAGGTGCCGGAATCACCCGAATTTTAGTTGAAAGAATACACAGCCTGTGAGTCTACTACCAAGTCTAGCCTCAGGTCAACCACAAACTTAGCAGTTATATCGACTTTATCAACTCCCACACAAAAAGGAGTCTAGAAGACACCATGAACCAGTTCATTCAGAATCAAATGAGTTCAATACTCAGACCACCCATGAATTTAATGATTTCAAAGCTTAAACTTCACAGATTATTGAAGATATCAAGAGTCATCTAGCCAAATTCACCCAGTCCTTGAGCTCATTAAAGAAGGTAAAATTCCTATCACAACCAAACACCCATAGAGTCAAAACTAGGGTAATGTTATGTCTTATGAACCATCTTCGAGTTAGGTGCTAGCAATTACCACATTGAGAAATTAACGTGATTGACAAAATCATTAAAGCTATGTTAATTCCTGAACCAAAAGTTGAGCCAATCCCTATAAATGAACCAGTTGAGCCTAAACCTTTAACTGACAAGGAACCAGAACCGCCAAATGAAAAAGAATCTTCTAGTCTTATTCCATTACCTTTTTCTCAAAGAGTCAAGAAGCCTGAATCTCCAACCAATCATTCTGAAATCTCTGAGTTGTTCAAGAAAATCAAGATTAACATCCCCTTGTTGGATGCAATCAAACACATCCCATCTTATGCCAAGTTTTTAAAAGAGTATTCTTAACTAAGCAGGTTAGCACTATCATCCAGCACAAGTCCTCTCTTAAGTACAAAGATCTTAGAAGTCCTACAGTTTAATGCATAATAAAAAAAATTTGAATTGAGCAAGCCCTGCTTGATCTGGGAGCCAGTGTAAATTTACTTCCGTATTCGGTCTATGAGCAGTTAGTGTTGGGTGAGTTAAAACCCACCAATGTTATATTGCAATTGGAAGACCAATCTGTGAAAACCCCATGAGGAGATGTGGAGGATGTGCTTGTTCAAGTTGATAAATTCTATTTCCTAATGGATTTCATTGTTTTAGATACACAACCAGTTTTGCATGCCTCTACATACAATCCTGTCATTTTAGATCAACCATTTCTTGCTACGTCAAATGCATTGATTAATTGTGGGAATGAAATCATGAAAATTTATTTTGGAAACATGACCTTGGAATTGAATGTGTTTAACATTGCAAAAAAACCTAGAGAAGAGGTAGTGATGCATGAAGCGAATTGTGTTAAGTTGCTAACACAATTCCTTTTTGGCACTTTTGCATATAAAAGAATGCCTTTTTGATTGTGTAACGTTGCAGCCACTTTTTAGCTTTGTATATTAAGTATTTTCAGTGATATGGTGGAACGATTTTTTAAAATTTTCATGGATGATTTTTCAGTGTATGGTGATTTATTTCAATTATGTTTGGAAAATCTTGAAAAAGTATTCACTTGGTGTGTGAAAAACAAATCTTGTTTTGAATTGGAAAAAATGTCATTTCATTGTCGCACAGTGTATTATTTTAGGACATACAGTTTCTGTAGAGAGAATTGAAGTTGATAAGTCTAAAATTGATTTGATAGTCAATCTCCCTCCATCCAAGACTGTAAAAGATATCCTATCTTTTCTAGATCATGCAAGATTCTACAGAAGATTCATTAAAGATTTTAGTTCAATATCTAGGCCTATGTGTAGTCTGTTGTGTCAAGATGTACCATTTGATTGGAATGATGCATGTCAATTAGCTTTTGATAGATTGAAAAACATTCTTATTTCTGCACTAATTATGCAACCCCTTGACTGGTCTTCACATTTTGAACTAATATGTGATGCTAATGATTATGCAGTAGGAGATGTTTTAGGCCAAACAAAAAAGAAGAAATCATATGTGATTTACTATGCAAACAAGACTTTGAATGATGTACAAATGAATTTCTCTATCGCAGAAAAAGAATTGTTTCCTGTTGTAATTGTTTTAGATAAATTTCTTTCATATTTGGTTGGATCCTGAATTTTTGTGTTTACTGAACATGTAGCCTTGAAATACTTGCTCACTAAGAAGGATGCTAAACCACGTCTCCTATGTTGGATACTGTCACTTGAAGAATTTGATCTCATCATCAAGGATAAGAAAGGACTTAAAAATGTCATAACATATCACTTCTCTAGGCTAAATTATGATATGGAGGATGAATCCATGACAATCAAAGAAACTTTCCCAGATGAGCAGTACTTGGTAGTAACAGAAGTACCATGGTATATCGATATAGCCAATTATTTAGCCACAGGTACTATTCCTTTTTATTTTACCTGGACTGACAGAAAGAAATTTTGAAGAGATGTATGCAATTCTTTTTGGGAAGATCCCTATGTGTTTAAGTACTGTAAACGTCAAATAGTAAGGCGTTGTGTACCTAATCATGAAATTGTTCAGGTTATCTCATTTTGTCATTTTGAAGCATGCGGAGGGCATTTTCTTCAAAGAAAATAGTTGATAAAATTTTGTAGTGTAGATTTTATTGTCCCACTCTTTTTAAAGATGTACATGTCTTTTGTCTAAACTGTGACAAATGTCAAAGAATATTGAATATTCAAAAAGAAACATGATGCATTTAAACCCTATTTTGGTTGTTGAAATTTTTTATTGTTGGGGCATATATTTTATGGGACCATTTCTCCCGTCCTTTGGTTATCTGTACATTTGGTTGTCATTGATTATGTTTTCAAATGGGTAAAGGCAATCCCTTGTCAAAATAATGATCACCGAGCAATGATCAAGTTTTTTTAAAAAAATATTTTGTTAAGATTTGGAATTCCTCAAGCCATTATCAGTGATGGGGAACACACTTTTGCAATAATGTTTTTGAAAACCTCATGAAAAAATATTCAATTTCTCACAAGATATCCGCCCATTATCATCCCTATACAAGTGGAGTAGCCAACTTGGCAAAGAGGGAGATAAAATACATTTCAGAAAACCATAGTAAATTCATACCGCAAGGATTGGTTTTTGAGACTAACTGATCCACTTTCAACTTATCGTACAACGTACACAACTTTTTTGGGAATGTTTCTTTATCTGTTAGTTTACGATAAACCATATTACTTGCCTGTGGAATTGGAACATCGAGCATACTGGGCAATCAAAATGATGAACTTTGATATTGATAAATCAAGTGTATCCAACAAACTTCAAATTAATAAATTGGAAGAATTGAGGAATGAAGCATATGAGGATGCAAAGATTGCCAAATCCCCAATGAAAATTTTGCATGATAAGAATATTGTGCGAAAGTCTTTTGAACCCTCTCAAGCAGTTTTGTTATATAATTCAAGACTCTATTTATTTCCTCGTAAATTAAGATCTAGATGGATAGGCCCTTATATTGTTAAGTAAGTTTTTTATCATGGGGCAATTAAAATTGAGAACCCATTAATTGGAAATGTTTTCAAAGTGAATGGTCGAAGGCTTAAGCCAAATCATGATGGATTTGTTCAAGATGTGAATTTTATTCGGTTAATGGAACCAGTGTATGCGCTTTGAAAAGTTTTTATAATTGTTTGATTGTAAATAGTAGTACTAATCGTATGTTGTTTGTTCTACAGATTAGGATTTTGCACTATGGATTTTTCTCGCCTCCAGTTCTTATTAGCTATACATTATGCTATTTCATTATGCTATATATTATGCTATAATTCAATTTTGCACTATAATTCTATTTCATTATGATATACATTGAGTACAATGTGAAATTTAAGTTGGGGGGAGGAAACAAACCATATTTGTCTTTGTGACTGGCATATGTTAAATAACCAGATAACGAGTCATGTTTTGAGTTAATTTTCAAAAATTTTCAAAGATGGATGAGAAATTGTTTTGGTTTAGTCTAAGTAGGCTACGCACTTTTCCAAACGATACATATTCTTTGATCATAGCAAAAGCAAGGGTCTTTAGAAAGTTAGAAATCCTCGATAGTCAAGTAAAACCCTTGTGCGAAAAAAGTTCATTTGCCCAACGTCGACAAGCAAATTGACTCAGTGGTTGTGTAAAGTGTTGTCGCTTAATGCATATGAGAGAATATAATCAGTGTGTGGAACCAATTTCAAGTCAAGTATTTGATCGTCTTGACTGGATTAAGTATGGGCAGAGTAAGGATAACCCTAAGACTCCATCTTATTACGGTCCCATGCTTTCGAGATACGTGAGAAGGGAGATTAATTGGTTCACTGATGTATTTGATTTATAAGATTCTGATTAAAATCAACAGTGATCAAAAGATTAATGATTTTAGATTTTCTATAAATGTAAATAACTATAGGATCATTATTGAAATAAAGTAGGATTTAAGTAGTTAAATGTGGAATGTTTGAATTTAAAACTAATTCCGCAACTGCAAGCTGGAAATGAAGCAAAAAAAACAAGGGAGAACACCAGGACACAACCTACCTGGTATAAAAGTGTAGAGGCATCCGTCTGAACGGTACTGCCTATTATAAACATGCAGAGGCGTGACTGAACAATTTCCAGCTTCTCCCTCGCAGCAGAAATATGAATTTCAACGCCTTCTTGCACCGTCTCTCCTTAGATTCACTTCACTCAACCAGTTTCTTTGATTCCCTTTGGATTAAACACTTACCCATAGAATTTTACAGGATTCTACTGATCGAAACTCGTTGAAAGCTAGCATCAAGAAAGAAATCAAAGAATTATGTATCCTAGAGCAAGAACAAGAGCTTCTTCGAGTCGGGCAAGGAGAGGATAGTCTTCACCGTCTGAAGCACTCCCGCAGCATCAGGAACAATCACAAGGTCATAATATCTACAATGTTGCAATGTTTGAGAACATCGATCAACAAGTGTAGTATGACAGTCAGTTTTCCTCCAAAACTATAATTTTTTAAAGGCCTGTCATCTATGAGGATTTTGAGCATATAGGGGTAAGAAAGAATTTAGTTGGCCGAGGTTGGTTGAACTATGTTAAGCTTGTTGGTCTTGCATAAGAATGTTATGTCTGTGAATTTTATAATAGTGCAAAAGAAACCGGACCTAGAAAATTTAGAGTTTATGTTAGAGGAGTGGTACTCCAAGTTACACCAACCACTATTGCGAATTTTTTGAATCCAATCTCGAGATATCCAAACCCACAATATCCTTACATTGAGGTGCCTGATATGACTGTGATTGAGATTGAGTTAACAGAAAACCCGGATTATGTATTGGGTAGGCCAAACAAATATATCAAGTAAGGGGATTTAACTAAGTATAGTGATTTTGAACTTGATGACCGTGAACAGTATGTTGCCCTAGTCTCAAAAAATCATATTTACACCGAGAGAGCCTATTTCCTGTATGCATTTGGAATGGGACATACCATTGACATGCCTAATCTGATAGTGGAGCATTTGATGTTAACAATTAGAGTTAAGAAGCCCTCAGTCCCGTTTGCTATGTTAGTCTATGAGTTGTGCAGGGGTAAAGGAGTGATTGTGGATCCCTCATGGCCAACAGTGGAACATTTAGCACCATTGGACAGAACTTCATTGAGCAAGAACCATGGAGGGCAGCCCTAAGAGCAACAAGAGGTACCACCCGCACCACATGCAGATTCATTCCCGAGAGGTGCAGATTTTCATCCACTAGAGGAGTAGCCATACATTCCGGTTGATGATAGGTCTAAGTGCCATATACTATTAGAGTTGGAGACTAGCATCACTCAACTCAATCCACACATGGCTAGCTACGAGTAGAATCAGAGTGAGATTTTGAGGCTACTGAGGGGACATTATGGTGGAGGCCTGTCAGCTTCATGATCCGAGGCATTGGAGATTCCAAACTTCTACTACCTTTGCTGAACTTTTATTATATGGATTTCATTTAAGTTTTTATGTTTTGAATGTTAGTTTTAATTTTGGATTTGATTAATATAAGTAGTTACTATTTTTGTTAAGTTAGGATGCTTACAACATGGGATTCATGTTAAGAATTAGGTTATTATTCCTATGCTATCTGTGGATATCCTTAACCTGGTTGCGGGGATTTTCATATGATATTTTTGCACTATCTAAATTTTTTTCGTAGAAACTCATTCTTTTGAGCACATAAAAATTCCTTATTATGAAAATGTTTTCAAATATTACACTCCTTTATTAAGCATACGTATATAGTGAAGATGTAAACCTATGCTGATTTTGAGTCAATCCTCCTTAGAGAAATATTTCACACTTACTCAAGTAAGAATTTTCGATTCAGCGTGAAATTTCTTTGAATAATTTCATTAATTTAGTTTTGGTTAGCCCTCATTGAATAACATGGTTAACATTTTCCTTAAATTTTAAATTGAGAATTATACAAGTGTATGATTTTTGGAAAATGATCTTAGGTCAGTTGTGATTTACTTGGTAGTGTATCAACTTAATCATGCAGGGGAGGCAAGTGTAAATATAATATTAATACATCAAAGCTACACCAAGCAAACAAGTGCAAATCTAGTGCATCCACACCGTCCGGAGAGTGGTGGTGGTGTCCAAACATTAGCCAAACCGCCTCAACCTTCTCTCCTCCTTCCTTTGGTCTTCTGATGCAACCCAAGCCATCACTTAAAAATTTTGCTGAGGGCATTGTCAAGAGAGGTTTGTGAAATCAAAGCTATACATGGAGGGTGGTAAAATGGAATATTTGTTATATAAAAATTCTTGTTGCTAGAATTATCATTCCTAGTACATAGGAATTCTGAATATCAATGAGCTTGATGCTAATTTACCAATGGAAAAGGAGCATGCTGGATAAAAGTCAAAATTGAGGGTTGGGTGTCTCAACGACCATGATGCTAATTTACTTTAATCAGCAATCCCACATACGCATCAATTTAACTGAAGTTTGTGGGTAGCTTCACTGAAAATCCTCACGAGACAAAACTCATATGCTAGGATAAACCTAATAGCTTAACGACTTGTTGCATACGCTAAATGCAACTGGATGACCAACCAAAATGGTGTTAGAAAATAGATTTTCATTCAAATTGTTGTATTACTAGATACTAGCAATTTTTAGGTTGGGGGTGTGATTAGTACTTAAAATTAACATTTTACTATGCCTTTTTTAGATTAATTGTACTTTGATGGAGTTTAAGTAATGACATTTCAGGTCCTAAAGTGAACAAAAGCTCTAGAACAACAAATATCACACTTGAGTGTAACACCCAACACATTGAGGAACAAAAATGGAAAAGCTTTAACCAAGCCAAGAACGTTCGAACGCCAACTCACATTTGAACATCCACTTGAATTGATTGAAGACTAGACTGTTGAAACATGGCGTGTTACAGCCAAGAAGGAAGAATTTGATCCATGAAAGAAGACTTTGAGGTACTTGAGTACCACGTTTGAATGCCATTTAAAATTCGAATGTCCACTGGAATCATCAGAAGACCAGACTGCAGCATAAAGTGTGGAAATGAACTTCACAGAAGACCATAGGCCACTTGAGGAAGAAGGTCAGGCCCCATTTGACGTTCAAACACCCATAGGGAAAAGACAGATGAAACGTTTGAACACCAGACAACGTTCAAACGCCCATAAGGCAAAAACGGAGACAACGTTCGAATGCCATATCACAATTGGCTTTTCACTTGGACCAGTGTGGCATACACTATTCCTTCACTCCCTCTTCTCCCATCAATCTTGCCTATAAATACTCTCATTGTCGGAGGAACTAGGGAGGGGAAGGAGATTGGTTTGGCACTAGACCAACATCTCTTAATCTGTACTAGTCTTAAACTTTTATTTACTTGTGTAGAGAGTTTGATGGAGGCTTAGACTCCCACTCATGTAGCTAGTCTAGGATGTATGTTATATTTGCTTGTATCATGGGAGTTACCTCATCGTTTGGTTGAGGAAGCAACCCTCCATCTTTCGGTTGAGGAAGCCACCCTCCAAATGTGACTAGCTTTCTTCTATTTTAATTGTTTATGTCTTTCACTTCCATTGCTTGAGCTTCCTTTTTTGTAGATTGGCTCTTGGTTTAGTTTGATTTACTTTGTAACTCCTTTACTTGGAGGGATGAGCATTACTCACCTTTTTAGCTTTACTAAAGCCATGAAGAGTGAGTAGTTTTTCATTCACTCTTTAGTGAGAGGAGAAGGGCATGTTTAAATTATCTTGAAGTTATATTTTGGCATTGTTCTTATGCTTAATGTTTTATCATCCCCTTGCTCATTGGATGATTGTATAATTGTGGTTCTTTCTGTGACATGAATGACTCTTGTATAGAAAGACTCATCGGTTCAAGGCAAGTACCCCAGCTAGATCTTCATGACTACCCTTCAATCTTGCCCATTATTGTGCTTTATTTAACGAATGGAATATTAATGTCATGGTTGGATGTCTTGTAGAAACACTTCTTTGTTTGTAGACAGGTTGAGTTTCGGCAGAGAGAATTCTCGTAAATTTCTAGAAAGACATCGGAACTATGTTCTTAATTCTCACAGTATATCTTTGTCTTCCGATTAACTTACTGTTGACACGAAAGTTAATTGAGTTATTTAGCATAAATATAATAAACCGGATGATTAACTACACGTCCAGATCCTCAAACTAAAGAGTGACATTTTTACATTTGAGCTTATCTTATATTTTGCCTAGAAAACTATCTTGGAAAGAATCTTATATTCTATCCAAGAAAAATCCCTAAAACTCACAACTTTAAATCACAAAGGTTCCAAATCAGTTGATCTCTATTACTGCTTGCATTAAAACACCAGCAAGAGTTCCTTGTGGATTCAACTCTGGACTCAAATAGGATTATTACCACAGCTTGACAGCCTACACTTAGGTGTACAAATTTCGGATCGAGTCAAATTTTTGGCACCATTGTCGGGGAACTATAAAAGGCGTTTTAAGGTAAAAGGTAAAATGACCTTTCTTTTTTTATATATTCTTTGGTTTACTTTGAATAATTTTGTTTTGTTCTATCTTCATTGATTTTATGTTTGAGGACGCTCCTCACTATCAAAATTTGTCGGCAGAATCCTCTAACCAAATTCAACTAGATTAGTATAAGATTCTTGTGAGAGTAATATGGCAAATAATTATAGAAATGAAGAAGTCCCTATAAGGGAAGGGACAGTGCCTAACATTCGAACTTTGAGGGATTACTTAAATCCCACAAGAAATAGTGTCCCCTCATGTTCTTTATTTCCTGAAAATGCTCCCTATTTACTGTAAGGCCAGGGATAGTGCAACTATTACCTGTTTTCCATGGGTTAGAAGCAGAAATTCCATATCTCCATATAAAAGATTTTGAGGAGGTATGTGGAACATTTCAAGACAGTTCTGAACTGGCCAAGATGAAAATTTTCCCTTTCTCTTTAAAGGATAAAACTAAACAATGGCTAAATTCTTTAAAATCTTTGTCAATACCTAACTGGTAGATTGCAAAATGAATATTTTTTAAAAAAAATTCCTCTACACCGCACAAATGCACTCAAAAGGCAGATCATGAATTTTTCGATAAAAGGAGAGACTTTTTACCAAAGTTGGGAGAGATTCAAAGATCTTTTCCAAGCCTGCCCACACCATGCTTTAGAGAATTGGACTTTGATAGGTTTTTTCTATGACTCCTTGCCCACTAGATTGCACCAATTTGTCGAAATAATGGTCCAAGGATAGTTTATGGGTAAAAGTCCAGCGGAGGCATTCATTTTTTTGACACCATATCTGATTGTTGTGTGATGTGGGACTCAGCCTCTCCTACCACTATTGAAGCTAGACCATCTACTTCCCAATGGGGGAAGTATGTCTTGAAAGAAGATGATGACGTAAGAGCAAAAATGTCCACCTTATCTCAAAAGCTAAAAGCTTTAGAGATGAAAAATGCCATCAAGTCAATGGTGTGTGGAATCTGTGCACTAACAAGACACTCTATTGGGGAGTGTCTTACCATCCTAGTGTTCAAAGAAGTCTTGTTGGAACAAATAAATGCAATTTCTAACTTCAACAAGCCTTACTCCACCCATACTCTGAAACATACATTCGAGGGTGGCAGAACCACCCAAACTTCAATCGGAGGAACACACAACCAACTCCTATGAACCAACCACAAGGTTCACACCCACTACCTCAAAGACCTCCCACATATCAATCTTACCAACCATCACAAAAGAGGAACCTTGAGGACACACTGAATTAGTTCATGCAAAGCCAAATGAACTACAACAATAGTTCCACTTAGGCTTTCACTGATTTCAAAACCCAAACCACTCAATCCTTCGAAGATCTTAAAAGCCACATCCAAAAGTTGACCCAGTTGTCAATTTCATGTGAAAAGGGAAAGTTTCCTGCCCAACCAAAACCTCCACAAGGCCAATTTCATGTGAAAAATCCTTCAATCATGGAATCCCCAAAAGACCAAGCCCAAGTAGTCATTACACTGAGAAGTGGCAAGGTGATTGACAAGACCATCACAATCATGCTAATTCCAAAGCCAAGACTTGAGTCAATCCCGATCAACTCATCATTTGAGCCTAAACCAATTGAGCTTGACCTTGTAGTTGAAGAAGAACCTAAGTCTATGATTGAACAAGGGCCAGAACCATATGAGGAAAGAGAACCTTTGTGTTCCATTCCTGCTCCATTTCCTCATAGACTCAAAACCACACAGAAGTTGAATAATCAACTAGAGATTTACGAGCTTTTTAAGCAAGTAAAATCAACATCCAACTTTTGGATGCAATCAAACAAGTTCCGTCTTATGCCAAGTTTTTAAAAGACTTGTGCATAATGAAGAAAAGCCAGAATGTCCAAAAAAGAGTCTTCATGACAGAACAAGCTAGTGCCCAACTTCAACACAAAATCCCTCCAAAATACAAGGATCGGGGGTGTCCGACTGTGTCATGTGTCATTGAAAACTCAAAATAGAACAAGCACTGTTAGATCTCGAAGCCAGTGTCAATCTGCTTCCTTTCTAGGTTTACCAACAATTGGGTCTGGGTGAACTCAAACCCACTTGTGTCACACTCCAATTGGCTGACAAATATGTCAAAATCCCTAGGGGCATCGTTGAAGATGAAATTGTCCAAGTGGACAATTTAGTCTTCCCAGTTGACTTTATTGTTCTAGATACTCAGCTAACATTACCTTCGGAGAACCAAATTCCCATTATTCTTGGTCGACCCTTCCTAGCAACTTCTAAAGCACTAATCAATTGTAGGAATGGAGTCATGAAATTAACTTTTGGGTTCAATATTGCCAAACACCCAGGAGAGGACAAGGAAGAAAGGGAACTAAACTCCATTGAATCTTTAATACAGGAAAATCTAAATGACTCATTTTGTGAGAGTCCTACTGAATTATCTCGGTTGAAGCATCTCACCTTTGAATTGATAGATGAATACTGTTGGGACAAGGACCCCCAAATTCGAAGAGATCTCACCAAGCGGCACGAAGCCACTCTCATCAAGTGTCAAGCCAAAGCCTGAATTGTAACCTCTTCTAACTGACCTCAAATATGCATTCTTAGGAGAGGATGAGTCATACCCAATGGTAATTTTATCTAAACTCACAGACTCAAAAGAGTCTAAACTGATTGAAGTTCTTAAAAGCCACCAATGCACCATTGGGTGGACCTTCGCTGATTTGAAAGGTATAAGCCCATTAATATGCAATCATGCTATATACCTTGAAGAGGATTCAAAACCCTCTCATCAAATACAACGACAACTGAACTCTCACATGAAAGAAGTTGTGAGAACTGAGGTGCTTAAGTTGTTAAATGTAGGGATAATCTTCAATCTCGGATAGCAAATGGGCTAGTCCAACCCAAGTTGTACCTAAAAAGTCTGGGGTCACAGTGGTAAAAAATGATGCAAATGAACTAGTACCAATTCGCGTCGTCACAAGATGGTAGATGTGTATCGACTATCTAAAGCTCAACTTGGTGACTAGGAAAGACCATTTCCCACTTCCCTTTCTTGATCATGTTATAGAGAGAATTGAAGGCCATGAATTTTACTATTCCTTGGATGGGTATTTCGGGTACAATCAAATTGAGATAACATCAAATGACCAGGAGAAAACCACATTAATATGCCCCTTTGACACTTTTGCATTCAAAAGGATGTCATTTGGACTTTGTAAATATTTCTGCAACATTTCAAATATGCATGCTAAGCCAAGGCTTTTAAGATAGATACTCTTGCTCTAAGAGTTTGATCTGGCCATTAAGGACAAAAAGGGAGGTTAAAAATGTGGTGGCAGATCATTTGTCCATATTGACTTATGAATTTCACGAGGATGGACTACCAATCAATTAAAAATTTTCCGATGAACAACTGTTCATAATTGATGAGACACCATGGTACGCTAACATTGTTAATTTCCTGGCTACTGGTACGCTCCCTCTGCGCTTTACCATGACGGACAAAAAGAAATTTTTGAGGGAGGTTCGTAACTTCTTTTGAGAAGATTCGTACGTATTTAAGTACTATGAGGATCATATCACAAGATATTGCATCCCCGTTCATGAAAGCAGTCAGGTAATAACATGAAAGCAGTCAGGTAATAACATTTTGTCGTTCTGAAGCATGTGGAGGCTATTTCTCATCAAAGAAAACTGCTGCAAAGATCTTACAGTGTGGATTTTACTGGCCCACACTTTTCAAAGATGTCCATGCCTTCTATTTAACTTGTGAAAGATGCCAAAGGTTGGGAAGAATTTCTAAAAGAAACATATGATGCCTTTAAACACCATTCTAGTGATTGAAATTTTTTACTATTGGGGCATTGATTTAATGGGACCATTCCCCCTTCCTTTGGTTATCTATACATCTTAGTGGTCATAAACTATGTGTCCAAAAGGGTTGAAGCAATTCCATGTCGGAATAATTATCACCAAACAGTAGTCAAATTTTTTTTAAAAAAATATTTTGTCCCGGTTTGAAATTTTGAAATCAATCATAAGTGATGGGGGTGCTCATTTTTGCAATCGTCCTTTTTGAAATTTAATGAAAAATTATTTATTTTTTTCAAAAAATTGCAACCCCTTATCACCCACAAACTAGTGGACATGCTGAATTAGCTAATCGGGAGATCAAATTAATTTGAGAAAAAATGGTAAATCCAGACCGCAATGATTGGTCATCAAGACTAACTGATGCACTCTAGACATATCGCACTGCTTTTAAAATAATTTTGGCCATGTGTACTTATCGATAAGTCTATGGAGAGTCGTGTAACCTACCCATGGAATTGGAACACAGAGCATACTGGGTCATTAAAGCTATGAACTTTAACCTGGACAAGGCTAGACTAGCAAGGAAACTTCAGATAAAATGAATTTGAGGAATTGAGAATGAATCATATCAGAATGCTAAGATTGCTAAAAACAGGATGAAAAATTTCTATGACAAGCACATTGTGCGGAAGTCTTTTAAACCTTCTAAAAAAGTCTTTTTGCTTAATTCAAGACTCCGTCTCTTCCCTAGTAAGTTGAAGTCAAGAAAATTGTGAGAAAAGAGGAAAGACATCGATAGCATCTCATTCTACTTCGAGTAACAAGGAACACTCAAGAAGCATATCATTTGGACTTGAGGTGAGTGGTTTGGCGTGCTAGGTATTTTCAAAAATTTCTCGTATCCCTAAACATTTGAAAAAAAAAATACAATATGCTTGTTCATTACTACCTTTACAAAAAAATTTTCTAAGTGTCTAAATAATTATGGCATACGATAAATTCTTTTGTGAAGTATTGTAACTCAATCACTTGTTTATATGGTGAGACTTTGTGATAGGGAATGGGACCAAAACTAAAAGTCCAGGGAAATTATTCCTCTATGTGCGGTGACTTTGGCCACTAGGGAACAGACCCGGGTGAGGCTGAGGTGACCCTAGTGCTTAACGGTTGAAGGTACAATGCCTGGTGCATCCTGGTGACCTTCACCGGATCGTTTTAGGGAACAGACCTGGGTGAGGCTGCGGTGACCCTATGTACGATGTTGGATCCAACCTTGAGATCTTTTGGTATTTGAAATTGGTTCTCATTGATTATTGGATATCGTACAGTCTCCACCATTATGATATGATTCATAGTTGTGGTATGATTTCTGGTTGAAATCCGATTGTGTTATTCTTGAGAAATTGGTTATCTTGGTGAAATTATTTTTTCAAATCTTTGATTTATATGTCGTATGCCAAAAATGTTTTTCAGCCACTTTGAATATGTATGCCTTTCCATTCACTGGGCTTTTTAGCTCATGTTTTCAAAATAAATTTTTTTAGGTAAATGATTGAAGCATCAATAGTGGATTAAGGGAATTGATTGGGGACTAAAAGTGTTGTGACCTCCGTAGCATATATCATATAGCCATCTTTACTTGTTTGGATAATTGGGGCAAACAGGGTTAGGTATGTTGACTTTGACATATTGACATGAGATCAATTTAGTGTTAATGTTAGTTTATTGTTAGGCTTACGTGTTCCATAGGTTATAAATCTATGGTTCACGGCCGGTCATGCCCTTAGAGTTGGGGCGTGATTGTGCCCCTACCCAAGGAGTGGATGAGGTGCAAGAAGAGCTCAACCTAGAGGAGGAGAGAGAATTGGAGGAAGAGAGAGAGCAGCCCTGGGAGGCAGGCCCCAGTTCTAGCACCAGCACTAGCACCCCAGCGCTCTCTATGAGACATCATGCTTAGAATTGAAGTTAAGCAGGATGAGATCCTTTGCCTTCTGAGGGGTGGACCTTGTGGACTTGGCAGAGATAGTGGATCCAAAGGAGAGTGAGAGAGAAATATTTTTGTGCTTGATTTGGGTGTTTGTTTCTTCATTTTATAGTTTCTTCTTTTGTAGTTGTTGTGGATATTTTTAGATTTTGTGTTAGGTCACTTCTTTTGTGGATGAATTGGATCGTTGATGTTGGTGTTAAACGATCATATTTTATGAAATGAATGATTCAGTTTATCACTTTTATATGTTTAAATGCATTTGTAGAATTAGCACTTTAGTAATTCTTCTTAATAAAAGATAGAACACATGAGGGTGTTAAGACTGTTTGTTAAAGTAACTAATCACATGACCGGTTTGACACATAACTTAGCAATTTAGACTTAAAACCACATTTCTTGGAAAATTGGTATACTCTCTATGCTTAAATTGTCAAATGTACATCGGTATTTGTTAATCTTAAGGTACAAGATGCTCAAAATCGAAAATGGAATCGATATATAACCGACATTCCCAGAAAAACCCAACATAAACAGTGGAGATAATGAAAAAGACCGTGTTAAGTTTCGAGCCTTGCAATGGTTTTTGAGAGGAGATCAATAATTACTGGAGAAAATTTTTTCACTATCTATCTTTGAATAATCTCATTAAACTTGCTTTGATTGATGCAACTAAAGCAATCTGTTGCATATCTGTTCATACGACACATACATATGCACATACTTGAGAAGGATTTTAGGCCAACTTTTGATTTAACTTTGAGCCTTAGCCATTTCTTTTATAAAATTATGTCTCTAGTTCACCATGCTTGAGCCTTCAAAAAATGATTTCTTTTACAAGAAACCCAAATGATACCCAAGCCACAGGAAAATATGCTTGACATACCTTTGCTATCTAATTTTCTTACACCCTCTTATTATAATTCAGTATGGTACAGAAATATAAGAGAAGAGAAAACGACTACGTCAATTGTTGTTCAATTAAAGGAAAAGTCGGTGGTATCACCCGAAAAATAAAAGGAACCAAAAGACACGGAATTGCTAAGAAAGTGAAAAATGAGAAAAATGAAAGAAAGAAACACCATTTCTCGACAAAGTATCGAAAGAAAGAGGTGTGCTACATGAGATTACTTTCATGAGATTTTGTCATGAACATGATTAGTTTTCTTTCTAAAAACTTCACTCCCCTACTAATTGTGCATGTGATTTTTTTGATTGGCCATCTTCTGATCACATGCCCCTAAATCACTATAATCGGAGCAAAATATTTGCTAAAGGCATTCCTAAGAGAGGTTTGTGAAATCAAAGCTATCCATGGAGAGTGGTAAAATGGAATGTTTGTTATATAACAATTCTTGTTGCCAGAATGATAATTCCTACTACACAGGGAATTCCAAATACCAATGTCACTGATGCTAATTTTTGCATAGGGCAAGTACCAATGGAAAAGGAGCATGCAAGATAAAAGTCTAAATTAAGTGTCGGGTGTCTGAACGACCATGATGATAATTTACTTTAATCAGCAATCCCACATACACATCGGTTCGACTGAAGTTTGTGGGTAGCTTCACTGAAAATCCACACAAGGCAAAATTTGTCCGCTAAGGTATACCTAGTGGTTTAACGGCTTGTTTCATACCCTAAATGCAACTGGATGACCTAGGAAAATAGCGTTAGAAATAGATTTTCATTCAAATTGTTGTATTACTAAAGAATAAAAATATTTAGGTTGGGGTGGGATTAGTACTTAAAATTAGCATTTTACTATGCCTTTTTTAGACTAATTGTACGTTGATGGAGTTTAATTAATGACATTTCAGGTCCTAAAGTGATCAAGGGCTCAAGAACAACAAATATCACACTTGAATGTAACACCAACACATTAGGGAACTAAATTGGAAATGCTTCAATCAAACTAAGAACGTTCGAACGCCAACTCACGTTTGAACGTCCACTTGAATTGATTGAAGACCAGATTTCTAGGACATGGTGTGTTGCAGCCAAGAAGGAAGACTCTGAGGCACTTGAGTACCACATTTGAATGCCATTTAACATTCAAACGCCCCTTGGAATCATCAGAAGACCAGACTGTTGCATACAGTGTGGAAATGAACTTCAAGAAGACCACAAGCCACTTGAGTAAGAAGGTCAGGCCCCATCTGGTGTTCGAATACGCATAAGGCAAATACAAAAGAAACATTCAAACACCAGACAACGTTCTCCACAGACTGACTGTAGAGTGGTTGACTTTTCACTTGGACTTGGGCGGCATACACTATTCCTTCACTCCCTCTTGTCCCATCAACCTAACCTATAAATACTCCCAATGTGGGTGGAACTAGGGAGGGGAAGGAGATTGGTTTGGCACTAGACCAACTTCTCTTAATTTGTACTAGTCTTAAGCTTTTATTTACTTGTGTAGAGAGTTTGATGGAGGCTTAGACTCCCACTCATGTAGCTCGTCTAGGATGTATGGTATATTTTCTTATATCAAAAGAGTTAGCTCATCTTTTGGTTGAGGATGCAACAATCCATCTTTTGGTTGAGGAAGCCACCCTCCAAATGTGACTAGCTTTCTTCTACTTTCATTATTTATGTCTTTCACTTACGTTGCTTGAGCTTCCTTCTGTTTTAGAGGAGTGAAACTCTTCCACTTTTTTATAACTTTACCAAAGCCGTGAAGGGTGGAACGTGATTCGCTTATTCTTTGTTGAAGATTGGCTCTTTGTTTAGTTTGATTTACTTTATAACTCCTCTACTTGGAGGGATGAGCATCACTCACCTTTCCAGCTTTACTAAAGTCATGAAAAGTGAGTAGTTTCTCATTCACTCTTTAGTGAGAGGTGAAGGGCATGTATAAATTATCCGGAAGCTATATTTGTGCATTATTCTTATGCTTAATGTTTTATATTCCCCTTGCTCATTGGATGATTGATTGCATCTAGCAAAATTAAGGTACTTTGTATAGCCATTGTTCTTTCTATGACACAGATGACTCTTGCATTGAGAGACTCATCGGTTCAAGGCAAGTACCCCGGCTAAATCTTTATGACTACCCTTCAATCCTCCCCATTATTGTGTTTCATTTAAAGAATGAAATATTAATGTCATGGTTGAATGCCTTATTGAAACACTTGCTTGTTTGTAGATGGGTTGAATCTCAGCACAGACAATTCTTGTAAACTTCTAGAAAAACATCAAAACTATGTTCTTAATTCTCACAGTCCTTTATCTTCCGATTAACTTTCTATTGACATAGAAGTTAATTGAGTTATCAAGCATAAATAAAATAAACTAGATGATTAACTACATGTCCAGATCCTCAAACTAAAGAGTGGCCTTTTTACATTTGAACTTATCTTATATTTTGCCTAGAAAACTGTCTTGGAAAGAATCTTATATTGTGTCTAGCAAAAATCCCTAAAACTCACAACTTTAAATCTCAAATGTTATAATCATTTGGTCGCTACTACTGCTTACATTGAAACACCAACAAGAGTTCCATGTGGATTCGACTCCAGACTCAAACATGATTATTACTACAGTTTGACCGCCTGCACTTGGGTGTACACATTTTGGATCAAGTCAATGAACACCATACTATCTATATTTATTTCGTACTTCATGCATGATACTGTGATTTACGTAGTTGGGCTTTATGTAACGGTTGATAGATTGATTATAGGCTGATTAAGTCTCGGCATATCCAATGCTTTGGATTCAATGTAATAACCGAAACTCCATCATCAGTGAATCATCAACCTGTCGATTGAATAATTTAAGTAAACCTCTGGAATGGCTTGCCTTCTAGTTTACTGTGGTTATTTAATTGATGCATGGTACAAAGATGCTGATTAAATAATTTAAGTAAACCTTCGAATGGCTTGTCTTCTAGTTTACTAGGGTTATTTAACTGATGCATGGTACAGAGACCTTCCGGCTAATCTAATTAGTTGTTGTGTTATGGTTCAGTATACATCAAACTTATCAGTTGAATTTCCAATAAAATGGGATTTAATTTGTTGTAAGTTGGCATTTCCAATTACTAAAACAATATAATGCATGTGGCATCCCTGAAATGATGGTACTCATTATTATTGTTTTTCCACAACTTTAATTTAGTGTTTATTTTAATTATTCTAAGCTCACACCACAAGTTATTCCATTGCATACTACATCCACACCAATTTTATTGTTCCAATTTTGAATACCAATTATTAGCTCCCTATAGGTTTGACCTCAGACTTAAACCGAGAAATATATTGTAATTTGACCACATATAATTGAGTTTACGACAATATTCAGGTCAGATCAGTCCGGATGTCATTAAAAGCGGTGGCGGTTTGATCATTGATTATGGTCTGGATTTGAATGAATTAATGTACGACATCCTCCAAATTTCTCTTATGAGGAGGTTGGTAGGTGGGCGGGTTATCTGGTCTTTGTTGACCAAACCCTTGTTTGAGGTGGGTTTTGTGAAAACCCTTGTGAATTGAACCATGGGTATTGGGAGCTAGATGACGAACCATGACCATAGTATGATTGGTTTTGCTTTGGTGGAATTGGAGGTGACAATGAGCTAGACCCATGAGGAGTAGGGTTTTCATTCTTCCAACTAAAGTTCGGGTGGTAGCTCCATCCCAAATTGTATGTGTCGGAGTGTGGAGCGAATGATTGTCTACTTTGGTTGAGAATTCACTTGCTCATGGCATACCACTTTGGGTGCCGGAATGTTTGGCACTCCAAAAAAGAATGCTCAACATACTCACATGTAGAACAAAATGCCTTGGCTTTTTGTGATGTTAGACACCACATGCCTCCTATTCACCTCTAGACTCTCCACCTTGTGGGACAATTTTGTTATTCTGGCAAGCAAGTCTTCTTAGGTACGCAAGCTATACATCCCCCCTCCACTTGGTTGACTACCTGGAGAAGACCTTGGCACATTGGTGGGATTCTTGATATCCCAAGATTTGACATTTTCCCCCAATGTGTTAAATTACTCAAGGGCCTCATCGGAATCCTTACTTTGAAACTCTCTGTTGTACATCATATCGACGAATTGTCGATAGCCCGTGTAATTCTTTTATAGAACAAACTCACCAAGTGCCATGGTTCGAATCCATGATGTGGAATGGAGTGTAACAAGTCCTTGTATCAATCTCAACCATGATAGAACTGCTCATTAGGTTTTTCCAAAAAAAATTTGAATTTGTTTCTTAAGAGCGGTGGTCTTGGGCACTTGAAATTGTTTTTTAAAAATTCGGAAAGCATTTGTGCCCAAGAACTTATCGATCGGCGTTTCAATGAGTTCAACCAAGTTTTAGCTTTTTCTTTCACAGAGAAGGGAAATAATTTCATGAGTGCCATGTCTTCCATGACATGATTTGTAATGAATGTTCCAACAATTTCCTCAAATTCTTTAATTTGTAGGTAAGGATTTTCTCTTTTCACTCCTTGGAATTGATGAAGCAATTGCAACATGATCGATTTAACAAGGAAGCTGCTTGACTTCTTTCTGTGTGTTTCTAATCTCCGAACATGAACCCTCAATATGTATGTGGCTTAGGTGTGTGGGTGAGTGTCACTCTCACTTGGGTTCGATGCATGAAATGGGAAAACGAGTGTATGGAATGAAATGTGTGTGTGTGTGTGAACAAAAGTGCTCTCCAAGCGTAGAGAGACTTTCGAGGGTCGTGTTTTACTTGGAATTTGTATTCTAAGGTCGTCTTCTCAGGGAAGGAAGGGAATTATATTGAAGGTGATTTTGGTGAAAAAGGAAAAGTGTAAAAAACTTTGATGTTTGAGTTTGGTGATTTGTGTTCTTGATGAAAATAAAATGGAAACAAGTGTTGGCTATTCCCAAGAGGTCATTCCAATGGGAATGTCATCTCAACTCAAGACCTTCCTCCAAAGGTGTCTAGATATTTGATTGATTCATAGGAAGCTCGGGACTAAAATGGAGGTGAGAATTCAAGCATACACTGTGACAAGTCTACAGTGTATCATGAACTCACAACCATGTCCACACTCAACCTAGTCCAATCAAATCAATGTACACTACAAGGAGGAAAGAAAATGAGTTGAAATAGCATAACCAAGAGGAGTTCTCCCTTGGATTAGCCAGCATAAAGCTTAGCTAATCATAATAAAAGGAAAGACATGCATAATGTACATAGACATAATAAAGAAATGAAGATTAAAACTTAAATTAATGCAACAAAAGTTAACTAAAAAGAAATGCCATTTATTACCCATTTTAAAAGCTTAAAATGAAGAAAACTTAATACGTCAATGGTGAAATCCAAAATGTAGAACTAAACTTGCAATGTACTTGTAATAAATGACATTAAAGACATTAAATGAAGTTTACAAGATCGTTACAAAAGATTGCAAGTGAAATAGATGGAAGAAAATGTAAAAATCTAAGTTTTCTCTCTAACTGTCTTCTTCCCTGGAGCTTCTATCTCTACTATGCAATACAATCTGAATAATGTGTAATGAAAGCCCCTAAAAATGTCCATGGAGCTCTCTCTAGGTGTGAGACATACCTCCCATCCATAGGAGGATAACTGGATTGCATTGGGCAGGCTAGGACAAGCCTAGCCTGCATTTCCCTACCTTGCCTCTTCTCTCCTCTCTTTATTAATGTCAGGGCCTTCAAAGTCCAACTTGAGGTGAGGGGAGGCTTGTATGTGTGTAAGAGATTTTAGGAGACAAGTGGGAGAAGTGTAGGTGGGGCCCCCAAATGGCAAAGCTTGAGTTGCAGGCTGTTTGTGGATTCTGGGCCAAACCTTCCAGAAGATCGATGCAAACCTTCCGGAAAGTTTGTGCAGGAACAGTTGAGAAAGCATTCTAATAGACAAAACCTTCCAGAAGGATTTCATCCAAATTGCATTTTTCTTGGTTTCTTCGCCCTCCAATCCTTCTTTGAGGTATCCCCTCAACTTCTTTAATTTCAAACACTTCAATGGGGGCTTAACTCAAGCCATTTACATCTTTTCACCTACATTTACACAAAACTCCATTAAAGAGAAGATTAAGCACATTTCTCCCCAAAATCACAACAAAAACCGCAAAAAAGGGCTTAACAACATAAAATATATGCAATGTTTTATGATAAACAGAAGCCTTGTGCTGACATGAGTAGAAGTATGCATGAGGGGGCCGTGCTTCAAGTTGGTTGGAGATAATCTCTTATTGACTTCGCTGGGGAATCAAGTGGGAGATTATTTCCTTCATTTCTCAGAGGGAGAATTGCCTTAAGGGGTTTTGCATTCCCCAACCCCATGGAATATTGGGACCATCATCTCCGAAACTGTGTACGGCATCCTCATATGGGTCTTGGTTTATATTCATACTTGGTCCTAGGGCACGTCTCACTAGTCCATTTTCATCGTCACATCCCCACATATAAAAACACTACCTAAAATAGAAAGAAAGAGTATACACAAATATGTACAAAGGAGCTACGTACCTCGTTTCGTGATGATAATCATGAGACTTACCTCCATTGTCCCCAAATCACCTTTGAATTCGACATTTAGCCTTCCCCGACAAGAGCGCCAAAAATGCTTGATGCTTTTTCCTAATGTCCAAACACGAACCCAAATTGTGTTTATATGGCTTAAACGAGTTGGTGAGTGTCGCTCTCCCTCGGGTTCAAATGCAAGAAATGGGAAAAATTGTGTGTGTGTGTTTTCAAAAGTGCTCCCCATGTGTAGAGAGACTTGCAATGTCTTTTTTTACTAGGAATGGGTATTCCAATGTCATCTCCTCAGTGAAGGAAAGGTCAAATATGTTTGAAGGGTGATATGTAACGAAATGAAAATTGAAAAATCTTGCGAATTGTGTTTCAGTGAGTAGTGTTTTGGGTAAAAATGCAAGAGAACAAGGTTGGCTAATCTAGAGAGGTCATTCCAATGGAAATGTCAAATTGACTCAATTCATTCATCTAATGCTGTCTCGGTATTTGACTGATTCGTAGGAAGTGAGGGACTAATGTGGATATGTTGGACACAAGCATACCCCGTGACAAGTATTTAGTGTATCAAGAGCCCACAACCACGTCCACACTCAACCTAGTCAAACCCAACAGTTTACACTATGAGGAAGAATGAAAGAGAGTGATTTCATATACCCAAGATGAAATTCCCATTGGATTAGCCAACTAAAGGTCTAGCTACTCATAGTGAAAGCAAGAACCAACATAAGTTTAAGAGACATCGTAGTGAAATGGAACATGAAACTTGTATTAATGCAAGAAAATGTTTAAACTACAAGAGCAAATTCATCCACACCCAAAATACAAAGATTGAAGACAAAATACCCAAATATAGAAATGGAAATGCTAGAACACTTAACTGAACTTGATTACAACTTAAATAAAATAGTTTAGAGGGAAAGAGGGAATGATTACAAGTAAAATAAAGCTTACTACAATGAAAATGGTGAAGGAAATGTAAAAACCCAACTTTCTTTCTCTTAAAACCTTCGAGCTTCTCTCTCCAAAGCATGTGAATTCTAAATAATGGTGTAAGACCCTTTAAAATTCATCCATGTCCTCTTCCTTAGCTTGTGTGCACTGACTTCCATGAGTAGGAAGAGGTTGGACACTTGAACAAGCAAAAATAGGCCACGCATGCTCCTCTCATGCTTTCCCAACCACCCCTCTTCTCTCTCTTGTTTCCCCCCTCTTTCTCATTTGAAATATGACTTTAAGGGTTTGGAGAGCATCATGGGGTGTCAAATATGTCAAGGTATGGCTTGGATAACAAGAAGTGGGCCCCAGATTCAGTGGAGTTGTGTGAGTAGGTGTCTGGCAAATTTGGGCAAAACCTGACAGTAGAACGTAAGGAAACCAACCGATAGGTTTTTTCTAGTAGCATTTTCTACTTGTTGGTTTTTGCATGGCTGAGGTAGAAGAATTCCAATAGCATTTTCTACCGGTAGGTTTTTGGTTGATTTCTACTTGGTTCCTTTAGGTCCCGAGTCATCTGTTAAATATTTTCTTCTTCCCTATTGCCTTTGAGTACTTGATGGGAGGTTTTATACATGACTTTACCTGATCTTTAGCTACAATCACACGAACTCCATTAATTGTGAGTTTCAAAACAATTCTCCTAATTTTCACCACAAAACAAGCAATACGGGTGCAAAAGAGATACATGAAATCCAATATTCTATATTCATCAACAGGTAAAAAACCATGAGCAAAATTACCCCACGCACGACATGGAGTTGGTGGCCATCATATTTGCCATGAAAGCATGGTGCCACTATCTATATGGAGAGCAGTTTAAGGTGCATTTGGACCATAAAAGTCTAAAGTACATCTTCATACAGTGGGACCTCAATATGAGGCAGCGCAGGTGGATGGAGTATCTGGAAGATTATGACTTCACTTTGCATTACCATCCTGGTAAGGCAAACATGGCTGCTGATGCACTTAGCCAAAACTCACAGGGAGTCTTGTCTAATGTGGTTTCCCGAGAGTGGCATATGTTTGAGATTATAGGGCAGTTCAGACTACATTACATGAGTCAGACTAAGGGCACGTTGGAGAGTTTGGTTGATATGCCTTCCCTACTGAGCAGGGTGATTGAGTTCTAGATACAAGACACTAAGATATTGTCCATCAGGGATAGGTACAATCAAGTACGGGTGATGAGGGTTGGTCCATTCACACAGATGGTAGTCTTAGGTTTAGGGAAAGGGTTGTGGTTTCCCAATCTATGGATCTAAGAGAAGAGATCCTTAGGGAGTTCCATTGCTTCTGTTTTGTTGTGCATCCAGGTGGAACAAAATGTACAATAATCTTTGTCTCCATTACTATTAGAGTGCGACGAAGAGGCACGTTAGAGATTTTGACAATCGATGTCTCACGTGTTAACAGGTTAAGGTTGAGCACTAGAGACTAGCAGGGTTGCTCCAGGCTTTGGAAGTGGCTGAGTGGAAAGTGGGAGCACGTCACGATGGATTTTGTGACCCACTTGCCACAAAAATCTTGGGGGCATGACGTGATGTGGGTGATAGTGGACCGGCGTACAAAGTCGGCACACTTCTTGGCGGTGTAGATGAATATGGTACCTGTATCTATAATATCTGAATAGGATCCTAGGTTCATAGCCCATTTTTGGAAGAGTTTCTAGCGTGCTATGGAGACATAGTTGATGATGAGCACAACTTTTCATCCTAAGAAAGACTGTCAGTAAGAGAAGATCATCCAGACTTTAGAGAACTTACTTTGGCCATGCGTTCTTGATCTCAAATATAGCTGGAAAGACCACTTACCCTTATTGGGGTTCGCATACAACAATAGTTATCAAGCGAGCATACCGATGGCACCTTATGAGACACTTTATGGGAGGTCATGTCATTCTCTAGTTTGTTATACTAAGGTTGGAGAAAGACCCTCTACAGGACCAAATTTGATTAGAGACACTTTAGAGAAGGTGGACTTGATATGGAAGTGTCTTCTCACGGCTTAGAGCCTGCAAAAGAGCTACACCGATAGATGGTGATGACCTTTGGAGTTTGAGGTGGGAAATCATGTCTTCTTAAAGGTGATGCCTAAGAAAGGAATGGTCAGGTTCAGGAAGTGAGAAAAGTTGTCGTGGAGGGATATTAGACCCTTTGAGGTACTCGAGAGGGTTGGTACAATCGCTTACCAGTTGGCGTTTCCACCAAATTTATCGAGTGTTCATGTAGTATTCCATGTGTCCATGCTCCAAAAATACACTCAAGATCCTACGCAGGTAGTGGATTGGGTTAAGCTGGTTGTTGATGTGGATAGGACCTTCCAAGAGGGACTGGTGTGTATCATAGATAACGGAGAATAGGTTTTATGAGGCAAGACTGTGAAGTTGGTGAAGGTGTTGTGGTAGCACCGTGGTGTGGAGGAGGCGACAAGGGAGTGTGAGGACACTATACGTGCCAGTTATCCATTCTTGTTTGAGAATAAAGGTACATTCTTGTGGTCATTAAGTGTTATATGACGATTACATATGTATATGTATGTAGTTGAATGTGCATGTGTGTGTAAATTTTGGGGGGACGAAGTTTCTTTTAAGGGGGTGTGACGCCCCTAAAAGTAGGAGTCCTTTGTTAACTTGTTGATCACCCATCAACCTACGGAATACCCATGGATAATGAGTAACTCAATACCGCGCCGTTATGCCCTATTTACCGGGATCCTAACTTAACAAAATATGGGCAAACTCTCCTTTGTATGAGGAGTTCTACCCTAAATACAACATGTACAATCATACAACATTGACCACACCATGTCCATTTGTCCATACTCATATAACAACATGCAATTTTACTTCAAACATAGATCATATGAGTTCAATTACAATCCTTTACATACATTACATGCCCAAAAACTAATTTACATCTTAGTTTTACAAAAGCATAGTTTAAAAGCCACATTTCAACTTTTTTTCATCAAAGAGGGCCCAAATGAGAGACGTCCACTGGCGTATGTCTCACACCTGAAATATTGTGCTCATAAAGGGTGAGCCATACTCAATAGGGTATCTGCTAAAGAGGCTACTCCCCAACCTAAATGCATATAAAATGTTCGCATGCAAGTCACAAGCAACAATCACTCCATTCAAGAATATGCATTTCCATAATGGAATCCTCAATGACATGCCATGATATGAGATAAGACACATACATGCAACTCAATTTGAGCCTTTACCGGCTCCCCCAACACATGCAATGCCATGTGTATGAATTCGGACATTCCAAGCCCCCACCATTGATGTTTCACACCCAATGAACTTTTTAAAATAAACCATTTATCTTAGTTGGGTTTTTGGATTTTGAAATCTCATTGTCGGTTCCGTACACTGTTACACTATTTTTAACTTGCACCGTCGAAAGTGTATATAAACCAGTAACCAGGTCTTCCACCCAATGGAGTATGTAGCTCTTCTTGCTATACCCGATGATTAGTAGTTAAAAGTAACATATTACTATGCCTTTTTTAGACTAATTATACATTGATGGAGTTTAAAAGAAGACATTTCAGGGCATAAATTGTACAAGGGACCAAAGGAGATGAACATCAGACTTTCATGCAACACCAGCATATTCCGGAGCAAAATTGGAAAAGATTGGACCAAGACAATAATGTTTAAACGTCAATCAACGTTCGAACGTTGCTTTAAATCATGAGAGGACTAGACTGTTGATACATGGCGTGTTGCAGCCAAGAAGGAAGACCCTAAGGTACTTGAGTACCATGTTCGAATGACAATCAACGTTTGAATGTCCCCTGGAATCACTTGAAAGACCAGATTGTTGTATGGAGTGTGGAAATGAACTTCACAAAAGAATATAGGCCACTTGAGTGGGAAGGTCAGACCCCATCAGCACGTTCCAATCCCCATTAAGCAAAAAGACAGAGACAACATTCAAACGCCAGACAATGTTCAAACGTTGTTCCCAAACTGGCTGCAGAGTAGTAGGTTTTTACTTGGACTTGGGCGGCATACACTATTCTTCCACCCCCTCTTGTCCCTCGTCTTTGCCTATAAATACTCCCATTGTGGGAGAGTAAGGGAGACTTGTAGAGAGCTTGATGATGGCTTAGACTTCCTCTCATACAGTTATAGAATTGTCTTATATTTACTTGTATCAAGGGAGATAGTTCATCTGTTGGTTTAGGAGGAAACCCTCCAAAAGTGACTAGCTTTCTTCTACTATCATTATTTCCTTCACTTCCATTTCTTGGGCTTCCTTCTTTCTTAGAGGAGTGAAACTCATCCACTTTTCTAGAGCTTTACTAAAGTCGTGAAGGGTGGAACGTGATTTACTCATTCTTCGTTGAAGATTGGCTCTTTGTTTAGTGTGTTTTCCTTTGTTACTCCTCTAGTTGGAGGGATGAGCATTATTCACTTTTCTAGCTTTACCAAAGCCACAAAGAGTGAGTAGTTCCTCATTCATTCTTTAGTAAGAGGTGATGGACATGTATAGATCATCCAAAAGATGTATTTATGCATTTCCTTTATGCTTTAATGCTTTATATTCCCCTTGCTTATTGGATGATTGATTGCATCTAGCAAAAAGCTAAGGTACTTTGTATAACCATGTGTACTTTCTATAGCATGAATAACTTTTGCATAAAAAAATCATCGGTTCAAGGCAAGTACCCTGGGTAGATCTTCATGACTACCCTTCAATCTTTCCTCAATTAAAGAATGAAAAATGAAATATTATTGTCGTCAATGGATGCCTTGTAGAAACACTTGCTTGTTTTTAGACTGGTTAAGTCTCGGCACAGACAATTCTTGTAAACTTCTGGAAAGACATCGGAATCATGTTCTTAATTCTCACAATCCACCTTTATCTTCCAATTAACTTGTTGACACAAGGATTAATTGAGTTATCAAGCACAAATATAATAAACTGGATGATTAACTACATGTCCAGATCCTTTTTTATTTTTGAACTTATCTTATATTTTGTGTAGAAAACTTTCATGGAAAGAATTTTGTATTCTACTCAAGAAATCTCTTACACCACACTGCTTCAGATCTTATGGGTTACAATCATTCGGTCTCCACCACTGCTTACTTTGAAACACCAACAAGAGTTCCCTGTGAATTTGACTACGGACTCAAACTGGATTATTACTATAGCTTCAATGCCTGCACTTGGGTGTATACATTTTAGATCAAGTCAAAGAATATATAAGGTATTTTAAGGTAAAAGCTAAAAAGATCTTTCTTTTTGTATATATTCTTTGGTTTAGTGTGAATAATTTTGTTTTGCTTTATTTTCTTTTATTTTATGTCAGAGGACGCTCCTCACTATCAAAATTTGTTTGCAGAATCTTTTGAGTCTATGAATCAGCCTAAACCAAATTCTCATAGATTAGTAGCAGACTCTTGTGAGAGTAATATGACAAATAATGAGAGAAACGGAGAAGTCCCTATGAGAGACGGGGAAGTGCTTAACATTCGAACTTTGCGGGATTACTTAAATCTCACAAGAAATAGTGTCCCCTCTTCTTTTGTATTTCCTGAAAATGCTCCCCTCTTTACTATAATGCTGGGGACAGTACAACTACTACCTGTATTTCATGGGTTAGATGTAAAAAAATCCATATCTGTATATAAAGGATTTTGAGGAAGTATGTGAAACATTTCAAGACAATTCTAAACTGACCAAGATGAAACTTTTCCCTTTCTCCTTAAGGGACAAAGCTAAGCAATGGCTACATTCTTTAAAAGCTCTCTTAATACCTAACTGGCATGCATTACAAAATGATTTTTTTTGGTTAAAGAAGGAGAAACATTTTACCAAAGTTGGGAGAGATTCAAAGATGTCTCCATTCTTGCCCACGCCATGATTTTGAGAATTAGACTTTGGTAGGATTTTTCTATGACTCCTTGCCCACTAGATTACGTAAATTTGTCGAAATGATGGCCCGAGGAGAGTTTATGGGAAAAAGTCTGGAGAAGGCATTCAATTTTTTTGACACTATTTCTAATAGTTCTCAGATGTGAGACTCAGCCTCTCCTACCACTGTAGAATCCAAACCATTTACTTCTCAAGGGGTAAGTATGTCTTGAAAGATGATGATGACCTGAGAGCAAAAATGTCTACTTTGTCTCGAAAGCTTGAAACTTTAAAGATGAAAAAGGTCCATCAAGTTGATGTTGGCCCTTCCATAGAACAAGTGTGTAGAATCTGTGCGCTAATAGGACATCCTACTGGAGAGTGTCCCACCAACCCAGCATTCAAGGAGGTCTTATTGGAACAAACAAATGCAATTTCCAACTTCAACAAGCCTTTCTCTAACCCATACTCTGAAACATACAATCCAGGGTGGGAGAATCCCCCAAACTTCAGTTGGAGGAGCACACAACCTACTCCCATGAACCAACAACAAGGTTCACACCCACCACCTCAACGACTCCCCGCGTATCAACAATACCAACCACCACAAAAGAGGAGTTTTGAGGACATACTGAATCAATTCATGCAAAGCCAAATAAACTACAACAATAGTTCCACTCAGGCTTTCAGTGATTTCAAAACCCAAACCACTCAATCTTTCAATGATCTTAAAAGCCACATCCAAAAGTTTACTCAATCCATGGGTACACATGAGAAGGGCAAGTTCCATGCCCAACCAAAACAACTGCAAGGCCAATTCCATGTGGGGAACCCTTCGATCATGGAAAACCCACAAAATCAAGCCTAAGTTGTCACTACACTGAGAAGTGGTAAGGTGATTGACAAGACCATCAGAGACATGCTCATTCCAAAGCAAAAAACCTGAGTCAATCTCAGTCAACTCATCAGGTGAGCCAGAACCAATTGAACCTGAACTTGTAATTGAAGAAGAACCAACGTCTATGATTAAACAAGATCGAGAACCTTCTAAGGGAAGAGAACCTTCGCGTTCCATTCCTGCTCCGTTTCCTCATAGACTCAAAATCATATAGAAGTTAAATAATTAGCCTGAAATTTATGAGTTTTTAAGCAAGTAAAGATCAACAACCCACTTCTGGATGCAATCAAACAAGTTCTGTCTTATGCCAAGTTTCTAAAAGGCTTGTGCACAGTCAAGAGAAGCCAAAATGTCCAAAAAAGAGCCTTCCTAACAGAACAAGTCAGTGCCCTGCTTCAACACAAAATCCCTCCAAAATACAAAGATCCGAGGTGTCCGACTGTGTCATCTGTTATTGGAAACTTCAGAATAAAACAAGCATTGTTAGACCTTGGAGCCAATGTTAATTTTCTACCCAACTCTATCTACCAGTAGTTGGGTCTGGGTGAACTGAAACCCACTTGAGTCTGTGAAAACCCGGGTAAATTTGAATTTTTTTCAAAAAAAGGCAAAATAGTCATTTGTCACGATAATGCGGAAATTAAAATATGTATTCCCTAGAGTTCATATGATACAATGGACTTTGTCATTGGATTCGTATCGTGAAATCTAGTCACCAAGGATAATTTCGTCGAATTTTAAGATAGTCAAATTTTTCACATTTTATGAAACGACTTTTGTCGAATGAACTCATAAAGGTTCCCAAAATGGAAAATATAATTTTTTTTATTATTTAATTAAATTTAAAATAAAATTAATTTTAACTTAAACCGAGATGAAATAAATCAGTTTAGGTCGAAAACGGACCCGAACAAGTGGGCGACACTTGGCACGACCAGAGCCAAGCCTTGAAAATTATAAATACGGCTAAAAATTAGATATTTTGGCACAAATATCTGCTGAAATCAGCTGGTCTTCGACATTAGAGAGAAAGAGGGAGAAAAGAGAGAAATCTAATCTTTCTTCTTCGAATTACGGAGTTTCGTCGGTTGGAATCCGTCGAGCCAAGAGTTAATGTCGATCTCCTCAACTAGGGCTACGCAACTAGACCAAGAACAAAGGATTTTACTAATGATCCAAGAGGAGACTTTGGAGAAATCAAGATTTTTGGGGCTTGGGAGGTGTTCTTGAA
>CM042194.1:13402300-13424590 GCA_023539305.1 Ilex asprella | reverse complement strand
GACTTTGGAGAAATCAAGATTTTTGGGGCTTGGGAGGTGTTCTTGAAGGTTCTATACTTCGATTCACGGTTCAAGAGGTAGGGTTCCCTCGTACTCCAGTTTATTTATAACTTAAGGTGGCCATAGGAAAAAGGGTTAGACGAATGAATGACCTATAACTTGTCTAATATTATGGAAATGAGAAAATGAGTGTAAAAATGGCTTAGACCAACTTATAGCTTGATTTTGATGCGTGGAAGTTGCTTGAATAATTTCTTGTAACTTGGTGACCTTTTGGGCAATATATGTGTTTAACATTATTGGTGCCTTGAAGGTGTTTGATTATATGCCTTAAGTGATTGAAATTGTTGTTTTGATTAAATTAGAATAACATGCTTGAGTTATGTGATAACTTGTATAAATTATATGCTTATGGGCCAAATTGTCATGGAATTGGATTGTTATGTAATATAGACCAATATAATTTGTCATGGAATTGGATTGTTATGGATTTGAATGGAAGACCTCGACCCGTTGTTTACGACAAACAAGAACCTTGGTATATAGACCTCAACCCGCTGTTTGTGAAACAAGAACCTTGGTATAAAGGAAGACGCCACAAACGGTATGGAAATCCGTTTGATAAGTCGATAGTGAACGCCACGGGAAATCCCGATAAGTTCGTCTAGTTCTTCAAAGAACCAAAGAGAAATATACTCTCACAATTTGCTGAATCATAATCTGAATTTTCATTGATTTGAAGGCCTATTTATAAAGGCTAGTCATTACAAGGATTAGGAAACTTTCTAAAATAGCTTATCCTATTTAAGGAATATCTCTTACTTGTGGGTAAAGAAATATCTCTTACTTTCCTAAAAAGAATAACTCACATGCCTAAATTTAAAAGGAAAGTACTTGGCATGCAAGTCTTACAATCAAACCCTAACAAGAATGAATAGGGCGCTGTTACTGTAGCATGAACAGTACGGTGCTACGGTAACTCCGAAAATCCTATTTCATAAGAAGTAAAACATGTGGGCCAAGCATCCTCAAGCCCACATATTCTAAAAATAATAATCCTTTAAACAAATTGGGGGCCTTAACAACAACGGGCCAATTTAAGCTTAGCCTTAGCCTAGCCGGATTCCTCTAGAACTTGAACCATGTTGATGAATCTTTGTTGTTCAAGTGGATCATGGTCAATGGGCCTCCACAAACTTGCTTGAGTCCATGCCTCTTGAATTAGACCATTGAGTACCTCCTTAAACTTCCTTGCTCGTGCTCTCGTAACCGGCCCAATTCTATTATCTTTCACATCTTCGAATTTGTGTTTCCTTGAGCATCTTATGGATTGCATCAAACATTTCCTAGAAAACCCGACATAACCAATGAAGATGACCAAAGATACCATGGTAAATTTCGAGCCTCGCGATACTTGCGAGAGGATATCAACATTTACTCAAGTAAGGTTTTTCAGTATTTATCCTTGAATAATTTCATTAAACTTGCTTTGATTTATGCGACTAAAATAATTTATTGACATATCCCACAAGGAATCTGTTCATACGACATATACGTGTGCATATACTTGAGAAAGGATTTTAGGCCATCTTTGATTTAATTTTGAGCCTTAGCCATTTCTTTTACAAAATTATATCCGTAGTTAATTGTGCTTGAGCTTTCAATGAATGATTTTTTTCAAGAAACCCATATGATAACCAAGCCACCAGAAACTATACTCGACAAACCTTGCTATCTAATTTTCTTACACCCTCTTATCTATCAATATGATACAGAAAAACAATAGAAAGGAAAAAAGGTGATAATGACTACTGGTGAATGAAACAAAAGTCAGGGAAAACAATAGAAAATGAAAAAGAGCCAGATAAACAGAATTGCAAAGAAAGTGAAAATTTAGAAAAATGAAATAAAGAAATATCATTTCTAGGCAACATGTCAAAAATCTAGAAAGAGGTGTGCTACACTGCATAAAAAGGGATAGCTTTTGAATATCATTGACGTCATTTCGTTAGCCACTGACATCTGGCCACATTACAACCTATAAAATGTCCTAATTGATCTCAAGTCTGATGCAAATGTGTGTTGTCAATCAAAAGTTGGGGTATGTTAAATAGTATTTCTTTAAATTGCATCAATATACTTTCATGAGATTATGCCAAGAACATGATTAGTCTGCTTTCTAAAAACTTCACTCCCATACTAATGATGCATGTGATTTTTCGATTGGCCATCTTGTGATCACATCCCCCTTGAGAGACGAGTCGCTATAATCGAAGCAAATTTTTGTTGAGAGCATCCTAAGAGAGATTTGATAAATCAAAGTTGTCCATGAAGGGTAGTAAAGTGGAATGTTTGTTATATAACAATTCTTGTTTCTAGAATAATCATTCCTGCTAAGGAATCCCAAATGCCAATGTAACAGATGCTAATTTTTGCATAGAAAAAAATACCTATGGAAAAGAAATGTGCAGGATTTAAGTCAAAATTAAGGGTTGAGTGTTTGATTAGTACTCAAATATAGCATATTATTATGCCCTTTTTGGACTAATTATACTTTGATAGAGTTTAAATGATGACATTTCAAGTTCTAAAATGAAAAAAAGTTCAAGGGTGACAAAAAGTATATTTGAATGTAATTCCAACACATTGGGGAACAAATTTAAGAAGGTTGAAGCAGAGTAGTAACGTTCGAACGCCAACTACCATTCTAACGTCCATTTGAACCAAACAAAGACCAGACTATTGGGACAAGATGGGTTGTAGCCAAGAACCAAAGCACTAGAGAATCACATACCGTTCGAACAACACCTACCGTTCGAACGCCCACTGAAGCACTGACGAGATCAGACTGACTGAAGATATGGGTTGTTGAAACAAATCTATGACAAGTTCTACATGGCGTGTGGCAAGAGATTTCCCTAGACGACCACATGCCATCTGACGTTTGAGTGTCATGTACAAATCCCAGCTGGCATTTGAACGCTCTTAGTATAAAAACAGCAAAAACGTTCGAACGTCAGCCACTGTTCGAACGTCCTTGACAGACTACTTGCAGAGTGGGTGGGTTTTCGCTTTGACTTTGGCAACATAAATATTCCTTCACCCCCCTTCTTTCCTTCTACTTGCCTATAAATACACTCATTTTTGGAGACCAATGGGGAATTCAGCACTTCTCCTTTCCTATTGTCTTAATTTTCTTCCTTGCTAGAGAGTTGGGAAGTTTAGACTCCCACTCATTTCTTTACATTAATGTTTACATTTGCATTTACTTAAGTGTTGTAATTTCTTTATTTACTTTTAGTCTTTACATTTGTATTTACTTAAGAGTTGTAGTTTCTTCATTTACTTCTAGTCTTTACATTTATGCTATTACATACATTTCTTTATTTATGTCTTGCACTTCCGTTGTTTGAGCTCCCTTCTTTCTTAGAAGAGTGAAACTTTTCCACTTTTCTAAAGCTTTACCAAAGCCGTAAAGGGTGGAACGTGATTCAGTCATTCTTTATTGAAGATTAGCTCTTTGTTTACTGTGCTTTTAATTTTGAAACGTCCTCTACTTAGAGGGATGAGCATTACTCACTTTTCTAGCTTTACAAAAGCTATGAAGAGTGAGTAGTTTGTCATTCACTCTTTAGTAAGAGGTAAAGGGCATGTATTAATTATTCGGAAGTTATATTTATGCACTGTTCTAAAGCTTAACGTTTGTCCCCTTGTTTATTGGATGATTGACTATATCTAGAAAAGCTAAAGTACTTTGTATAATCGAGAGTCTTTCTATGACACGGATGACTCTTGCATGGAAAGACTCCTCGTTTCAAGGCAAGTACCACAGCTAGATCTTCATGACTATCCTTTAATCATCCCCCTTATTATACTTCATTTAAAGAATGAAATATAAAAACCATGGTTGGATGTCTTGTAGAAGCATTTGCTAAATTGTAGATGGGTTAAGTCTCGGCACAAACAAAACTTCTAAAAAGACATCGGAACCATGGTCTTAATTCTCACAGTCCATCTTTACCTTCCGATTAGCTTGCTGTTGACACAGGAGTTAATTGAGTTATTAAGCATAAATATAACAAGCCGGACAGTTGACTACATGTCCTGATCCTCGAACTAAAGAGTGACTTTTCTTCCATTTAAATTAATCTTATATTTTGTCTAGAAAACCTTCTTGAAAAGAATTCAATATTCTGTTCAGGAAACCACCCATATCTCACAACTTTAAATCTCAAAGTTTACAATCAATTGGTCTCCACCACTGCATACTTTGTAACACCAAGACAACAAGTTCCCTATAGATTCGACTCCGGACTTAAACCGGATTATTACTACAACTTGACCGTCTGCACTTGGGTGTACACATTTCAGATCAAGCCAGTGTCCCACCGAACATGGTGCTAACTTACTTTAACCAGCAATCTCGCGTACACATATGCTCGACTGAAAGTTTGTGGGTAACTTCACTGAAAACTCTCACGAGACAAAAATCGTACGCTAGGGTAAACCTAGTGGTTTAACGGCTTATTGCATAAGCTAAATGCAACCGGATGACCTACAAAAATTGAATTAGAAATAAATTTTCAACTATTATATTACTAGAGTCAAGCAATATTTAGGTTGGGGGTGTGATTAGTAGTTAAAAGTAGCATATTACTATGCCCTTTTTAGACTAATTATACTTTAATGGAGTTTAAATGATGACAATTCAAGGCATAAATTGTACAAGAGACCAAAGGCGATGAACATTAGACTTTCATACAACACCAGCATATTTAGGAGCAAAATTGGAAAACCTTGGACCAAAGCAAAAATGTTTGAACGACAATCAACGTTTGAATGTTACTTTAAATCATGAGAGGACTAGATTGCTTATACATGGCATGTTGCAGCCAAGAAGGAAGACCCTGAGGTACTTGAGTACCACGTTTGAACGACAATCAACGTTCGAACGTCCCCTTAAATCATTTGATGACCATATTGCTGCATGGAGTGGGGAAATGGACTTCATAGAAGAATACATGCCACCTGAGTGGGAAGGTCAGACCCCATCAGCATATTCCAACGTCCATTAAGCAAAGAAAGAGACAACGTTCGAACACCAAACAATGTTCAAACGTTGTCCCCAGGCTGGCTGCAGAGTAGTTGGTTTTTACTTGGACTTTGGCAGCATACACTATTCCTTCACCCCTTCTTGTACCCTCCTCCTTGCCTATAAATACTCCCATTATGGGAGAGTAAGGGAGACTTGTAGAGAGCTTGATGGAGGCTTAGACTCTCACTCATATAGTTGTAGAATTGTCTTATATTTACTTGTATCAAGGGAGATAGTTCATCTTTTGGTTGAGGAGGAAACCCTCCAAAAGTGACTAGTTTTCTTCTACTTTCTTTATTTCTTTTACTTCCATTGCTTGAGCTTCCTTCTTTCTTCGAGGAGTGAAACTCTTCCACTTTTTTAGAGTTTTACCAAAGCCGTAAAGGGTGGAACGTAATTTACTCATTCTTCATTAAAGATCGGCTCTTTATTTAGTGTGTTTTGCTTTGTAACTCCTCTAGTTGGAGGGATGAGTATCACTCACTTTTCTAGCTTTACCAAAGCCATGAAGAGTGAGTAGTTCCTCATTCATTCTTTAGTAAGAAATGATGGACATGTATAGATCATCTGGAAGTTATATTTATGCATTTCCTTTATGCTTTAATGCTTTATATTCTCCTTGCTTATTGGATGATTGATTGCATCTAGCAAAGCTAGGGTACTTAGTATACCATGAGTACTTTCTATAACATGGATAACTCTTGCATAGAAAGACTCATCAGTTCAAGGCAAGTACCTTCGCTAGATCTTAATGACTACCCTTCAATATTCCCCATTATTATGCTTCAATTAAAGAATGGAAATGAAATATTAATGTCATGGATGGATGCCTTGTAGAAACACTTGCTTGTTTGTAGACGAGTTAAGTTTCGGTACAGACAATTCTTGTAAACTTCTAGAAAGACATCAGAATTATGTTCTTAATTTTCATAGTCCACATTTATCTTTTGATTAACTTGTTGTTGACACGGAGTTAATTGAGTTATCAAGCACAAATTTAATAAATCAGATGATTAACTACATGTCTAGATCCTCGAACTAAAGAGTGGCCTTTTTATTTTTGAACTTATCTTATATTTTGTCTAGAAATTTTTTTTTGAAAGAATAATGTATTATGTTTAGGAACTCTTACACCACACAACTTCAAATATTGAGGGTTACAATCATTCGGTCTCCATCACTACTTAATTAGAAACACCAACAAGAGTTCCCTGTGGATTTGACTCTGAACTCTAACTGGATTATTACAATAGCTTGACCGCCTGCACTTGGATGTACACATTTTGGATCAAATCATCCGACACAATTTTTTTTAATGCAACCGTGCAACTCAACTTGACCTAGGTCCAACCTTCTACACTCCACGCCTTAACCAAGAATGGTGTTTTATTCAAAAATTTGCACACACACCCACACTCATGTCATATGCTCACGAATGTGATGTTACCCGTGCATATGCAATGTAAATGTACAAATGCAATTATCAGCCTGTTCAATATGTCATGAGCACATTATGAGCAATTCAATATCCAACAACCTTTTCCATGGTAAATTACATCGTAAGTATATAAACATCATAAACAACCTCAATGTCAATATATCATATGCATATACCAACACCAACACCAACATCCAAGCATGTTATAACACAATCAATGCAAACAACACACTTAATGCACATAGACATTGCATCAAACACCTTCAAAGCATAAATGTTAACACATAACATGCCCAATCAATATATTTTTCAAGAAAACACAAACAAGTAATTTCTAAGTACCCAATTCATGCTAGAATTGATTTTAACTATTCTCAATACCAAAGCATGTTATAACATTTTCAATGAAACCATCATGCTACATCAACATAGGCATTTTATCAAACACCTTCAAGGAATCAAATCATGTAACACAAAATCATGCCCAATTATCACTTTTTTCATGAATTTATCGAACAAGAAAATTTTACAAACTTAATTCATGCAAGATTGGTTTAGCATATCTCCATACCCATTTCTCATAATCTAGTTACCCTAGGAGTATATCAAACAAGAAAATTCATCTAAAGTCATGCTACCCATATTTTATGGAACCCTAGTTAGAAAATATACCTAATTATAAAAAGAATTATATCTCTTGAAGCATAAAACAATGGTAAAAAACTCCCAAGACCCGAAACAAGCTCTAATCCTTGCTTCCTCCAAAATCTTATTTTTTGTTCTTCGTCAAAACTTTTGATTTTTGGTATGTAGGCGTAGCTCTCATTGTGTAAATGAACTTTGGTTCTTGACCCGAAGAATTTTGACCAACACAGAGTCATAGATCGCAGAGAGAAGCTGGAGAATTGTCTATTTTCCCTCTCTTCCTCCCTAATTTCGGAAATCTAATGTGCATGGGGATAAAATTTGATTTTCTCCCCTATTTATGCCCCTTATATTCTTGGCCCTCGATGCGCCACACATCCTTCATTCCCGAGTCCGATTTCATTCTGAAACAGTTAAATTTTGTATCGGTTCAAGTTTAAAATATTTTTAATTGAACTAGCTTTAAATTATTTTGCAATTTTTCAAAATTTAATTCCACATCTGGTATTTTGGTCACGTGATACCTAATCGCCTCATAAAATGTAAAAAATTCGGTTGTCTTGGTATCCAACAAAAATTTACTGAGTAACTAGATTTTGCGAGACGAATCCAACAGTAAGGTCCGTTTAGTCATCTGATTTCCAAAAAAATTGGGTTTTCAACCCGTACCGTAGTGGCTAACTACCATCCCCATAAAGGGTGAGTCATGCTCAATAGGGTATCTCCTAAAGAGACTACTCTCCAACCTAGAAGCTTATTAAGTGTTCACATGCAATTCATATGTAACAATCACTCCCTTCAAGAATATGCAATTCAACAATGGAATCCTCAATGTCATGCCATATGAGATGAGACGCACCCATGTAACTCAATCCGAGTCTTTACTAGCTCCCTCAACACATGCAATGTCATGCGTATGATATGTGCATTCCAAGCCCCCGTCATTGATGTTACACATCCAATGACCTTAAAATAAACCATATGTCTTTGTTAGGTATTTGAATTTTAGAATCACACCGCCGATTCCATACACTGTTACACGTTTTTTTGACTTACACTGTTCGAAGTGTATAAACCAGTAACCCGGTCTTGCACCCCAGGGAATATCTAGTCCCTCTTGCAATACCCGACACAAGTTTTTTTATGCAACCATGCAACTCAACTGGACCTAGGTCCAACCTTTTTGAGTCCATGCCTCAACCACCAAGAATGTTGTTTGATTAAAAAATATGCACACACCCACACACTCATGTCAAATGCCCACGAATGTGATGTTACTCATGCATATGCAATATAAATGTACAACTGCTATTCTCAACCATGTTCAATATGTCATGATCACATTATGAACAATTCAATATCTAACAACCATTTCCATGGTAAATTACATCATAAGCATATAACCACCATAAACAAGCTTAATGTCAATATAACACCAACTCACATGCAAGTTATAACACAATCAATTCAAATAACACAATCAACATAGGCATTTCATCAAACACCTTCAAGGCAAAAATGTAAACACAAGACATGCCCAATCAATACATTTTTAAGTTCCCAATTCATGTTAGAATTGATTTTAACTATTCTCAATACGCAAGCATGATATAACATTTTCAATAAAACTAACATGCTACATCAACACAGGCATTTTATCAAACATCTTCAAGGAACCAAATCATGTAACACAAAATCATGCCCAATTATCACATTTTTTATGGATTTTGCCAAACAAGTAAATTCTACAAACTCAATTCATGCAAGATTAGTTTAGCATATTTTCTATACCCATTTCTCATAATCTAGTTACACTAGGAGTATATCAAACAAGAGAATTCATCCCAATTCATGCTACCCATATCATATGGAACCCTATGTTGAAAATAAACTTAATTAAGAAAAGAACCCTACCTCTTGAAGCGTAAAATAACCCAAGACCCAAAACAAGCTTTAATCCTTACTTCCTCCAAATTGCTATTTTTTCTTCGTCAAAACCTTCAATTTTTGGTATGTAGGCATCGCCCTCGTTGTGTAGATGAACTTTGGTTCTAGGCCCGAAGAATTCCGACCAACGTAGAGTTGTAGATCGTATAGAGAAGTTGGAGAATCCTCTATTTTTGCTCTTTTCCTCTCTAATTTCAAAAATTTGATGGTTTTGGGGGAAAAAATCTGATTTTCTACCCTATTTATACCCCTTAGATTCTTGGTCCTCATTGTGCCAGACATCCTCCATTCCTGAGTCCGATTTTGTCCCGAAAAATTAAATTTCGTCTCAATTCAAGTTCAAAATATTTTATTTGAACTAGCTTTAAATTACTTTTCAATTTTTGACAATTTTGACATCTCTCTTTTAGGTCACGCAACACCCGATAGCCTTGTAAAACGCAAAAAAATCTAACTTTCTTGGAATTCAACAAAAATCGAATGGATACAAGATTCACGAAACGAATCCAACTATGAGGTCCTTTTCGTCATCTGAGTTCTTGAAAAATTTAGGTTTTTAGCCTATAAATTATTTTTTTCTCATTTTTCATAAAAATTCAAATTTACTCAAGTTTTACAAGGGGTGAATGCAAAATCTGAAAAATTTTGAATTTTTAAGAAAAAGAACAATACGGTAATTAACCGCTACGGTACAAGTTGAAAACCCAAACTTTTCTAAAACTTGGATGACATAACTGACCTCACCATTGGATTCATATCGCAAAATCTAGTTACTCAGTGAATTTTTGTTGAATTTTGAGATAGTTAGATTTTTTGCATTTTACGAGGCGATCGGGTGTGGTGTGAACAAATTAAAAATAAACACTATCAGGAATTAATTGCGAAAAGTGAAAAATAATTTAAATTTAGTTCAAGTAAAATACGTTGAAATTAAAATAGAACGAGATTTTATTGATTCGTGACGAAATGGGATCAATAAAAGACGTGTGGCGCATTGTGGGCCAAGCATCCAAGGGGTATAAAAAGGGAAAAATCTTATTTTTCCCCCAATTTTGGCTGCTGAATTTCATTGGAGAGAGAGAGAGGTTAGAAGAGAGAGAAAATCAAGGGTTTCTTCTTTTTCTTGCGATTTGGGGCCAATCTTTGGTTTTATTGCTTCGGGTCAAGAACTAAAGTTCATCTACTCGACAAATGCTACGTGTGCATACCAAAAATTAGGGATTTTGAAAGTCTCAAAGACAAAATTTTTGAAAATCAAGGTTTGAAGCTTGATTTGGGTTCTTGGGAGCTTTATACCACCTGTATCATGCTTCATGAGGTAGAGTTCTTCTCCTATCTAGGCTTATTTTCAAGGGTTCTTTGAAAGCCAGTACACCTAATTAGACTTAATTGTAAAAAAAGGCATAGAAAAAAATATTTTGGAAAAAAGTACATAGTGAGATACAAAGACGTAAGTGCCCATTTTATAAAATTTTCTTTCCTAAAAACTTTATCAAGGCACCGAAATTTAGGGTCATTTAATTCAAAATTTCTTATCTTTAATGCACCTGGATTCATGTGTATTTTTTTTAGAGAGTGGTTTTATTTAGGTATTAATTATTTACTACTACTAGTTTTATAGGAGAATTTTAATATTCTGTTTATTTTAGAATATATCTCTTGTTTGAATTTCAAAATTTGTTAATATCCGAACTCCATAATAGTGTAACAAATACACTATAACAAAAATAATATGCATTAGTTTTGTGCATGTGGTAATAAATTCAAAATAGATATGTACTGTTTTGAATGAAATTATATGAAAATATATGTTTGACAAAATGTAATAGTACAATATTTTGTGTAAATGGCTTTTTACATTGTTACACTATTCGGATATTAATATAATTTGAAAACAAAATCACTTTTCAAAAAAAAATATACGCATGAATCAAGTGAGGACATACAAATATGGAATATTAAAGTTCTCTCATGAAACTAGGAGATGTTTAATGTACCACTTTCCCAATTAAATACTCATGGATCAATGGAGGACAAAAAAGTTACAAAAAATTGGTAAAATTCAAATAATGTACTTAGAAACAAATAAGTATCAAAATTAAGGACATAATTACCCAATATTTTTTTTGTGCATTTTTTTATAAATTAGTATAATTTAGTATACCCCCTTCCAATTTCCCCTATTTTTAACCATGGGATTTGTATAAAATGGGTAGCATGACATGGCATGAAATCTCATCTAAATGTATTTCTAGTGTAGCTGGAGTATGGAAAATGATATAAGAATGTATAAAACCAATTTTTACATGAATTGGGTTTTGATGAAATTGGTTGTTTTGGCAATTTCATGAGAAATGTGATGATTAGGCATGCTACGTGTTTACAATTATACCTTGAAGGTGTTTGATAAAATGCCTATGTTATTTTTGCACGTTGGTTTCATTGAAAATGTTATAACATGCTTGGTGAAAATTGTGGAATATAATTATACGCTCATGATATAATTGACATTATGAAAATGTGGTATGTCATTCTACATTCATGATTTGATGAACATGACATTGGAATTGTTCATATTGTGCTCATAACATGTTGAAATTGATGTTGTAATTTCAATTAAAAACTTAGTTACATATAGCTATGAAATACAATTGTATAATATATTTTCATATGCACGGGTAGCATCACATTCGTGGGCATATGATATGAGCGTGGGTGTGTGTGCATGGTTTAGACCAAACACGATTCTTGGTGGATGATGTGTGGGCTCGAGAAAGTTGGATCATGGTTCGATTGAGTCTCACGGGTTTGCATTGGAAATAGGGTCGAGGTTAGCAAGAAGTGCTAAATTGTCCCACGAGTGCAAGACCCGAAAATTTGGAAATGCACTCTATTGGTATCAAGTCCACAAAGTGTGTTGGCATATACGGTGTAACGCCCCAAATACCACACTGGACGACATTACATTCTAAAACCATTTACATCATGAGAGCACTAAATAAATCCAGCCATAAGATAATTTTCCTTTCATCAACCATTGATATTTAAAACATCATCCCAAAAGAGTATGCCAAGCTATGACATTTACATCCCAAAAGAATTAAATTACACTTGCAGCGGAAACATAAAAATAATGTTAGACTTCACATTTACTCAAGGGGAATTTCCTAATCTAGCATCAAAATAAAGTGTCGCTCTAGGCGTCCCTCTCAGGATCTACGTTCCCTTCTATAGGAGTTTTCCAATGCACTCGCTCATCAATTCTAAGCTCCTCCTGTATGCAATAATCTAAAAATATTATTTGTAGGGGGTGAGCACTAAGCTCGGTAGCAACATTCCTCCCAAACTCAAAAAAGGTTTAAGAAAACACGTAAAATCGGTCGGTCTCATTTCACAAATATCGTATATCAATTTTGAAAAAAAACTGGAACATTTAAACAGATCTCACGTTTACAAAATAGCAAGAATTAAATGAAAGTAATAAAATACATTTCTCAACCATAATTCATGTCCAGTAGGTTCTTGTAGAAACCATTTTCACATCAACAAACAATAGTTAACAATCTCATGTATATTGGTTCATCCTCGTGCCATGTACGTTGATTGTTTCTCATGAATCTACCCAACGACTATACCTAGTTCACCAATTACAATCAAATCACAAGCACTTTGGAAAAGGTCGTCTACCATACCAATGGCAGTGACGAGTCCCTTCCCCGGAAAGGTATACCAACCTAGTTCGAACTCTAGTGAACGAAAGTGGTCGCATTACCAAATGACAACCCACTGCAAGTGTTAGGAAACTATCTCACCCCCACCGGGATAGACTAACCTCTAACACTCTAGGGCATTTTTCGAAGGCAATTCAAGTCCATCACAAAACCACACAATAAGGAAACCAACATATTCTCAATTTAACTAATAATTTCCAAAGTATTAACAAAATCCCCAAATTCATAATATGACGATTTCAATGACCAAATATGAAAAATACAAGAGATCACAACAAGATCATTTGATTACTCAACCCAAAGCTCTATAGTTTTGAAATCAATTATCAAGGAAGAATTTTAGAAGAAAATCCATCACTCTAAAAAAACTAGGGTTTTGAAATATAAAAAGAGATTTCATGGGTATTCAGCCCTAACTTTGATAAAAACATGTATTCTTTGTCCAAAAGACTAAGAGAGGATGATTTCATATCACATGTATAACATTTAAAGTAAAACATACCATATATACATAAGCCCTAACCTCAATGTAAGTAAAAGAGAAGAAATTTTCTACCTTGTGTTCTTGGAAGTTAGGTTTTGATGGACTACAAGGTACAAATCCCCTTAAAACTAGTGTTTTTCTCTTCCTTTCTTCCACTCTAGGGTTTTATAAGGTTAGAAGGGCCAAAATGGGGCTAAAGGAAGCGTCTCTAGGTATTTATAAGGCTAAAATGGACCCCAAATTGCGACATTAAACTGTTAGATCTCTTTTGGCCGTACCGATACCTGTACGTTGTACCGTTATGTCTAACTCTCTGAACCAAAGTGTAGAACACAGTATCAGTAAGGTTCAGTACTGGTACAGTTTTGCCCAGTTTTGCCTTTTCCTCCGTTTTTCATTTGCAATCCATCCTAAACCCTTCTAAAGCCAATCCAAACTTATACAACATACATTTGTACCCCATACATAGTTGATAGAAGTTCTTTTACAAATTATGTCATATATTCACTAGCTAAACCATTTTTAACTACTATTTTACAATATTTGTATTTCCTACGGTTGTAACTCATGGGTTTATTCCTACACCATTAAATATATCACATTACTATACAATGTATGATTATATTACTTTAACACGTGGGGGTTTACAATCCAACCCCCTTAAAGAAAGTTTCACCCTCGAAACTTACCTCAAGTAGCGAATAAGTGCGGGTACTTCTCTCGCATTTCCAGCTCCGGTTTCCAAGTAGCTTCTTCCACTCCATGGTGTTGCCACAAAACCTTCACTAGTCGGATGATTTTGTTGCAGAGCACCTTCTCCTTGGCATCGAGAATCTTCACCGGTTGTTCTTCATAGGTTGCTCCGTCTTGAATTTCAATATCTTCCAAGTCTACTACTGGCGTTGCATCCGATTGACACTTTTTCAACATCGACACATGGAATTTGTCGTGTACACCTGATAATTGAGCTGGTAACCGAAGTTGATACGCCACTTTACCCACCACCTTGATCAATTCGAAAGGTCCAATGTATCTTGGAGTTAATTTTTCCTTCTTGCCAAAACGAAACACTCGCTTCTTGAGTGAAACTTTGAGGAACACGTAGTCTCCCTCTTGGAACTCCAATGGCCTTCTTCTTCTATCCGCATAACTTTTTGTCGACTTTGTGCCATGCGTAGCCTCTTCCGGATGAGTTGAATTTTCTCAGTAGTCTCTCGAACAATCTCCGGTCCAAACAAACTACTCTTGCCGGCTTCCTACCAGCACGTCGGTGATCTACATGGCCTTCCATACAATGCCTAATACGGTGTCATCCCAATTCTTGTTTGATAGTTGTTGTTGTAGGCGAATTCCACCAATGGCAAATGATCACTCTAGCTTCCCTTGAAGTCCAACACGCAAGCTCGTAGCATATCTTCCAAAATCTGTATCACACTCTCGGACTAACCATCCATTTGGGGATGAAACGTTGTACTAAAATGTAACTCTGTCCCCATGGCTTGTTGTAGACTTTGCCAGAACCGCGCCACAAATCGAGAATCATGATCCGACACTATTGAAATCGAAACTCCATGCAATCGCATAATCTCATGGATGAAAAGCTTGCTAAAGGTCTCTAAGTTGTCTGTGGTCTTCATACTCAAGAAATGAGCAGACTTAGTGAGTCTATCCACGATGACCCATACGACATTATGTCCTCGCGATGTCCGTGGTAAACCCGACACGAAGTCCATGGTGACATGATCCCACTTCCACTCTGGGATAGACAAAGACTGTAGTAAGCCCCCTGGCTTTTGATGTTCGATCTTCACCTACTAGCATACCGCACGTCGTTCTATGAACCTTGCCACATCCTTTTTCATCCCCTTCCATGAATTCTAGCGCTTCATGTCCTATACATTTTTGTGCTACAGGGGTGGATAGCAAACTTAGAGTGATGACACTCTTCAAGTATCTCCTCCTTTAGGGACGAATCATCGGGAACGCATAGCTTCTCCCTATATCTCAATTCCCCTTTTCTCAAGGACCAACCCTCCATAGTTTCTCCATTCTCCAATTTAGCTCGAACCGACGCTAATTTAGGATCCACGCATTACAATTTCACAACCCTACGTTGGATAGTAGGTTGAGCTATAAGGTTGAACAAACATGGTCGTGCTCCATATTCTCTAACCCATAAATCATAATCTCCAAGGGTAACCTTCAACTTTCATTCACTTATGGAAACATTGAGTTCACCCCGAGACTTTCTGCTAAGTGCATCGACAACTACATTCGCCTTCCCGGGATGGTAGTTGAGTGTGAAATCGTAGTCTTCCAGATACTCAATCTACCTTCTTTGTCGAAGATTCAATTTCTTCTGTGTGAACACATACTTGAGGTTCTTGTGGTCAGAGAATACTTGAAACTTTTCCCATACAAGTAACACCTCCATAACTTGAGAGTAAAAACCACAGCGGCCAACTCCAAGTCATGAGTGGGATAATTCTGTTCATGAACTTTTAGTTTTCTCGAACCATAAGCAATTACCTTGCCTCCCTGCATTAGCACACATCCCAAGCCTCGTAACGAAGCATCGGTGTACACATTGTATCCCTCCCCACTATTTGGAATAATGAGGACAGGTGTCATTGTCAACCTTTCCTTCAAGGTGCGAAAGGCACGTTTACACTCTTGAGCCCACAAGAATTTCCCCCTTTCTTCGTAAAGCGAGTCATCGGCATCGCAAGCTTGGAGAATCACTCCACGAACCTCCGATAGTAGCCTGCTAAGCCTAGAAAACTACGCACTTCGGTCACATTCTACGCACCCCGAGACTTACTACTTCAACCTTTGAGGGGTCAACGACTACCCCTTGTTCGGACACAACATGACCAAGGAATTTCACTTCCTTCATCCAAAATTCGCACTTACTTATCTTCGCATATAACTTATGCTCCCTCAAGGTCAAAAGCACAATCATGAGATGGCGTTCATGTTCCTCGTGAGTACGGGAATAGATTAGTATGTCATCAATGAACACAATGACAAACTGATCTAAGTATGGTCGGAATACCCTGTGCATCAAATCCATGACGGCTACGGGTGCGTTAGTCAATCCGAATGGCATCACCGTATATTCAAAATGACCATACCGGGTACAAAAAGTAGTTATATGAATATCCTCTTCCTTGATCCGCAATTGATGGTACCCTTTGCACAGGTTAATCTTGGTGTAATACTTAGAAACCCTCAATTGATCGAATGAGTCATCAATCCTTGGTAACGGATATTGATTCTTCACTGTCACCCGATTCAAACTTCGGTAATCTGTGTATAACCGAAAGGTCTCATCATGTTTCTTCACAAAGAGGACCGGGACTCCCGAAGGTGAAGTGCTTAAACGGATAAACCCAATGGCCAACAATTAATCCAACTGCTTCCTTAACTCCTTCAACTCCAAATGTGCTATTCGATAGAGAGCAATTGATATGGGTTTGGTTCCCAGATAGAGATCAATCTTAAATTCAATCTCTCTCTGTGGGGGCAACCCTGATAATTCATCTGGGAAGACATCCAAAAAATTTGATACTATCAACACCACGTCTATATGGGATTTGTCCCGTTCATCTCCCATTAAACTGGCTAAGAAACTCAACTGGCTCCCCGTCTTTTGCTTTGTAGAATCTACTACCTGTAGTAGGGAATGGATGGGAAGAATTACGATCATTCATGAACATAAAGACTACGCCAATGCAAAGGACACATCCTCTACACACCCTAGTGGTGTCCAACCGTTCTCCCGTCGGCATATCAATACTCAGAGTATGTTCTAGCTTCTCGAAATCCAATCCCAAATTAATAGCATGCGCAATACAGATAAAAGAATGAGTCGCATCGGGATCAAATAAAATTTGGGCCCAACAATTGTAGAGAAGAACGATACCTTCCACAATGGCATTGGAGGCATCTTCCTCCGATTGGGTCAAAGCAAATAACCTTCCTTGATTGGTGCCGCCTGGAGCTTGAGCTTGTAACGGTCTCTGTCGTTGTAATGGCCGATTTGTGGTCACTTGTCCTGTCGCTTGGTTAGCCCTTGGTGGAAGCGATGGATAGTTGTGTCTAAAGTGCCCTACCCCTCCACATGCAAAACACTGACGGGGGTCAGTGTTTGTTCTAGTTTGAGTAGCCCCCTCTCCTCGAACGACCTGAGGTCTTTGTCCCACTGCTGGATCAGGGCGACAACAAGGTGCCGCCCTTTGCACTTTACTGCTACTAGCACCAGTCCGGATCGGACCTCCCCTCATGTAGTTTTGTCGTCGTTGAGAGTCGTCGATGTCCTTCTCCACTGAGGCAGCTCTGTCAACAATATCCCCATAATCCTGAATTTTTAGAGCCACCAACTTCTCTCGAATGATCGGCCTCAATCCCTACTCAAACTGCTTGGCCTTGTTGGCCTCAGTGGATATAAACTCCATAGCATAACGGGATAGCTCCTCAAACCTTCTCTCGTACTCAGGCGTAGTCAGGCTACCTTGTCGTAGGGCAAGAAAATCGGTCTTCGTTCTGTCTCTGACTGATTCTGGAAAGTACTTGTCTTGAAAGACTTGATCAAACTCCTCCCAAGTAAGAGCATATGTATTCCTTCTTCTTTTTACGGATTCCCACCAATGATCGGCCTTCCCCTCTAATAGATAAACCGACCCGAAGATCCTCAGCTACCCTCATACCATCACAAATCTTCTTAACCCAGTGGATCCATTTATCCTCATCCAAGGGGTCAGAGCTTCCTTAGAAAGTAGGTGGGTATTGGCGTAGCAATTCTTGAAGGACTACCATCCTCCAATTCTCATTCCCATTGCCCGGTACTTGGGCTAATGGATGAGCCCCACCATTGTGGTTGTTGTTCCCATTTTGGTGTTGTACCAAAGTGATGAGCTCCCTCAAGCATTGATATATGCCTTGCATGGCATTGAGAGGTGGTGGTGGCGGTGGTCCTTGGCCTCCACGATCATGCCCACGTCCACGTACATTTCTGTCGTCCATCCTGCTCATCAATTCACAATTTAGTTTCATTGATGTACAAGATATCCTAAGTATTACTTTTATCTAAAGCATATGGTTCATCTAAAACTAGACCCACAATTTCCTTCACCCTAATCTTATATCTCTAGTGGTGATCCATAACCTACAGCTCTCATGTAAGACCTAAAGCCTAGGCTCTGATACCAAAATCTGTAACGCCCCAAATACCACCCTGGACGACATTACATTCTAAAACCATTTACATCACGAGAGCACTAAATAAATCCATCCATGGGAAAGTTTTTCATTCATCAACCATTGATATTTAAAACATCATCCCAAAAGAATATGTCAAGCTATGGCATTTACATCCCAAAAGAATTAAATTACACTTGCAGTGGAAACATAAAAATAATGTTAGACTTTACATTTCCTCAAGGGGAATTTCCTAGTCTAGCAACAAAATAAAGTGTCAGTCTAGGCGTCCTCATCGGGATCTACGTTCCCTTCTATGGGAGCTTCCCAATACACTCGCCCATCAACTCCAAGCTCCTCCTCTAGGCAATAATCTGAAAATATTATTTATAGGGGGTGAGCACTAAGCTCCGTAGCAACATTCCTCCCAAACTCGAACAAGGTTTAAGAAAATATGTAACATCGGTCGGTCTCATTTTCCAAATATCATACATCAATTTTGAAATAAAACCGGGACATTTAAATAGATTTCAAGTTTACAAAATAGCAAGAATTAAATGAAAGTAATAAAATACATTTTTCAACCATAAATCATGTCCAATAGGTTCTTGTAGACACCATTTCCACATCAAAAAACAATAGTTAACAATCTAATGTATATTGGTTCATCCTCGTGCCATGTACGTTGATTGTTTTTCATGAACCTTCCCAACAACTATACCTAGTTCACCAATCACAATCAAATCACAAGCACTTTGAAAAAGAGCATCTACCATACCAATGGCAGTGACGAGTCCCTTCCCCGGAAAGGTATACCAACCTAGTTCGAACTCTAGTGAACGATAGTGATCGCAGTACCAAATGACAATCTACTACAAGTGTTAGGAAACCATCTCACCCCCACTGGGATAGACTAACCTCTAACACTCTAAGGCATTTCTCGAAGGCAATTCAAGTCCATCACAACAACCATACAATAAGAAAACCAACATATTTACAATTTAACTAACAATATTCAAAGTATTAACAAAATTCCCAAATTTATCATATGACGATTTCAATGACCAAATATGAAAAATACAAGAGATCACAACAACATCATTTGATTACTCAACCCAAAGCTCTATAGTTTTGAAATAATTATCAAGGAAGAATTTTAGATAAAAATCCATCACTCTCTAAAAACTAGGGTTTTGAAATACAAAAAGAGATTTCATGGGTATTCAACTCTAACTTTGATAAAAACACGTATTATTTGTCAAAAAGAGTAAGAGAGGGTGATTTCATATCATATGTATAACATTTAAAGAAAAACATACCATATATACATAAGCCCTAACCTCAATGTAAGTGAAAGAGAAGAAATCCCCTACCTTGTGTTCTTGGAAGTTAGGTTTTGATGGAGTCCAAGGTACAAATCCCCTCAAAACTAGTGTTTTTCTCTTCCATTCTTCCTCTCTAGGGTTTTCTAAGGTTAGAAGGGCTGAAATGGGGCTAAAGGAGGCGTCTATAGGTATTTATAAGGCTAAAATGGACCCCAAATTGCAACTTTAAATTGTCAGACCTCTTTCGGCTATACCGATACACAGTATTGGTACGATACAGTACCAATACGCTGTACCGGTACGTCTAACTCTCTGGACCAAAGTGTTCCGGAATACAGTACCGGTATGGTTTTGCCCAGTTTTGCCTTTTTTCTCCGATTTTCATTTCCAATCCATCCTAAATCCTTCCAAAGCTAACCCAAACTTACACAACATACATTTGAACCGCACACATAGTTGATAGAAGTTATTTTACAAATTATGTCATATATTCACTAGCTAAACCAACTATAACTATTAGTTTACAATATTAGTATTTCCTATGGTTATAACTCATGGGCTTCATTCCTACACCATTACATATATCACATTACTACATAATGTATGATTATATTACTTTAACATGTGGGGGTTTACATACGAAGCCGTTGGTGGAAGTCCAAAAATGTCTTGTCGATTGGGTGGCCGTTGGTGGAATTCCATAAATTTCCACCCTAAGAAAGACCTCGGATTTATAAATGGTCATTGGGTGTGTAACATCAATGGCGGGGGCTTGGAATGTCCGAATTCATATTCATGGCATTGCATGTCTTATGGGAGCCGATGAAGGTTCGGGTCACATTGAATGTGTGAGTCTCAATTCATAAAATGACATGGCATAGAGAATTCCATTATGAATTGTATATTCTTAAATGGAATGTTTGTTTCATAATAATATTGCATGTGAGCATTTCACATGCATCTTCGTTGGAGAGTGGCCTCTTTAGGAGATATCCTATTAAGCGTGGCTCACCCTTTATGGGGACAATATTTCAGGTGCGGGACAAGTGCCAGTGGATGGCTCTCACTTAGGCTCTCACTGATGAAGAAAGTTGAGTTGTGGCTTTAAATCACATTTTTTGTAAAACAAGTTTGTAATTAGTCTTTGGACATGTAATATTGTATAAGGAATCATAAAATGAACTCATATGAACTACATTTTGTGTAAAAAATTAAGTTATATGAGTTTGGGTGGATGTTGTATGAGATTGGATGAGTTGGAATTGAAGAGGGATTGAATTGGGGGCCAACTAGGCTCTTCAACTGGTAGAAAGTTGATTATCTACTAGTAGAAGCATTCCAGAGCTCTTTTACTGGTAGAACGTTGATTATCTACTAGTAGAAGAATTCCAGAGAGCTCTTCTACCGATAGGACGTTGATTACCTATTGGGAGGTCCTCTTAAATTTTTAAAAATTTAAAATAATTTGGTCAAACCTTTGGGCATTGAGTCCTTTTATTCAAAGGATGTAACTGGAGTAATATTAAGGACAAATTGATGTATATTGGACCTTGGAATGGTCAAGTGATAGAGATGTACACATGTTATGCGTTTGGGAGTGCCTAGTACTAGGGAGATTCTGCCCAAACTCTGTGTTGTTTATTATCTTGGTGAAGGGGATGTTATGCCTTGATATTGAGTAATGCAGAATTCACGGGTACTTCCGCGAGTTGATGGGTGATTAACGGGTTGATAAAGGACCCCTTATTTTAGGGGCATCACACGAAAAAATTGACCAAAAAAGGAAAATATCAACTACAAACCTACAAATACAATCATAGAACACAACAACGAATAGTCTAGAGAGAGGGAGAGAGAGAGAGGATTATGAAGTACTTGTGTCAACTGTCAAGCGAAGGAAATATAGAGACTGGAGCAAAATCGTAAACCTTTTTCGATTCAAGCTAGGACATGAGGCAATGACTTTGAGAAAGATGGCCATGAAGTATGAAAAAAATTGACACGATGGTGGTGATGACTCCTGAGCTAAGACTATCTAGAGACAAAGAGTCTAAGAGGGAGATAGGATGATTGCTGAGATAAGAGATTTTGTTGAGAGAGCATATAGCGATCAGGGCAAAAATGTCAATAATCTTAGGGTGTGTTTTGGTAGCGAGTTAAGGTGCGATAAAATCCATAAGGATAGGGTAATAAGGCAATGGGCCCCATAAATCCTTTGTTTGGGAAGCCAAAATTGATCCAGGATATAAATCCCGGATCTATCCTTCACCCAGATACTACAGTGCATTTTTAACCTGCTACATGAGTTAAAATTAACCCACCTCCATCATGGGCTTCAATCCTGGCCGACGGGTTATGAAGGGGTCATGACATATTTACCCACCTTTATCTCTACCTAGGTTGAGAGCTAAAGTGAGGGCAACGAA
>CM042194.1:13360126-13382300 GCA_023539305.1 Ilex asprella | reverse complement strand
AAGAAAGTTATTGAAATTAATTAGCGAGGTATATACTAAAACATTCTATTCACCGCTTAGTCGGTATATATGTGTTGGCATATAAGAATGTATAAGAGCATCTCCAAAAGAGTAGCTAAAGGATCCAAAAACTTCAAAATTTAAGTATTTTATCATAAAATTTCACTCCAATAGAACATCTTCAAATCATCTAAAATAATATTTTGATATAGTTAGAAATATGTATAAATATTTTATAATATTTTTTCTTTCTTCCTTTCCTTATCTCTATTTTTTCTCTTATCCCTCTCACTATTCCCAAAGAAAAATTATACAAAAAGAATTAGAAATAATATTTAAAGAAAGTAGTTAAAATATAAAAAATCTGTTTGAATGTGTGTTGAAAAAGTGATTAGCTAAAATAGAAAATATTTCTCTTTGAGTAGCTAAACTAACTTATACTGTTGGAGATGTTCTAAGAAATGATTCAAAATGATGAGAAATTCAAAACTATTGTCCTTTGATTTGACAAAGTCTTAATTTTGTAGGAACAACAACTTTCTTAGCAATTTCTTCTACATATATCCATCAAATATGGAAGCTCCTCATGCCAGGTAGTACATCTCTCCCATATGGAAAACAGAAAAAACATATAAACTTACTTTATAAAAAAAATTTGGGATTTAATCAATATAGTCAAAGAAGTGTATTTTAGCAGGGTAGTTTATTTCATTCCTCTCTCTCTCTCTCTCTCTCTCTTGGTGCTAGGTAATGGGTTTCCGATTTTACAAGTCTAGTAATATCTTTATTAAGGATCATCTTATTTTCCTCCAGATTCCTTGATTGAGGTTGAAAATCAAAAGATAAAGGAAAACAAAATGGCTTTGGAGAAACTCTACCATGGAAATCTGTATATACAACTGACATGAAAATGTCCATCTACAACCATGAAAATAAAGAAGAAAATTATTGTGCAAAAAACTTGTTGTAGGGAAAAACGGAGGATGACATCTTAGACTCCTATTTCTTTTTTTTGAAGTGTCAAGGTTGTATTTGGAAGTAAATGGGTAATTGTCTAACAAAAAGGGTAAAATAGTCAATTGACTTGCCTGACATCTTGTCTTCAGTTTTTCTCCCCATTTCCCACCCAAAAATGGGAGAGAGATTTTGGTGGGCGCCTGGGAAGAGGAATACTCCCTAATTTCCATTCCCTCCCTTTTCCTTTTAATCCAAACAATGGAAATTCTTTCCTTCCCTCTCACTTTCCTACCTTCATTTTCCATCCTCCCAACTTTCATTCATACCAAAAGAGTGTTAAGGTCCGATTCACTGGGTTAACCACTTGAGTTGGGTTGGATTTTTAAAACACTATTTTTCAAAAGCTAGCTTTTGATTTTATTGAAACGATTATGATTTGGCCATGTGACCACATTTTGCCTCCATCCATTGCCCTACTTAGGCTACTAATATTATACAAATCATATTTCTTACGATGTAAACATTGCATCAATGAACTCTGTATTTAAAAGCCTAAAGACTTTTTTAATGTTTATCTTCCTTTGCGACAATGTTTCAGTAATTGTATTTATACAAGTCCGTTTCTTCTAAGCTTATGCTTTTCTTATATTTCCCATAACACCAACCAAAGAATCCTAATAGATGGAAACAATACCTATGTTATTCAATTGTAGAGGATATTGATTCTCATTTGTCAAATCTCCAGAAAAGCTTTAACATGGTAGTCCCACTACAATCTCAGCGATCTTTTTAGATCTTGACTTCGGACATGTGTCCTTGACTTCAAGGGCATTTGGGAGGATCATTTGCCCTTAGTGGAATTTGCCTATAACAACATTTATCAGGCGAGTATTCAGATGGTGCCCTACGAGGCCTCATATAGGAGACCATCCATTCTCTGATTTGATGGACAGAGGTGGGAGAAGGACCTTCGATGGATCCAGACATGATTAAGGACACCTATGAGAAGGTTTCCATTATATGGAAGCATATTCTCACGGCTGAAAGCCGACAAAAGAGCTATGATGACTAGTGGCGAAAACCTCTTGTGTTTGAGATGAGTGATCATGTCTTCTTGAAGGTTATTCCTAAGATAGGAATGACCTAGTTTGGAAAGAGAGGCAAGTTGTCGCTGAAATATATTGGGTCTTTTGAGGTACTTGAGAGAATCGGGGCAGTTACTTATCGATTGGTGTTATCACCACATCTATCAAGTGTTCACATTGTGTTCCATTTCTCCATGTTTTGAAAGTACACTTAAGATCTTACCCATGTGGTGGATTGGGGTGAATTGTTGGTTGATACAAGTGGAACCTTCGAAAAAGGACTAGTTCATAATTTGGAAAGCCAAGAGCAGGTTTTAAAGGGCAAGACTATGAGGCAGGTTAAAGTGTTGTGGCATCATTGGGGTGTCGAGGAGACTACATGGGAATGTGAGAACACTATACGAGCTACCTATCCATTTCTATTCGAAGATGGAGGTAAAATTTAATTTTCATGATTACATGTGCATTCATTTCATGTGTTGCATAAGTTTTTAATTTAGAGGATGAAATTTTCTTTTGGGGGAAGAATGTCAAACCCAAAAAATTTAATAAATTGATTAAATGGGTAATACAATAATTAGGCTACTTAAGTAAGATTGAAAATCTAAAATTTTATAGAACTTTGATGACGAAACGGACCTCACCATTGGACTCGTCTCACAAAAATGAATTGAGCGTACAAAATTCATTAAATTCTGAGATAGTCAAAATTTTTACATATTACGAGACAAAATACACGATCAAGTGATATGCGATTGCAATTCTAGCAATTTTGGATTTTATATGCGGGATCCAAAATATAACTAAAAGGCAATCCAACAAATCTTATCCACTACGACACATGGCACAATTTATTTGAGCATGGGAAATTTCAAACTAATAGGAATGTGACATGTGGCACCTTCTACATCAAGTATAAAAAGGGAACAAAAAGAGTGAAAGACCAAAGTCTTCCATCCATTTTCTTGGATTAAAATCGTTTGAGAAAGAGAGAGAAAGCTCTTAGACTTCGTCTTCTTCTCCAAATATTTCAAGATCCAACCATTGGATCATCGAACACAATGAATATGAGTTATTCTACTCGACGAGGGCTACGCATTAATGTCAATCTCACTTAATTTCCATAATTTTCAAAAATCTAGGGTTTTGAGGAGCTTATTTTGGGCATTCTAAAGGGATTCTTAACTTAGCTCATGCTACAAGAGGTAAGGGTTTCCTCATATTTATGATTACTTTTAATTCTAAGCATATATAGGATATGGGTAGGTTTTTATGTAGAATAATTACATATCTATCTACTAACTAGTGTAGCTAGTGGGATACTTTATGAATCGATGAGAATGCTAGACCAATTCCTATTTTATTTGAGTGTTGAACATGTCAAATATGTGTGATATGATTGGGCTAATAATGTGTTTACATTTACGCTCTCTAGGTGTGTGATAAAATGCCTAAGTGTTTTCAAGATGGTAATTGAGTCAATTAATTCTTATAGCATGCTTGGTGATATGTTAGAATGTTTACTATGTTCCTAATGATATAGTTGACAATTGTGTTTCCATTTAAATTCCAATTGTACATTACATTGCACATGCATGGGCTAACCCTATATTCTTAGAACATATCATTATTGTCCATGGGTTTAATTAATCACCACATAGGTGAGTGGATGGGTGGGGCCTAGGAGGATTGGACCAATGTCTAATTGAGCCTCACAAGATATTGCATGAAAATGTGTTGGTGTATTGCAACAAAGACTAGATTTTTCCTCAAGTACAAGACCCAATTTTTTGTTTATACGCTTTTTGGTGGTGTAATGAGTACATAAAAGTGTGGCAGCGTAACACGAAGCCTGAGGTAGGATGTCCTCGAGATCCATTATCAGTTTGGTAGTCCACTAGTGGTAGTCCGTTAGTTGAAGTCCATAAAAGTACCTACCCCATAAAGACTTATAAATAAATAAATAGTCATTGGATGTGTATAACTCAAGGTCGGGTGCTTGGAAGGTCAAGTTCATGACATGGCATTACATCATGTGTCATACATGAGAACCCAGGAGTGGGTTCAGTGTAGGATATGCATTCATGAAACATCATTTACGGTTGGCATGCTTAGTAACATTTAAATCTGACTTGTGTTACTACTTGGTGTGTTAAACGTTTATTCATATCAAATACATTGAGTTGGGAGGTATTCTCTATAGAAGATACCCTTACTGGGCTTCGGCTCATCTCGTGGTGGAAATATTTTTTAGGTACTCACGCTTTCACAGATAGCCCTCACATGGCTCTAATTGATTACAAAGTCGAATTTTGGGTTTTCATTCTGGATGTATAGATGCTTAGGTCCCATTGTATCCACTTTAGTCTTGTATTTTGGTTATGCAAAAACTTGTATACTCTTTTAGGTAAAGGCTTGTATATCGAGGAACCATGTGTATCTATTCTTATGAGAAATGTATTTTTTTTATATTTAGGACTCGTTAATTATTGTTTAATACTTGAAAATGCTTAAATGTTTGATTTGACCTTGGAATGTTTTTTGTGTTAGTCTAGAGCACAAGTTAAGTTGGGGTGGAGCTCCCCATATAAAGGAGAGTCGACCAAAATTACATTGGGGATTGGTCCGTCAGGATCAATGCTTTGGTTTAATTAATAAGGCTTAACGATTATTTAGAGCCCTCGTGATTTGGGGTGTCACATGTACAAAAACTAGAAATTATGGATTTAATAATGTAAACTCTATATTGCAACACTATATTGCTACATTATTAAACTCTATATTGCAGCATTGCATTGTTACATTTTTAAGTTAACGCATTGACTGTAAAACCACTTGTATTTAGGCATTGATTTATAAGTTATTTGCCACATAGTATTTCTACACTTTAAAAGTAAATTTTCTAATTAACACTATGTTGACAAACTTTGAAATCATACATCCTATATTTTGACTCACTATCTGATTTTGTCTTTATTGTAATCAACACTTTGTTGATACACTTTGAGTGTACACTTTTTGATAAAATGATTTACATGCAGTTAACATATCTTCTAACAATTTTTAGAATGTGATCATTGTGCATATATGAATCATTACTCAGTTATGGCTAGAAAAAGAAAGTCATCTAAAAACAAATACGAAGTGTGGGGCCATCAACTGCGAAAGATGGTGTCAAATATAACAAACAATTTAAAAACCCAATGGACTAAGTGAAAGATGATCTGAAGTACAAATCCAACTTGTTTTCCATTATTAGAGCAACAAATAATATTAAGTTAAGAGAAGAACACAAGATAATGTTGAAAAAAACACCATTCTGGTTACTTGTTCAAAGTGTTATTGATAATAAAGTGAACAAGACATTGTGTAAAAAGAGTGATACCAACATCCTTGATGTTATATTATGCTTCAATGTCGAGACCTATAACTTTCATATAGGAGGGGAAGAAATTAAATTGCGAAGAAGTGATGTGAAAATCATATTTGGGATTGAAGATGAGTGTGGACCAATAGATGCATCCATTCATGGGAAAGAGAATACATCGTTTGAGAAACGTAGATTCAAGGAAGAAATCAGGTTTAGTTCAACATTGATAAAGACTAAATTGTTGCAAGTTGTAAATGGTACAACCCAAGATGATTTTGCTGATGTTGCAAGGCCACTATGTCTATTCCTACTGGTTTCTCTTTTCTTCAGCCACACTAGGACCACTCTAGGATGGGGCTATGTTGCTTACATTAAGGACTTGGATGAGATGAAGAATTAAGATTCGTCACGAGCAATCCACAAAGCACTAATCTCATCACTTAAAAAAAGAGGGATACATTAACAGCTATTACTGGATACATACTATTGTTATTGGTAAGTTATTTGTAGCCACATTACATTTCACTTTTTTCAATATTTTAATAAATGAACCTAATCATGTTGCTTCTAATTAAATTGTATGCTTATGTAGTTTTGGCTTTGTGAACACAACAATTATCCACACTAAGAAGTCAAAAAAAACCCAAGATTTGTGAATTAATTCTTACTCAAGCCAATTAATGAAAAATTATCATGTCTGGTTTCTTCGGGGATTGGAATGCCTGAATTCTTACGCATGACATTGTATGTGTTATAGGAGCCGTTGAAGGCTCAGATTGCATTGTGTGTATATGTCTCATCACATAACATGGCAAGACATTATGACATTCATTTTTGATGCAGTATATTCTTGGATGAATGCTTGTTTGATTGATGAATTGCATGTGATCATCTCATATGCATCTAGGTTAGGGAGTAGCCACTTTAGGAGATACCCTAATGAGCGTGGCTCACCCTTTATGGGAACATCATTTCAGGTGCGGGACAAACGCCAGTGGATGGCACTCACTTGGGCCCTCATTGATGAAGAAAGTCGAGATGTGGTTTTGAATTACATTTTGTAAAACAAGTGTGTAATTGACATATAATATGGCGTAAAGGATCATAAAACGAACACGTATGAGTTATATTTTTTATAAAATTTGATGTTATATGAGTTTGGGTGGATGTTGCATGAGATTGGATGAGTTCGATTTGAAAAAGGATTGAATTGGGGGTAGACTAGGCTCTTCTACCAGTAGAATGTTGAGTATCTACCGGTAGAAAGATTCCAGAGAGCTCTTTTACTGGTAAGACGTGGATTACTTGCCGGTAGGTCCTCTTAAATTTTCATAAATTTAAAATAATCTTGTTAAGCCTTCGGGCCTTGACTTCTTTTGTTCAAAGGAGGCCAATTGATGTATACTGGACCTTGGAATTGTTAAGTAATTGAAATGTACACATGTTATGCATTTGGGAGTGGCTAGTATAAGGGAGACTCTGCCCAAACTCTGTGTTGTCTATGATCCTGGTGAAAGGGATATTATGTCATGGTGTCGGGTTATACGACAATCACGGGTACCTCTAGGAGTTGATGGGTGATTAACGGGTTGACAAAGGACCTCCGGTTTTAAGGGAGTCACAGCTTGGTATTATAGCCTCGGTTCTCGATTTACCTAAAGCTTTTAGGGCATGGGTCTAGGTCATTGCATCCATTGTGCGTTACATGTTATGTGCTCTAAATGCTATCTATTATGTGTTATGTGAACAATATGCACGATTAAATGTATATGGAAAAGAGACAGTAGGGTGGCACACCCTTTACTAGTGATATAGTGAGAGAAATCTCAATGTTTTAACTTGATCCCTACGTTAGGATACTAAGTTAGTACTTTATTTCTATTTGAGATGTGTGTAGATAAAAAATAGAGGAAGTGGACACTAGAACGATCGAGGAGGTAGGCAGAACAACAACCAACCACCACAGGTCTTCGAGCAACAAGCCTTCATGGAGGCTATAGGCACAATGGCGACTACCTTTGCACAAGCTAGAGTAAATGTGGGACAACGAGGCTCAAATAACCTCCAAAATTTTAAGGCACACAAGCCACCAACTTTTATGGGAGGGGAAGATCCGATGGTGGCCGACCATTAGTTCCAACAAGTAGATAATATCTTAGAGGCTATGGAGATCACGTCTGATCCCATTAAGATAAGGCTAACTGCATTACAGCTTGAATGAGAGGCCCATTTATGGTGGGATTGGGCAAAGGCATTGAAGAACATAGAGGCAAAGACATGGGGAGAGTTCTGAGGGCTCTTCATGGCAAAATACTTTGCATAGGCTAATCGACAAGCAAAAGCTTGAGAATTCTTAGATTTGAAACAATGGACCATGATAGTGATGGAATAAGTGGCTAAGTTCACCGAGTTAGCCTGTTTTTCCAATGATTATGTGGCCACAGACTTAGCCAAAGTGAGAAGGTTCAAGAACTTTTTGAAGTTGTCTATCCAGGGGAAGATTATGGGCCACTGCTTACAAGATTTGGACTCAATGGTTGTGACTACTATGGCCATTTAGAGAGAGGTGAAAGATGCAAGAGGCATCCGAGAGGAGGGTGCTAAGGATAAGAAAAATGAGGGTCAATCCTCTTCTTCTAGTTCGAGGAAGAAGCAAAGGACTTCTACCCTACAAGGGTTTCAAGGACAGGGTCGCAACTACCAAGGCCAAGGAAAAGGTCAATCCTCCCAAGGCGGAAGAAACTTCAAGACTTCCTTCCAGGCAAGCCAGATGACTTGTTTCATATACTACCAACGAGGTCACATGAAGTGGGATTGCCCTCAGAGGTAGGGATCCTAGAGCTATGGGGCATCTCTGTCCCAGTCATCGGTGGGACATCCGCAGACTTTCTTCGTTCTTCCCTTCCCCACCTTGGACTAGGGAAACCAGTTTCAATTCCAGGGCCAAATAGGCTAGGTCATAGGCCAAGGCCGAGGAAAGGGCTTATAGGCCAGGACTTTGGGGACCTAGGGGCAAGTCTATGCCATCATACCTCAGACTGAGCCAGTGGATCATTCGGTTATTAAGGGTACATTTCTACTATCTCGCTTATGGGTAAGGGTATTATTTGACTTTGGTGCATCGCATTCATTTTTTTTTGCATCATGTGTAAGGGATTTAAGCTTAGAGGTTGAGACCTTAGAAGAGCTATTGCATGTGAGTTCTCCCCTAGGAGCTAGGGTATGTATTAATAAGATATATCGGGGTTGTTAGCTAGAGATCTTAGGGATTCTACTCACCGTGGACCTTAGGATCATGGACATGTCAGAATTTGATGTCATCCTTGGGATGGATTTGTTCACAGCACACCAAGTCATCATCGATTGTGATTAGTAGAGGGTCACTGACTACACACCAGAGGGTGTTTGTTTCAAGTTTCAAGGGGAAAATTATAATGTTTTACTCCAAGTAGTATATGATTCCCATTGGAATGGGCAGTTGATGTGTTGCCTTACTAGCCTTACCCTGGAGAACGAGGTGAGATAGAAGTTGGGACTACCTCGGGTGGTTTGCGAGTATGTTGATGTTTTTTTCGACGAGTTACCGGGATTACCTCCACATCGGGATGTAGACTTCACCATCAAGTTGTAACACAATGCATCCCCGATTTCAATGACTCCGCATAGAATGACACCTGCAGAGTTACAAAAACTCAAGGTCTAGTTGCAAGAATTATTGGACATGGTTTTTGTAACACCCCAAAACACATCCTGGACAGCATTACATTCTAAACACCATTCGCTGCATGAGAGTACTAACATAATTCATCAATAAATAAGATTTCATAAAGTTATCCATAGAATTTATATCATTATCCCAAAAGAATAGACCCATCTTGGCCTTTACATATCAAAAGTTAACTAATGTAGCGCAGCGGAATATAACAAAATATAAACTAAACTTTACATTGTTTCAAAAGAATATCCTAGTCTAGTACAAAAGGATGTGTTGCTCTAAGCGTCCACCTCAGGATCCACCTCCCCGTCTAGCGGAGTCTCCTAGTGTACGGGCTCCTCGACTTCCAACTCCTCATCTAGTACATGATCTGAAAATATGTAATTTGTAGGGGATGAGCACGAAGCTCTAAAGCAAAATCTTCCCAAGCTCAAACAAGATTTATAAAAACATATAAAATGGTCGGTATTATTTCACAAATAGCATATATAATGCTTGAAGTAAAACAAAGACATTTAACAATGGATCTCAACTTTAAGTAGCAATAGTAATAGAAATAAACAATAACAACCAATTCCCATAAATATCCATTTCTAAAATATCAACCATTTCCCAACACATGATATAATATTGTTCTCTTGGGAATGAGCATCCTTACAAGGAACCTCTCACCCTCAAGGTTTGGGTTTCTCAAGCATCCTTACAAGGAACCTCTTGAGAAGGTCACATATTATCCTCTCTTGGCATGAGCATCCTTACAAGAAACCTCTCACCCTCAAGGTTTGGGTTTCTTAAGCATCCTTACAAGGAACCTCTTGAGAAGGCCACATATTATCCTCTCTTGGCATGAGCATCCTTACAAGGAACCTGTCACCCTCAAGGTTTGGATTTCTCAAGTATCCTTACAAGGAACCTCTTGAGAAGGCCACATGTTGCCCTCTCTTGGCATGAGCATCCTTACAAGGAACCTCTCACCCTCAAGGTTTGGGTTTCTCAAGCATCCTTACAAGGAACCTCTTAAGAAGGCCACATATTGTCCTCTCTTGGCATGAGCATCCTTACAAAGAACCTCTCACCCTCAAGGTTTGGATTTCTCAAGCATCCTTACAAGGAACCTCTTGAGAATGCCACATATTGTCCTCTCTTGACATGAACATCCTTACAAGGAACCTCTCACCCTCAAGATTTGGGTTTCTCAAGCATCCTTACAAGGAACCTCTTGATAAGGAATGAGCATCCTTACAAGGAACCTCTCACTTATGTTTATCCAAACAACCACACAAGCAATACATTACCCAATATTTTCTCAAATGCCCAACAATTCCACAAATCTCCAATTTATAAGCAAAATCCTCAAATGCATCATGTGACAATTTCAATAACTAAGTATGAAAAATACAAGAGATCACAACAACATAATTTTATTGTTCAATATGAATCACTAAGGTTTTGAAATCAAAAATAAGGCAAAATTTAGAAAAAAGTTCATCTTTCTTGAAAACTAGGGTTTTTAGCCAAGAAAAAAGGTTTCATGGTTGACCCACCATTAATATTGTTTAAAGCATGATAATAGGCATAAGGATATCAAGAATCAATGAGTCTATAGCATACATATAAGTTTTAGAGTGTAAAAAGTACATATAGATAAGTCCTAGCCTCAATGTAAGAGAAAGAGAAGAAATTCCCTACCTTGTGTTCTTGAAATCTAAGACTTGAATCTTGAATCACCCTTAACTCTTGTATTTTTCCCCTTTGATCTTGAGTTTCTCTCTTCCTTTATTTCTCTCTAAGTATTTCTAGGGTTATAAATGTTGAAATGAGGTCAATAGAGGCGTGTTTATGTATATTTATAGTGGGAGAAATAGTCTCTTGTGCGCGATTCTGGAAAACAGAATCCGTAGGTAACGTTCAAACGAAACTGTCGTTCGAACGTCGATATCAGAATTCACTGCCTTCCGTTTGAACTTCGTTCAAACATCACTTGGCTTTCGAACGGTTGTTGCTCCTAGTACTTTTATATCTTCATCAGAGCTCTGCAGAACTCAAAGTACTGGGACTCACTTCCATTCGAACGTCCCCAACGTTCGAACGTCCATCTCAGTTTCTGCTGAAACTTCCAGTGAAATTTTGGCTTGCCTAGAAGTCGATTTGGAAAATTTTCATGAAATACTATTTATAGCCCTGGAAGTCAACTATCTACTGTCCAAATTTTAGATCAAAATGATGTCAAAATAAAAAGTTATGATCAAAACAATAGGGAAGTATCCAAAATTTCTTTTTACCCAAATTCTCTCTAATTATTTACTATATATCTATATACATATATAAAAGAAAATGCGGGGTGTTACAGTTTTTGTTAGACTGAGTACCTCACCTTAGGCCATCGATGTTGTTTGCAAAGAACAAGGATAAGACCCTTCAGCTGTGCATAGACTACTGGCAGCTGAATCAAGTTACCATAAAAAATAGGTATCCTTTTATCATGGATTGATGGCTTATTTGGTCAATAAAAAGGGTCACGGGTCTACTCCATGATAGATCTGCGCACGGGTTACCATTAGTTGAGGATTAGGGAGGCAGATATCCCTAAGATGGCATTAGGACGCGGTATGGGCATTTCGAGTTCACAGTTATGCCTTTTGGATTGACGAATGCCCCAACGGCATTCATGGATCTCATGCATAGGGTATTTCAACCCTACCTAGATCATTTTGTTATGGTCATTGTTGATGACATCTTGATCTACTCCAAGTCTGAGGAGGAGCATGAGGGTCACTTGAGGATTGTTCTCTAGACTTTGAGAGACCATCAATTGTGCGCAAAGTTCAACAAATATGAATTTTGGCTGACAGAGGTGAAATTCTTGGGACACATGGTGTCGACTTTGGGTGTACTTATGGACCAGAGAAGGTTGAGGCGGTCATGAGTTAGGAGAGGCCAAAGTAAGTCTTTGAGATACGTAGTTTATTGGGATTGATAGGGTATTACAGGAGGTTCATTAAGGGCTTTTCCTGACTAGCTGCGCATATGACTAGATTGACTAGGAAGGAGATCAAGTTTGAGTGGAACGACTTGTGTGAGAAGGCATTCCAAGAGTTGAAGATGAGGCTTACTTCAACTCCAATTCTGATAATTTCGGAGAGGGGACAGAGGTAAACGATGTATTGTGATGCCTCGAGAGACGGACTTGGATGTGTATTGATACAGTCTGTGAGAGTGGTGGCTTATAGTTGTCAAAAGTTAAAGAACCATGAGCAGAACTACCCCACGCATGATGTAGAGTTGGCGGTCGTCGTATTTGTCTTGAAGGCATGGCGCCACTATTTTTACGGAGAGCAGTTTGAGGTGTTTTTGGTTCAAAAGAGTCTGAAGTACATCTTCACTCAACAGGACTTCAATATGAGGTAGTGCATGTGGATGGAGTATTTAGAGGAATATGACATCACTTTGCATTACCATCCCGATAAGGCAAACATGGTGGCTAATGCACTCAGCCAGAAGTTACGAGGAGTCTTGGCCAATGTGACTTCCTTGGAATGGCAGATGCTCAAGACTGTGGGACAGTTAGAGCTATACTACAGGGGTTGGACTCAGGGCACTTTGGGGAGTTTGGTGGCTACGCCTTCCCAACTAAGCAGTGTGATCAAGTCCCAGGGGTAGGACATAGAAATATTGTCCATCAGAGACGGGGTATAGTCAGGTACAGGTGATAAGGGTTGGGCCATTCATGCAGATGGTAGTCATCGAGTTAGGAGAAGGACTGTGGTACCCCCGTCTTTCGGTCCGAAAGAGAGATCCTTAGGTAGATCCATTGCTCCCATTTGGGGAAAATCTAAGTAGCACGAAGATGTACCATGATCTTCGCCGTCAGTACTATTAGAGTGGGATGGAGAGGCACATTGTAGCTTTTGTTAGTCGATATCTCGCGTGTCAGCAGGTCAAGGTTGAGCACCAAAGACTAGCAGGATTACTCCAGTCTTTGTTGGTGGTTGAGTGGAAGTGGGAGCACGTCACGATGGATTTTGTGACCCACTTGCCACAAACATCACATGGGTATGACGTGGTATGGGTGATAGTGGACTGGCTTACAAAGTCAGCATACTTTTTGGCAGTGTAGATGACCTTCACACTTGAGGAATTCTACAAGCTGTACATATGGGAGATAGTCCGATTATATGGGGTGCCCGTATCTATAGTACCGGATCAGGACCCCAGGTTCACGACCTATTTTTGGTAGGGTTTTCAGAAGACCTTGGGGACACAATTGATGATGAGCCCATCTTTTCATCTCCAAACAAACGGTCAGTCAAAGAGGACCATCAAAACTTTAGAGGACCTGCTATGGGCATGCGTCCTTGATCTCAATGGTAGATGAGAATAACACTTACCCTTAGTAGAGTTCGCCTACAACAATAGTTAACAGGTGAGCATACTGATGAGAGGTCATGCCATTCTTCAATTTGTTGGACAGAGGATGGAGAGAAATAATCTACAGGTCCAGATTTGATTAGAGACAACTCAGAGAATGTGGACTTGATACGGAAACGTCTTTTCACAGCTTAGATCCAATAGAAGAAATACTCTGATAGACGATGACGACCTCTGAAGTTCGAGGTCAAAGATCACATCTTCTTGAAGGTGATGCCCAAGAGAGGAGTGGTCAAGTTTGGAAAGCGGAAAAAGTTATCGCTGAGGTATATCGGGCCCTTCGAGGTACTCGAGAGAGTTGGTACAGTTGCTTATCAGTTGGCATTATTTCCAAATTTATTAGGTGTACACGCGGTGTCCAATGTCTCCATACTCTGGAAGTACACTCCAGATCCTTTGCATGTGGTGGATTGGAGTGAGCTGGTTGTTGACGCGGATGGAACCTTCGAGGAGAGACTAGTGCGTATCATGGATAAATGAAAGTAGATTTTGTAAGGCAAGACCGTGAGGCTGGTGTAGGTGTTGTGGCAGTATCACGGTGTGGAGAAGGCGACATGGGAGCGTGAAAACACTCTATGTGTCAGTTATCCGTTCTTATTCGAGGATGGAGCTACATTGTTTTAGTCATTGAGTGTTATATGACAGTTGCATATGCCCATTTTCGAATGCGCATGTGTGTGTAAATTTGGAGGACGAAATTTCTCTTAAGGGGGAAGAATGTAATACTAGGGGAAAATTTGATTTTTTATGAAAAAGGAAAAACAGTAATTAGCTGCTACGGTACGATTTGAAAACCCAATTTTTTCTAAAACTTGGATGATGAAACGAACCTCACCGTGGGATTCGTCTCACGAAATCTAATTGCCTAGTCAATTTTTGTTGACTTCTGAGGTAATCGGATTTGTTTGCATTTTACGAGACGATTAGGTATCACGTGACCAAAATAAACGCGATCAAAAATTAATAATGAAATATTAAAAATAATTTTAAGTTAGTTCAAATAAAATATGTTAAACTTAAAATGGGATGAGATTTAATTGATTCAAGATGAAATTGGATCAGTAAAAGGTGAGACGTGTGGCGCATTGTGGGCCAAGCATCCAAGGGGTATAAAAAGGGTAAAAATCAGAGTTTTTCCCCAATTTGGCTGCTGATTTTCATTGGAGTGAGAGAGGGAAGAAAAGAGAAAAATCAAGGGTTATTCATCTTCTCTCTACAATCTAGAGCAACCTTTGGTCAGAATCCTTCAGGCCAAGAACTAACGTTCATCTTCTCAACGAGGGCTATGCCTATGTACCAAAAATTGAGGATTTTGATGAATTCTCAAAGACGGAATTTTTGAAAATCAAGGCTTAAATCTTAATTTGGGTTCTTGGGAGCTTTCTACCACTTGTCTCACGCTTCAAGAGGTTGGGTTTTCTCCTAACTAGGTTTATTTTCAACTTAGGGTTTCGCATGAAATGGGTAGTATGACTTGGGATGAAATTTCATATCTAAATGTAATTCTAGTATAACTAGAGTATGAGAAATGGTATAAGAATGTATAAAAATAAATTTTGCATGAATTGGGTTTTGGGTGAAATAGCTTGTTTTGGTAATTTCATGAGAATTATTTTGATTAAGCATACTATGTGTTTAAATTTATGCCTTGAAGATGTTTAATAAAATGCCTATGTTGATTTAGTATGATGGTTTCGTTGAAAATGTTATAACATGCTTGTTGATGATGAGCATTAACAAGTTTTATGATATAAGTTACAATAAGAAATTGAAAATTGTTCATATTGTGCTCATGACATGTTAAACATGGTATTATAATTACAATTGAAATCTTGGATGCATAATGATATGAAATGCAATTGTACATTACATTGCATATTCACAGATAGCATCACATTCGTGGGCATATGACATCAGTGTGGGTGTGTGTGCATGGTTTTGATTAAACATCATTCTTGGTGGATGATGGTTGGGCTCGAAAAAGTTGGACCAAGTCCGACTAAGTCACATGAGTTTACATTGAAAATTAGGTCGGGTTAGCAAGAAGGGATAGATTGACCCTTGGGTGGAAGACCTAGTGATTTGGATATGCACTCCATTGGTATTGAATCCATAAAGTGTGTCGCATATGCAGAGTCATTGGTAGAAGTCAATAAATGTCCTGTCAGTTGAGTGCCCGTTGGTAGAAGTCAATAAATACTCACCCCAAGAAAGACCCAAGATTTATAAATAAATGGTTATTGGATGTGCAACATCAATGATGGGGGCTGGAAATGCCCAGATTCATAAGCATGACATTGCATGTGTAATAGGAGCCGGTGAAGGCTCGAGTTGTATTGCGTGTGTGAGTCTCACCTCAAAACATGGCATGACATTATGATATTCATTCTTGGAGTAGTATGATTGATTTGCACTTTTTAGTGTGTCTGATTTATATTATATTATACACCCAAGTATAAGTGGTCGAATTGAAGTTTTCTCATTTTTAAGTCTAAGTATTGATCCCACGAAGATTTTTCAGTAATTTAGATTGTAAAAAAATAAATAAAAATAGAAATGGTAAAGTTGTTGTTTGAAATAGTGTGATGTTTGATGGCTTGTGATGTGAGCTTAGATTGATAAGCTTGTTTATTTAAATAAATGAAATGCGGAAATAAAGTGCAAAGATAATAAAGTGTGTAACTAAAGCAGACTAATGACAGGAATTTAAAAAATACCCTTTAGTTTAGGGATCCATATGCTTCATTTTGTTTAATTTCTAGAAATGCTACCTCACAACAATTAACCTCAATTTTACTGGAAAGTCAATCGGCAGGTCTGATGTATATAAATCATAACACAACCGCTTCTTGGGCTAGTTGGTGGTAATAAATCATAACTCAACAACTTCTTAGGAAAGCTGGTTATATCCACATCAATTGATTAACCCAAGCAAACCAGAAGGACAAGTCATTCATGATGAATACTTGAATTATTCCTTTGATGTTATGATTGTAAGTGCATATATAATAAACCATAACACAACCGCTTTTTAGGCTAACTGGTGGAAATATAGCATAACACAACAACTTCTTAGGAAACCTGGTTATAGATGTGCCAAGTGACTAATTCATGTGAACTAGAAGGTAGAGCCAATTCATAAAGAATACTTGAATTACCCAATAGGCCAGTAAAACATCCTCATCATTCCAGTGGAGGACAAGTCATACCGATAGGAAAGTCGTGGTTGTTAGACTATCGATGTATTTATAAATAAATTAAACAACCCTAATAACCCGTGAGGATCATTTAGGTTTTGTACCACACATCAATAAAAAATCCTTAGCGTTAAGATGGAGGACAAGCTATACCGGTAGGAACACCGTAGATCTTTAACTGACGGGTCTTATGATACACTGATGACATAATTCCAGGTACAGCACCGAAATTACATACATCATTGTATCACGCATTAAGCATGTAGTACATTTATAAATAAACATATAAATAAATCACCAAAAGTTCCAGAACTTAACCAATATTATACATATGTTTACCCTAGTTTGAAGGGTATAAAAGACTACTCATGCTCCATTGCTATAGACAAGCAAGAAGTGCGGGTAGTATTCATTACAACTGAAATTAAATGCTAAATTCTTTCACAAGGAACAATTGAAAGAAAACCACTTTTATTATCATTCAAGACACAAAAGTGGCGGTAGTTCAACTATCTGAATATAAAGATACAATAGAAATGTAGAAATATAGAAACAGTATCCCACCCACTGGCTATTTATTTCTCTTTTCTCTCTTTCTTTCTTTTCTTTTCTCTCTTTGCTCATGTGTGGCTGGCTGTTTTTGGAGAGTATGAACTGGTCTTTGGAAAGTATATGTTGGTGTGTAGAGAATGGAGACAAGGTGTGGTGTTGGTGTGGAATGTTGGTGAATGGTTTGAGAAAGGAGAAATCAGCCCCTATTTATAGAGGGGGGAGGTGCACGGCCAAGGGGGCCTTTAGAAAGGTCAAGGAGGGTTTAGGAGGGCTAAGGAGCTGGTCTTGTGGAAAGGATATGTGTATGTTGGTAAATGAAATGAAGAAAAGAAAAAAAACTTGTCTTGGAGTGATTTGGAGAGAAAGTGTGGTGTTGGTGTGGAATCCATAAAGAAAGAAGAAAACAACCCCTATTTATAGAGGGGAGAGAGGTGCACGACCAAGGAGGCTTTAGGAAGGTGAAGGAGGGTTTCGGAAGGTCATGGACGGTCACCACCACCTTCCGGAATTGTGGTGGCTTGCAGTGGTGCTAGGTGTCACCCCCTCGGTTCGTTTGATGTCATTCTCCAAGTGCACCAAATGTTGTCACCTGGTTGGTCCAAATGTCTTGCTTTGAGTGTGTCAAATGTTGTCTCCTCATTGGTCCATGTGTTGTGTTTTTATTGGTCCATATGTCACCTCCTGATTGGTCCTAGTTTCTTTATCGCACATTAGTCTTTCGTAGTTTTAAGCTTTGCAAAATAGTCCTGTATCCTCTGATATTTCTGTATTTGTGATGAGTCCCAAGCTAGTGATCCTTTGTATGTACCGGGGGGTCTAATTACTAGAGCTCGGGCCAAGAAGATCAAAGTGGCAATGCAAGGGTTCATTCAAGCTAGCATGGTTGAATACTCTACGGACTCAAGTAACTCCACTTTATCAAAGATGGGCTTAAAAGAAGTGGAAGCATGTGAAGTATATTTGCTACAAGCTAGGAACGAAGAGGAGCTTGAAGTTGGACCCTATCCTAATGGGCCGGATCACAAGGCCCATTGGGGCAAACCTTGTGGGCCAGATTTGGGCCCAAATATGGCCTAGAATTATCATGCATTATGGGCTGTCAAAGAGTCCAAAATTATTCCTCAAATCTTGTGCTATTATCTCTCCAAATCTTGTGATGATTAAGGGAAGATCTTGGGGGATATCTTTCCAAATCTTGTGAAGATTATGGGAAGATCTTTGGGATATGCTTGGAGAAGGATCAAAGATTGGGAGATTCTTATCACAATCATGGAAGTAATTTGAAGACCAAATACTACCATTCTAGGAAGGATTATCTTCTATAATAATCTACATTAGTGATGTTATTACCTTTTATTTAATTTTTGTAGTTACTGTTCATGCCTTCCTTGGAGGCCAAGTTTAATCTACAATAATTATGTTATTTTTTATATTTTATATTTTAGGAATTATTGTTCATGCCTTCCTTGGAGGCCAAGTTTTTGTAGCCTATAAAAAGGCCATTTAGTGCAATGAATAAAACAACAATTATTTTGAGAGCAATAGCTTTGTGAGTTGAGAGTTTTCTCCTCTTGTTCTTTTGTGACCACTCGGCTTATCAAAGGCTTGCAACCTTTGTGGCGCCTCTTTGCAACCAAGATTTTTCGAGGCAGGTTCTCGTTGGGTCTTGGGTTTCGAACCAAGGTTTTCTTAAGACAAGTTCTCATTGGGTCTTGGGAATTTTTTCCTTTTCCACTTGAATTTCGGCTTTCTTGGGTTTGAATTAATTTGTTCATGGGTTCAAGGAGCTTATCTCCACTGGTTCACATCAATTTGGCCCTATACCTTCAAGCCTAAAATATTAAAAACTTTAATTCACACCCAAAAATAATTCATAATATTTATTTATTTTATCTTACAAAAGTGATTACTTAATCATTCTAATTTACACACTAATTAGGGTTGATCACACCCTCAACTTAAACTTTACTAGTCCCTAGTAAAGACAAACTATAAAAATTATTACAATAGAACATAAACAGGAGTAAAATCATTTTCATAGATTTTTTCACGATTGCATTTAGCATATGCAATAAGCCGTTGAACCCCTAGGTGATCCCTAGTGGACGAGTTTTGTCTTGTGAAGATTTTCAATGAAGTTACTTGCAAACTTCAGTGGTTAGGAGTTTATAACTTATACATTTTACAAGTAAAATTAAATCAGTATTCCTGTGTATTGTTATAATACTTCTTTTTTCTAATCACTATAAGAGTAACAGATATTAGTTATAACATTATCTATATATTTTCATAAAAACTGTGTGTGATGATTTCTTTTGTTTCAAAAATCACTTAAGAAATATTACTAACTTTCATAGTAGTCTTGATGTCAATCCTTTCCTGAAATACACTCAGCAAAGAATATATATTCGTTATAGTGACTACTCCCTCAGTAATTACATGTGATTGGAATATTGTAAAGCAAATAATATCACATGTAATATATCTGAATTAACGAATATTTGAATAAAATTTGAACTTGGCATAATCTCATGACTGGATATCAACACTATATTAACTATATTATTAACATTCTCCTTTTATAGATAGTTAGGATAAATACAGATGCATGATTTCTGGAATCAAAAAGGACTTTATTTAGGTTGTAATATGGCCATTTGGTTTAGGGTTTAAGAAATGACGTCTATTGGATTCAAGAGCTACCCTTTATATTGTGGCACACATTTTTCTAACTTTGTATGTTTATTCTTTCTATTTTTCACTTTCTTGGCTTTTTTCTATTTTTTCTTTTTCTAACCTTGTCATTGGTTTTTCTTTTCTTTGAACGGCCAATACCTTTTTCTTTTCCACCTTCTTCTATTTTATTGTATCCTCCTGGTATAAAAGAGGGTGCAAGAAAATTATGTAGCAAAGGTAGGTTTGATATATTTTTATATGGCTCGGGTTTTTTTTAGGTTTCATGAAAAGAACATATATTTTTCAGGCTAAAAAATGGCTGACTAAGGATAATTTTGTAAAAGAGATGGTACTGACTCAAAGATAATGAAAAAGGGCCTAAGATCATTTTCCAGAAAATCATATATCGGTATAATTCCTATAAAAGAATGTCAACTATAATGTTAATAATATAATCTAACAAGAGTTAATCAAAACAAAATTAATGAGATTATTCAAAGAAAGTTTATCATAGAAGCAAAGATGTTTACTCGAGTAGGTGTAGATTGTCTATCCAAGAAAGATTGGTTCAACTTCTTCAATTGGTTTTACATCTCGACTATATATGCAAAGAGTGTAATTTTTCACTAGGTTTTTGAAATAAAAGAAATCTATTTATGCTTATAAGAGTAAGTTTCAACAAAAATATTAAGATAATATATAACTACAATATGAAAATCTCACGTGATCAGATTAAGGTTATTTTCACAAAGCATATGAATATTAAATGAAATAACTCTCCTAATTTAAAATATAGGTTTTTTTTTCCAACACAAATAAATTAAAACATATAGCATGTTTAAAAACATAAAGTATATTTTACATGCATAATCTAAAAGCGCATAATGTAAAGGCTGAGTGAAAGATAATAATTTTTTTTTTAATAAAATTTCCAGTCTGTTTAGGAAGTGGAAGATCCTCAACTAAACATTTCGTTGATGATATTTAATCAATATCAAAACTATCTAGATTAATAACACCAATGACATGATTAATTTCATGTCTCACGTATTTTGTTAACATTGGGGTAGAATAGGATGGCGTCTCCGAATACTCCTTACTCTGCCCATCCCTAATCTACCGTAAACGATCTAACGCTCGTCCTAAAATTAGTTCCGCACATTATTATATCGTCTCAGATTTTCTGTACGACCACATCTTACACAAGCACAAAGAGGATTTGCTCAGTTGTGTTTGGCATATGTACTTTTACCACACAAAGGTCGTGCTTGGCTTTCAAAAATTTTGAAGTTTCGAATATATCTAGCTTTATACATGATCAACGTATGTATATCTTTTGGTAAACGACGTAATAAAATTAAACTTAACCAAAATAATTTTTTGTCTATTTTTCAACTTTTTTTTAATATAGAACACACAAAATATAAATATAAGTAAATTCACACCCACACTTTCCCATCTTAAATTAAACATTATCTTGAACGTATAAGATGGTGAAAATAAATAAAAACAATTGCTAATTAGACTTGGAGATGAGACAAATCCATAGTACAAAACCTAATATAAAAACAGATAAAGAAACTATACAAAAGAGATGAAATAGAAAAGAAAGAAAAATTCTAACTACTGTATATAAGAAGTGCACAGGGGGTAGATCAATCGGACTTAAGTTCCCAAGTAGAATTTCTTACATTCCCTAATAATTTCTGTGAAGAATTTAAGAAATCAGAATAAAATTGCACATCAGGATTTTCACTATCAATAATAGAATTAATCAAACAAACTTGTAGAGGATCAGAATAAAAAGAGGTGTTAACTTTCTCTTTTACAATCTTATCAATTTTATCTACTTCACAAATTTCTTCCTCCTCACCTGGGTGTTTTATCACATTAAAGATGTTCAACCAGCTAGTCATATTCCCAAATGAAAATTTCATGACTCTATTCCTACAATTTATCAATGCATTTGCTGTAGCCAGGAATGGTCGACCTAAAATAAGAGGTATGTGTGTGGAAGCATTCAAACCTGGTTGTGTCTAAGACAAAGAAATCTACTAGAAAATAGAATTGATCAACTTGGGCAAGAACATCCTCCACAATTCCTCGTGGAGTTTTTATAGATCGGTCTGCTAATTGGAGTGTAACATTAATAGGTTTTAACTCACTTAATCCTAGTTGTGTATATACCGAATAT
>CM042194.1:13326274-13345126 GCA_023539305.1 Ilex asprella | reverse complement strand
TTGGTTTCTTTTTTGATGTTCTTCCATCTGCAATGCGACAATTTGTGGAAATGATGACCTAAGGAGAATTTATGAATAAAAACCCTGAAAAAGTATTTTAATTTTTTAATACTATTTCAGAGAGTTCTGAGATGTAGTACTCATCTTCAAACATTGTGAAAAATAAGTCATCTACATCTGAAAGAGGAGAATATGTATAAAAAGGCGATGATGATCTAATCTAAGAGCTAAAATGGCTAATTAATTTGGGTTTAATTAATCTAAGATCTAATCTACGCTTTTTTAATTGATTTTTGAGATGGAATAGCCATGACTTGGGCTTATTCTTTTGGATAATGTTGTAATTATTTATGGATGGCAAATGAAGTCTTGTTTCTTAAGGAATTTTTTTTTTTAGTGCTCTCATGATATGAATGGTTTTAGAATGTAATGCCGTCCAGGGTGTGTTTTGGGCATTACAGATTGGCACTTTGGATTGGATCAACAACCTAATTTCAAGAACACAAGGTAGGGTTTTTCTTCCATTCTTATTAATTGATGTTAGGGTTATTATATATATATATATAGGTTTTGACTCCTAATCATATGTATTTGCTATGGATTCTTTGTTTCTTGTTTCTCTTGTAATTATTCACATGTTTTACACAATGTTAGGGTTGTATACCCATGAAATCCTTCTTTTTGTTTGAAAAACCCTAGTTTTCAAGAGTGATGGGTTTTCCTCTTGAACACTTCGTTTATTTTTGATTTCGAAACTATAGTGTTTTGTGTTGAGTAATAAAATGATATTGTTATGATCTCTTGCATTTTCTTAGTTGGTTATTGAAAATGTCACATGCTTAATTTGGGGATTTTTGAGAAGTGCTTTTAAATTGAGAAATTGACCACTATTCTTAATTTGGTATTGTATCTCTTATGAGTTGGGATCACCATGGTTGGCCTTTGATGAGATATCGTAGAGTGGGTAGACGTTATTCATACTTTGTGTGAGTTTGAACTTTTTCTATCACTCGTAGTGGGTTTAGTGATTTCGTAAGACTAAACCGCTATTGCTCATGGGTACTGAGGTAGAGGGTTAATATACTAATGTCTAAGTTGGATACGTCACTACCATTGGTATCTTTGAGAAGATTTGTTTGTGTGTGTGGGCCAGATATTACTCAATGTGTTGATTCATGGGGTATGCTTCGCATCATGTTTGAGATACATATACACATTGTTATGGAATATTCAAGTTATGGATACTATTATTGTTGAGGAAAATGGTTTCCTACAAGGATTTGTGAAACTATGGTATTCTACAAGGTCTTATGAGAAAATGGTTTATATTTTGGTAATGGTTATTTATTGTAACTTGGTTTTTACTGTTTCATGTAATTTACTGTTGCTACTTAAACTTGAGATCTCATTTAAAATTTTCTTGTTTTCCTTCAAAGATTGTATATGTTATTTGTAAAATGAGACTGACTATTTTTATATGCTTTTATAAACTTTGTTCGAGTTTGAAAGAATTTTCCTACAGAGTTTCGTGTTTACCCCTACCTAACAACCTTTTCAGATTATACTCCTGAGGAAGAGCGGGGAGTCGTGGAGCCCGCACACTAGAAGACTTCGATCGACGAGAGTATGGATCTCGAATTGGACGCTTAGAGTGACACTTTCTTGTGTTCTAGACTAGGATATTATCTTGAACATTGTGAAGCCTAGTTTTCTTTTGTTATTCCGCTGTGTTGTAATAGTTAAATTTTTGGGATGTAAAGCCCATAGTTGGGCATATTCTTTTGGATAATGTCATAAATTTTATGGATGATGAATGAAGTCACATTTATTTGATGGATTATATTAGTGCTCTCATGACGTAAATGGTTTTAGCATGTAATGTCGTCCAAGGTAGTTTTTTGGGGCGTTACAGCGATGTTCCCGTGCATATGCAATGTAATGTCTCATTGCAACCATGTTACAATGTTCAATATGTTATGTATGTCATATGAACTATTTCCAACACTCTTCATATAACCCATGAAAAATTATATCTAAAGCATATAATTCTCATTCTTCTCACAATGTCAATAAATCAACATGCATATTTTAACAATTTATCTAAAAATCAAGGCCCAAGCATGCCGTCACATATCAAGCAATAACACACTCAATTTCTTAAGGCATTATGTATACACTTAGCATGCCCATAATCCACATAAGTCAAGAATTTACATTAGGCAAAATCTACACACCCATTTCAAAATAGAAATTTATCTACCCAATTTCAATACCTATTTCACCAAAATCTCTTAAATAGACAAGTGATACACATATCTATCAACTTATCCATTTGAATGTTACATTATAGGTTGTAAATAAACCTAAGTAGGAGAAACTCTACCTCTTGAAGCATAAGGAACGACCGTAGAAAGCTCCAAAATTTGACCCAAGCTCAATCTCCCAGCTTCCCCAAATTTTGGTTTTCACTCCTACGGTGAAAGTGTGAAACCCGGGGAATTTTGAATTTTTTTTCATAGAAAGGGCAAAAAGGTCATTTTGCCATAATAATGTAAAATTAAAATACGTGTTCTATAGACCTTATATGACACAACGGACTTCGCCGTTAGACTCGTATCGCGGAATGTAGTCACCAAGTCGAATTTCATCGAATTTTGAGATAAATTAATATTTTGCATGTAGATCGAGGTGACTGGGTGGCGGACGACCTCATTGACATCCCAAAAAGTGATAAGCTCAAAATTTAATTATTTTTTATTAAAATTTCAAATAAAATTTAATTAAGCTTAACCCATAATGTGATTAGTCGTTTCGGGGCAAAAACGGACCCAAAAGAGGGGACGTGTGGCGCGTTGTGAGCCAAGTCTTTGAAATTATAAATAGGGATTTAATTGAGATATTTCAGCAGAAATATCTCATATTTTAAGCCTTTGGCCGGCCATAGAGAGAAGAGAGTGAAAAGAGAGAAAACAAGTAAGTTCTTCAAGTTTCAATCCAAGATTCCCGGAGTTCCGTCGGTTGGAATTCGTCGAGCCAAGAGTCAAAGTTCATCTCCTCGACGAGGGCTACGCGTACGTACCAAGAAAAGTGAATTTCACCGAAGATCCAAGAGAGGACTTTGGAGAAATCAAAGATTTTTGGGCTTGGGAGGTGTTCTTGAAGCTTTCTCCCTTTGATTTATGCTACAAGAGGTAGGATCCTTCCTACTTTGGTTCATTTCTTACCTAGCATGTCCATAAGGGGCGGTTAAGTGTATGTGGATATATATTACTTGTATATTGTTAAGGAAATGAAGAATGGAGTGTAGGAAGAACTTAAGCTAAATTCTAGCTTGTAGTTGATACATGAAAGTTACATGCATATCTTCTTGTAACTTAATGATTTAGTGGACTGTTTTGTAGCTGATTTGTGGAATGTTTTGTGGCCATTTAGTGGACTGTTTTGTGGCTAATTAATGGACTGTTTTGTGACTAATTAGTGGACTATTTTGGACTGATTTTCCGGACTGTGTTTGGGACTGTTTTGGACTAATTTTTTGGATTGTTTTTGGGACTGTTTTGGACTGATTTTTCGGACTGTGTTGGGGACTGTTTTGGACTGATTTTCTGGACTGTTTTTGGGACTGTTTTGGACTGATTTTCTGGACTGTGTTTGGTATTGTTTGGACTGGTTCTATGGACTGAAATTGTGGACTGTTTTTAAGTTGTTTTGGATTGAAATTGTGGATTATTTTTGAATTATTTTAGAGCTGAAATTATAGGCTATTATGGAGTTGAAATTATGGACTGTTTTGAGTTTATTTCATCCTAGGATATTCATGTGAAAGGAGTTGATGTATGAGACCTTGTATAGGACTCTTGACAATTGTTAATGTTATGATTAAATGGAGGTTGGAAATGGATACAATATATTCTATCTTGAAATTGTGGTGTAGAAATTACTTAGAATAATTTCTTGTGTTACATGATGACGTGTATGATTCTTCCTATTTGGGATTATTCCTCACCTTAGTTGCTTATATAAAATGTTTATATGGGTTGTTTGCATGGAAGAATGGAGTGTTAGAGCCTTAACACTTACCAAATAATTAGGAAAATGATTTAGATCACTTCCTTGTTAAAATTGGTTTAGAGAAGTTAATTGTGAAGTCTTGTGTAACTTCATATCTTGAGGACAAAGTGTTGGTAACATGATTGTTCTAATCTATCATAGGTTATAAGGAAATTGGGATCATTCCGGTAGAAATGACTTGGGATAAGTTCTATCTTGAGATTGTGTGTGGAAGTTCTTTGTGAAATCACTTAGGATTTGTTATGGCGTAGGCTATCTCTTAGCTTGAGAATGATGCATGATAGTTACTTGTGAACTTTCTTGTAACTTAGTGGAATTTGGGTATGATTTGTGTTCAACATGATGGTTGCATTGAAGGTGATTGATAAAATACCTTGAGTGATTGAAATCATGTGTTTCATGACTATGTTTAGCATGTTGAATGTTGTGGTAAAATATGTTAATATGTTGCTAAGATGGTAAAATATGTTAATATGTTGCTAAGATATTAGTTTCATGATGTTTTATGGTAATTGTATGCTTAAGACATATATTGCCATGACATATGTTGATACGTGGTTTAAATTGTTCATATGACATTCATTGCATCTTGAACATGTGAAAAGTGTGCAATGAGGCATTGTATTGCATGTGTATGGAGCATCACATTCATGAGCATAAATCATGGGTGTGGGGGGTGTGAGGAGCATGTTTAATCAAACACCATGTTTGGTGGTTGATATGTGGACTTGGAAATGTGGATTGATGGTCACATGGAGTCGCATGATTGCATGAGAAAAACTTGTGTCGGGTATAGCAAGTAGGGCTAGATTCTCTCTCGGGTGCAAGGCCCGGCCACATGATTCAGGCACTTTGCCGGCGGTGAAATTCCAGAAAGTGCTGATGTTTACGGAACCGGAGGTTGAGATACCAAAATCCGTTGCCCAACAAGACACAAGATTTTGTTAATAAAAATATACTCTATCAATGAGTATCATCCCATAATGATCTGATTTATAAAATGCATGACTTTTATTCAAAACGATCATTGGATGTTTTGCCGTCAAAGACGGGTTCATTACACATTGGTACTGCATTGTGTCGTGTGAGTCGGGGAGGACTCGGGAAAATCTGCATGAGTGAGTCGCATCTCATTTCATGGCATAACAGAGTAGAATTACAGCATTTAAAGCATGTTTTTGTAAGGAATGGTGGATGTGTGTGTAAATTGTTGCATGTACACTCTTCATGTGCTTCTAGGGGGGGAGTAGCCTATGTAGGAAATTCTCTACTGGGCGTTGGCTCACCCTATACGGGAAACATTTCAGGTGCGGAGTATGTGCCGGCAGACGACTCCCATTTAGGTCCTCAAAGATGAAAAAAGCCGCATGTGGCTTTACTTAATATTTTGTCTAAAACACTTGTGAAACTTATATTTTGAGCATGTAACCTTTTACAAATAATTGTAATAGAACTTATAAAGACTATCGTTAGAATAGCCTTGCATGTTTTGATATAAGTGTAGATAATTGGACCCGGTGTGGCCCATGTTTACTTATAAATGGACCCGGTGCGGTCATTATTTATATTGGGCTTCGGATGGATCATGTTAAGTTATATTTGCACAGGTTGGGTTTTGGGTAGAACTCCCTGTACGAAGGAGACTCTGTCCAAATTTTGTTAAGTTATGGATCCCGGTAAAATAGGGCATAACGGTGTGATATCGAGTTACTCGATATCTATGGGTATTCCACGGGTTGATGAGTAATCAACGGACCCCTGAATTTCGGGACGTCACAGAAAGCCCTCGTTTTTTGGCACATACGCGTAGCCCTTGTCAAGGAGATTGACTTTTGTTCTTGGCTCGAGTGGATTTGAGCTCTCTAGCTCCGTAGATCATAGAAAGAAGTTAGAGAAAACCCTCACTTTCCCTCTCTTCCGCTATCGGCTGTGTATCGGCTGAGAATAGGGAGAAAATCTGATTTTCTCCTATATTTATATTTTCTAAATGCGTGGTCCACAATACGCCACACATCTCTCTTTCTCCCAGGTCCGTTTTCATTCCAAAACGATTAAATTTCGCCCCGTTTTGAGTTCAATTTTTTTTTATTTTAACTTGCCTTCATTTATTTCCAAGATTCATAATTTTATTAAAAATTTCATATGTAGGTCACTCGAGGCCCGACCGTCTCGTAAAACGTAAAAAATCCGACTATCTCAGAATTCAACCAAATTTGACAAGATAACTAGATTTCGGGAAACGAATCTAACGGTGAGGTTTGTTTCATCATCCGATGTCTAAAAAATTTCAAGTTTACAACCCGTACTGTAATGGCAATTTACTAATTTTCCCTTTTCTCATAAAAGTTGAAATTTATTCGGGTTTTACAGGTTTAGCTCACATAGTTTCTGAAAGAGAAATTGAAGTTAATAAATCCAAAATTGACTTAATAGCTAATCTTCCTTCACCAAAAATCGTAAAAGATGTTCAACCTTTTTTAGGTCACGCTGGATTTTATAGAAGATTTATCAATAACTTTAGTTCAATATCTAGACCTATATGTAATCTTTTATGTCATGATATAATATTTGAATGGAATGATGCATGTCAATTAGCATTTGATAAATTAAAAAACATGCTTATTTATGCACCTATAATGTAACTTCCTGACTGGTCTTTAACTTTTGAATTGATATGTGATGCAAGTGATTCCGCTGTAAGAGCTGTATTAAGTCAAAGAAAATAGAAAAAACCATATGTTATTTACTATGCAAGCAAAACTCTAAATGATGCACAAATGAACTATTGAACCATAGAAAAAGAATTACTTGTTGTTGTATTTGTTTTAGATAAATTTCGTTCATACGTGGTTGGATCGTCAATTGTGGTATTTACAGATCATGAAGTTTTAAAATATTTGCTTACTAAGAAAGATGCTAAACCACGTCTCCTACGTTTGATTTTGTTACTTCAAGAATTTGATCTTAATTAAAGGAGTTGAAAATGTGGTAGCAAATCACTTGTCAAGATTGAATTATGATATAAATGAAGAACCAATTCTGATTAGAGAAATCTTTCCAGATGAACAATTTTTTGCAATAATTGAAATGCCATGGTATGCAGATATAGCTAACTATCTAGCCACTGGTACTATTCCGTCTAATTATACTTGGTTTGATAGAGATAAGTTCCTAAGTGAGGTATATAATTTTTTCTGGGAAGATTATTATTTGTTTAAATGTTGTAAGGACCAAATAATAAGACTTTGTGTACCTAATCATGAAATTAGTCAGGTAATTCAGTTTTGTCACTCTGAAGTTTTTGCGGAGGCCATTTTGCTTCAAAGAAAATCGCTGCTAAAATTTTGCAGTGTGAATTTTATTGGCCAACTCTTTTCAAAGATATTCACATCTTTTGTTTAAACTGCGAAAGATGTCAAAGAATGGAGAATATTTCAAAAAGAAATATGATGTCTTTAAATCCTATTTTAATTATTTTAATTTTTTATTGTTGGGGCATCGATTTTATGGGACCATTTCCTCAATCTTTTGGATATCTGTATATTTTGGTTACAGTCGTCTATGTTTATAAATGGGTAGAGGCAATTCCATGTAGAAATAATGATCATAGAAAAATGATCAAGTTTTTTTAAAAAAATATTTTTTTTAGATTTGGGATTCCTCGAACAATCATTAGTGATGGTGGATTACATTTGTGCAACAAAATTTTTGAAATCTAATGAAAAAAATCTTGATTTCTCATAAAATATCCACTCCGTATCATCCACAGACAAGTGGGAAACTTGGATTAGCTAATACGAAGATAAAACATTTTAGAAAAGAAAGTAAATCCAGATCGTAAGTATTGGTCTTTAAGATTACCTGATATGTTTTGGGCTCACTGTACTTCATATAAGACTATTCTAGGAATGTCTCCTTATCGGTTAGTTTATGGTAACCATGTCACTTGCCTATAGAATTAGAACATAGAGCATATTGGGCAATCAAAACGATGAATTTGATATGGATAAAACTGGAATGTCTCGCAAACTTCAAATTAATGAATTAGAATAATTAAGAAATGAAGCTTATGAAAATGCAAAAATTGCTAAATCAAGAACTAAAACTTTTCATGATAAAAATATCATGAGAAAATCTTTCGAACCATCTCAAAAAGTTATGTTATATAATGCAAAGTTTCGTTTTTTTCCTGAAAAGTTAAGATTTGGATGGATAGGACCTTATATAGTCAAGCAAGTTTTCAACTATGGAGCAATTGAAATTGAAAATCTAGTAAGTGGATTTATTGTTACAGTAAATGGATTCACTCAAAATGCAATTTTTGTACTACTTTTTGATCCAGTTTATGTGTGCTAAAAAATATTGTTGTTTGATTACTAATTACTTGTAATTTATTTGACAGATTAAACCTCTTGAGTAAAAGCAAGATATCCTAATCGCTAAAAGACAATATATTTCTAGTTTTTATTATAAATGTTGACTATTACTATTTTTACATTACAGATATTTAATTTAAGATGGGAAAGTGCGAATATAAATTTACTTCTTGTGTTTAAAATAGTAATTTTAATTAAAAAAATTTATTCGTCTTTGTGACTGGCAAATGTTAAAGAATCCGATAGGGAGTCAATTTTCTATAATTTTTTGAGTTATCTTTAAATTTTTTCTTAAAAATTAAAAAATGAATGAAAAATTATTTTGGTTAAGTTTAATTTTACTATGTCACTTTCCATCAAATAAATGTGACTTTATTTAAGTCATGAGAGCACTAATATAATCCATCAAATAAATGTGACTTCATTCATCATCCATAAAATTTACAATATTATCCAAAAGAATATGCCCAATTATGGTTTTTACATCCCAAAAGTTTAACTATTATAACGCAGCGGAATAACAAAAGAAAACTAGGCTTCACAATTTTCAAGATAATATCTTAGTCTAGAACCAAAGAAAGTGTCGCTCTAAGCGTCCACCTCGGGATCCACACTCCCATCTATCAAAGTCTTCCAGTGTGCGGGCTCCTCGACTCCCCGCTCTTTCTCAAGAGTATAATCTGAAAAGGTTGTTAAGTAGGGGGTGAGCACGACGCTCTGTAGGAAAATTCTTCCAAACTCAAACAAGGTTTGAAAAAACATATAAAGCGGCCGGTCACATTTCACAAATATCATACATAAATTTTTGAAGTAAAATCATGACATTTTAATAGATCTCTAGTTTATGAACAACAATAAAGTTAAATTGAAAGGTGAAACCAATTTCCAACAATGAGCCATACAATTTTCAAAAGTAAATCAATACCCTATACATGACATAATATTGTCCTCTTTTGGCATGAGCATCCTGACAAGGAACCTCTCACCCTGAAGGCTTTGTTTCCCAAGTATCCTGACAAGGAACCTCCCGAGAATACTCCATATTGTCCTCTTTTGGCATGAGCATCCTTACAAGGAATCTCTCACTCTCAAGTTCATCCAAACAACCATTCAAGAAGTATAATACCACCATCTATCTCAATTATCCAACATATTCTCTCAAACCACAAGTAACTCCAAAAATTTCCAATTATTCACATGTGATATTTTCAAATAAGACAATTTAAAGAAAAACATGCAAGAGATCATTATCAATATCATTTTATTACTCGACACAAAACACTATGGTTTCGAAATCAAGAATAAAGGAAGAATTCAAGAAGAGGAAAACTAGGGTTTTAGAGTGAGAAAAGAGATTTCATGGGTATTCAGCCCTAACTTTGTTTAAAACATGGTTATCTTTGCAAGAAGACCAAGGGATGATGATTTCATAGCATATATATAACATTTAGAGTAAAAACATACATATATAAATACCCTAACATCAATGAACAAAAATGGAAGAAAACCTTTACCTTGGCTCTTGAATAATTAGAGCTTGAATCTTGAATCACTCTTAAATCTCTTGTTTTTCTGTTTTTAATCTTGTGTTCTCTCCTTCTTTCTTCCTCTCTAAGTGTTTAGGGTTAGGAGTGGTGTAATGAAGGCTAAGGGGGCGTCTCTAAGTATTTATAAGGTGAACACGGACCACAAATCGCGACTTTAAAACTGTCAGATCTCTTTCCGCGGTACTGGTACAATACAGTTCCGGAGCGCAGTACAGGTAGGGTTTGCCCAATTTTGCCTATATTCTCTATTTTTCATTTCCAATCCATTCCAAACCCTCCCAATATGAACCTAAACCTATACAATATATATTTTTGTATTAAACATAGTTGAGACAAGTTCTATTACAAATTATTTTGTATATTCGCGAGTTAAACCAAGTTTTGATTAATATTTACAATACTAACATTTCCTATAGTTATAACTCATGTGGTTCATTTCTATACCATTACATATATTAAATTACAAAATAATTTATCCTTATATTACTGTAAGCATGTGGGGGTTTACAACTTGTAACACCCCACCCTCTACATGACATAATATTGTTCGCTTTGAGCCCACTGGCCCTCCCGATTTTGTTCCTCCAAGTACCCCAGAGAAAAGGCCTTATGTCTTGTAAGGCGAGGGGCTTACTTATAAACCCAATAACCTTCCCCTCTCTAACCGATGTTGGATACCCGGATCTCACAATCCATCCCCTCAAGGCTGCACGTCCCGTGTAGCAGCTCGTCAGCTACCTGTCCGTCCACTGCACTGCAGGGCCCCACACTCCATCCCAGAGAGCGTCGGCTCTAATACCAACTTATAACACCCCTCACCTTACATGACATAAGGCCTTTTCTCAGGAGTACTGGGAGGAACAAAACCATAGAGCCAGTGGACTCAAAACGGATAATATTATGTCATATAGAGGGTGAGGTGTTACAGTTAGAAATTTAGAAATTTTTGAAAGTCAATCACAACCCCTGTGTGGAGAAAGTACATTTGCTAAACACTGATGAGTGAATCATCTTTGCGTTTGTGTAAAATGAGGTCGTACATAACATTTGAGACGGTATAATCAGTGTGTGTAACCAATTTCAAGCCAAGTGTTAGATTGTTTACGGTAGCTTAGTTATGGGCAGAGCATGGATTATCCTGAGACGTCATCCTATTCTACCTCAATGTCAACAAGATACGTGAGAAATGAAGTTAACTGTGTCACTAGTGTTATTGATCCAGATAGTTCTGATATTGACTAAATATAATCAACAAGATGTATAGTTTTGGAAATAAATGTAGATAGTTATAAATAAATGTAAATCACTATAGATTAAGTAGGAAAATCAATAAATAACAAATAAGAAAATAATAAACCCAATTCTTTTGAAAGAAAAAGAGTGGTTAAAAAAGTTTTGTAGAATATATAAATTATATCTAATTTTGTGAACTACAGGAATTTAAAGGAAAAATATCACAATTGCAAAAAATCAGAGAATCGGTCTACAGTTGCAAACCAAAAACCATTCTAACAGCACCATTGTGAAGCTAGCATCCGGATGGTGGTGCACTTATAAATATCTCCCCCAGGTAGGAAATCAATCATTTCAATCTCCCTCGTGAATCAAAAAATTCAAAAAAAAATTGAAATCTTCAAAGAAATAAGACTCAAATCTGTTACACTCAACAGTTTTTCCTCAAATCTTCTCCGATTATTCACTTACTGTAACGCCCCAAGATCCACCCTGGACGGCATTACTATCTAACACCATTCACATCATGAGAGCAACTAAAAATTTCCATAAGTAACAAATATTCCATTCATCATACAGAATATTCAAAGTGTCGTCCAAAAGAATAGGCCCAACTAAGGCCATTACATTCACCAAGAGTATTTTATCTCGCAGCGGAATAAACAAAAGATCAGTAATACATTATCTCAAAAGAAAGTCCCTAGTCTAGGACATAAGTATAATAATTCTAAACATCTCCCTCGGGATTCCCGCTTCCATCCTGTTGAGCATCCCAAGCTACCTGCTCATCAACTCCGAGAGTGTCCTCTAAACCATAATCTGAAAGTAAATATTGTTTGTAGGGGGTGAGCACTAAGCTCTGTAGCAACATTCTCCCAAACTCGAACAAGGTTTAGAAAGATGTAAAACAGTTCGGTCTCATTTCACAAATATCATATATATTTTGAATTAAAGCAATGACATTTAAACAAATCCCAAGTTTAGGTAACAACAGCAATTTAACGAATAAGTGAAACCAACATACAATCAAATAATCCATCTACCATCAACAGTTTCCAACAAGTTCTCGCGGAATCCCATACTTCCTCGAAACTCTTGTCAAACTATTTTTTGTACCATGAATGATAACCCATATACTACTAATAATCCATTCCACCATAAGCCGTTTCTCTCAAGCTTTGCGGAGACCCGTACCTCCCAAAACTTGTAGAAACCGTTCGTGGTACAAGGAACAATAACACACACTGTATTCGTATCTCAAGTATGGAGTAACTTCCACATGGTCACCATCGAAAATATTATGCCCCACACAAAACCACATACAGATCACATACACATCCTCTTCCACGGTACCCCGTAAGCGATAGTGGTTTAGTCCTCGCAAGGCACTAACCCCACTATGAGTGGTAGGATTGATCACACCCCCACGGAGTGGACGTCGACTACTCACTCCATAATACCCGGTCAATAGTAGCCCATGCTCATCCCAAACAACCATACAAGAGATACAATACCAATCATTCCTCACATAACAAGCAATTTCCATAACCAAGCAAAACCCCCAATTTCACAAGTATATCTTAAGTAATAAATATATCCAAAATCCTCAAATCTCACAATTTATGCTTTTCTAATAGGACTCCTCAAGAAAATAAGCATGAGATTCTCAAAAGATATACTTTTATTGTTTCAAGCAAAACACTAAAGTTCTTGTATCAAGAATAATTGAATATAGAGTTTTTATCTCAAGAACCCATAAATAACAAGTCTTGAAATCAAGAACAATTGATTACCAAGGTTGGAGAACAAGGATAATTAGATATCAAGTCTTGACATCAAGAATAAATCAATACTAAGCTTTTAAGTCAAGAACAAATCCATATCAATAATAAAAATCCAAACCTCTTGAAGAAAACTACGTTTTGATGTTAATAACAAAGATTTAATGGATAACAAGTTATAACCTCCATCAAACATGGTAAGGATAGCAAGAACAATCAAGAAACAAGGATTGCATATCAAATACATATTCATATGAGTCAAAACATGTATATATATAACCCTAGGTATCATTGAACAAGGTTGAAAGAATTCCCCTACCTTCTTCTTCCTTAGAGTTCTTGAAGAACTTAAGCTTTTGATTTGATTCAAGGTGAAAATCCTCTTTGATCTTGTGTTTTTCCCTTCCTTTGTGGTTTCTCAAGGTTTTCTAGGGTTTGGAATGGTGTTTGGATGCTTAAGGAGACGGCCTTAGGTATTTATAGAGGAAGAAAATAACGCTGGTTCACGATTCTGGAAGTCAGAATTCATAACTGACGTTCGAACGACATTTAACGTTCGAACGGTGGTGGCTCCGGATGAATAGTATTTTCATCAGAGAGCTCCCAGTACTTTTGATTTTGCGATTTACCGTTCGAATGTCATTTCCCGTTCGAACGGTGGTGGCTCTAGATGAACAGTATTTCCATCAGAGAGCTCCCAACACTTTTAATTTTGTCATTTCCCGTTCGAACGTTGGTCGTTCGAACGTCGGTTTCCGTTCGAACGGAATCCCAATTTCTGCTTTAGCTTCCAGTTTAGTTTTGTCCCATTTAGAGGTCGAATTGAAAAATTTTCATGAGATACACTTTTGTAGCCCTGAGAGTCTACTATCTACTATCCAAATTTCAGGTCAATTGGACATCAGGATAGAAAGTTATGATTGAAACACTAAGGCAGTATCTTGATATTTCTTACCAAACTATCTCCAAAATTTGCTTCTGTTTTAGATCACTTCCAAACTTCTTCATCCAACCCTATTACCTCAACCAAGATTTTTATTTCTATTCTTACAATCTACATAGTTCATACACATGTAGTTACATATATTAATAACTCAACACATAACACCATTACAATATAACGATAAGAGTATGGGTTATTACACTTTCTCATAACAGTTTGCACATATATACCAATTGAAATGGAGTATTTGAAGAGAAATCAAGGAAAACATGGATTTAAGACGATGAACAAGAGAGTCTTCAAGTCGAGCACGAAGGAATCAATATCCATCACCTCAAGCACCTCTACAATTGTGTGTGTTCGAACCAGGTAGTATTTTTCAAGTTACATCGGCTACCATAGCCTATTTCTTTCAACCCATGCAAAGACCAAAAAATCCACAATACCCATACACTCGATTACCTAATTTAAATGATATAGGAAGAGAAGTGACGGGGAACCCAGAATTTGCTTGGGGTAGACCAAACAAATAAATAAAGTAAGGAGACTTGACTGACAAATACCGCATTCTGAATTTGATAACAGTATACAATTTTCTACCCTGAGCCCAAAAGAATCAAATTTATACTGAGCAGGCTTATTTCTTATAGGCATTTGGGATGGGACACACAATTGATCTACCCAACATCATCATGGACCAAATGATACTTGTTGTGGATAGAAAGAAACCCTCACTACCATATGCTATTTTAGTTTCTCAGCTATGAAGGAACGAGGGCATGATCATTGATCCGATATTGAAGACAATGGATCATTTTGGAGCATTGGATAAATTTTTATTAAAAAAGAGTCATGGATGACAACCAGAAGAACAACCTGAAGCACCACCTGCACCATAAGAAGAGCCTTTCCAGGTACCTAAAGAATTCATACAATAAGAACAGTAGCAGCCACAAAAGGATCAACCATATGTACCGGTAGACAATAGAACTGACAAACAGATTTTACTAGGAATAGAAACCAGCATTACTCAGATCAATCAGCGTATGAATGAATATGAGCAGAATCAAGCTGAGCTTTTAAAGTTATTTAAAGATCGTTTTGGAAGAGGATCTTCTACTTCCTAAACATACTAGAGATTCTACAAAAAAGTTTACTATCTTTCACTCATCTTTTACATTATGCACTTTTACTTTATGCATTTGAAATTTACTCTATGTTTTAAACTTATGTTTGTTTTGAACTTGTTTGTTTTGAATTTATATATGTTTAAGTTTTTGTTACTTATGGAACTCATATTTGTTAAGTTACGAGGATTATGTATACAATTTACAGTTGAATTAGGTTAATATTCCTATGCTTTGTGAAAATAGCCTTAATCTGATCACGCAGGATTTTCATATTTTAGTTGTGTACTATCTTAATATTTCTGTTTAAACTTACTCTTATAAGCACGAATAGATTTCTTTATTCCAGAAACCTTGTGAAATATTACACTTTTTGCATATATATTGGAGATGTATAACCAATTGAAGAATTTGAGCCAATCTTTCTTTGAGGGATATTCTACATCTACTCAAGTAAACATCTTCGATTCTACAATAAACTTCCTTTGAATAATCTCATTAATTTTATTTTGATTAGCACTTATTAGATTATATTATTAGCATTGTCTTTGAAATTATTTTATAGGAATTATACAGAAGTATGATTTCTGGAAAATGATCTTAGGTCATTTTTTAATAACTTGAGCCTCAACCATTTCTTTTACAAAATTATATCCTTAGTCAGCCATGATTGAGCTTGAAAATATATATATACATATAAATTATTTTCATGATACCGAAAAAACACCCGAGCCACATTAAAATATATTAAACTCACCTATGATACATAATTTTGTTGCACCCTCTTCTAAATCAACAAGATACGGAAAAGCAAAAAGAGGGAGCTCCAAAGAAATCCAAAAAAGAAAAGAGTATGGGCTATTCAAAAGAAAAGAAAAACCCATGAAAAGAATTTTGAAAAGAAAAACATAAAGAAAAGAGCCAAGAAAATGAAAAATGGAAAGAATAAACAAATAAATCCTTAAGAAAGAGGTGTGCCACAATATAAAGGGTAGCTCTTGTATCTTACTGACGTCGTTTCTTAAACCCTAAACCAATGGCCACATTACAACCTAAAAAAGTCCTTTTTGATTGCAGAAATCATGTATCTATATTAATCCTATACATCCATAAAAGGAGAATGTTAATAATATATCTGATATAGTGTTTATATCCAGTCATGAGATTATGTTAAATTTCAATTTTATTCAAATATCTGTTCTTCAGATATATTACAGGTGATATTATTTACTTTGTTAACAATATTCCAATCACATGTAGCTATAAAGAGAATAGTCACTATAACATATATATATTCTTTGCTGAGTGCATTTCAGGAAAGGATTGACATCAAGACTACTATGAAAGAGAGTAAAATTTCCTAAGTGATTTCTTACATAAAGAAATCATTACACACAAATTTTTATAAAATATATAGATAATGTTACAACTAACGTGTGTTACCCTTGTAGTGATCAGAAAAAGGAAGTATTGTAGCAATACACAAGACTACTGATTTAATTTTACATGTGAAAAGTATGAGTTATAAACTTCTAATTACTGCAGTTTGTAGGTAACTTCACTAAAACCTTCACGAAGCAAAACTCGTCCACTAGGGGTTTAACTGCTTGTTGCATATGTTAAATGCAATCGTGAGAAAATCTACGAAAATGATTTTATTTGTGTTTATGTTTTATTTTTATTTTATTTTATGAAATATTTTTTATAATTTACTAGAGACTATTAAAGTTTAAGTTGGGGGCGTGATTAACCCTAACTAGTATGTAAAATAGAAGGATTAAGTAATCAACTTTGTAGGATAAATTAACTAAAAATTGTCAATTAGAGTTTGTGCGTAGATTAAAGTTTAAAATACTTTATTGCAGGGTTTAATATAAATTATCAGAGAATATGAGGCAATCTGTCAAAGCCTAAAACAACAAAGCACTAAAGCATAAAACGACACATACAAGACCCAAAATGCGACACATGAAAAACCCAGAACAAGACACATGACCCCTCCTGTAAGGCACCACCGTCCGAACAGTGGTGGCGGTGTCCGAATGGCCACCTGGGTGGCTGGAGTTTATCCCAAATCCTCGTGCTTGCCTTTGTCTATAAATAGGGGCTTCTCTTCTTCATTTTACAAGGTCGTCCACCCAAGAGTCAAGGGAGAGCTCCAAAGAGAGAAAGAAATAGAGAAAAGTGAAATTCGAATACAAAGCCAATATATCATATTCTCCAACTAATACTTTGTATTTCTACATTGCTGTTGTATATTTCTATTCGGATAGTTGAACTACAGCCACTTTGTTGTTTTGATTAATAATAAAGGTGGTTGTGTTCCAAGTTTTCTTTGCGAAAGAAATTTTAGAGTTTGTGTTTTAATTTCAGTTGTAATGAAGATTACCTGTACTCCTTGCTTGTCAGTGGCAATGGGGCGTGAGTAGTCACTTATACCCTTCAGTAAAGGGTAAACATATGTATAGTATTGGTTAGATTATTAAAATGTTGATGTTTTATTAATATATTTATATATATGTGTATTTTTTTGCACTTCATGGATGATACAATGATGTAAGTAGTTTCGGTGCTATGCCTGGAATTATATCATCAGTGCATGATTAACCTACCAGTTAAGCAACCACGGTGTTCCTACCGGTATGACTTGTCCTTCATTGGAAAGCTGAGGATGTTTTACTGATGCATGGTATAAAACCTAAATGATCCTCATGAATGGATTATCCATCTGGTTTGCTTGGATTGATCAATTGACATGGATACCACTAGCTAACCTAAAAAGTTGTTGTGTGATGGTTTATATACATCAAACCTACTGGTTGACTTGCCAGTAAAATTGGAGTTAATTGCTGCAAGGTAGCATTTCCAGTATTTAACCAATATAAAACATATAGGATCCTTAAACTGAAGGGTATCTTTATATTCTTGTCATTAACAGGTTTATCTCATTTACTTTACTTAATTAGACTAGTTGTCAATCTAAGCTCACATCATAAGATATCAAATGTTATATTACTTTAAACAATAGATTTACTGTTTGTTTAATTTATTTATTTTAAATGTTAATTACTAAAACTCTTCATGGAATCAATACTTGGACTTAAACCAAGAAAACTACAATTTGACCATTTTTACTTGGGTATATAATTAATATAATTCAGATCACTAAAAAAGTGCGAATTAGTGCAATTGAGTCACACGAAACATTGCATAAAAAAATGTATCGTATATAGTAAGAAAGAAAAGATTTTTTCTCGGGTGCAAGACCTGGTTACTTGGGTTCACTCACTTGTCTGACAGTGAAATTCCAAAAAAAATGTGTCAGTGTACTCAAAATCGGAGGTGTGATGCCCTTAAATACAGTGCTGATTTGGTGGACCGTTTATGTGATGTCCATAAATTACCTACTCAATAAAAACACAAGAGTTGATAAATGGTCATTGGAAGCATAACATCAATGGCAAGAGTTTAGAATGTTCAGTTCATGTCATGGAATTGTATCATTTGTTGTGTATGAAAACCCAAGAGTGGGTTTAGAGTTTGGACCTGCATTCATGAGACATCATTTAGGATTGGCATGCTTGGTATCATGTATATGTTGCTTAGGATATATGCTTGGTGTGCTAATGCGCACTCATATTATTTGCATTGGGATTAAGAGGTATTCTCTATAGGAGATACCATATTGGGCTTTGGTTCACCCCTCTGTGGAAACGTTTTTTAGGAATTGGACATGTTTCCACTAAAAACCGTCCTACGGGCCCGCTTTGAGGA
>CM042194.1:13284394-13318233 GCA_023539305.1 Ilex asprella | reverse complement strand
CACTAATGATATGCTTGGCGTACTGTCCGAAGTGGCATGTCACTGATTGAATGTCGACTCGCGCTTCAAGCCCGTCAAGCAGAATCTCACGAGTTCGGCACCGCATCATCAGGAGGTAGTAAAAGAGGAAGTAGCAAACTTACTAGAGTCTCAAGCAATCAGGGAAGTATAGTATCCAACTGAGCAGTCAAATACTGTCGTAGTTAAGAAGAATAATGAGAAATTGAGGGTATGTGTCGACTTCACCGACCTAAACAAGGCTTGCCCAAAAGATAGTATGCCCCTGTCAAAGATAGATCAATTGGTAGATGCAACAACCGGGCACGAGCAGATGAGTTTCTTGGATGCTTACAGGGGATATCATCATATCCCCTTTGCCAAGGAAGATTAAGAAAAGACTGCCTTCATAACCCCAAGATGAACATATTGTTATAGAGTAATGCCTTTCGGGTTGAAGAATACTGGAGCAACATATCAGAGGTTGGTAACCAAAATATTTTCACACATGATAGGCATCACTATAGAAGTTTACATTGATGACATGGTACAAGTCATTATGCCGACCTAAAAGAGACATTCAACGTTCTATGAAGGTATAAGATGAAATTAAATGTTTCAAGTGTGCCTTAAGGGTCAGTTTGGGGAAATTCCTACGCTTCTTGGCTACACACCAATGAATAGAGGTAAATCCCAATCAGGTAAAAGTCCTTGCCGAATTGAAGTATCCTCGGACAATCAAGGAGGTAGAATAGCTCATTGGAATGGTCGCTGCTCTCGAATGGTTCATTTCTCGAGCGTCTGATAAATGTAGACATTTCTTCCAGTCAATTAAAGGAAAGAAGGGGGCACTCTGGAGACAGGAATGCGAGGAAGCGTTTACAAATCTAAAGACATATTTAATGTCTCCACTGATCTTATCGACCCTATCACCCAAAGAAAGACTTTTCTTTTACCTAGCAGTATCAGAATAGGCGGTAAGTGGGTAGTTGATGAAAAATGACTATGGAAAGTTGAAACCCATCTATTACGTGAGCAAGATGCTTCTAGATGCAGAGTCAAGATATACTCCATTAAAGAAGCTTGCCCTCACACCGATTAGCTCAGCTAGGAAGTTCAAACATTACTTCCAAGCCCACCAAATCACAGTGTTCACTGATCAGCAGTTAAAGTCTCTCTTTCATAAGGCCGATCTGTCTGAACGGGTTGCTAAATGGGCAACCGAGCTTGGGGAGTTTGACATCGAATTTGAGCCAAGGAAGGCAATAAAGGGTCAGATAGTGGCGGATTTCATTGCCGAATTCCATCCTAAAAATAGCTCAGAGCAAACGAGAGAACTGACGACAAAAAATGATCTGAGCTCGATGACGGGTGTAAAATCCGGGTAAAATTGAACTTTTATGAATATAGGGTAAAGCAGTAATTTATCACTACGATGTGGGTTACAAACCAGAGTTTTTCTAGAACTCGATTGGCAAAACGGAACTCACCATTGGATTCATCTCGCGAAATCTAGTTACCCCGTCAATTTTTGTCGAATTTCAAGATAGTCGGATTTTTTGCGTTTTACGAGGCAGTCGAGCTTCGGGTGACCCAAAACTGAAATTTGAATAAAATTATAAATTTTAGGAAATAATCAAGAACAACTTAAAATAAAAATATTTTAAACTTGAACCGAGACGAAATTTAATCGTTTCGGGATGAAAACGGACCCGGAATTAAAAGAGGTGTGTGGCCAATTGTGGGCCAAGTATTCTAAAAATATAAATAGGGAAAAATCTATTTTTCTCATTTTTTCAGCCATTCTCATCCGATAGAAGGAGGGAGGGAGAAGAGAGGGAAAAGAGAGAAAAACTCCACCTTCTCTCTATGATCTACGGAGCTACGGTGCTTGGATCCATTCGGGCTAAGAGAAAAAGTTGTTCTTCTCGTCAAGGGCTACGCCTACGTACCAAAAATAAGGGCTTTCACCAAAGGTGGAAAAAACTAAAAATTTGGAGAAGTTGGATTTGAGCTTGGGTTGATTTCTTGGAGCTTCCCAAGGGCACTCTTCACGCTTCAAGAGGTAGGGGTTTCTCCTACTTAGGTCTATTCACAACTTTTAATGTTACATTGAAATGGGTAGGTTAATATGGATATATATAACTTGCCTATAGAAGTAATTTTGGTGAAATGGGAATTGAAATTAGGTAGAATATATCTTGACATGGGTATGTAGGAATTGCCTAATGAAATTTCTTGAATTATTTGAAGTGTGGGCATATTATGTGTTTACATTGTGCCTTGATTTGGAAGTGTGTTATTGCCTAAAATGAGATGACATGCTTGGACTTGAGTTGTGGATAAAATGTTGATAAATGCATATTGGTTTATTGACATTGTGAGTCATGAGAATTATATGCTTTTGATGTAATTTTGTCATAGGTTATATGAAATGTGTTGGATATAGTTCATATGGAAAACATGACATATTGAACATTGTAGTAGAGTTGCAATGAGGCATTACATTACGTATGTACAGAAACATTGCATTAAGTGGGTGGTTGTGCATGGAAGTAGTCAACACCACATGGGTGGATGACGAGTGGGCTCGAGTGAGCTAAGTCGATGACTTGGCCAAGTTGCACGGTTTGCAAGGTAAAGAGAGTTGGGGTTAGCAAGAAGGGCTAGAAGGTCCCTCAGGTGCAAGGTCCGGTGATTTGGATATGCACTTTCGTTGGTATTAGTCCATAAAATGTGTCGATGTACGCGGGACCGTTGGTGGAAGTCCATAAATCCCGTGTCGGTTGGGTGCCGTTGGTGAAAGTCCATAAATACTCACCCCATACAAGACTCCAGATTGATAATGTCATTTGATGTATAACATAAATGACAGAATTATACATATGGGAAATTGCATGTGTTGGAGAGCCGGGAAGGGCTCAGGATCATGGACAACGAACAAATGCACATTAGCAATTGCTTGTGTCGAAGAGTCGGGGAAGGCTCGAGTTAGGTAGTAAGAGTGGGTCTCATCTCATTCCATAGCATTACATTGTAAATTTCCAATGTTGATAGAATATCTATGCTTGAAATGTATAAATGGTGAATTTGTTGCATATAAGCATTTCATGTGCATTTGAGTTGGGGAGTAGCCTTATTAGGAAATACTCTATTGAGTGTGGCTCACCCTTTATGGGAAAATATTTCAGGTGCGGGGTTTATGCTGATGGAGGGTTCTCACTTTGAGCCTCATGGATGAAGAAATCGGAGTGTGGCTTATTTAGAGTAATTTGTAAAATAATGATAAATGTTTATTTTTGGCATGTAGTTAAATGAAATCGCATGTGAATGTTGTAATAGATCTTATATACACCATGTTGGATGCCCAAATACAGGTTATATAATGATTAAATTGGGGATGAAAAACAGGTGAAGTATCAAATCTGGGTTGAACCTACCGGTAGTTAACGGGTAAAATTTTGCCTTTCAGCCCTGAGCTTCCGGTAGTGAACCGGTACCTCAAGGTCCAACAGGTAATGACTACCGGTAGTCAACCGGTTGCTCATGGTCCAGCAGATAACAGCTACCGGTAGTCAACTGGTAGCTCATGGTCCAACAGATAACAGCTATCGGTAGTCAACCGATAGCTCATGGTAACATCTACCGGTAGCTCTTCCAAAAATCTAAAATTTTGAAAGTGTTTTGTTGTGCCTTTGGGCTATGTAACCTTTTAGTTAAAGGAAGTGAATGGACTATAAATGGGATATTTTGAGGCACGTTGGATCTTGGTTGGGTTTAAATGATTAAAAGAATATGTATCACAATTGTTGGCAAAAACCCCGCTTACAGGAAAAGTTATCGGCGTGGTGTCGGGTCAAATGACATCCACAGATATTTTCGCAGGTTGACGGATGGTCAATGATTGATAAAGGACCCCAAAAATTTTTGGGCGTCACAACGGGTGGATCCTATCTATAGATGGGTCTTTGAACCAAAAAGGTGTTGGCATTGGCCTCATTTTACAGAGCCCGGACGGTTACATTTTAGAGAAAGCCATCGAGCTCGGTTTCCAGGCTTCAATAATGAAGCAGAGTATGAAGCTTTGATTGTCGGAGTAAGGATAGCAGTTGAACTAGAGGCAAGGAAGCTCTTGATATTATCTGATTCGTAACTAGTCGTGAATTAGATATTAGGGGAGTATGCGGCAAAAGACAAAAGAATGTTTGCGTATCACGCCATGGCAGAAGAGGAGTTGAGCAAGATTCCGGAATACTCGATTTAGCAAGTCAAAAGAGCAGAGAATTCGCATGCCAATGTTCTAGCTTCATTGGCCTCAACCATCGAGCAAGAGAATGAAAGATCTCTCACCATTGAGTTCCAGCCCGAGCCCAGTATTCAGCCGACTAGAAATAAAGAAGTACTATGTCATGAAATCGATTCTAGCTGGATGGATCCGATCATTGTATTCTTGAGGAATGGAAACTTACCAGAGGACAAGAAGGAAGCTCATAAGTTACGCCTGAAAGCAGCTAGGTTTTGGCTTTCCCTAAAAGACGAGCTTTATTGACACTCATTCGGGGGTCCGTATTTGAAATGTGTACACCCAAAGTTAGTTCCTGCTTTCCTATTTGAAATACACGAGGGAAGTCACAGAGCTCATATAGGACCGAGCTATCTCTCAAGGGTTTTGGTGGCCATATATGTAGAAGGATGCTCAATAGTTCGTTAGTTAATGCAAGAAGTGTCAAAAATTCTCACTTACCAAGAAAGTCCCACAAGCTACTTCCATTGTCTAGCCCATGGTCGTTCGCGCAGTGGGGACTTGACATTGTGCGTCCTTTACCTCGGGCCCAAGCAACAAGAAGTACTTTCTAGTTGCCACTGATTATTTCACAAAGTGGGTTGAAGTTGAGCCACTATCTAACATCAAGGACACTGACACGAGAAAGTTCGTCTGGAGAAACATCATAACCATGTTCAGCATCCCACACTACCTTATTTCTAACAACAGTACTGCTTGATTTATTTTTCTGTGGTTCCTAACCTTTGAACATCTCCCTCAATATATGTATAATGTATGTGTGAGGGGGAGTGTCACTCTCACTTGGGATGATGCCAAAAGAAAGGGCAAGGAGAAAATGGAATGGGATGAATGAAATGTGTGTGTGTGTATGAACAAAAGTTCTCCTCAAGCGCAAGGAGTCTTTTGAGTCTTGTGTTTTACTTGAAAAAGTATTCCAAGGTCGTCTACTCAGGGAAGGAAGTGAACCATCATAAAGGTGATTTTTATTAGAGAAAAGTGTAAAATTATTTTGTTTTGGAATTTGGTGGTGGTTTGTGTTGTGATAATGAAATGAAAACAAGTGTTGGCTAATCCAAATAGGTCATTCCAATGGGAATCTCAACTCAACTCGAAATCTTCCTCCAATGGTGAATAGATGAACGATTGATTCATGGGAAGCTAGGGACGAGATGATGAGGATCCAAACATAACCCGTGACCAGGCCTACGGGATATCAAAGACTCACAAACCACACCCACTCTCAACCTAGTCAAACCGAACCATTTTACACCAAGAGGAGGAAAAATAATGAGTTGAAATGACATACCCAAGAGGAGATCTCCCTTTGATTAGCCAACTAAAAGCTTAGTTACTCATGCTTGAAAGGGAAACAACAATGGAATGGGGAGACATTATGAAGTAATAAAGATTAGAGCAAAGTATAAACGAAATGCATTGATATAAACGATCTTCGACAAAGAATGAGTAAATCACGTTTCACCTTTCACGGCTTTGGTAAAGCTCTAGAAAAGTGCAAGAGTTTGACTCCTCTAAGAGAAGAAGGAAGCTCCAACTATGGAAGAAAATAATACTTAAATTAAAACAAAGCAATAATACAATAAAAGAAAGCAATTATATAAAAGAAAGCAATAACTACTTAGAGGGTATTCCACAACCAAGAGATGATAATACCATAAAAGAAAGCAATAATACAAAGAAAATAATAACAAAGAAAGCAATAACAACTTGGAGGGTATTCCACAACCAAGAGAGATTTAGCAAGCATACAAAGAAAGTAACAATAACTTGGAGGGTATTCCACTACCAAGAGCTCTAGCAAAAACTTATATCTTATACAAGCCACAAAGGGGTAGTATTTATAGGCAACCAAAAGATGTCTTTTACAAACCCCAAGGGATGACATTCACAAGCCCCAAAGATGCCATTTGGATTAATTTAATCTCTCTCTCTTTTTTTAGCTTTAATAATTGACATCTTATAGTTTGTAGCTTTGATAAATAGTTCTCCAGTAATTTGTAGCTTTGTCACAATTGGCTCCCAGGTAGTTTGTAGTTTTGACACATAAAACCTTGAAAAGAACAATAATTAATGCATTTTTCCTAATTCACACACTAACCTTAATAGGTCAATTTTAATTAGTTTAACTTTGTTTAACTAACACCATTGATCTATTAACTTAATTAAAATATGCATTAATTAGGATTAATTTGGTACACAATTCGATAGTGGTCCCTTCAAAGCTTTCTATCAGCAATATGGAATTAGGAATCATTATTCCACCTCGGCTTACCCTCAAAGCAATGGACAAGCAGAGATCTCTAACAAGACAATCTTGGATGGAATCAAGAAGAAGCTTGAGGGTACTAAGGGGAGATGGCTAGAAGAGCTGCCAAGTTTTTTGTGGACGTACCGAACCACACCTCGCCAGTCAACTGGAGAGAATCCTTTCGCCCTAGCTTATGGAATGGAAGTTGTTATTCCTTTAGAAATTGGCTTACCTACTCTGAGGACCGAGTTGGTGGAAAGCAGCAGCAACGATGTCGTAATCGCACGAGATCTTAATCTAGCCGAGGAAAAGAGGGACAGGCCGCCATTAGAATGGCTTCGTATCAAAGTCAGATTTCCTGAGCATTCAACAAGAACATAAACCCTCGTTCTTTCACACTTGGAGATCTACTTTTCAGGCGTGTACTAGGGTCGCTAAAAATCCAGCCCATGGAAAGCTTGGGGCAAATTGGGAAGGCCTATTCAGAGTAACCAGAATTGGGGGCAATGGGTACTACGAACTAGAGACCTTAGATCATAAGGTTGTACCACGCCCCTGCAACACAGCGAACCTTAGAAAGTTTTATTTCTAAAAGTACCTTTTTAGATGGAGCTCTGAAGTACCTTCAGAAATTTAAAGGTGCCCCTTAAATATTCATACACTAGTATCAAATGTACCAAGCCGAAGTTATCAAAAAAATTCTAAGAATTTTTCCTATTTTGGTTTTGCTTTATATACGTCCTACTATTAAGACAGAGAGGCAAAAAATCCTAAAAGAAGTCATAAGCTTAAATCAGGCGCAGCCACCCGATCTAATTCAGACCCTCAGCTAGGTATGATGATGTAAGCTGACTAGGGATGGATTTAAGTACAATTAGATTGGCAGGTCGGTGCAGAGTAAAACACTCATGGACGCCCAAGGGGACTATTAGTAACTCTACTGAGAAACCGAGCCCTCCAAAGAGAGCCTGAGCATGGCCATAACTTCGAGAGTAATCAAAAAAATTTCCTACTAAAAGGTTCCCGTTGAGGGACCACTCATTAAAAAAAGAGCAGAACAAGAGCCATAATTTCAAAATATTCAAAATTTTTCTATGTAAAAGGCTCCTATTGAGGAATTGAACTCTTTGAAAAAAGGATCATGCGAGGGCCATAACTTCAAGAACCTTTAAGTCAAAATTATTTTAAAAGCATAAAAAGCTTTCTAAGCATTCATCAAAACAAATTGCAAAATAGAAAAGTTATGGTTTTCAGTTAAATTTCTAGAGAATACAGATAAGTGGAGTATAAAAGGATCTAGTCAATTGCATAGAAATGTTCAGAAATATTCTAAGTGGGAGGCTAGGAGGAGCTCAAAAGTGGATGCCTAGCAAAGAGATTGGAGGAAGGAGCATCTTCGACAATGACTAAAGCAACATGCCAACCTTTGCTGAAGAATGCATTCTGAAGTTGAGGGATCTGTAGATCCAAATTATTCTCTACCTTCTCCATGCCCTCATTATAAGCAGCATCCTCTTACACCTTTGTCTTAGCCTTGTACTAATCAAATTCCTCTAGAAGAGTTGTGTAGTCGTGTTGGGATTGGGACAGCTCAACATTAGATTCATGTTTGGACTCCTTCAACTTCTCAACCTCTAAGAAAGCTTCCCATTCTTCTCGGTCAAGCTATGATTTTGATCCCAAAGAACTGAAACTTCTTGACAGAGTTTGAAGTACTCCTCATCCATCGATTCTTTTTTGGCCAATGCTGAGGCTCAGGTGTGTATAGCATCTTTCATAGCCTTATCTTTACTGGCTATCCGAGCCCCGACCTCATGGACATTTTGCAAACCCTTGTTCAAGAAAGGAAAAACTCAGATAAATTTTTAAAGAGTATAAGAAGCTTGAAAGAATAAATCAGAAGGATACATGGCTTATCAGAACCATGTGTTAGATTGCTTGATGAGACACTTCATCGTCAGTCAGAGCCTCATTAATTGCTAGGTCCCGAGGTAGTATTACTCCATGAGCGATCCCCACAACAACGTTGAAGTCTTCTATTGCAGAGTCCTTAGCAGTGATCTCTCTCCTCTTTGCCCTAAGGAGAGGACAGAAAGCAGGAGTGGTTGACTTAGGAGAAAGACTCACCTCGGCCTCGGCAATCCTTCGTTTCTTTGGGGCTGGATCCTTGGCAAGTTCAAAAAGGGAGTCATCCTCATGAAGTGGAGAAGGGGGCAGAAATAGGGGGATCAAACTCAAATGAAATCGAAGTGTCGAAGGTTTGAGCCACATCTGCTTGGACACTGCTCGGTACATTGGCTTTATTTGGAACAATCTCGATAAGAACCTCAGCTGCAGGCTATTCTTTGATAACAATTAGGGGCACAGAAGTTGTTTCCATTGGTTTAATAGAAGGGGTTGGCTTAACAGTTGATAAATAATCTAAAAAAAATTTGACGGTTCGACGGGCAGAACTTGCAAGAGAGAATTTCTTCTTGCCTCAAGGAGTCTTGTCCTGAGCAGCTTGTATTGCCTCCTAATTTGCTGCCAGAGTGACATTGGGATGATTCGGCACGACAATAAAAGATGTGTAGTTTGGCATATACCCGAGCAAAGTATGTGCAGCTCGGCAGAACAACGATTCGCTAAATTCCCAAACCTTCTAAAGTTGGTCTGACTTAACAGAAGATTCAGGAATTTTGCCCTTCATAATCTCTCATTCGCGAAGAAACTTATGTCAGAAAAATGAAAGCAAAAAGAGAGAGGAGTAGATTTTCGAAGAGTGAAAGACTCAAATACCTGATATACCTTCTTTATAGGTACAACGGTATGATGGAACAGCACCAGCAGCATACTTCCAATTTCCAAAAATGAACACAATGTCATTCTCACCGCCTTTGTTCGAATCTGGAAGGTAGGTAACCAGATAGCGGTCCTTCTTCTTCACTGACAGATAAAAGCTATCTCGAGTAGGTTTGATGATATAGCAATAAAGAATCTCCCATAAGCCAAGGGATAAACCCAAAATCCTATTCAAGGCTCTAAAAAAATTGAGGCAACATTGGCGGGGCCAGAGCTTGGCGGCAGACAAGACCTAGATAAGAAGTGGATCGGGGGGGGGAAACGAATCTCACCCTCGGTGATGGCACGAGTTGGGATAGGGATTGATTCCCTTGTGCCGATAAGAGGCTCGTCCTTTCCAGCGACTCTAATTTCTACGTCATCTGGGATGTTGTATTTTGTTCTAAAGGCTGGTATCTCAGGAGATGTGAGAGGTGCCAGTGAAAAAGATGTAGTGCAAAGAGAGAGAGTGAGAGAGTCTGAAGAAGGCAAAGTGAATGAAAAATGAAGAAAGGCGATTTATAAAGGAAGAGGAATTTTAAAGGGCAATATTTAAATGCCCTAAACCTGCCGCCAAAACGAAGGGGGATGACACAAAGTACAACGAGATGATGATTAGAAGGTAAGAAAACGGCTGACAGCCGAAAAAACGTCTGTCAAATGTTTTATGGGGGCAAATGAAGGGGTTAGCCCCCATTGTTACACATGGTATGACGTTAATTATGTTCACGTGACGTTGACAAGACTAGACACGTGATGAAGAATTTGAAGTATGATCCACCAAGTCACTTATCCGAACCGATCTAATCCATAGTTCAGCAAACAAAGAAATAGTTCAGTTCTCATTATGACCGAGCTCGTCAATCTGTTCAGATAAGCAATGAAATAGCTCATTTGTACCATGCCAAGTTCTTTGAAGCGTTTGGTAAAGCGCTATAAGAGGTCGGTTGTGTCAAACCAAGTACCTCAATTTGTTCCGCAAATATTGAAAGTGTTCGGCACTTGATATAACCGAGTTGTTTCAAATGATAGACATAAAGAGGGAGATTAGCCTAAAACTTAGGAAATCGGATAAACAAAATCATTGAGATTAAAGATATCCGGAGAAATTATTGAAGAAGTATCAGTAACTTCCCAAACTCTACTACTGAACTAAAGGAAGGTGTGCCACCTTGAATCTTACATCACGGAAACACTAAGCGGATGACGATCTATAAAAAGGCAGAAGAAACCAAGGTGAAAGGTATGTTGAACTCTCCTTGTCTTGGTGAAATTTCATTTGTTCCATTACTGACTTAAGCATCAGAGTGTCTTCGATCGAAGCACTTTGATCTTAGGCAGTTTGTTCATTTTGTAGGAAAAAAATTGGGAGAAGGTTTAGAAATCTTTTTCCAATTTTCCAGAAATCACACATGAGAGGTATCTCTGATATTTTGCCTCTACATAGACCAAAAATGAAGCTTTGCTTAAGGTTTGAATCCGTCAGGTTTCGAAAATGATGTTCTATATGGTCTTTTATTTTCATCTTTCTTTTTATTTTTTGGGTACAAACCCTCTAATTTTTGAAGTGGACCTCTACCAGGCTTCTGGGTCCTTGGAATTTTCTAGCTAATCATAGATATATATGAATTCAATAGATATATAGTTCTATCTACTATATAGGTTTTTTTTTCAAAATTTTCTGTCAGATGGGTTGGGGATTAGTTGTTTGCTCCATGATATTATCTTACTGTTTTCAACCCTGGTAACTGATCTTAAGCAATTGTTGTCAGAATAAATATCATAATTTAGTTCAAGTTGTGTGAAAGTGTGTTTGGTTTTTATTCTTATATATTGAATATTAATATTACACGACCCGTGTTTGATTTTTGACATGCCTGCAATGCAAGGTCTATATTTCAACAATTTTGCTGGAGATATTCCCCTTTTTTTTCAGTTCATTGTCCAATTTTTCTACTCTGTGAGTATAATAAAGTGCTAATGTTTTAGAATTTTGTTGAAATTTTGTTTTTCTCATATTATGTGTGTTCATGACAACCATTTGCAAAACAATCAATTATTTTGTTCTCTAAATGTGCTGGCTGGTTTGCCTTTGACTGATCTGTTTAGTTTAGTCCACCTTTCTTCTTTTTTTGCTAATTCATCCCACATTTTATGATACCAGCAAAATTGAACATTCACAGCAAAAATAGGCGCAAACACACTGTATGTATTAGCATCATGGAACCAACAGTGTGCTACCCAAAGAGGTACTCATTTTCATTTATGACTACAAATTCTATTTCTGTTTTCTATTTTCTATATAATATGAATGCTCACTTATGTGTAATTTCGAGTTTTGCATGTTTGTTTGTTGAATTGTTAGTTTGGTTATGGGTCGTGAACGTCAATAATGGTTTGAGGTATTTTATTGGTTTAGATTCACTAGACACTATGGTTTCAAATTGTGAGTTGAAAAATGGATTTGTATTTTATCATTTTTTAGGAAAGACTTTACTTTCATTGTATATGTCTTAGCTAAATTTTTTGAAATTAAGTCGTTTTTTCATGCAAGTCACTTGGTTTTTTTTTGGGGGGGGGGATCTCTTGATTAGTGATCTAATGAATAATCAGAGTTTTCTTTTATTGGTTGGACCTTTTACAAATTGCTGACGACCTGGCATTTGCAACTCTTAGTCTTATTGAGTAGCTTGGGTGTGTTGCAAGTTTGTGACCATACAGGTATGTGTCTCTTGAATTGATTTTCTGATTTTTTTTCTACGAAAATGAGATGATTTTCAGCATGAAATTTTCATCTCTGTTTTTCTTCTTCTTCTTTTTTGCCGCAGATTAATTTGTTACTTAGTTGGTTTTAGTTTGGTGTGTGAAATTTCAATGTTTCACATGAGTTTTATATAACAACTTTGACTTTGATTGATTTGAGTGTCATGGTTGCTTATTATTTTAATGAGCAATACTACATGGACTTAAAAAAATGTGGACTTAATAATCACTTTCATTGATTTGACTGTGGGTCTCAAGATCTATTATCTATTTTATTCAATTCAATGATTATCATTGATTAAGTTTACATTTTAAGTCCAAATAACATTTTTTTATTTCAATTTTTCTTTCTGTTTTTGTACTTCCATAAGGTAAGGGTTTAATTTGGAGTTGAAAAATAGCTGAAATGCCATAGTACGTCCATGCTATCTTGATACATTAAATTTCTAAATTTGATGGGAAGTAGTTTGTTGAATCATGGAGACCTTTAGTGCAATGCTTTGCAAATTATACAGTGTTCTCGGTCTTTTGGCAATGAATTGGTTTGAAGTCCTCAGTTCTTTTTCTTCTCACCAAAATATATTGAATTGCAAATATTAATCTGTCCAATGGAGTGTGAATAAAATGTTTATTGATAATTTGCACTTGCGTTTTAGATTGACATCTACTTATTATTTGCCTTTCATTGGGATTTTATTTGCAGGATCTGACAAAACTTAGTCAGAAATTTGAGGAGAATGTTTTGGATGCTACAAAAAAATTTGAAAAATTAATAACAAAAAAGAGAGAGATTGAAGGACTGTCAGCTATTGCTCTTGGATTAACTACACAAACCGCTATGTCTAAGGTGTTTCATTGGATGCTAATTCCGAAATTGTTTGAATGTGGTTTGATTGTGTTCAATTTGAATTTTGTGTTTACTTAAATCTATTATGATATGTGGCAATTGAGTTGTAGTTGGATTTCAGTGTGCATATGACATGATTTAATGTATGGTTATATTCATTGTTTGATTGTTTCGTGTTTAAGAACTATGTACAATACCTTCAGACATGTGAAACATAGCGAGTTTAGACTTTCAGTTTAGTACGTGTCTGAGTTCAGTACTTTGATTATTTCGCGTTCAGACACGTGTTATTTGATTTTTTTTAGTTGCATCATGCCTTCAGGCACAAGTTATTCCTAGTATACATATAGGATCCGCGGATATATCATAATTATTAACAACTATTTGTCATGTAAATGATTGTTTTATCCTTAATTAATCTAATTTATACTCATGTTAAGGATTATAATTGTCCTTTACATCCTTAACTCCTTAACCCATCTTCTCAAACTCACCACCTCTAAACGAAACTCATGATCATGAGTTTAATATTTGGACTAGATACAAGCCGAGTTTAAAAACCCAGGATTGAATTTTCAAAATAAACATGAGGTTTATGGATCATTTGGACTATTTTCTCTCTTAACACATCTTACCAAACTCTCTTACTAAACAACTCCCAAGTGAATATATGAACTGAGAGAGTGCAATAAAATTTTAGAAATGGTAAGGGTCTTGTTAAGTTAGGCCTTTTTAAAAGGTGGTGCGCATGAAATTTACCCAAGTACAAAAAAAAGGTGTGGAGAGAAACCTATATGGTTGCCAAAACGCCCGAGAACAAGCCAGCCAGCCCGGGCCCAGCGTCTCTCTCTCTCTCTCTCTCTCTCTAGGTTGGATGGTTATTGATATCTCTCTCTTTTCGAGCGGATATTGACATCTCTGTCTAGCTTTGTTGCTCTTTCCTTTTGTTTTTCTTGTTCTTCTTTCAGTGTTTGATGCAGGCAGATTCCTGTATCTAGTTATCAAATTAAGTTGTGTTCTTTTTGGTTCCTGTGTATGATTTTCGGGAAATTTGGTAATCTAGGTTTGGCACTGAATCCATTTCCTCTGGAGGATTTGATTTTTTTGGGAGGGGAGGGAGGGGGGATTTACTGATGATAGGGGGCTGTTGGTGGTGGTCTGAGACTTGTTTGTTTGTGTGCTTTCTTTCACGGAATAAGGTATAAGGGTAAAGGGCGCAAGTATTACGCCTTCTGTGCTGTTCGGATGGCTTGATATCCTTTCTCGACAGATTTATCTAGATCATTGGTGAAACAGGGGGATTTGGAGAAAAAGTTATATCGTTTCATTTTACCCTCTTTCTTTGGTCCATTTTTTTTGTGTTTTTTTTTTTTTAATTTTCTGCTCTTCTTTCATTAGTTGGGGGTTGGTCTCTAAATTCTCTGGAATTATGTTTTTTTTTGTCAATCTGTTTTTTTTTCGGCCGAAGTGAGGAGGGGAAGAGAATTGCTGTTTCACTACTGTTGCACCAAGCTGTTGGTTTTGTTTGAGAACTTGAAATTCAGGTTTTGAAGAGAGTTTTCCCTCAAGTTGAAGAAAAGAGTGCTGGTTCCAATTTTCAGTGACATCTATCCGGTGCTGCTCGGAAGAATTAAGGTGTTTCTTTGCCCAGGTTTAGGACAGAGCTTTTCTTTTCGTTATTAGAGATTGAATATGACGAGTGATACTAATCTGAAAGACCCTCAGTGCGCTGAAATGGAAACTGATGTGTCTAGAATTGAAATTCCAACGAACGAGATTGCAGTTTTCTCATCCGAAAAAGGTGAGGGAAGCGATCGGCACGTGGTGTTCTCAAGGGAAGACCCAATAATGTCAGGAGGAGGAGGAGGAGGAGGAGGTTGTAGTTGTGTTGGCACAAAGAAATTCAAAGCGAGATTGCCTACCGAATACTCTGAGCTGGGAAAAAATGACAAAGTTGGGCATGAGAAGAGACTCAGTAGACAAGACAGGATTGAGTTGGGACGAATGTTTCAAGGTGCTGTGAGTTCTCACGATTGGGAACTTGCGGAGAGTCTCGTATTGCTTGCAGATTCACAGACTCTTAATGATGCCTTGTGTATTTCATTGGATTCAATCTGGTTTTTGAGCACACAGCAGGAATTATATGGGATCACTGGGATAATTAAGAAGATCATCGTCAACGGTGCTTATGACTTCACCAGAGCTGCTCTTAGGACTTCTTTCCTTGCTTCCTGTGTCTCTGCATGTCAGAGCCGTACTATGAGCTTGGCAGACACTGTAACCGTGATGGCACAAAGGTAAAACCTTCTTCCATGAAGAAAACAAACTAAACCAAACTAAAAATAAAAATAAAATTAACCCACATTTTATCGAATTCTACGAATTGAAATTAATCTATTTGAAGAGTTGAAGACTTGTGATAAGAAACAATGTTCCCTGTGCTTCTATTGTAATGAATGGGCCAGCATCCATAGACGATAAGACTATTGTGTACCTCTTAAATTTCCGCTCTTAGATCACCTATGTAATCACATTAACTGAATATGCTGCCGTCCTAAAGTTTGAACTTATGTTGGAGTTGCAATTCAGTATTAGTTTGGTTAATTCCAAGGTTCCTAGTTTTCATGGTTTTGGAGCTAAGAAAAGTTTTAATGTATGTTTTCATCTTTGCCATTAAGAAGTTTTTTTGTTCCTTATATCTTACTTGCTTATGCTGCATCTTACTTTACTAGTAGGTTGCATCAGGAAAAGAAATACTCCTTGCACTTAGTTGACCATCTTATCTTTGCTGAATTGTCAAAACCTTATACATATGCAGGTATTAGGTTTGGAAAGTTTTCCCTTGCGTTGTGTGGGTATTTGTTGTCCTATTTGACATGTCTTGTTGATGTATTTGATGCATGTTTGAGGAAACATTTTATTGACTGTTTTCCCAGCTTAATTTTCTTTTATCAAGTGTTGCATGTCGTGTCAAGTACTTGTAGTGTAAAGTTGATGTGGCAATCTATCTCACCACTGTCCTATTAAGAAAAATTAAAAAATCTATCTCACCATTTCATTCTTATAATCTTATTAGGTTGCATGAGCGTCTTCAAGAATGCAACGGGGATGAGGTTTTGAAGGCAGAAGCTGGTGCCAAAGTTCAGAAGTTTACTGAATGGGCTTTGAAATGCATAGGTTTCCACTCTCGTTGCCAGGGAAATAGGGATAGAGTGAGTCATAACTCTGGTGTTGAGATCCAACTTCAGTTATCTGCGTTCAAGATGTTCCTAGATCTTGCTGGCAACCATCTTACAGGAAAGGATTTTACAGAGGCCTTTGACGCGGCTTGCTTCCCCCTCACTCTCTTCTCTAGTTCGTTTGATCCTGGTTGGGCCTCAGGTATATCGGCAACTGCAATTCAAGGGTTGCTGGGCATGTTGGTGGAGGGAGGTGCAGACAATGTCAACCAATGTTTTCTTGAAGCCTCACGTTTTGGAAGCACAGAACTTGTGCGTATCTTGTTACAGGTAATATTATCAATCTGAGATTCTGAAGGGCAAACTTTAATAGTCAATTACGCTTGTGATATGAAAGAGTTTTTCCTTTACACATTTGATTGAATGTATGCTTCTAATATGATGTTTCTAATGTTTATTTTATTTGGGGGATATTAATTGTCACACCCGTCACGAGATACCTACTTTATTTCCCTAAGATGGAAGTGTAGCTTGACATGCGACGATACTTGTACATGTAATGTAAAAATGCTTGAAATTTTGACGACAACAACTGATGATCTCATAAAAAAGATATATTAAATGACATAATACACAACGGTGTAGCATCAAACCAAAAACACTAGGGATTTTACAATAAGAAGGAAATAAACATACATGTGTAACATGTGCATAACTAATTTCCTTGTTTTTTCTCTGAACCCCACTCTCGACTTTAGCCCCTAAAACAAAATAATTTTTCTTGAGTGTACTGAACACCATAATTTAGGAAGCACGGATATTGATAGGTGATTTGGGTATAATAAGATACAGATACGACAATACGACAAAACTTAACAAAATAGATACAGGTACGACCAAGATACGCCTATAGTACAATATATTTTATATTTTACTATTATTTAGCGATTTAAAAATTATAATTTTTAATAATTCTTTAACACTAGGTAGAAATTTTTCCTTGAAAAAGTTGTAATTTCGTCTCATTATGATATATCTATAAAATAAGTGTGACCAATTAAAGGAATCAGAATCATGCTTAACTAGTTAGCTTGTTTACAAGTATTTGCTTTTAAGATTATAATGTAACTAACTCATTTTTTTATACTTTTTGACATGTGATAATAGATGATACTTAAAAACAACTTGTCTTCAAAATCAGATAAAATTTTGTTAATGTTTTGTATTGTATTTAAACTCGAAAAGAGAAGGTATAAATTAAAATTAAAAATTGTTCATCTTGCTCCGTGTTAAGAAGTATTGTGAAGTATCTATATATTTTATTAATTATCAGATATGTATGATGCGTGTTCAATACATATCTTTAAGTATTTGACGAGTATTTTATCCGATACTTGACGAAGTACCCGTGTTTCATAGATCATAATCAATGGAAATATGACAAAAATATAGAATGATATTCCACCACAAAAAAATTCACAATCCGAAATAAATCACGATCAAAAGTGATATTAAACTCACTTTAAAACTCAAGTCAACGTTAAATATTAAAATAGTAAATATTCTGCTTGAGTCATGAGTCAAACAACAATATTTAAGTAATGTTAAACTATCTGTAACATTTAAGCAATGTCAAGTTATCTCACAATATTTGATCATTGCCAAAATTAACATGCAAGTTATGTCAAACTATCAACAACTTTGCATAGTAGATAATACTTGAACCACAAGCTTTTCGCAAAAAAAAAAAAAAAAGTGATCCATAATTTAAGCATCTCAACTCAAATCAACATAATCAGATTTTGCATCGAGCTTGTGATACTTTGATACAATATGTTTTATGCATCGGTTGTGTGGTCTTAGCTTTGAGTTATTTGCTTGAAAAACTAGCATGAGATCATTTCCTATTTCCATTTAGTGTTTCTACTTTCTAGCTAAGCCCCTCATATATTGTTACTGGCCCATGGTGCATGCCATGTAGAGGATAAATTGTATGAGGATAGTTGAAAACAAAGTAACAAATTAGGATTTAGGATTTATGGGGGAAGGAGAAGCAGAAGGAGAAGAGAGAAATAATGTAATGAGATTGGTATGTTACGTATTTATAACTTACCACCTATTTATATTAGTTTTGATGTTCACAATAAGAAAGAACATATTTGGAAAATAAACAATTAGGCAACTCTTAAATAGGAAGTCTAATAAATCTGATACCCTTCCTCAAGCTGGAGCATATAGATAAAAAATGCCCAGCTTGTATCAAAAATTGCTAAAGGTGGATCGTGCCAATGGTTTAGTAAGAATATCATCAAGCTAGTCACTAGTCAACGTAAGAATTGACAATCTCCGTTCGCTTTATGATATCTCGAATGAAATGACAGTCAATTTCAATGTGTTTGGTGCGCTCATGAACTACGGGATTATTGATAATGAAAATGGTTGTCTGGTTGTCACAATGCATCTGCATAGGAGATGACACATCAACCCCAATTTCTAGAAGTAGAAAACGAACCGATAGCATTTCACCTGTAGTATGAGCCATGACACGATATTTAGCCTCTATGTGCCACCACATTTTGTTTCTTATTTCGCCAAGTAACAAGGTAACATCAACAAATGTTCAAAAGCTAAAGTAGGTCTATCACAACGACTGTCGGCCAAGTCAACATCAGAAAACCCACTAACAGATAAGGTGGCCGATGATCAATATAACAATCCTTGACCTGGCACTCCTTTCAAGTATCGACAGCCTCCTAGTGAGGTTTACGAGGAGTATGCATAAACTGGCTAACAACACTGATGACATTAAGTAATGTTAGGACGTGTCACAGTGAGGTAGATCAGCTTTCCGACTAACTGTTGATAACGTCCCATGTCCTCAAAGACATCTCCATTGTTAGTATTTAATTTAACTGTTGGATCCATGGGAGTATCAACTGGGCATGTACCAAGGGCACCAGTTTCAGAGAGTAAATCTAACACATACTTTTGCTTGCTTAAACTAATACCCTTCTTAGACTGGGTTATTTCAATGTCAAGAAAGTATCAAAGGAGACCCAAGCCTTTGGTGTGTCTAGGGGGAGTGTTCATCTTCCCTGATGGCTGGTCAGAAAAAAACCCTAGCCATTATTGTGCTAGCAACGTTGAGAAGCAGGTGTGTGACAACAAGAGTACACGATGACAAACACAAGAAGGTTGTCTTATCAGAATGAAACATTAGATCAACCTATCTGCAACAAACTACCATCGGAGATAACACTGCACTGTGCCACCACGAACCACAATGAGGAAGCTCTGATATCACTCCTTCAACGCTTCATATTTAGAGAAACACAACCACAACTTGAAAACGAAAGCCTCTGTCCTGGTTTCTGTAAGAGAAAACAAACAAGAGGAAAGAGAAAAAATGGAAAAGAAGGGAGACAAATAGAGGTAGATGCCAACCCTAATTAATATACGCTGATACCAAGTTGAAAACAAAAAAGTAATTTAGGGTTTTGGGGAAGGAGAAGAGAAGAGATAAATAATGTAATGAGATTGGTATTTAGGTGTGTACACCTTAACACCTATTTATATTGGCTTTGATGTTGACCATAGGAAAGAACATAAACAATTAGGAAATCTAACAAATCCAAAATTTGATTGAGATTGTTCCACTTTTTCTCACATATATGATATTTCTATTCTTTTATATACAACTGGCTTTAGCATCACTACAAGTGCAGGGTTGGATCTGGAATCCTGGATTTGAAGCAAGCCCAGTTTTTATTCCCATGTACTCTTGCTCTCTCCCTATTTCCCTGCTTATCCCTCATGCCCTTTTCCCCCTCATCGGCTTGAAATTAGATGCTCGTTGGCACAGTACCACTTAAGTATGGGTGAAAAATGCATGATGGAGAGTCCTTTTTTTTTTGTTTTTTTTTCTGGGGAAGAGGGCGTGGGGTGGCGTTTGCAGTGTGACAGGGACTAAGATGATGGGACGCTTTTTCTGCTTTTCTTTTTTGATATTCTGTTTATGCCATTGATACAGCAATTTTGGGTAACTAAGGTATGTTGCTTTTCTGCGCTTGCCATTTCAAGCAGTACTGTTGGAAATTGCATCATGCTATCTGATTTGTTGTAGGATAACATCATTGTTTGTCCTGCTTGTGATACCCGAAATGTAGGGTCCTTTTTGCATTAATTACAGAGAGTTTGTTGGTGTTAAATTTTAATGCTTTTAGGCCTTTATAGTCTGACATTTAGTACTGGTTTTGTTGGGAAATTTGTGTTTCATATTCTTAGATTGCTCAAAGGAATAGCTTGGATGTTGATGTTGACCTGGCTTTGGGCTTTGCTTCACACTATGGCAAGATTGGTACCATGGAATGTCTAGTGGAGGAGGGGCATGCCATAGCTTTCTTGGGTCCTTTGATGAGAGCGGCTGAGAGGGGTTGTATGCAAGTAGTCCAGTGGTTTGTGAAGAGGGGCTGCCGGGACATGGAGCTCTGCCTCGCCCTTACAGCTGCCACTTCAAGTAGTCAAGTTGAGATTGCTGCTTATCTCCTTCCTCACGTTCCTCAGCATGTCCTTGCAGCCCTTAGCATTGAAATTCTCAAGGCTGCTGGTGAACGAAGTGGTGGTGCTCTTGATGGGGTAGCATTTCTCCTCCAGTCTGACTTCCTTGGTGATCCTGCCGCTACCTATGCAGTTGCAGACAGCATTGCTGGGTCTAGTGATGAGGCTATTGCTCCTGAACTCAGAGCTTTTCTTCAAGAACACTGGTCAGAGGCAGCTTTCTCGGATGGATTGAAGCAAGGACAGGAACATTACCTGAACATGGTGAGAATTTTGAAGTGGGGTGAATCTCCTATTTGCTTAAGGGATCTCCCAGCCCCTTTGAGGGTGGCCATAGCATACCTGCCACTGTATAGGGAGTGTGTCAAGACAGGTGGCTGCTTGTTATCACAATGGCTTAGGGGCCAGCTTGTGGAAGCCACAAGAAGGCTGGCAGGTGAAGCAGTGGAGAGGGCAAGCCAAGGAAGAGCGCTCTTGGCTGTTTTAGAGCATCATCTTCCTCCATTTTTGCTCCATGAGCCAAATGTTGCTTAGAAAGATTATCATTTGTAATATTTGGATTCTCTCTCTCTCTCTCTCTCTCTCTCTCTCTCATATATGTCATGGATACTAATAACTTAATAGCTGGTCGAATGTGACGATGCTTTCAAGGTTTGTGAATTTGTTCCCGAGTAATTGTGTAGTGTAGCTATTATCTTAGTGTCTTTACGGTTCACCGTGCAAGGTATGATAATTTTCTGGTACAAGGAAAAACTACATTAAGAAAGGTGTAGGTACGATGATTATGTATATTGGTTTGTCTCATCCTTGAGTGTTGGCGTTTCTAGGCTGTTGCCTTATCTTTCTTGATCAAATACTTGCAGGTTGAATTAGAGGTAGTAATTGAGTTATGTTCAGGTGGTTTAATTCGAATTTGTATTAAGCACTAGTTAACTTTAACATAACTTATTTAACAACTTGTGTCAGATGTTTTGATGTTAATCTGATTTGTATATATTGTGTCGTGTTTAGGTTAATTGGTGTTACTCTTGAATTGAAAATTTAAAATTATAACTACGTTATCTCTTCTATATCTATAGTTTTTCCAAATCCATAAATTGACCAAATATATATAGTAGGTAATTATTTGTTGTTATTGGTTAATTATGTGAGGTCATAATGTAAATCTCAATTAGATCTTAGATCATGAAGCTACCAAGGTAAATATTCAAAGTTAGACAAAGGAAGAAGTCTAAGCTGCAAACTCACATTATGAAAACTTCTCAAGGTTCGTCAAGCTTAGAAAAGGTAAAAACCTTAAGTTACTCTTAGTATTTTTACTTCAACTACTTACGTTGCGTTTGGTACGCAGTAATGCATTTATTTAGGAATGGAATGGACATGGGAATGGAATGAACTTGGGAATGGAATGGAATACGCATTACCATTCCAATGTTTGACAATTAATTAGGATTAAGTCTTAGAATGGAATGCCCATTCCATTCCAAAGTTTGGATAAAACAATTTTTTCATTGGAATGGAATGAAATTTAACCAAAATATCCATAGTAACTAAAAATAATTGATAACAATTTTTTTTATGATTGTGATTGCCTTTGAAAGTTATGTATAAAAAAATTTATAAGTTGAAAAAATGAGAATTTATTCAAAAAAATTAAATCCCTATAAATTTAAAAAAAAATTGAAAAAAAATTCCTTAAAAAATAGGTTCACAAAAAGAAATCAAAATCAAAATAAAAAAATATTCAAAATTTGTCATTCATTTCAAATGAATAACTGTAGTTCTTTGTGAATTCAATAGAGCACATGTGCAAATCCAAAAAGAAAACTATCAAGACAACTAAGAATCTTATCCGAACATGCAGATTGAACCAAAAAATAAATCAATGAAAAATAAGTCCAAAAAATAATCAACAGTATATCGAAAGCAAAAACAAGTTGAATAAAAACAAGAATTCTTAAATTCCATTCATTTCATCTCAATAACATTTGAGGTAGAATTTCAAGAAACAAAATCATTCTCAAATATAAGTACAAAAAATTACACTCTTTGTCTTCTTGCTCTCCACTCATCAAACATTTTGTTTGCTAAATTCAATCTAAATGTTGACCACTCATTAGATGTTTCAACCGTGGTAATACGATCATCATGTGCATCATTTTCCACCACAAGACCTGCTGCATCTACCGCCGCCTCGATTGGGTCTATTGGCATTTGATCCCTGATGTAGTTGTGAAGTAAACAACAAGCTATTATTATACGGTTTTGTATTTTGATGGGGTAGAAAGACGGGCTTCTTAAAATAGCCCAACGTTTCTTCAGCAGTCCAAAACATCTTTCGATTACATTTCTAGCAGAAGAATGCCTCATATTAAAGAACTCTTCAGGTGTTCTAGGTTGGTGACCGTCTCTCCATTCTTTTAAGTGATACCTTTGACCTCTAAATGGGGCAAGAAATCCCTCGCCGTTGGTATATCCTCCATCCACAAGGTAGTAGGTATCACGATTCACCACCAACCCATTCCTTCTAATCACGGCATCTCTAAGCACCCTACCATCTGCCGCTGACCCTTCCCAACCAGGTAATACATAAATGAAGCCCATGTCTTGTGAGCATACTCCCAAGACATTAGTAGCAATATCTCTTGTCCGGGATCGATACCTAGGCTTGTCCTCAATTGGCACATGAACACTTATATATGTCCCATCTAAGGCTCCAACACAACCCTAAAAATTCAAAAATTAAGTAAGAATGATATTTCCATACAGGTTCAAATACGTGAACATAAAATTAATTTAGACAAGGTTAAGTACCTTGAACCACTTCCATTTTTCATCTGTGGATTCTTCTAGTACTGGCTCGGGAGTCTTGAGCAAATGACTTTGCAATCTTATTACAGCATTCAATACATTCTGAAAGTGCCTACTAATGGTCTCACTAGACCTCTTAAATCGTTGTTTTATAACTCGATTTTTCACATGATGTGCAAGGATATGCAAGAAAATAGCCACTTGCTCATCTATCTCCATATTTTTGGTATGTTTTAACTTTCCTATTGTCTCAAGCATGGAACATAACCTATTGAATGCTCGTCTATTCATCCTAAGTTGAGAAACACATGCATCATCACTCGCATAAGCATAGTCATAAATAATAGTCCTCCTTGCAAAGAAGTCATTTTGATACTTTTGACCTCTTAATGATTTTTTTCTCATATAGTAAAGGATGACAGTAGACATCATATGGAAAAAACAATTGACTAAATGCATGATTTTGGTCCACAACACAAATAATTCAATCAATTTCTTCTTCCTTATCATTTTTCTTCTTGCTAGACTTAAACGAGCCATAACTGTCACAAAAAATTGCAAAAAAAAAAATCAGTATTCTGACTTTTGAGAATTGTTGAAATTCTAAGAACTCAATGCTGGAAGACTAACCTTCGAGAATTTGAGGCCTTTCTTTGTAAAGGTTGTCAACTGTTCAAAGAGGTTGATTGAAAATTGTAAGAATTTTGAACTCGTACCAATGCACTAATAATCTTATAAGAGGGGGGGAGTTCTTATTATGTCATGTTCATGTTGTATTTAGCTAAGTTTGCTAGTCATGTACATAGTTGTCGGTCCCACCTGAAACCATCAAAGAAAATTCATAGCATTCATTGTACTCAGGAACACCCTTGATGCTTCTACTCGGCCAAGGAGCAAACTTGGCTACAGGTGCCGAAAATACAAAAAGGCAAATAAATGACTAGGGGAAGCTGAAGATGGCTTGTTCATTTCCTTCTATAGAAGGACGTCTACTATCCATCATTTGTCCAAACATGCCATTGCCTATTATCTTTACAATATATAGAGGAGGAGAATGAGGGGAGGGCACGTGGGGGGAGAGAGAGAAATGGGCACTCCTAATTCCTTCTAAGCACTTTCTTACATTCCTCCAAAATTGATTAGTTCTGTTATCTAAAATGGTGAAAGTATGGTTTGTAACTCCCCAATTGTTAATGTCAAATGACATTAACAATTGCAGAGTTACAAACCTAAACAATACCATTTTAGAACCTTTTCCTCAGAGAGATCATCTACCATGCCACAGTATAGGTCTACCACCATATTGCTCAACAAAAATCACTGCATTACATAGCAGTGATAGCACCAATCCTGCACTAAGATATTCCTCATAAAAAAATGAACGCAAGCCGACGAAAAGAAGATGATTACAATTAGCTTAGGATAAGCAAACAACAAACTGCACAAATGCTAGCCATGAGAAAATACTTGACTTTAAAATTAATCAAAGTGGAGTCTACAGAGCCAGATTCAAGAACAAAGAAATAAATAGTTTGGATAAAAAAGTGCAGGCAAAGGACAATAGTAAGTAAAAATTCAACTTGTAGAACACACAGAAATTTCAGTCATTTCCTCAATTAATGAACTCCCATATAAACAAAGCCAAAACAAGACAAATCGACACTTTACAGCACACTGTAAAGAGGTTATGAAGTAGCACATCACATTGACAAAACATAAATTCTTACACCAGGCATGAGTTAATGCAAATACTTGCAAAGATATTCAGTTGAAAATGAAATCAAATATCTAAAAACAGTCATTTGAGAACACAATCAATGTGAGTAAAATGAAAATACTTCTGTCAGACATTTTCTCAAACACCTTCAAAGCAAGACCCAAATCATCTCAACCCAATTACATTAGTATCGGTGTAGGAGATTAGTTTCATAGGTGGTGTCGAAACCTTGAAAATAAAAATCAGTAGTGAAAAGAGAATGAGAAATTACCTGAGATTTGTTGCAAAGATCGAATTTGATCTGGTCTTGGTCTTGGTCGTGGATCTGGTGCATTGCTTCACCGAAGAGAGTGACAGGAAGGGAAGGAGGGGGACGCCATAGATCTGATGAGAGTGCGAGAGAGAGAGAGATGCAGATGAGAATGTGTGTGAGAGAGAGAGAGAGAGACGAGAGAGATTGAGGGAGCAAACTACGATCAATTTTTTTTCCCAGATAGATTGGGCTATTACCAGGGATTGGGAATGGAGAATACCATGGTTTATTTGGGAATGTTCAATCCCATGATTTATGGGATTAGTTATTCCTTAGGAATGGGAATGAAATTTTAATACCACAAACCAAACAAAGGAATTGGTATTACCAAGGAATGACCATTCCATTCCTAAGGTCTAATACCATGTACCAAACACAGTGTTAGGCTTTAATAATGGATAAAGATGTGCCGCAAAAATTTGTTTACTAAATCTTGAATCCCAAGTGATGTGTTAAAATTCTATGCATTAAATATTTTATAGAGTTAGTAGACCCCACTAATCCAACCATAGGTATTGATTTGAGATAAAAAATTTGGATAACAATTTGGTCAACATAGCATTATTCTATAATAATTAGATTTAGGACAATTACATACATCACTCCTAAGACTTTGATTGAATTTTTTTTTTAAAACATTAATTTTTTTTTTTGAAAATATAGATTGAATCATGGTTTAGATCCTTGTTCAGTAACATCACTTAGAACTCAACAAGACAAGTTTTTGTTTAGTTTTAGGCTTAAAAACAGTAGGGACCGATCTTTGCTTGCTTGCCTACGACTTGAGTTGTCTCTGAAACACTTAAGAAAAAATTGAGAAAGGCTGACAGTTGGACAAAGAAAGTTGTCCTTTGGTCACTCTATAGACGGCTCAAGCGGTTTGCACATAGCTTGAGTAGTTCCTGCTCAACTGATATGGAATTAATCCTTTTTTATTCCAATGATAACCTCTCACAATTTGAACGGTAACTCCCGAATTTAAATTTTCTTATTCCCCAATTGAACTCTATTATGGGGTCCATATATATGTATATATTTGGGCATGCTTTTCTCACTAGGGTAAATTCTCCATAAGCCTCTAAAAGCTAGAATTAACAGCTAGAGAATCAAGAACAAGCACTAGAAATTCCTAAGCATCCAAAGGCCCAATCTATCTTGATTGATTTCATGCTAAACTTCTACACCTTAAACTATAGAGAAATCTTGTAGAATCCACCAAACCCACATAGGTGTGAAGGAGTAGATCTTGGGAGGAGCCCTTGAAGATCAAAAGATGAGAAGTTAGATTGGGGAGCTCGATTCACCCTTTGAAGTTAGTACTCAAGACTACAAAAGAGATGATACGTGGAGGAAAGTGTCTAACCATTAGTTGAGGCATAAGACTTTGGATCTTGCAATTTGATTTTGAGTATAGTGAATTAGGTTTAGGTGGACCAGTATTGGTCCTATAGTTTTTCTTGGAAGAGTTTTCACATTAAATTTGTTTTGTGTTGTGGTTGTTGATCTCTTGCTTCATTTTGCACACACATGCAATTCCTCACACACATACAACACGTGTTTGATGATATGATTGTTTGACTGTTATATCTTGAATTATCATCTTTGTGGTTGTTGAATCGGTGGAAGGGCTATTCAAGGGATAATATGATGATGAATTTTCATTGATTGATTGTGATTGTTGAGTGAACTTTAATTAATTAATTAATTTGTAATTGAAAAAATAGCTCCAACTGAGCCTTGATTTATGCTTTAAAGTGTAAAAGACCTATTCAACACTCTTCTAGGTCAGACGTTGTGTAAATCCACGTGTATAATTGTGTTGGGGACGATCAAAACACGCTTCTCAGATTCGTGTCAATAACACTTCTCAGATCCGTGTCACTATTTGATAAAAAAATAACAAAAAAAATTAAATTATTATTCATTTAATATTGGTTAAACGTGTTAATTGTATCTGATCATTTATTGTGACTAACTAATTTTGTGAAATCTTTACAAATCTCAACATATTACATGGTCATAACGTTACAATGATGAAGATTTGAAAGATTCAAATGGAACAAAGGAAATCATGCTTCAAACTATATCAAAAAAAAATCTTTGTATGCATTTTATTACTTAGGACAAAGTTAATGACCTTAGTCCTTAGAAACCTAAGAATCCTTGGTTTAATTTGTACAACTCGAAAAAAAATGAACTTTTTATAAAAAAGAGTAAAACGGTAATTTGTCACTACTATGTAAGTTGAAAACTCATATTTCTCTAGAGCTCGGATGACGAATCAGACCTCACCGTTGGATTCGTCTAGTGAATCTAGTTACTCAGATAATTTTCGTCGAATTCCGAGATAGTCGGGTTTTTCGAGGCGACTAGGTATCAAGGGACCTCAAAAAACACACCAAAAATAAAATTTCTAAAATTTTATTATAATTTAAAGAAATTTAATATAAAAATATCTTGAATTTAAATCAGGACGAAATTTAATCGTTTCGCAGCGAAAATGGACCCGTGAATAGTGAATGTGTGGTGCGACGTGGACCAAACGTTAAAGGGTATAAATAAGAACTTAAAATATGATTTTTACATACAATTCTCTACTGATTCTAGTGGGTTCACGTTGAGGGGGAAAGAAAGAAAAAAAGAGAAATTCAAGACTTCTCTCTACGATGTATGGAGTTCCGTCAGTCGGAATTCTTAGGGCCAAGTATTAAAGTTGTTATACGCGAAGAGGACTATGCAACCATACCAAAAAAGAAGGATTTTATCGAAGTTTCAAAATTGAGATTTTGAAGAAAGCTTGGCTTAGAGCTTGGGTTGTGTTCTTGGAGTCTTCTACAGTTGTATTACTCTTCAGGAGGTAGGGTTTTCATCCTAACTAGGTTTATTTCCAACCTATGATGAATATATGAAATGGGTGGGATGTTAACACTTGTCTATGGTAATTGATTTAATGGATGGATTCAATTCTAGTATGTATTGCTAGTTTGTGATTTCTTGGAAGTTTTGATAATTGGGTATGTGAAAATCACTTAATCTGATTTTTTTTTTTTGTTGAGTTATGTGATGAATTTGGACATTTTATGTGATTACATGAATTGGTGCCTTGAAGGTGTTTGATAAAATGCCTATGTGAAAGAAAGTGTGTTAATTGCATGAGATTATATGATAACATGTTTGGGGAAAATTGTTGTTAAATACAAATGTTGATACATGTTCATGATATAATGATATGATGAGGATTTATGAAAATTATATGTTTTAGATATAATTTACCATGTTATGTGTTGAAATAGGGTTGAGATTGTTCATATGACATTCATAACATTTTGGACATAATATTGAATTTGCAATCGTACATTACATTACATATGCACAGAGACATTGCATTCTTGGGCATTGATATGAGTGTGGGTATGGGAGCATAGCTTGATCAAACACTATTCTTGGTGAATGATTCATGGGCTTGTGATAGTTGGGTCGAAGTTCGACCTAAGTCATATGATTTGCATTGAAAATAAGGTCGGGGTTAGCAAGAAGGGTTAGAAGATTCCTCGGGTGCAAGACCCAGTGATTGCAATACGCACTTCTTTGGTTCAGCCCATAAAGTATATAGGTGTAAGTGGAACCCTTGATGGAAGCCCATGAATTTCGTGTAGGTTGGGTGACCCTTGATGTAAGTCCATGAATACTCACTCTAAGAATGACCCGGGATTTATAATGGCCATTTGATGTGTAACATAAATAGGAGATTTATACACATTGACATTGCAATGTGTTTAGAGAGCCAGAGAGGGCTCGGGTTGAAGTGCATGAGTGAGTCTCACCTCATTTTATAGCATGACATGTTGATTGTCAACGTTGAATTGCATATTCTTGATTAGAATGTTTTGTGGCTTGTTGAATGTTGTATGTGAACATTTCATATGCACTTAGGTTGGGGAGTGTCATCTTTAGGAGATAACCTATTAAGTATGACTCATCCTTCATGAGAAAATATTTTAGATAAAGGTTATACACCGGTGGACGACTCGTATTTGGGGGCTCAAGGATGAAAAAAAGTAGACTAATGACTTTTAATTCACGTTTTGTAAAACTATTGTGAAAAACTATGCTTTTGTAAAACATTCGTTAAGTTAGTTTTTGGGCATGTAATGTATGTAAAATAATTGTAATCAAACTCATATGAACTATTTTTTTATGTAACATTGCATGTTGTTATATGAGTATGGATAAATGGACTCAATGTGATCAATATTTACTCATAAATGGATCTAATGTGGTCAATATTGTATGATTACATAGGTTGTGTTTTTGGGTAAAGCTCCCCCGTACAAAGAAGACTTTGTTCGAATTTTGTTAAATTATGGATCCCCGCAAATGGAGCACAACGGCGTGATATCGAGTTATACGATATTCACAGGTATTTTGCTGGTTGATTGGTGATCAACGGGTTGACAAAGAACTCCTGATTTTGGGGGCGTTACATAATTTATTAGACTTAAAATGATTAGCGTTAAAATGGAATCAGTGTTGATCCGTGTATGACCCTTAAGTGATTTTCAAAGAAAAGTTTTTCTAAATCTATGAGTTTTGAAAATATAAATTTGAACAATTATCAAATCCCTCTTGAGTAACACTCTTTAATGTTCAAGAGAACTAATTTTTTGCTTGATTTTAGACTAAAAAATTAGTAGAGACCGCCCTATGTTTGTTAGCCTTTACTAGAGTGGTCTTTAAAAGACTTGGGATAGTGGAGAGACAAGATCGCCTTGTAGGTAGCCCCCTCAGGCAGCTAGAGCAGTCTTGAGATCGCTCAAGTGGTCCCTACTCTATAATTGAGATCACTTGACTGTTCCTTACTCTATAATTATGGGTTGATTTCAAATTTCATTTTAGTTACCACCGTTCTATGACCGACCTCCCATTGCTCGAGCAGTTGTTCATAAATTTGTATTTTCTTAGACCTCAAGACAAACTTTATTTTGAGCTATAACTAGATGGAGCCTTGTAACGTCCCAAAAACTACCTTGGACGGTATTACATGCTAAAATCATTTATGTCATGAGAGAACTAATATAATCCATCAAATAAATGTGACTTCATTCATCATCCATAAAATTTATAACATTATCCAAAAGAATATGCCCAACTATGGCCTTTACATCCCAAAAATTTAACTATTATAGCGCAACGAAAATAAATAAAAGAAAACTAGACTTCACAATGTCTCCAAAATGAATTTCCTAATCTAGCATCAAAAGAAAGTGTCGCTCTAGGCGTCCACCTCGGGATCCACGCTCCCGTCTATCGGAGTCTCCCAGCGCGTAGGCTCCTCGACTCCCAACTCTTCCTCTAGAGGATAATCTGAAAAGGTTGTTAAGTAGGGGGTGAGCATGAAGCTCTGTAGGAAAATTCTTTCAAACTCGAACAAAGTTTAGAAAATATATATAAAATCGGTCGGTCTCATTTCACAATTAGCATATGTAATTTTGAAATAAAACAGAGATATTTTAAACAACTCACAAGTTTAACAATAGAAATAAATTTAACGGAAACAATAAATGACAGCTCTCAACAATAAATTGAAATTTTCATGTATATTGGTTCATTGCCTTGCCATGTTCGTTGATTGCTTCTCAGGAATCTACCCAAAGATTATACCTAGTCCACCCATCAAAATCACAAACACTTTGGAAAAAGGGCATATACCATCACAATAACATTGACGAATCCTTCCCCAGGAAAGGTATACCACCCCTAGTTCGAACTCCAGTGAACGATATTTCCAAATGACAACCCACTACAAGTGTTAGACAACCATATCACCCCCACTGAGATAGACTAACCTCTAACACTCTACGCTAACTTTGTGTAAAATATGTGGATAATTGAAAGATAACCAAGAAACAAAGAAAACCATAGCAAATACATATGGTTAGGAGTCAAAACACATATATATAATAACCCTAACATCAATGAACAAGAATGGAAGAAAACTCCTACCTTGGCTCTTGAATAACTAGGGCTTGAATCTTGAATCACTCTTAAACCTCATGTTTTCCCCTTTTTATCTTGTGTTTTCTCCTTCTTTCTTCCTCTCTTAGTGTTTTTAGGGTTAGAGGAGTCAAAATGGGGCTAAAGGAGGCGTCCTAATGTATTTATAGGGCGAAAATAGACCACAAATCACAACTTTACAAGGTTAAATCTCTTTCGGCAGTACCAGTACACAGTACCGGTACAGTATAGTTCCGGAGCACAGTACCGGTACGGTTAACTCACTGGACCAAATTGTTCTGGAACACAATACTGGTACGGTTCAGTACCGGCACACAGTACCGGTATGGTTTGCCCAGTTTAGCCTATATTCTCTGTTTTTCATTTCCAAACCCTTCCAAAATCAACCCAAACTTATACAACATACATTTGCACATCAAACATAGTTGATATAAGTCCTATTACAAATTATTTTGTATATTCATGAGCTAAACCAAGTTTTAATTATTATTTACGATATTAGAATTCCCTATGTCATTACATATATTAATTTACTATACACCTTTAGCATTATATTACTATAAACATGTGGGGGTTTACAAGCCTTCCCAACTATAAGGTAATCTCTTTGGTGAACTTGTTTTCAGCCTCTAAACCTTAAGACATCACACCAAAACCTTAGATCCCTAAAATTTAAAGGTTACCATCTTGTGATTTCAATCCAATTCCACACCTTGGAGAAGAAGAACTTGGTTGGTTGAATCAAACCCATTCAAAGTGTGCATACCGAGGATCATGGCGAAGAAGGTCGTTCGAGGGCTAAACAAACTATGTGGCGGAGAGTTTAAGTGAAACTATCCATAACGACGAAGAGGGACTTTCGACAGAGAGGTTTATTGAAGGAAACAAAACATCTAATCATAGTATTAGTTGAAATATAAGTTTTGAGTATTTGTGAACTGATTTTAGGATAGTTGATTTGGCTTTGGTGAACCCTAGAGAGGTTTCCTGCAGTTTCTCTCGAAGATGGTTTTCACATCAACAAATAGATTGTATTCTTTATTACATAAACATTTGCAATTTGAACACACATGGGCATTATGTGTTTAATAAATTGATTGTTTGAATATTCACTTTATACATAGATGTTTGGTTGTGTTTGTTGTCATTGGGGATCACTGTGAGAGATTGAGTTTTGAACATTAAAATTAATAAAATCAATATACTAATCTTCATGAGTTTAAAGGGTTGTGGTGGTTGAAAATGAGTTCTCACGTTCAATTGCAATATCATTGTAAGAAGGTAAAATTAAGTTAAAATTGGTGTTTATTTAAGAATAATTTTAATTAATCTTTTAGGTAGTATCTAGTAACCTATGTGTTTAATCAAAAGCAATGTTTTCAACATCGGTCTAGAATGACTGGTCCAATCGGTAAACTAGTGAACCAAATCTTAAATCGGTCTGGTTTTAGAATTGGGTTACTTATGCTCAGTTTGGTATGATGAAAAATTAAAAGGATGAAAAGTTGGAGAGATAAATAAAACATCATGTTTGGTAAAAGAATGATGGAAAAGTGGATGGATTAACTTTCCTTCTAACTCACCAAAATCAATCCCTCCAAAATCAGAAGGAAAGTGGATGAAAAGTTAAATTTAAAAATGAAAACTAAAAAATAAAAAATGAGTTGAACCAATGGTTGACTTGCAACTCGACACGTCACAATTAATTAAATGAGTTGAGTTATGTTTGACTAATATTCGGTACAAACCCGTAATAACTCAACATAAATCTGATATGACATGACTCGATTGTCACTCCTAATCTTAGCCAACACAAAAAAAATAAAAAATAAAAAATAAAATTTTAATCATTTTTATTTTCTATCCATCCTACCAAACACAAATGAATGAAAGTGTATCATTTTTACTTTCCTTATTTGAAGGATAAAAAGTGCATCTCTCCTACTTTGCATTCTTCTTACTTTTCATCTTTCTTACCAAAACGGAGCATTAACTAATCGAATTGCTAAAATCCCAGTCCAATCAAACAAATTCTAACAAAATCAATGTAAATCGGATGGTTCAACCAATCCAAGTGGATCTCATTTTGCTTTGGAATAAAGCGTTTAAGATGATGCGTAGCTGGCATGAGGCACTTAAGCTAAGACCATACTTCTACAGCTAACAAGTTTTGGTTTACCTTTTATGGAATAGCAATGCTACAATGATTTAATTTATTGACATAATTTGCTAATTTAATTTAGTATAGTCTTTGGATTGACTATATGTC
>CM042194.1:13262865-13275760 GCA_023539305.1 Ilex asprella | reverse complement strand
AATTTGGTCCAGAGAGTTAGACGTACCGGTACTGTGCACCGGTACAGCCAAAAGAGGTCTGACAGTTTAAATGTCATGATTTGTGGTCCATTTTTGCCTTTATGTCGGCCCTTCTAACCCTAGAAAACTCTAGAGAGGAAGAAAGGAAGAGAAAAACACAAGATTTGAGGAATTTGCACCTTGGAGTAAATCAAAACCTAGCTTTTCAAGAGCCAAGGTAGGGGTTTTCTTCCATGTTTGTTCATTGAGGTTAGAGTTAATATATATGTATATTTTGACTCTTAATCATATGTATTTGCTATGGGTTCCTTGTTTCTTGATATTTTTGGCAAACTTTACCATGTTGTGAACAAAGTGATGGTTAGGGAATCGTCAAAACCCTAGTTTTTGAGAAATATGGACTTCTCTCTCTATATTCACTCAAGCTTGGTTTTGAAAACTCTAGTGCTTTGTATTGAGTAATAAAATCATGTTGATAATGATCTCTTGCATTTTTTTCTTTAAATGGTCCTATTTGAAAATATCACATGTAAAGAATTGGGGATTTTTTGCATTCCTTGTGGTTTGAGAAAATATGTTGGATATTTGAGATAGTTGGTGATATTATATTTCTTGAATGGTTGTTTAGATGAACATGAGTGAGAGATTCCTTGTAAGGATGTTCATTCCTTCTCAAGAGGTTCCTTGTAAGGATGTTTGAGAAGTAAAGTCTTGAGGGTGAGAGGTTCCTTGTAAGGATGCTCATGCCAAAAGAGGATAATATTTGGTATTCTCGGGAGGTTCCTTGTAAGGATGCTTGAGAAGCAAAACCTTGAGGGTGAGAGGATCCTTATAAGGATGCTCATGCCAAAAGAGGACAGTATGTGATTTTCTCAAGAGGTTCCTTGTAAGGATGCTTTAGATTATTCTTTTTGCTCTAGAATAGGAAATCCTTTGGAGTAAAGGCCTATGTTAGTATTTTCTTATTCCACTACAAGCGTAATTTAATTCTTTTGGGATGTAAATTTTATAGCTTGGCATATTCTTTTGAGATGATGTATTAAATATCAATGGTTGATGAAAAAAACTTTCTTATTGGTGGATTTATTTAGTTCTCTCATGTTTTGAATGGTGATTAGCTAGTAATGCTTCCAAGGTGTATTTTAGGGCGTTACAGGATGCACTGGTGCAAAAGACTGAATCCCCATTCACCGTTGGGGTGTTACATTTCCCCCTCCCTCCAAAGTTTAGAATGCCTTAAATGGAGGCTTTCGATTGGACTAAAGATCCCATGGATCATCCCAAGACCTACAAGAACCAGATGGAACTGCATGGATATCAAAACCCTGTGCATTGCCAAGCCTTCACCATCACGCCGAAGGGCTCAGCTTTGGCATGGTTCAACAGATTAGCCTCGGTGTCAATCTCTTCATTCAAAGAGCTTTTATTATCCTTTATATCCCATTTCATAGGAGCTTAGACCTACCAAAAACCGAGCTACCACCTGTTAAATGTGAAACAGGGACCCAACAAGAACCTACAATCTTATGTCCAAAGGTTAGGTAAATGTACCAGATGAGAAATTCGCTATCACTACTTTCATTGTTAGATTAGGAGTTTAGTCAAAGGACTTGATGTTCTCTATATCAAAGAACCTGCAAGCAAGCATGGCAAAGGTGATGGCTAAGACCAAAAAGTATATTAATGGTGAAAAAGCCCTCATTTCTAAGTTATGGGGCTCATCCTTTGCAGAAGGAAAAAGGAAAGAAAGAGAAGAAGAGGGATTAAAGTCTCAAGAAAGAGAAAGTACGAGACAGGTCTCCAAGAAGATACAGAGATCGTTCCCCCAAAAGAAAGGGGAACGTCAGAGATCGCCTAGGTCCTCCACAACCAGAATTACAACCAAGGTATGCACCTCGGTAGTTCACTCTACTTAAGGCTATAGTGTCCCAGATCCTCTATGAAGTCCAAAATGAGAAGTTTCTTAGGTGGGCACCTCAGATGAAGGCAGATCCAGCAAAAAGAGATCCCATAAATTACGGTGAGTAACATAGGGATCATGGTCACCACATCAACGATTGCATCCAACTAAGAAAGGAGATCGAGTCCCTAATTCAGGGGGGGCAGTTGTGTCTATTTGTGGCCCATGAAAACCAAAACTAAGCTTCGCCATCGCCAACACCTCAGCAGCAAGCCCCTGCACAACATCAATAGCCTCTAAGGGAGATCAGAGTAATATCTGGAGGATTAATAGGCAGTGAAGAGTCCAACTCAGCTAGAAAGATTCACCTGCGTAGAATCAGAACTGACGAGGCACTAGAAGTGCATACCGTTTCCAAGTTACCATGGTTGAACACAGCTATCACTTTCTCAAACTCAAACTTGGAAGGCTGCCAGCATCCCCACAATAACCAGTTGGTAGTCAAAGTCGTTGTTGCCAACAGAATTATCCATCGAGTTCTAATTGACAACGGAAGCTCTGCAGACATCATTTTTGTATCTGTATTTGACAAAATGGATATAAGGAGGGAGAAACTCAAACCAATAAGAGCTCATTTATTAGGATTCTCAGGGGAGAGAGTGATGCCCCTATGATCAATCCATCTCATGCTCACCTTAGAAAACCCTCCTTCCTAGGCCACCACTACTGTGAGATTCCTAGTGGTAGATGCACCTTCTGCATACAACATCCTGCATGGAAGACCTTTCCTTAATGCTATGAAATTTGTTCCTTCTGCCTACCACCTCATTATGAAGTTTCCTACCAAAAACGGAATCAGAGTGGTCCGAGGAGACTAGCGTGTGACACGAGAGTGCTACATGACATCTATGAAAAAGAAAGAAGTTGACAATATCCAGTTAGATGAGCGCAACATGAGAGATGAGCTGAAAACTAGACCAATACCATCGAAAGAGCTGGAGCCTATTCTGCTTAATGAGAAGCCAGAGCACCCTGTTTACATGGAGTCAAAGCTAAGCAAGGAAACTAAAGATCTCCTCATCCAATTTCTAAAAGAAACTTGGAAGTGTTTGCCTAGAAGCAAGAAGACATGAAAGGCATTGACCTCCTCAGTCATCACACATAAGCTTAGTGTGAATCATGCTTGTAAGCCAATTAAGTAGAAACGGAGAAGTTTTGCCCCAGAACGCCAAAAGACAATCAATGAGGAGGTCAGCAAACTGACTAGCAAACGTGGTTCTTGTTAAAAAGACCAATAGAAAATGGTGTCTCTGTATCGACTTCACTGATCTCAACCGAGCCTGTCCTAAGGATAGTTTTCTCTCACCTCGTATTGATATGATTGTGGATGCCACCACTGAACACAAGCTCCTTAGCTTTATGGACACTTTTTGCGGATATAATTATATCAGAATGGATCCTAATGACCAAGAGAATACCTCATTCGTAATTAAGCAAGGGATGTACTGCTAACTAGTCATGCCTATTGGACTAAAGAAGGCTGGAGCCACTCACCAGCGCCTAGTAAACCAAATATTCCAAAAATAAATTGGAACATCTAAGGAGGTCTATATCGACGATATGCTAGTAAAATCGTTGTAAGCAAAGCTTCACAGCAGATATCTAGCAAAGTCATTACAGGTCCTTAAAGAATACAAGATGAAGCTCAACCCCACCAAATGTGCATTTGGAGTATCTGCGAGAAAATTTTTGGGCTTCATACTCAACAGTCGAGGAATTGAAGCTAACTCGAAAAAGGTTAAGGCAGTTATAGATATGCAGCCACCTTCTAATACAAGGGAGATTCAACATTTAATAGGAAGAATAGCTGCCTTGAGCCGTTTTGTATCCAGATCAAGCGATAAGTGTCAACCTTTCATTCGAGTATTAAAGAAGGCTTTCCAGTGAGATACCCAGTGTGAAAAGGCATTCAAAGCCTTAAAGGATTATCTGAGCTCACCCCCAGTTCTAGTGAGTCCCTTAGAAAGAGAAGTGCTTACTCTCTACCTCGCCGTCTCGGACTTCTCGACCAACGCAGCGCTAATAAGGGAATGAGACAGAGCTCAGCAACCATTATATTATTGTAGCAGAGCTCTGAGGGGCAGAGAAGAGATACCCAAAAATGGAGAAGCTTGTCTTAGCTCTAGTTACAATTACTAAAAGGCTTACGCCATACTTTTAAGCCCATACTATTGAGGTCCCCAAGGATCAACCAATGAAGCAAGTACTGAATAAACTAGAGTCTTTAGGGGTCAATTGGGTCATAGAACTTAGCGAATTCAATATCAGATATAAGCCAAGCACATCGATCAAAGGACAGGTTCTGACAGATTTTATCACAGAATTCACATCAGAAGCACCTATGGAAGTAACTCAGCTAGTGCCCGACCTTCCTACATGGAGGCTTTCAGTAGATGGAGCTGCCAACGCTCAGGGGAGTGGTGCTAGATTGATTCTAACCTCCCCAGATAGAGTAGATGTTGAGTATGCCCTTAGGATTGAATTTAAGGCTTCAAACAATGAATCAGAGTATGAAGCAGTGATCATTGGGTTCAATCTTGCTCACTCGATAGAGGCAGAGTAACTTGAGATTTGCAGTGATTCTCAGCTTGTGGTAAAACAGATAGAGGAGTCTTACGAGGCAAAAGGTGAAAAAATGGTCCTTTACCTTAAAAAGATGTAGGAGCTGACTAAGAAATTTGTGCAAGTTAAAATCAAGCATGTCCCCAGAACTAAGAATTCAAGAGCAGACGCTTTGGCAAGGCTAACGACAACCTCGCAGGAAAACTTAAATAGGCTTATACCAGTAGAGCACCTAGCAAAACCATATGTAAGCATTGAGGATGAAGAAGTGCTTCTTATTCTGACCCCACCAACCTTGATGGACCACATCATACAATATCTTCAGAGTGGAACCTTGCTAGAAGACCCCAAGAAGGCTGTAAAGCTAAGAGCCAAGTCAGCCAGATTCTCTATTCTGCAAGGGAACTTGTATAAATGAGGTTTTTCAACACCTCTCCTTAGATGCGTGGGAGATGAGGACGCTAATTATATACTCAGAGAAGTTCAAAAGGGAGTCTGCAATAACCACAAGGGAGCTCGGGCTCTAGCAGGAAATGCACTGAGGCAGGGGTACTACTGACCAACTATGCTCAAAGATCTATTGATTTGGTCAAGAAATGTAAGGTTTGCCAGATACACGGCAACATCCCCCACTGCCCACTTAAGCTTTTAAGCTCAGTGGTGAGCCCATGGCCTTTCCAACAATAGGGTTTGGACATACTTAGACCTCTTCCTACTAGTATTGGACAATATAAGTTCGTTATCATCGGGGTAGATTACTTTACCAAATGGGCAGAAGTGGAACCTTTGGCAACAATCACAGAACATAAGGTATTGAGCTTCACGTGAAATTCAATAATCTGCAGGTTTGGGGTACCTAGAGTAATCGTCACCAACAATGGGAAGCAGTTTGACAATCCCAAGTTCAAAAAGTTTTGTGCAAATCTAAGGATAAAGAATTACTTCTCGACTCTAGCCCATTCACAGTCCAACGGACAAGTAGAGGTGACCATTAGGACCATTAAAGCAACCTTGAAAACCAAGCTAGAAGTACTGAAAGGAAAATGGGTAGAACATATACCAGAGGTACTATGGGCTTACAAAACAACCGTCAAATCTGTTACGCCCCAAAAATCACCTTGGACGACATTACTATCTAAAATCATTTACATCATGAGAGCGACTAAATAAATTTTATCAAAAAAAATATCGTTCATCGTATATCATATCTACAACATTATCCCAAAATAATAAGCCAAGCCATTGCCACAATATCAAAAGAATATGTCAAACTATGGCAATTACATCCCCAAAAAATCAAAATTAAACTTACAGCGGAATAACAAATGTTAGACTTCACCTAGTCTCCAAAAGAATTTTCCTAATCTATTTCGTAGGAAAGTGTATCCCTAGGCATCCACCTCGGGATCTACGTGTCCATCTACTGCAGCTTCCCAAAGTATCTGTTCATCAACGCCCGGTTCTTCCTCTAGTACATAATCTGAAAAATGTGTAATTTGTAGGGGGTAAGCACTAAGCTTTGTAGCAACCTTCTTCTCAAACTCGAACAAGATTTAGAAAAATATATAAAAACGGTCGCTCTCATTTCTCAAAACATCATATATAAATTTGAAATAAAACAGTGACATTTAAACAGATCTCACGTTTACGTAGTAATAATAAATTAAAGAAAGGGTAACCCAGTTACAAATAATAAGTCGTTTCCAATGATAACCCATTTCCAACAAGTTCTGAGGGAATCCCATACTTCCAACAAATTATTGTAAAAATCATTTACCATTAGCTGTAATAAACTATTTTAAACAATAAACCCATCCCCTACCATTTGTACCAATACCCTCACGATATATCAAACCATACCATGTATTTTTCACAACATAATATACATGTATCTCTATATCTCAAGCATGATGTATGGAAATCATATGAATCAACCCATTTAGAATATACTGGCCCACACATGATATAATATTGTTCTCTTTGGCATGAGCATCCTTACAAGAAACCTCTCACCCTCAAGGTTTTGTACCTCAAACATCCTTACAAAGAACCTCCTGAGAAGGCCTTATATTAGAGTGACGTCGGCAGAAACCCAACTCGCCAACCCATGGTCATCCAAACAATCATACAAGAGATACAATCCAAACCAATTTTCACAAATCACAATCAAAGTTCCAAAATCTCCAAATTTTTCACAAATATTATTTTGGTAACACAATTTCAAGAAAAACATGCAAGAGATCCTCAACCACATCATTGATTGTTCATTACAAAACACTAAAGTTTTTAGTTAAAGAACAAGTGAAGATAAAAATCCATATTTCTCAAAAACTAGGGTTTTAAAGCAAAGGAAGAGATTTAATGGCTATTTCACCACACATTTGTTTAAAACAAGGTAATCTTTGCTATAATACCAAGAGATGATGCTTTTATAGCATACATAGGAGATTTAGAGTCAAAAGAATACATATAAACATAATCTCTAGCCTCAATGTAAGAGAATGAGAAGAAACCCCTACCTTAATCCAAAGCTCAAAGCAAAGACCAAGCTTTAAGGACCTCTTTCCTATCTTTTCTTTTCCCCTTAATCTCCTCCTAGGGCTCTAAAATATTTGGGTGAGAGTGGAGTGATGATATAGAAGAATATGGGTGGAGAATGGTGTTCTTGAGAAATTGAGGTTTTGATCTCTATATGGTGTAAATCTCTCTTGATCTTTGTGTTTCTTTCTCTCCCTTTCTTCCTCTCTAAGGCTATCTAGGGTATTAAGAGGTTTGTGGTGAGAGTGAAATGGAAGAATTGGACAAATGGGGCTTGAAGTGGTGTTTTAAAACACAAAAATCCTGACTTTTTACTGTTTCGGCAAACTTTAACTAAAGCGTACCGGTACAGTTTTGCTATTGGAGTTCGACGTACCGGTACGGTTTAACTGACAAATTTTTGCTGTAATTTTCAGTGCAGTTTTGACCCATTTAAAGGTCGAATTAGAAAATTTTCATGAATACATTTTTGTATCTCTAGATGTCTATTATCTACTGTTCAAATTTTAGATCAAATGAACATTAGGGTAAAAAGTTATGGTTCAAATACTAGGCAATGTTCAAAGTCCTTTCTACCCAAATTTTCTCTAGAATGTGCATTAACTCCGGAATACTTCCTAACTTTGTTACACCCCATATTACTTCTCCCAATGTTTCTCGATCTTCCGGATTCAGTGAAAATCTTATTTTGACCTAAAAATATTTTGAATTTACCTAAGAACCTCTTCCAAGCTTAAACACCTTCGAAACTTAAACTTAACAATCAATTTGTCTCCCTCCCAAATATTTATTTCTATTGTTATAATCTATGTGGTTCATTCTTACGTCATTACATATATTAGAATTGCTAAATAATTATATCATTATATTAATATAAACATGTGGGGATTTACAAAATCAGCAACTCAGGAAACGTCATTTGATTTGGCTTTTGGAACCGAGGCAGTGGCACCTATAGAGGTTGGTATACCTTCCCCAAGGTTGAATTCTCAGAGCACAAGCTCAATGATGAGTCGCTTTTACTAAATATTGACCTTCTAGACGAAAAAAGAGATAGAGCTCTGGACTGGATCCAAAGTTATCAGAGGGATAGTGAGGTACTATAGTTAAAGGGTCAGGCACAGAAGTTTTCAAGTTGGAGATCTAGTACTTAGAAAACTTCTCCCTGCAAGGAAAGACCCTACTCATGGAAAATTAGGTCCTAACTTGGAAGGCCCTCACATCATCTTCAGGGTAATAAGACCTGGAAACTACAAGTTATAAACAGAAAAAGGAAAGGCTCTGCCTCACTTTTGGAATGCAGAACATTTAAAAAAGTTTTTCTAGTAAAGCCATTGTAAGAAGAATGTTTTCAATAAAAATAGCGCATTTCAGTTCAACAAGCCTTTACCAGTAGCTAAAAGCAACGATGAGCTCCTCAACTCATAAGAATTAAGATGAGCTCTTCAGCTCATAAATTTACGATGAGCTCCTCAACTCATAAAAATTAAGATGAGCTCTTCAACTCATCAATCCACAATGAGCTCTTCAGCTCATAAAAATTAAGATGAGCCATTTAGCTCATCGACAATCAGTGAGCCCTCCAAATCATAAAGACATGGCAAAACCAAAAAGATAAGCTTGTCAAATCCAAAGTCCATAAACACACACAAAGAGCAAACATTTAACAGAAGAAAAATGCAAAAGCAACATAAGAGTTCTTTAACTCATCAAATGGAACGAAGTACAAGGAAACTCCTAATTCCCCCCAAGTTGTCTCTTTAGCTTAGCAACCTCTTCCTTCAAGCATATGTTCTCCTCCTTCAATTCATCTCTCACCTTCTTAGCTTTAGTGAGCATATTAAGGAGCTTCAAGCCAGCATCAGAGAATAGGATCTGACCAAAGGAGGCACCAGACAATAGGGAAGGAGAATCACTCCTCTTGTGCTTTCCTACAGCCATGTTGACATCCTCATCCTCATCTGTCTCAACAAAGGAAGACTCGGGGAAAAATTGGGAAGGAAGTAAATTCCTAAGCAACAATATCAGCACTAAACAAAGAGAGGTTATCAGGAGTAACGAGCTTAAAAAAAAATAGGATCAACATGGGCCACTTCATTGAACCTCCACACTTCTCTAAGGGTTAACTCAGGAGCACCTGCACAGGAAATGCCAAAGTTAGCATAATTATCCACCAATTATATCATGCAAATCAAGAAAGTCTACCTTTGTATGAAAAAGGAGTCCACTAGCGAGGACTTTAGAATGATAGCTTGGTTGTTTTGCCAACCTCCAAGAGTTCCCAGAGGCAAAGACAAATGATGAGCCCGCCCCTCTGGAGACGTGGAAATATCAAACACCAGTCGGTGCTCAGAAAAACGTCTCCACCTAAAGCAAGTAAAGCAAGGGAGCTCATCCTCTTCAAGCTCATGAAAATAAAGAAACTCGACAATAGTGGGGAACTCACTGTTACCTTGTAGATGTCAGAAGAGGAAAAAGCTAATCAACACGCCCCACCCTTTGGGAGAAAGGCAAGAAGGGGACAAGCTATAGTAGACAAGAATCCACCCAATAGAAGGGTAGATAGGAAGACGAAGACCCCTCTCAATGGCACCTTCAAAGAAGCAAACCTTCCTAAGAGGAAGAAAGTTGTAGGGTTCATCTTGACTTGATACCCGCAAGGGTAGGTCCGAAGAAAGAGAGAATTTTCTCTTAATTCCTTTCAATCTGAAGATGTCACTGTTGAAGGAACCAAGTAGTGGGATTTCCACCTCCATTCAATCCCAAAGAAATCTCGCTCCTTGAACAAAGATGAGAGTGGGAAAGCCATTAAAAACTCAGAGGCAAGAAGTACAAAGAAAATGAAGTCTCCAAGATTTGCACGTAATGAAGAAAGTCCAAGAAATTATGGAAACTTCAAAGAAATTCTGACTCTTAAGGAACCAAGAAACGCACGAAAACCAAAGTCTGATATCCCTAGAGTTTCCATAATTATGATGGCAGCTACATTTTTGGAAAGTATGTGGAAAAGCGCAATGAAGAGCGAATTAGTGTTCAACTCCGCCAATTCAGCTCAACTAGAGATCCTTATAGAAAGACCTACGAACACAATTAACACAGCTTAAGTCGAGCACAAGCCCAAGCTAGAAGATATTTAGCCCAACCTAAGAAGAGCTCAGGCACACAGTCTTCCATTGCTCATAAGTAGGCTTTTTCGCTTCTTTAGAGGTTTTCAGTTTTCTTTTAGCTGGGGTTGGCCTATGTAGCTACACGGATCTTCTGGTACGATTTACCTCAAGGCCCTTCTTGATGTACTGGCTAAAATGGGACTGGTATTCCTAAGACTCACCTTCCATCAATGTTCTCATGTACGCAGTAACATGGCCCCTATAGATATATATGTGATGGACCTCAACATCAAGTTGCTTACTCACTTTGCCAAATCTAGCAAAACTCTTGTGATTGTGAGGAATGTTAAATCCACTATCCAGTGCTCCCTTGAAGGCACCAAACATCCAGAACGAGCTCTCCATGGGTAAAACCCCAAAAATCCAACAGCTCTTTAGGTTCTTGGAGAAGCTACTTCAAGAAGAGTCAAGTCCTCCTTGCGTAAGACCTTAGCTTAACTCATCATTGGCTTTTCAGCTTCTCTAAACTCATAAATTTTGCTTTGAGGAGAACTAAAGTACTCCTTGAAGCAAGGGGCAACGGGAGTAAAAGCATAATGAAAAGCAATAGCAAAGTAAAGCAAGGATCATAAAAAGCTACAATAACAGTAATTCAAAAAACAAAATATATTCACATTCTGCCAAGAATAGCAATTCAAAATACTGCAATTCAGCTTCCATTCTTCAAAAAAAAAAAATTACTAGGACTCCACAAGAGTAGGAGCAAAAGAGCTTGGCAAATCGGTAGTTGAAGTCTCTAAAGAGCCTGGTAGATCAGAAGTTATAGTCTCTGAAGATTCTAAAATAGGTAAAAAGGAAGAAGCTTCAGGGAAACCAGAAGTAGGGACCTCAACTCTAGTTGTTGGCAAACTCAGTTCTAAAGCTCTAGCCAGAAGGTCAGTAAAGAGAGGGGTAACAGTAGAGGTAACAGAATGAGCGACAGGGAGCTCGACAGTGGCAGAAGTAGGAACAGTTTCAAAAGTGAGAGCTATAGGAACGACTGAAGAAGGGAGAATATCTTAAGCCAAGACATGGGCAGGTGGGATAGGCATCTTAACACCACTAAGAGCTAGCTCAGGGGTAGAAGAGGCCAAGGCACCACCCTCGCCCTCAGTATTGGTTGCCTCCATCTCCTCATTGGCGGGGATTTCAAAGTCAAAGTCTAGGTTAGTGTATGTTTGTTTAGCTCATTCTTGGAAAGCCAACCACCCTATGGCCTACTTGGTAGTAACATCGTCTTTCATCTTGTCGATTAGGGCATCTTTCTCCTTGACAATAGTCCTCTACCCCTCAAGCTCATTTTGGAGAACGTCACTTGCCTCGATCAAGACATCATACTCCCTTTTCATGCCCCTATAAGAGCCCAGAGCTTCAAAGGCCTCCTGGATGGCCTTGACCCATTCATTTGTCTTCAGTCGGAGGTCCTCCCTAGTATTCCTGAGTTCCTCTCTACCTCTCTTACTTTCACCTTTGATCTTCTCCTTTTAGGCTTCCAGGTCTTTAACAAGTGAAGTATGTCTCTTTACCTGCGCCTGTAATTCTTGGAAATAGTGATTAGTACTTAAAAGTAGCATTTTTCTATGCCTTTTGTAGACTAATTGTACTTTGATGGAGTTTAAGTGATGTCATTTTAGGTCTTAAAGTGAACAAGGGCTCAAGAATAATAAATATCACATTTGAGGGTAACGCCAACACATTAGGAAATAAAATTGAAAAAGCTTGGACAAAGCCAAGAACGTTCGAACGTTGACTGAAATCATGTGAAGTTCAGAGTGCTGAGACATGGCATGTTGCAGTTAAGAAGGAAGACCGTGAAATACTTGAGTACCACGTTCGAACGATAATCAATGTTCGAACGTCCCCTAGAATCATTTGAAGATTAGACTAATGCATGGAGTGGGGACATAGATTCCACGGAAGACCACAGGCCACTCGAGTAAAAGGTCAAACGCCATCCAACATTTGAATGCCTATAATGCAAAAACAGCAACAACGTTTGAACGTCTGACAACGTTCAAACGTTGTCCACAGACTGGTAGCAGAGTTTTTGGCTTGCACTTGAACTTGGGCGGCAAACACTATTCATTCACCCCCTCTTGCTCCCTCTCCTTGCCTATAAATAATCCCACTTTGGGAGCCTTCAAGAGAGCTTGGGAGGTGCTTGGTAGAGAGTTTGATGGAGGCTTAGACTCCCACTCATAAGAGCTAGTCGTAGAATTGTTATATGCTTACTTGTAGTTATTCTTGAAGTTAGGTTTAACTTCAGACCAACACTTCTTACTTTGTTATGAAATTAGTCTTAAATTTATGTTTTCTATTTACTTGTATCAAGAGAGATAGTTCATTGATTGGTTGAGGAAGCCACCCTCCATTTCTTGGTTGAGGAAGCCACCCTCCAAACATAACTAGTCTTCTTTTACTTTTATTTGTCATGTTTTTCAATTTCATTGCTTGAGCATCCTTCTTTCTTAGAGGAGTGAAACTCTTCCAGCTTTTGAGAGTTTTGTCAAAGTCGTGAAGGGTGGAACGTGATTCACTCATTCTTTGCTGAAGATTGGCTCCTTGTTTGTTGTTCTTTTATTTTGTAAGTTCTCTACTTGGAGGGATGAGCATCACTCACTTTTCTAGCTTTACCAAAGCCATGAAGAGTGAGTAGTTTCTCATTCACTCTTTAGTAAGAGATGAAGGG
>CM042194.1:13236530-13253075 GCA_023539305.1 Ilex asprella | reverse complement strand
CACCAATTCTTATGCCACCCATTAAGGGTAGACCACTATTATTGTACTTATCTGCCACACATGAGTGTATTGGGTGTTTGCTGGCTCAAAATAATAATATAGTCAAAGAGCATGCCATTTATTATTTAAGTAGAATATTGACTCCAGTCGAGCAACGTTATAAGCCGATTGAGAAACTTTCTTTATTGACTCCTGTCGAGCAACGTTATAAGCCGATTGAGAAACTTTCTTTAGTCTTGTACTTTGCATCATGATTAACCTTAAAAGCTACCATTTTTATATATAATTAAAGGTTAATTACATCAATTAAATAATTAAAAGGGAGGAAGTAAGATTACGTTATTAATAACGTGTGATGTTAAGTTGAGAGAATTAAAATAATATTAGAGAGAAACAGAGAGTGGTCAAAACTTAACTTACCTCTCACAAATCACTTGTATTTATATTTAACCTGTAATAATACAAAAGACGTATATACCCTCTAATATTTACATATAGTATCCTAATACTCTTAACACTCACCCTCAAGATGGACTACATATATCATATAATCCAAGCTTAGAACAAATGGTGTAAGATGTGCACTACTCAATGCTTTGATAAACGTATCTGCAAGTTGATCTTTAGATCTCACAAATGGAGTCGTAATATCTCCAGCTACTATCTTGTCTCAATGAAATGACAATCAACCTCAATATGTTTAGTTTTCTCTTGAAATACTGGATTAGCAGCGATATGTATAGTAGCCTAGTTGTCATAGAACAATTGTAAAAGAAGTAGAATTAGAAAGCCAATTTCCTGGAGAAAGTGTAATAGCCACATCAACTCACTCGTTATTTGTGACGTTACTATATACTCAGCCTCAGCACTAGATCTCGTTACCACGGATTGTTTCTTACTTTTTCATGAGACAATATTACCTCCTAAGAAAGTACAATAACCAGTGGCTAATCTTCGATTAGAAGGAGAACTGGCCCAATCAGTATTTGAAAAACCTTCCACTCTAAGATGTCCATTAGCTTGATATAACAGCACATGGCCAGGAGCACATTTGAGATATCGCATAATACAAGTAACTGCCACCCAATGTAGTACCCTAGGGCATCCCATAAACTGAATTACCATACTAACTGCATAGGAAATATCCGATTGAGTAATAGTGAGATAATTGAGATTCCCAACCAACTTGTGAGATTGACTTGAATTCTCAAATGGTGCACCTTCATCCATCAACAATTTCTGATTCGGATCCATAGGAACATCAATTGGTCTACCATCCAGCAAACATGCTTTCGCTAGTATGTCAAGTACATATTTCCTCTGGGATAAAAAATACCTTATTTAGATCTGACCACCTCAATACCCAAGAAATTCCTGAGTTTTCCCAAATCTTTACTATGAAATTGGTCTTGCAAAAATGTTTTTAACTTGAAAATTCCCTTAGAATCATTTTCAGTAATTACAATATCATCTGCATAAACCACCAATAAAACATACCCCATATTTGTTTGTTTATGAAACATAGAGTGGCCTATCTGAAATCAAAGACAATCAAACTCTAAAACTGTATCTAAAAACTTATGAAACCATGCCCTTGGTGATTGATTCAAACCATACAAAGCTTTCTTTAACCAACATACATGCTTATAGTACTCCCCCTTAGCAGTAAACCTAGGTGGCTACTCCATGTAGACCTCTTCAACCAGGTTACCATGTAGGAAGGCATTCTTGAAATCTAATTGAAATAAGGGTCAATCAAGATTAGCAGCCAAAGAAATCAACATACGAACATAAAAGATTTTGGCAACATGAGAGAAAGTCTACTCATAATCAACACTATAGGTCTGAGTAAAGCCCTTAGCAACAAGATAGGCTTTGAGACGCTTCACATAACTATCTGGATTAAATTGAATAGTACACCCCCAATGATAACCAACCATTCATTTACCAGTAGGTAAACGAACAAGATCCCAAGTCCTATTTTGATGTAAGGAATCCATCTCTACCTCCATAGCTTTCTTTCAACTTGGATCAAACAATGCATCCTATAAGTGCTTAGGGATAAAGATAATACATAATTGAGAGGTAAAAAAAGAGAAGATACGAGACAAGACATTATATGAAACAAAATTAGCAATGAGCTGGTTAGTAACACACGACCAAGTACCTTTTCAAAGAGCAATAGGTAAATATTCTAAATTACTTAATGAACTAGGATCAGGAAACAACAAGGAAGATGGTATGGGCAGCTCAGTCGATGGTTGAGGATGACGAGAGTATACATGAAATGGTGAAGTAGATGGTAGCACAGTAGGCTCAAAAAGGGAAGAGGATGTGATATAAGAGATGACCTAAAGTTCAAATCCAAAGGCTGAGCAGGTGCCAAAAAATATGGAATAGATTCATCAAAAGTGACATTAGCACTAGTGAAGTACCGACAAAGAGAAGGACTATAGCAACGATACCCCTTATGTGTGTGGGAGTATCCAAGAAATACACATTTGGTAGCCCGAGTGTCAAGTTTATCAAATCTAGGGTCCTAGTTGTGAACATAACAGACACACACAAAAACCTTTGAGTTAAGGAAAATAAGGGCTTACTAGGAAAAATGATAGAATGTGGACTTTGTCCATTTAACACAGAAGATGACGTACAATTCATAAGATGAAAAACAGTGAGAACAACATCACTCAAAAAATATTGGGGAACATTCATTTGGAATAACAGTGTGTAGGTGACTTCCAACAAATGACGGTTCTTATGCTTAGTAACATCATTCTGCAGAGAGGTGTAAGCACATGAAGTTTGATGAATAATACTAGTTTTAATAAGATAGGCTGAAAAGGATCATATTCATATTCCCGAGCATTATCAGAACATAAAATATGTATACGACAACTATACTGAGTTTTTATTTTCATACGGAAGGTCTTAGATATAGACAATAATTCAAACCAAACTTTCATAAGAAACAACTAGGTCACACTAGAATAATCATCCACAAATGACACAAAATAGAGATATTTTATTAGATAAAATTTTCTTTATTAGACCCCATACATTCGAATGTACTAACTCAAGTGGACTAGACACACAATTATTGACTCTAGACTAAAAGGACACATGGTGATGCTTACTAAGTTGACAAGCTTTACAAGACATAAACAACACATAACTAAGACTTGGAACTTGACGCTTCAGATTATGGAGAGAGGGATTTCCAAAATAAAAATGACATTCAAAAGGAGACAACAAGGTCTGTTGAGCCCGAGTAGGTGAATCAAGGTCAAAGTAATATAGTCCACTAGTTTCATGCCCTGTACCAATCTTCCTCTTTGTCTTGAGATCCTAAAACTCATAATAAGAGGGATAAAAGGTTACAGAATAATTAAGGAAACAAATAATCTTTGCTAATGGTAAGTTAACTAAAAGAAAATTGAGGAACAAATAACATGGAGGATAGGGACATATCAAGAATGAAGTGAGTAGTCCTCAAACTTGAAAATTTAGAGCAAGTACCATTAGCAAGAATAACACTGTGTGTGGAAGTAACAGACTAATATGTAAAAAAGAAACTCGATATACCAATCATGAGGTCAGAAGCACTAGAGTCTATGATCTAGAGACTACGAGTGGAGGACAACAAATAAGTAGAAACAGTACTTGACTGGGCAAAAGTAGTAGTGGAGGAAGATGGAACAGCTTGTTGTTAGGACAAGAACTAAGCATACTTATGTTGTGTACTAGTAACTGATCCAGAGTCAGGTGGTGCTAAGCGAGGTATAAAAGCAACGATCGAGGTGTCATCATTATAGGAAACTGGATTAGCAGCACTAGAAGGCTTTCCATGTAAATCCCAACAAAAATCAACAGTATGACCTCCACGAACTTAGTGAATACAGGAACGAGATCCACTATGACCCCCATGACTATAAGTACGGCCTCCAGTATGACCTCCCCAACCTCCACAACCTCTGTGATTACCACATCCTCCTTGATGACCATCATTATGGCTACAAGGAGCTACACCGAACCAATACATTGAGACGACAAATCATGAATTTTTCTATGAAAGAGAGAAATTTTTTTTACGAGTATTGGGAGAGATTTAAACATATTCTCCAAACTTGCCCACATTATGCATTTGAGAGTTGGACCCTAGTTGGTTTTGTCTACAATGGCTTGCCCTCTACATGATGTCAATTTGTGAAAATGATGGTTCAAGGCGAATTCATGGGGAAGAATCTCGATAAGGCATTTGAGTTTTTGGACACCATTTTTAAGAGTTCCCAAATATGGGACTCGACCTCCTTAAACATTGTCGAAACCAGACCATCTACGTCCCAAGGAGGAATTATGCGTTGAAAGAGGACGATAACCTAAGGAATGACTACCTTATCTTGGAAGCTAGATGTTCTAGAGATGAGAAAGGTTAACAAAGTTTCTGTTGTGTATCCTATTGACTAGTTTTTTAGAATTTATGTTTTGTCAAGACATCCCATAGGGGAGTGTCATACCATTCTAGCATTTAAAGAAGTCTTGATGGAATAGTCCAATGTCATTTCCAATTTTAACTAGCTTTATTCCAACCCGTATTTTGAAACCTATAATCCAAGGTGGTAGAACAGCCCAAACATCAGTTGGAAAAACACACAGTCTGCAAATTGACAACAAGGTCCACCTCCATCACAACCTCAGGCCCCATAAGCATATCCATTTTATTTGCCACCACACAAAAGAACCTTCGAAGATACTTTGAACTAATTCATTCAAAGTTATATGAGTTTTAACACTCAATTTACCCACGCGTTCAATGACTTTAAGGCCTAAATATCACAGACCATCTATGATATCAAAAGTCATATAGCCAAGTTGACTTAGTATTTGAGCACAATGAAGATTAGAACATTTCCATCATAAGCTAAACCTCCCCAGGGTCAAACCAATGTTAATGTTTCATCATCTGAATTTTCTCCGAGCTAGATTCATGCAATTACAACATTGAGAAGTGGTACAGTGATTGACAAGACCATTCCTCCCAAACATCATGAACTACTTGTCAAGTCTACACTAGAACCTAATTGGCAAACTGTGTCCCAAGAGGAAAAGGAACCACCATGTCCTATTCCTCTACCTTTTCCTCAGAGAATAAAAAAGAGGCAATCTTTGAATAACCATGCATATATTTTTGAACTTTTCAAACAAGTAAAGATCAACATCCCCTTATTAGATGCAATAAAGCAAGTGCCATCATATGCCAAAACTTTGAAAGACTTGTGCACTATAAAAAGGAAGATCAATGTGCAAAAGAGGGCATTCCTCATGTAGTAAGCTAGTGCTATCATCTAGCAGAAGGCTCTTCCTTAGTACAAAGATCTGGGTTGTCCAACTATTTCATATATAATAGGAAATTTCAAGATTGAGCAAGCTTTGTTTGATCTTAGGGCAAGTGTTAATTTACTCCCATATACTGTTTATGTGCAGCTAGGTTTAGGAGAGCTTAAACTTATTAATATCACATTATAACTAGCTAATTGGTTTGTAAAAATTTAAAAGAAGTAGTTGAGGATGTACTTGTCCAAGTTGACAAATCTTATTTTCTTGTTGATTTTATTGTTTTACACACCTATCCTATGTTGCACACTAGCACTCTGATTCCTATCATTTTAGGACGACCATTCCTAACCACATTTAATGCATTAATCAATTGTTGGAATGGTGTCATGAAAATCTCATTTAAAAATATGACTAGTGAATTAAAATTTTTTAATGTGATAAAACAACCAAGTGAGGAGGGAGAAATTTGTAAGGTGAACGTAGTTAATGAGATTGTAGAGGAATAATTCAGCACGTCTTCTTATTTTGACCCTCTACAAGTCTGTTTAATCAATTCTGTTCATGATACTGGAAATCCCGACATTGAGTTTTATGCTAATTTGTTAAATTCTTCACAGGATTTATCAGGAGATGCAAGAGACTTAAGCAAGAAGAAGTTTGTTGGAGGAAACAAGTCTTGACTAAAACTGGGAACCCCAAGTTAGAATTTAAGCTCAATTAATCTATCCCCCAAACACTTCTTGTATATAGTAGTTAGAATTTTTATTTTTTATTTTTACATTTTTTGGAACTCACTATAGAACAAGATAGTTCTTTTGATGTTTTTTAGTGGGTGGTTTTTCTATACGGAATTCAATACCAGGTGTTTTCTTACCCTTATTGTATTCATTTTTCTCATTACATGCCTATTTTTGGCATTGAGGGCAATGTTAAGTTTAGGTTGGGGATGGAAATAATTGACATGAATTCATATATTTTTAAATTAAGTCTTTTTTGAAAATTGTCTATGTGACTAACAGAAGTTAAAAAACTGGATAGTGAGTCTTAAGATTTTCAAAAAAAAAATGAATGATTATTTTTTTTTGGGTTTAGCTTAGATGTGCTACACACATTCCCGATGGATATGCACTCCTTGATAATGACGAAAGCTAGGTTGGTAAGAAAATTAGAATTGCAAAAAAGTCAAACAAAGCCATTGTGAGGAAACAGTTCCTACGCTAAGCGTTGCAAAGCAAGACGGCTTTGGTGGTTGTGAGTGGTGTGGTCGACTTATTCACACGAGAGTCTAATTAGTGTTCTCAATCAATCTCAGTCTGTTCACTAAATAGTCTTAATTGGATTAAGTATGGGCAAAGTAAGGATTTTTTTGAGACGCCATCTTATTCCAATCCAATGTTTACAAGAAATGTGTCGCGTGAGATTCGTTGATTCACTAAATTCTCAGGGTTAAAAGAATTAGAACAAGAATTGAATTTCTGTTAGTTTTGAATGTCTGTTAGTTTGGATTGCTTTTGATATTAAGTAGGAATGCTTTTTTTTTTTTATTAACACTGTAGTGGTTTATCTTGAGAATTTATTTTATTTCCAATTTTTATGTTAGGACAAAATTTTACATGCAAATCACATTGAGATTGTTTTAACACTCTATCTACTTGTAGGTGTAACCCTAAACTGCTCATGAGGGAATTTTATGCTTTACTTGTGTGTGCTATTTCTACATTTCTACTTAAAACTTATCATTTTATGCACATAATGCTTTACTATTCTGCGAGAATCTTTTGAAATAACATGGTTCTTTGGAAGCTTACATACATAATGGAGATGTAGATACCATGTGCAACTTTTAAGCCTATCCTCTTTGGAGAAGATTTTGAACATTTATTCAAGTAAGAATTTCAATAACATTTATTGGAGAGATTTTGAACATTTATTCCTTGAATAATCTGAATAATTTTGGTTTGATTAGCACTTGTTGAGTAATATGTTGACACCCCCCTCACAAATTCACATGAGAGTTTTACATGGGATATTATTTGAAACCTTGTTCAGAATGAAACCTTGTTCAGAATGAAACCTTGTTCAGATTGTGATATTATTTGAAAAATTGTCAATTTATTTTGCAAAATTATATCTGTTGTTAGCCATGTTTGACTCTTAAAATGATTTTTTTTCTTTAAGCCATGTTTTTAATCAAGCCGATGGAAAATTTAAAACCTACCTTCGCTATCTAATTTTCTTGCACACTCTCTTAAAAGAGGATTATTGAAGAACTAAAAAAAGTTGGGTATCACAGCAAAGAAATTTTGAGAAAAGAGGTTGGAGAAAAGAAAAATGATGTACAAAGAAAGAAAAAAGAATGAGAAAAGAAAATGGATAAAAAAATGAAAAGAAGTCTTGCAAAAGAAAGACAACAAATCAAGCAAAGTTTAGTTGCAAATTTTGGAAAAAGTAATGGAAGGGTGGGCATATTCCTAAAACGGGAAAAGTTAAGAAATATAAAGGGAGACTATGTGTAGAATTGAAATATAATTATATAGCCTTTTGAACTTCTTATGTTTGTAATTTCATCACCCACTTACCTCTAGCCATGTTACAACCTCAAGGAAGTCCTTTTTTTATTCCAGGATATACATATATGTGTGATTTTTGTTAATCGAATGCATGGGGGACTGTTAATAATATTGCTTAATTCTTGTGTTGATATTCCTTAATGAGATTGTGCCAAAGTCCAATTTTATTTCAATCGTCCTTTGAATTTTTACATGTCCAATGTTTTACTTTGATTTATGATTAACCATCAAAAGTGTTATTTTATCATATTTAATGGTTTTTTAATTGCATATTATTTGTGATTAAATGTGCTAAATTCTTTAATTTTCTAGTTTGATACTTTTTCTAGTTGTTTGGTTTATTTTGTAGGTAAATTAGTTGATTTAAAGTAATAATGGATAAAGCAAGTGAAACAATAACTAGAGGAAGAATCACAATTGATAACGATTGAAGAATCATGAGGAAGATTGGAATATTTGAAGATAAATCAGCAATTTAATCCTTATAACAGGCCAAGTTTGAAGAAAAACTCATTTAAAGTTGGATTTAGAAAGTATCCTAGAAGATAAGGATTTGACACGCATTCAGTATTTTGGTCATAACTTTTGACTCCGATATTCGATTAACTTGATTTTTGCAGGGTTGAAAATAAAACTCCAAGGGCTACAAAAGTGTATTTTACTCAGCCTCTAAATATTCGAAATTCAAGTTCTAAATATGGACAGATTGTATACCAGTGCAGCCAAAGATTTTATGCACGGGATTTGACCTTACAAGATTTCTGTTTAGAAAAAAATTCCTTCAAAGCCAACCTTAGATCTCCTATATGTACCTATGATTTATTTTAGTATAAATAAAAGCTCTCATCTATTGAGAGGGAATAAATAGGATTAGGATTATTATTCTTTTCTCATCTTTTTATTTTGATTTTATTTCATCATGTCTGACTAGGGCAAAGAGAGGACATCTCAATTAAGTACGATAAAGTTATTGAATTATGAGCTTAATGATATGTGATATTTTGTTAATTCAACTTTTAATTTCTTAGCAAAGTTTTTGCTCTGTAAAAATTCTTGAGTTATTATGCCATGTACATTGATTGCTTGAATCTCCCTGAGACTAAATAACTGGTTATTCCATACTTAAGTTAATTATCATTATTTCACAAAATAATATACTTGGATGGATATTTTGGTTCCTGAATAATCTTTTGATTATAAATTGTGGTTTTATTGCTTAATTCGGTGACTTGAATCAATCGACATCTGATTCTTGTCTATAATTATGAATCCAGTCTTTAATCATTATTGAATGGAATTAAGAGGGAGTACCTGATGCTCTAGTATTTTTATTATACTGTTTTAATTACTTCTAACAATATTTTTAACTCAATAATCTCTTAAACAAATTGTTCTTACAAGTTTGTTTTAGTATTTGTGTGATTGCTGCTGTTTCACAATTGCCTAAGGGTTCAACCTCGATCCTCTAAGAAATATATTACTTCGCTCAACCTGCATTTGGGTTTACATTATTAAAGTTTAAGCAAGTTTTTGGCGCCGTTGTCGGGGAGTTGACAAACAAGGAGCCATCACATCTTTTGAGGTTTTGGGTATTTGCAATTCGTTGGAGATCCGGTAACTTTGTTTCAATTATTATTTACTTTAGTCATTTTATTGAAATTTATTTTCTTTTTGTTTAATTTATATTTTTGTTTAATTTATTTTCTTTATTTGTTTTATGAGTTCTTGGAATCGTGACTTAAGTGCTCGTTTGATAAGAGAAGATTTAGATCCTCTGTTTGAAAATTTATTTGGTTCATCTGATTCAAATCAATCTTTGCATCCAATGGCTGCTAACAATAATAAGCAAAATAATTTTCTTGAACATGAGGGTCATGAGGATAGGGTAAGTAAGCATGATGAGAATGATGTGGATAATCTGAATGCTAATCATGGTCAGACTTTGCGTGATTATCTACAACCTGCACGTCACACTGCACCCTCATGCATTATTTTTCCATTAAATGCCACAAATTTTGTTTTTAAACCTGGCATGATTGCATTACTTCCAAAATTTCATGGCTCGGAGTCTGAAAACCCATACTTGCACATTAGAGACTTTAAGGAGGTATGTGCCACATTCCATGATCAGACTGTGTCAGTGAACACAATCAGGTTGAAAATCTTTCCTTTTTCATTAAAGAAAAAAACTAAGACTTTGTTGCATTCACTTAGATCTAGGTCTATAGGCACATGACTAGAGATGCAAAAAGAATTTCTAAAATTTTTTTTTTCCACGCATCACACAAACTCTTTAAAAAGGCAAATAATGAATTTTTCTCAAAAATAGTCTGAAATTTTTTTTCAGAGTTGGGATAGATTTAAAGACCTTCTTGCATTTTGTCCACATAACTGTTATGAGAGCTGGCGTGTGATAAGTTTCTTTTATGTGGGTTTGAGCCCAGAAATGCGTCAGTTTGTTGAGATGATGTGTAATGGTGACTTTATGAATGAGGAACCAGACGAGGTCTTTGATTATTTAAACCAGTTAGCTGAGAATGCACAATCTTAGGATACTACTTCTCAAGATCCTCCTAAAGGTAAGACCACACAATCATCATCAAGTGGGGGTAAATACTAGCTGAGGGAAGAAGATGACCGAGGGGCTGGAATTGCCACCTTAGCTAGAAGAGTGGAAGCCATGGAATACAAAAAGGCTAATGAAATTGACACAGTACCTGTTGAGGAAGTTTATAGTCTTTGTGAGATCCTTGGACACCCCATGAAGGAGTGTCCAACACTACCTGCTTTAAAAGAAGTCTTCCATGATCTAGCAAATGTTGCAAACTCTTTCTCAAAACCTTATAATAACCCTTATTCGAATACAGACAATACATGGTGGAAAAATCATCCAAATTTTAGTTGGAGGAATGAAAATCATGCATCACAATTACCTCAACAAAATTCCTCTAATTTCACACCCTATGTTCCACCCATAAAGAGGAATATTTAGGAAGTGTTGTCACAATTCATACAGAGTCAGACAAACTTTAATAATCGATAGGAAAATTACAACAGACAAACTACTCAAGCTATTGAAGATATTAGGAGTGCAATCACTCAATTGACCACTTACCCTTGCCATCAGAAAAAGGGTAAGTTCTTAGCCCAACCTCAACCAAATCTGTAGGGTCAATTTAATTTCAATGAGACAGGCACTTTAGACACTATTCATGAGCAAATAAAGTCTATTACCACACTCCGTAGTGGGAAAGAAATTGATAAAACTATTCCTATTAAAATTCAAGAATTTGAAAAAATTTCAAAACCTACGGAGAGTGGTGATAAACTTAACCAATTTGAAATCAATAAGCCCGAGAAGTATGTCGTACTTGCACCATTCCCACAGAGATTACTTACCTCTACTAAGCCAAACGTGCATAATGATATTTTAGAGATTTTTAAGCAGGTTAAAATCAACATTCCTTTGTTGGATGCCATTAAACTAATACATTCTTATGCAATTTTTTTGAAAGAATTATGCTTTGTTAAAAGGAAATTAAATGTGTAAAAGAAAATATTTTTGACTGAGCAGGTATCTTCCATCATATAACATAGGATTCCACCGAAATATAAAGACCCAAGTTGCCCCACTATTTCTTGTGCTATAAGTAACTACAAAATTGAACATGCTTTATTGGACTTAGGAGCTAGTGTGAACTTGCTCACTTATTCAGTATATAAACAATTAGGGTTAGGGGAGTTAAAACCCACTTTAGTTACACTTCAATTAGCCTACTGATGAGCGCATAATATTGCATATGTAAAGGCCTTATTACATGCATTTAAACTCAACTTTTGCATCTAAGTACTTAGTGTTAGCTGATTTTATGAATAATATTGATATTTCGATGTTACATGTTTTTATAGCTTAAATCATTGATTTTAGGACCTTGTAACTATGATGGATGCGTGGTGAAGGCATGGACATAATACATGAAGATTTGGAGGCTTAAAAGTGAAGAAATCAAGGAGATTTTGGTGTTTGGGAACAAAGGCACCAGCTGCCACATCTTTTAGAAGCACAGCCTTGGTTTTCCTCCATTTTGACCTTGATCCACTTCAAATCTGAAAAAGTTCAAACCATGAAAGTTGTAGATCTGGATGTCTTCTATATCGCGTCAAAATTTCAGCTCAATCCAACGATTGGAGCAAAAGTTATGCCAATTCTACAAAAAGTGGTCCAGAGCAGAGAAGGAACCGTACCGGTACACAGAACTCCAGTAGCTAACGTGTACCGGTACGCCGAACTCCAGTAGCTAAATTGTACCGGTACGCATACAGGTACGCCCTCCTGAAGCAGCCCCGAATGCCTGCAAATCTTGCTCCACTTGCTTGGGGGTCCCACCATTGATTCTCCCACTTGCCCTCTGACTTTCCTTACACATCTACATGTCTCCTACACCATGTTTGAAGACTTTGGAGGCAATGGCATTAATGGGGATGAAAAAGAAGGGGGCTGCAATTGTGTGTTGCAAGCTTGGCTTGTCCTAGCCTGTGCAATGCATCAACTCAGCCTCCTATGGATGGGAGGCCCTATACACAGACCCTAGGGACCCTCATGGACGAAAATTGAAGACACACACTCCATATATACCACATTATTCAGCATTGTAAAGGGTGGCTACCTAAGCTTAGGAGTAGTTCAAGGAAGAAGAAGATAAATAGTGCTAAAGGTTTATATTTTTGTATTTTCTTCATTCCAATGTCTTGTAGTCTCTTGTAAGGATCTTCTAAACTTTGTTTAAAGTCTTTAATGTTATTTATTGCAAGTTCATTTCTAGTTTAATCCTCTACTCTAGCTTTTACCATTGTTGTATTAAGTTTTTCTTCATTTCTAGCTTAAAATGGGTATTGAATATTTTTCTTCTTAGTTTATGTTTTCTTGCATTTAGTTAAGTTTCATGCTTCATTTCTTCATTATGTCCATTTACATTATGCTTGTTTTTCATTTTATCATGAGTAGCTAGATTTTAAGTTGGATAATCCAAAGGAGACCTCCCTTTGAGGATTCCATTTTAACTCTTTTTCTTTCCTCTCTCGGTGTATGGTGGTTCGGTTTGACTGGGTTGAGAGTGGATGTGGTGGGGAGTCTTTGATATTCCGTAGGCCTAGTCACGGTTTATGCTTGGATTCTCACCATTTCATCCCTAGCTTCTCACGAATCAATCGTTCATCTATAAACCCTCGGAGGAAGGTTTCGAGTTGATTGGGCATTCTCATTGGAGTGACCTCTTGGATGAGCCAACACTTGTTTTCTTGTATTTTCCTTAAGAACACATAACTCTCCAAACTCAAACAAAAGATTTTAACACTTTCTTTACCTTTTGCAAAATCACCTTTACATAATTTGAACTTTCCTTTCCCGAGGAGACGACCTTGGAATACTCTTCCAAGTAAAACACCGACACACAAAAGACTCTTTGCGATTGGGGAGCACTTTTGTTCACATTTCACATTTTATACATTTTGTTCATTTCATTTCATCACCATCATTTCGTTGCCCTTTCTCTTACATGGATCTGAGTGAGAGTGACACTCACCCACACACATAAGCCATATATATATTTGAGAGTTCATGTTAGGAGCTTAGGAGCAACAACCTTTTTCAATCAATCACTGACCGATCAGTAAAAATACCAAGGAGTATGGTGGAAGATGTTTTAGTACAGGTTGATAAGTTTAACTTTTCTGTGGATTTTATAATTTTGGATACTCAACTTGTATTGCTCAAATTCCTGTTATATTAGGTAGACCATTCCTAGCAACCTCAAATGCTTTAATTAACTGCAGTAATGGTGTGATGAAGTTAACTTTCAGGAATATGACATTAGAGCTTAATATTTTTGATGTGTGCAAAAAACCAGGGGATGTTGATGAAGATGTGCATGACATTAATATGAGTGAGTCTATGGTTCCAAGCATAGTATATGATTCTTCTTTATTTGATCCACTTGAAGCATGTTTGCTAGAACAATATTCTTTGCTAGAGATGAATGATAATAATCCTGAAATTTTGGAGTTAGTTAATTTTTTGAATTCTTCACAGGTTCTGAAGTGAAAGACTGGAGACAGAAATTTGAGGAGCTTCCACCAAGAACCACTCCACCAATTCCATCAAGTGTTAAAGCTCCCAAGCTTAACTTGAAGCAATTACCGGTAGATTTAAAGTACGCATTTTTTGGAGATGATGATACATAGCCGGTAATAATTTCTTCTTAGTTTAATTCGGCACAGGAATGTATCTTACTAAAACTTCTTAGAAAGCATAAAAATGTTATTGGTTGGACTTTAGCTGATATAAAAGGAATTAGTCCATTGGTTTGCACTCATAAGATTTATTTGGAGGATAATGCCAAAACATATAGGGAGAAGCAACGTAGACTAAATTCACACATGAAGGAGGTTGTAAGGAATGAGATGTTGAAATTGTAATTGCCTTAGAAGTCCAAGAGAAGACCACATTTACTTGTCCTTTTGGTACCTTTGCATATCAAAGGATGCCCTTTAGACTTTGTAATGCACATGCAACCTTTCAAAGGTGTATGCTACGTATTTTCAGTGACATGGTTCAATGTTTTCTTGAGATTTTTATGGATGACTTTACTATTTTTGGTGATTCCTATGACGACTGCCTTTTAAATCTTGAAAAAGTACTTATTCCATGTGAAGAGAAAAACCTTGTACTTAATTGGGAAAAATTCCACTTTATGGTTTCGAAAGAGAATTGTTCTTGTCTCTTCAGAGGGAAATCAGGTAGATAGAGCTAAGATTGAATTAATTGCTAATTTACCTTCCCCCCAAAACCCTTATGGATGTTCGATCATTTTTGGGTCATGCTGGTTTCTATAGGAGGTTTATAAAAAATTTTAGTTCTATATCTACACCACTTTGTCATCTCCTAGCGAAAGACACACCTTTTAAGTGTGATGAGTCATGCCAAAAGGCTTTTGATAAGCTGAAAGACATGCTCATCACTGCTTCAATTATGCAACCCCCAAATTGGATTCTTCCCTTTGAAATCATGTGTGACGCCAGTGACTATGTTGTAGGGGCAGTTTGGGGGCAAAGAAATGAGAAAAAGTCACATGTTATTTATTATGATCGTAGAACTTTAAACAATGCTCATATGAACTATTCTACTACTGAAAAAGAATTACTACCAATAGTGTTTGCTCTAGACTAGTTTAGATCATACTTAGTAGGATCCCCTATTATTATTTTCATAGATCCTGCAACTCTTAAATAATTGTTGACTAAGAAAGATGCAAAACCAAGGCTGTTAAGGTGGATCCTCCTTCTCCAAGAATTTGACATAACAATCAAAGATAAAAAAAGAGTGGAGAATGTAGTGGCTAATCACTTGTCTAGACTTGTGAGCAGCGTGCTTATTTAAACAGTGCTGATCAAGGATACATTTCTTGATGAACAATTGTTGACAGTTTCTTCAATACCTTGGTTTGCGGATATTGTGAATTTTCGTGCTATAGGTAATATGCCTCCAACTTGGACTACTTTGGACAAAAAGAAATTTTTAGTTGAGGTAAGGAATTTTTCTGGGATGACGCATATCTCTTCAAATATTGTTCAGATCAAATTATCCGGAGATGCGTGCCCAATGATGAGGTAAGTAGCATACTATCTTTTTTGTCATTTTGGAGCATGTGGAGGCCATTTTTCTATGAAAAAGACCGCTGCAAAGGTTTTGCAGTGCGGATTTTATCAGCCAACAATTTTTAAAGATGCTTATAATTTTTGTAAGGTTTGCAAGCGATGTCAAAGACTAGGAAGATTAACCCGTAGAAATATGATGCCTCTGAACCCAATTTGGATAATAGAATTTTCGACTGTGGGGGCATAGATTTCATGTGACCTTTTCCCCCATCTTTTGGATACATGTATATTTTAGTGGCCGTAGACTACGTTTCTAAATGGGTCGAGGTTGTACCATGATAGACAAATGATCATAAGGTTATTTTAAAATTTTTAAAAGAAAATATTTTTGTCTAGATTTGGTATATCTTGAGCCATTATTAGTGATGGGGGATAGAATTTTTGCAATAAACCTTTTGAAACTCTAATGAAAAAATACGGTGTAACATAAAGTTGCAACCCCTATAACCCCCAGACAAGTGGTCAAACAGAGTTAGCCAATCAGGAGATTTCTTATATTTTGGAAAAAATGGTTAACCCTGATCGTAAAGATTAGTCATTATAACTAATCGATGCGTTATGGACATAACGTACTAATGAGCACATAATATTGCATATTTGATGGCTTCATTACATGCTTTTTAACTTAACTTTGCATTTAATTACTTACTTATTTAAAATTTTGAATAATGTGAAAATTTTGATGTTGCAGGTAATTATAGCGTAAATGATGGATTTTATAGCCTTGCAACTAATTATGAATGTTTGGAGAAGAGATGAACACATTAAATGAGGATTGGGAGGCTTGAAAAATGAAGAAACCAATAAAAATGCAATTTGGATGAAAACCTTCTGCAAGGTTTATGGCCAAACCTTCCAGAAGGTTTGACCCACTAGTTTTCCCCATATTTGACATAGTACATCTATTTTCCCCATGTTTGACCAT
>CM042194.1:13225250-13236430 GCA_023539305.1 Ilex asprella | reverse complement strand
CACTAACCTTCTAAATCTCTACTTTTTCAATTCTACCAAATTCAGACATACATCCCTACACATATCCACCTTTTTACAATAATTATTTACTATATATCTATATACATATATAAAAAAATGTGGGGTGTTACAGGCTAGGGGGACCCTCCATGGATGAGAATGCAAGTCTTCCTTCATAATATATTCAACATTCCACAAAGCTTTGAAGGGGGTGGCTACCCAAACTTAGAATAGTTAAGAAGAAGATGAATAGTTGAAGTAGAAATGTTTATGTTTTTGCATTTTTCTTCCATCCTTTCCCTTGTAGTTTATTGTAAGACTCTTGTAAGCTTTATTATTTACTTTTAATGTCATTTATTTCAAGTGCTTTGCAAGTTTAGTTACTCATTTAATATTTCACCATTGTTGCTTTCAAGTTCTTCATTTCTTAGCTTTAAAATGGGTATTTCATATTTTCTTCTTAGTGTAAGTTTTTTTGCATTAAGTTGAGTTTTAATCTTCATTTCAATATTATGTCTCTTTTCATTATGCATGTCTTTCTTTCATTTATGAGTAGCTAGAGTTTAGTTGGCTAATCTAAGGGAGACCTCCTCTTGGATTTTTCATTTGAACTCATTTTATTTCTCCCCTCGACGTACGATGGTTCGATTTACTGGATAAGGGTGAGGACATGGTTGTGAGCCTTTGATATTGTGATGCCCCAAAATGCAGGGGTCCTTTATTAACACTTCATAACCCATCAACTAGCGAAAATGCCCGTGAATGCCACATAACTCAACACCACGTGATAACATCCCCTAACCGGGATAGTAACCTACAATCGTATTCCGGGTTCAATTATTCATTGGATCCAATCAAGATACAATATACCATAATTTATACTGTATTATGGTCTATTTACATCATTAAAGGGAAGAAAAACATAGGCAAAAAATATGGAAAAATATTTTAAAATTTGAGATTTTTGAAGAGTGTACCAGTACACCGCTGTATAGAAGGCAGACAGTACCGGTACACTCTTCAAAAATCTCAAATTTTAAAACTGTTTTGCCATGTTTTCGACCTATATTTTTCTTTCATCCAATGATGTAAATGGACTATAATGGAGTATAAATCATGGTATATTAGACTTTGGTTGGATCCAATAAAAAATTGAACTCAGAATACAATTGTAGGTTATGATCCCGATTAGGGAATGCTATCACATGGTGTCGGATTATGCGGTATTCACGGGTATTTTCAGAGGTTGATGGATTATAAACGGTTAATAAAGGACCCCTGGATTTTATGGCATCACTGTTTGGTACCCGAGCATAGGTATACGATTTACCTAAGACTTGATGGGCATTGGGTCTAGACCATTGCATTCATTATGTATTTCATGTTGTGTGTAATACTTGCTACATGTTATGTGAATTATATGCATGGTGAAGTGTATATGCAAAGAGAAACACTAGGGGTAGAAAACATAACCTTGAGGTTTAGAGAAAGGGATGAATGGTATAGTTCAATGTCTAGATGTCTACTTGACAAGGAAAGAAATCTCAAAGTTTAAACTTGATCCCTATCTTGGGATACTATGTGAGGCATAATGAGCACATACTATTGCATATTTAATGACCTCATTACATGCATTTTAACTCAACTTTTGCATATAAGTACTTAGAGTTAGCCGAAATTTTAAATATTGTTGAATTTTCGATGTTGCAGGTAATTATAGATTAAATGATGAATTTTATAATCTTGCAACTAAGTATGAATGTGTGGTGAAGGCATGGAAAGATTACATGCGGATTTAGAGGCTTAAAAGTGAAGAAATCAAGGAGGTATCGGTGTTTGATAACAAAAGCACCAACACCCATACCATTTGGTGGCAGCGCTTTGGTTTCCCTCCATTGTTACCATGATCCACTTCGAATCTGAAAAGTGAAAAACATGAAATTTGTAGATATGGATGTCTTCTATATTATGTCAAAATTTTAGCTCAATCGGATGGTTGGATCAAAAGTTAGGACAATTCTACAAAAACTAGTCTAGAGCAAAAAATAGTGCGTTATGCAATAATGGTACTAATGAGTATCGGTACTGCATACCAGTACCCCAAACTCCAAAAGACTTAGAGTATCGGTACTGCATACCGTTATGCTGCCCAGAACAACCCAGAACCTCCTACAATTCATCTCCACTTGCTAGGTGATTTGCACAAAACTTTGTAGATTTTTATGTGCTAATCATCTTATTTTAATTTCTTTTGGAGATTAAATAATGGGAGTTGTATTAATTGAGTACTTAACGATGATATTCGGTGTTTGTAGTTAAACAATGCTAAATAAGGCTTCTTAAGGCTTTTCCAAACCATTTTTTTATGAATGGAGATGAAAACGATCCTTGATGATGGATTAGAAGAAGAAAGAAACAAGAATTGAGCAAAATAAGATAACAACTATCGGAAGTCACTGCCGGTAGTATTAAGGATTTCTTGAAGGGTGAAGGAATCAGGATTTTGCAGCACAAGGAAAAACCTACCGGCAGTCACTACCGGTAGGTGCTGGCTACTGGACCTAAAGGTACCTCAAAACTACCAGTATTCTTTGGCTACTGAAGTTATAACTACCAGTAGTTACTCCCGATCTACCGGTAGTCAATAATACTGAAGCAGCCCAGTTTCTACAAACCTTTCTGTGTTGCTTTGAGGGCCCCACCATCAAGTCTCCCCCACTCCTCTGACACCTCTAGCACACAAGACATCCCCTCATGCACCTCCTCTTGGACTTTTGGAGCATGGGCCATCAACGAGGAGAGAGGAGAGAGAAGCAGCTGGGAGAGGAGATATTACTTGCACCACTTGCACTACTTGCACCAGCCCCACCTTAATTCAAGGTCCTATGTTGGGAATCAAAGTGGGGTTGCAGGCTATCTCTCATGCATGTTTTGGGGAAGAGGGAGTTCAACATTCATTAGACAATAGAGAGAGATAGAGAGAAAAACTGAGGTAGAAGATGAATAGTATTTTAGTGTGACAAATTAAGATTTTTATGTTTTCTTCATTGTATTGTCTTGGAACCTCCTGTAAGAACCTTTAGAACTTCATTGAATGCAATTAATGTTATTCTCCTTCAATTCATTGCTAGTTTAATGCTCTCTTTAAGTTTCTACCATTAATGCATCAAAGTCCTTCATTTTCTCAGCTTTAAAATGGGTTTTAAATGCATTTACTTTTAGCTTATGATGTCTTGCATTTAGTTATTCTAGAACTTCATACCTCTGCAATGTACTCTCATTACATAGTCATTTTAATTTCAAGCAGGAGTAGCTAAATCTTTTAGTTGGCAAAACCAAGGGAAACCTCCACTTGGGAATACAATTTCAACTTATTCTCCTCCCTCCCTTATGAGTTCAATGGTTTGGTTTGACGGAGTTGAGGGTAGATAAGTTGGTGAGCCTTTGATATTCTGTAGGCCTAGTCACGGTTTATGCTTAGATACTCACCAACCTTGTCCCTAGCTTCCCCCGAATCAATCGTTCATTCATGCTCTATCAGAGGAGGGATTGGAGTTGAAAAGGTATTCCTATTGGAGTGATCTCTTGGGTTTGCCAATATTTAGTTCTCATTCCATTTTCACCGAAAGACACTCCACCAAACAACTTTCAACCACAAAGATTTTTACATTTTCTTTTATCCAAAATCACTTTCACCTTGGTTTACTTCCTTCCCCGTGGAAACGACCTTGGAATACCACCAAGTAAAACACGACCCACAAAAGTCTCCTTGCAATTGGGGAGCATTTTTGTGCATTTATATCTCACATAACAACTATCTTATTTTCATTTCTCCTTGCCCTTTCTTTTGACACTATCCGAAGGGGAGAGTGACACTCCCCTTCATCCATACCCTATACATATTGTAAGGGATAGTATTTAAGGGTTAGGAAACTACAAGAGGAAAATTCACAATCACTAAGGGTCCCACCATTAATTCTCCCACTAACTCTCTGGCTTTCCTTACTCATCTACATGCCTCCTACACCCTTGTTGAAGACTTTGGAGAGAAAGACATTAATGAGTATGGGAGAGAAGGGCTTCTAGGGGTGTTGCTTGGTAGACTGCTCCTACCCTGTCTAAGCCATCATTCAACCTCCCATTGATGGGAGGCCTGCACACTCATTCTAGGGGACCTCTATGGACGAAAATTCAGGACACACTCCATATATTCCGCATTATGCAAGTTCTTGAAGTGTAGCTACCTAAGCTTAGAAAATCTAAGGAAGAAGAAGATGAATAGTGTAATAGAAATTTATGTTTTTTGCATTTTCTTCTCCATTTCAGTTGTAGTTAGCTTTTAATATGTTGTAATCTTCATTTCTTGCACTTTAATCTTAGTTATTTCAAGTATATTTCAAGTTTAGTTACATGATCTTGAATTTACCATTGTTGCTTCCAAGTTTTCTTCATTTCTTGCTTTAAAATGGGTATTGTATTTCTATCTTCTTAGTTTAAGTTTTCTTGTTTTAAGTTATGTTCTAAGCTTCATTTCTTCATTATGCCTCTTTACATTATGCATGTTTTTCCATTAAGTATGAGTAGCTAGATTTTAAGTTGGATAATCCAAGGGAGATCTCCCCTCGTGGATTCCATTTCAACTCTTTTTCTTTTCTTCTCTCGGTGTACATTGGTTTTGTTTGACTGGGTAGAGAGTGGATGAGATTGTGAGTCTTTGATATTTCATAGACTTGTCACGGCTTATGCTTGGATCCTCACCATCTCATCCCTAGCTTCCTACAAATCAATCGTTCATCTATGCACCAAGGAGGATAGTTTTGAGTTGAGTTGGGATTCCTATTGGAATGACCTCTTTGGATTAGCCAACACTTGTTTTCTTACATTTTCATTCCCAAACTTCAAACACCAAAACACAAACTTCAAAGATTTTACACTTTTCTCTTTTGTTCACCAAAATCACCTTCACATAATTTGAACTATCCTTCCCTGAGGAGATGATATTGAAATACTTTTTCAAGTAAAACACGACACTCAAAAGACTCCTTGCACTTGGGCAACACTTTTGTTCACTCACACATTTCATACATTTTGTACATTTCATTTTCACCATTCTGTTGCCCCATTTCGCACATCATTTCGAGGGAGAGTGACAATCCCTTCACACAAGCCATATATATATATATATATTTGAGGGTGATGTGCGGAGATTAGGGATATACTACAACGAAAATCATCAAGCAATGCTCTATTGCTATTTGACATGTGTGTAGATGGCACATAGTGGTAGAGGACGGCGAGGTAGTGGGTGGAACAACAACCACCATTGGCTTTTGAACACTAAGCCTTTATGGAGGCTATTGGTGAGGCGACTGTTACTATTGCCCAGGCTAGTGCTACTATTGCTACTGTTGCACAAACTAGTGCAAATATGGACCACAAAGGTTTAAGCAATCTCTATAAGTTCAAGGCACACCAGCCTCCAGCCTTCATTAGATTGACAGATCTGATGGTAGCAGACCATTGGTTCCAGCAAGTTGACAAGGTCTTAGAAGCTATGGAGATTACCTCCGATGCCACAAATATAATGCTAGCTACTTTTCAGCTATATGGAGAATCCCAATTGTGATGGGATTGGGTAAAGGCCTCCAGGAACTTGGAGGCAATGACTTTGGGAGAGTTCCAAGAGCTCTTCATGGGTAAGTATTTTTCATCGTCTGTCCGGCAAGCTAAGGCTCGGGAGGTCCTGAATTTGAAACAAGGGACTATGAATTCACTTTGCATTATCATCCCGTTAAGGCAAATGTGGTGGTTGATGCACTTAGTCAAAAGTCACGAGGAGTCTTGGCTAGTATGGTTTCCCAGGAGTGGTAAATGCACGAGACTGTGGGACAGTTTAGGCTTCGCTACGTGCGTTAGGCTCAAGGCACTTTAGAAAGTTTTGTAGTTATGCCTTCCCTGCTGAACTAGGTGGCTGAGTCCTAGGGGCAAGACCCAGAGATAGTATCCATTAAGGATTGAATACGATCAGGTATGGGTGACTAGGGCTGGACCATTTATACAGATGGTAGTCTTCGATTTAGGGAAAGGATTGTAGTTCCCCAATCTGCAGAGCTGAGAGAGGAGATCCCCAGGGAGTTCGATTGCTCTTATTTTGCTGTACACCCTAGTGACACGAAGATGTATCAAGATCTTCGTCGCTAGTATTATTGGAGCAGTCTGAAGAGACAAGTTGGTGAATTTGTCATCCGATGTCTCGCATGTTAGTAGGTAAAGGCTGAACACCAAAGACTAGCATGGTTACTCCAGCTTTTGGAGATAGTTGAGTGGAAGTGAGAGAATGTCATGAAGGATTTTTTGACCCACTTGCCATGGACAATGCGAGGACATGATATGGTATGGGTGATACTAGACTGTCTTACTAAGTCAGCACACTTTTTGGCAGTGTGGATGACCTTTAAATTAGATGAATTCTACAGGTTGTATATACAAGAGATTGTTCAGTTGCATGGGGTACTCATATCTATAGTATCGAATCGGGATATCAAGTTTACGACTCATTTTTTGGAGAGTTTCCAGTGAGCTATGAGGATACAGTTGATGATGAGCACTACTTTTCATCTTCAGATGGACGGTCAGTCGGAGATGACCATCTAGACTTTAGAGGACATGCTACGGGCATGTGTCCTAGATTTCAAGGGTTGCTGGGAAGAGCACCTACCCTTAGTGTAGTTCGCATACAACAATAGTTATCAGGCGAGCATACGAATGGCACCCTATGAGGCACTATATGGTCAGTTTTGTCGTTCTCCAGTTTGTTAGGCAGAGGTAGAGAGAGATCCTCTACGGGTTTGAAATTGGTTAGAGACACCTCGAAGAAGGTGAACTTGATACAAAAATGTCTTATCACGGCTCAGAGCTAACATAAAAGCTATGCTGACAAACGACAGCGATCTCTAGAGTTTGAGGAGTCATGAAAGTGATGCCTAAAAGAGGAGTTGTCAGGTTCGACAAGTGAGAAAAACTGTCGTCGAGGTATATTGGGCCATTCGAAGTACTCAAGAGGGTGAATACAGTTGCTTACCGGTTGACGTTACCACCAAATCTATCAGGGTTTCATGTGGTATTCTATGTTTCTATGCTCTGGAAATACACCCTAGATCCGACTCATGTGGTGAATTGGGGCGAGCTTATTTTTGATGCAAATGGTACCATCGAGGAGGGACCGGTGCGTATCATGGATAGTCGGGATCAAGTTTTTTTAAGCAAGACCATGAGGCTAGTGATGGTATTGTGGCAGCACCGAGGAGTGGAGGAGGCGACATAGGAGTGCGAGGACACTATACGTACAAATTATCTTTTTTTATTCGAGGATGGAGGTACATTATTATAGTGATTTAGTATTAAATAACTGTTGCTTATGCATTTGATTGTATGTGTATGTGTATGTGTGTGTGCATTTCGAGGATGAAATTCTATTAAGGGGGGAAGAATGTGAAAGCCGGGTAAATTTGAAATTTTTTCAAAAAAGGGCAAAATGGTCATCTTCCACTATAATGAGAAAATTAAAATACATGTTCTCTGAAGCTCGTATGACACAACGGACTTTGTCATTGGATTCGTATCTCGAAATCTAGTTATCCCCTTCTCTCTCAGACTAATTTTGTCGAATTCTGAGATAGTCAGATTTTTCACGTTTTGAAAGATGACTGTATGTTGAATGATCAAAAAGGTCCCCAAAAATGAAAAATATAAAATTTTCTTATAATTGAATTAAAGTTCAAATAAAATTAATTTAAACTTAAGCCGGGATGAAATAAATCGTTTCGGGGCGAAAACAAACCCGGACAAATGGACACGTGGCGAGACTCGGGTCAAGTTTAAAATTATAAATAGGGGTAAATATCTGGTTTTTAGCAGAAAAATCTGCTAAAAAATTGTGTCTTCAACGTGTGAGGGAGAAGGGAGAGAAAAGAGGGAAAATTCAACTTTTCTTCGTCGATTCACGGAGTTCCGTCGGTCGAAATTCGTCAAGCGAAGAATTAAAGTCGATCACCTTGAAGAGGGCTATACAACCATACCAAGAATGAAGGTTTGCACTAAAGATCCAATGTGAGACTCTGGGGAAATCAAGTTTTGGAGGTTTTAGTTGGTGTTCTTGAGGTTCTACTATTCGGTTCACACTCCAATAGATAGGGTTCTACCTACTTTGATTTTATTCCACCCTTTGGTGTTGATAGACAAAGGGCTATTTATTGAAATTGACCTAAGACATGTCTATGGTCATGGAAATGAGGAAATTTGGTGTAGAATGACTTAAGCTAAATTCTATCTTGAAATTGAAGTGTAGAAGTTACATGTGTAATTTCTTGGAAATGTGAAATTTGAGAAATGCTATGTGTTTCATGAGTTGTGCCTTGTATAAGTGTTGATAAAATGCTTAGAATATTTGATGCTTTTTGTTTTGATTAAATTGGAATAACATGTTTGATTTAAGTGATAATTGTGGAAAGTATATGCTTGTGATATAATTTTCCATAGAATTGGATTGTTATGTGTTAAATTAGTCCATATAACATTCATCACATATGAGGCATGATATTGTTATTTCAATGGTACATCACATCGCATATGCACAAGGACATTGCATCATATGGGTGTGTGTGTGCATGGTAGTCGTCAATACCACACTTGCTGGATGACGGGTGGCTTGGGAAACTTGGGCCGAAGGCTTAGCTGAGCTACATGGTTATCTGATAAATTGGGTCGGGGTAGCAAGAAGGGGCTAGAAGATCCCTTAGGTGCAAGGCCTAGTAGTTGGGGTATGCACTCCCTTGGTTCGGTCTATAAAGTTTGTGGGTGTACACGGAACCCTCGGTGGAAGTCCATAAATTTTGTGTGGGTCGGGTTACCCTTGATGTAAGTCCATGAACATCCACCCCAAGAAAGACCCTAGATTGGTAATCGTCATTTGATGTGTAACATAGATGACAGATTCACATAGATTGACACTTGTATGTGTTGAGGAGCCGGAAAGGGCTCAGGTTGGGTTACAAGAGTGAGTCTCAACTCATTACATGATATTTCATAGTAAATTCCATCATGGAGTTGCATATTCGTGATTGGAATTGTTGTGGAAGGTTGTTTGTTGCATGTGAACATTTCATATTCATATAGGGGGGAGTAGCCTCTATAGGGGATACTCTATTGAGTGTGGCTCACCCTATACTGGAAAAATATTTCAGGTATGGGACATACACCGATGGACGGCTCTCATTCGGGCCATTAAGGGTGAAGAAAAGCCGAGATGTGGCTTTACTTGAAGATTTTGTAAAATCATTACGAAAACTTAGTTTCTGGCACGTAAATTTATGTTAATAAATGTAATAGAACTTGTACTTATCAATTTTTATGTATAAAGGGGTACTAACCATGTTTTGGATGATTTTGGAATAGTTTGGAGGAGGTTGAAAATGAAAAACAGGAGAAATAGGCAAAACTAGACAGAGAGTACCAGTTTACTGCTGTCTATAAGGCAGACAGTACTGGTACGGTGTATCGTGTACCGGTACGTTGCTGTCCAGTGGGCAAACCATACTGGTACGTAGTACCAGTACACTTTTCAAAAATCTCAAATTTGAAAACTGTTTTGCCATGTTTTCGGCCTATGTTTTCCTTCCATCTAATGATGTAAATGGACCATAATGGAGTATAAATTATGGTATATTGGATCTTGGTTGGATCCAAAGAATAATTGAACTTGAAATACGATTGTAGGTTACGATCTCGATTAGAGGATGCTGTCATGTGGTGTCGGGTTATGGGTTATTAACTGTTAATAAAGGACCCCCAGATTTTGGGGCGTCACAGATATCCCGTAGACTTGTCACGGGTTATGCTTGAATCTTCACTTCCATCTTATCCCATGCTTCCCACGAATCAATCGTTCATCTAAGCATCATTGGCGGAAGGCTTTGACTTGAATTGGCATCCTCATTGGAGTGAAACCTTTGGATTAACCATCACTTGTTTCTCATTTCATTTTCATCAAAATACAATTCACTAACCAACTTTCAACAGCAAAAGATTTTACATTTCCCCCTTTTTTCACTGAAATCATCTTTAACACGATTCACATCTTTCCCCGAGGAAATGACCTTGGAATATCACCAAGTAAAACATGATACGCAAAAGTCTTCTTGCACTTTGGAAGCATTTTTGCCCACACACACACATTCCATATTTCACCATTCTCTTACCCTTTCTTTTGACATCGTCTAAAGGGAGAGTGACACTCCCCTTTCACACATACACCGTACGAACATTGAGACGATGTTAGGAGGTTAGGAACAACAAGGAAAAACATCCAAGCACGTACTGCTTTCAAAACCCTAATTGGCATGTCTCCGTATAGATTGGTGTATGAAAAGTTTGTCACTTATCTGTGGAATTAGAACATAAGGTATATTTAGCCATTAAGATGCTTAATTTTAGTTTTGACAAAGCTGACACATTACAGAAATTACAGTTAAATGAGCTTGAGGAGAATAAGAATGAAGCTTATGAGAACTCTAGGATTAACAAAGAACGAATGAAGGTGTTCCATGATAAAAATATTTTGCGTAAAACTTTTACACCTTCACAAAAAGTTCTTTTATATAATTCAAGACTACATATCTTCAAAGGGAAGCTTTGAACTAGATGGAGTGGTCCGTATATTGCTAAAGAAGTTTTTCCATATGGAATAGTAGAGATTGAAAATCCCAATAATGGGAACACGTTTAAAGTTAATGGACAACAATTGAAGCAATTTTTGGAGGACAGTATAGTTGAAGTGAAAACCATCGGGTTGGTGGATCCCCACTATGAATGATTCATCTCTAACAATCAACCCAATTGTTGTATAATATATTTTTTTATTTAACAATTTGCTTATTTTTGTTAAGTCTTTTATTTTTAGGTTTTAGAGTTGTTGCGGCACCATGTATTCGAACCCCTTTGATCTTTATTCATTACTTTTATTAATCATTAAGGTATTTATTTTTACATTGAGGAAAATGTTGGATTTATGTTGAGGGGTGTGGGTATGTTTTTTTTGGTAACAATTTCTAGTTTAGTTATCTTAGTAAAAAATAAATAATAAAATAAAAATTAAAAATTAAAAATAATAAAAATAATTTTTT
>CM042194.1:13197313-13213417 GCA_023539305.1 Ilex asprella | reverse complement strand
ACACAAACACCTTTCCTAACATAAAAAAACAAAAAACAAAAGCTAAAAATAGTGGACCCATTATAAATCCTCCACCAAGACCAAGCAGCCCCCTAACAATGCCAGCCAGTAAGACAAAGAAGCAATAGACAATCAGTTGGTGGACTTGCAAGTTGGTGCCTGTATCACCCTTGGATTCAATTTTTCTCCATCCCTTGTACAGGCTTATTGCCTCGAACGAGGATACCCCAACGACAACTGGTATCTGCAGGAAATCAAAAGCATAAAATCCTATGTATGAGTGAAATACAGTATCTAGTCTACAAAGCTTGAAGGTTAACAATATCAACGCCCCACAAAAGGGTTAGTCCTAATACCAAGCATGAGCATTGGTTGGATAAGAGCAGCCAAGTCATAGTCAATGATGGGCATATCAAGTGTTAAGGGATATAGGAGAAATTCACTTGTAACAGTAACTGACATATTCAACGCATTCATGTCAATCTTGCAGCTGTCCAACAAAATCATTTATTGGTCAATAATACCTCAGTAGAGACACTAAGTGATAGAAACTGAAACATAAGAGCATGTAAGTAGTTGGATATAACAGCAAGACAGCAAGCAAATGCAAATAATTTCTCACATGACTCTCAAGCTATAACATAAATCCCTAGGGAGGCTAGCACACATCAACATATCAACACGAGATATCTCCAAAGGGACTCTGAACTTTACCATGTAAACTGACTCATCCCAAACATCCCAGCCCCTCGAAGTCCCCAACAAAATGAAACTGTGAAAAGTAATACAATAAATGTGTCTAGTAGCCGAGGTAGCTTAATGCTGGTATCACCTAGATACTAACATAAAACTAATGGTATAGTTATTTGCCTAGGGATCTATACTGGTGCTCTCTTAAGCCAAAAGAATATTTAATACCTGACATGTGTCTCAATCGTTAACATCCCTAACTACTCTGAAACATGCTTTCACATTCTCTGTTTCCTAGTGTCACCACTTAAGCATGCCAATGTTCATAGGATCCTATACTAAGAGCCTCTAAAAAGTTTTGTGAGAACCATAAATCAAAATTCACTCAAGTTCTATCAACTATTATTTAGCAGGAAAAGAATACGAAAGCTATAGTCCTTGTTAGACTTCTCCCAAAATATGCCTATCAATTTTAACCTATAAAGGCTCAAAGCCAACTTAGATTTATAGCTTTATTAAATTCTCAAGTCTCTCCTTAAACAACATAGTAATCATTGTTGCTTTATTTCAAGCCATTTGTGAAATATATATGAACTATATTAGAGCTAACACTCACTCCAATGCAAAGTCCAGCACCTGCCTTACGGGGTCTTTTTGCCACAAAACTCACAGTTGTATCAGAGCAAGATACAGAACACACACTCACACACACTCATACAGAACACACACAACACACATATAGGGACCAATTCTTTCAGGCAATTCATCGAATACTTTATGGGCATATAACAATCAATCTCAATTTCAAACAGAAAACACTTGCACTAATTTCAAACCAAAAAATCAGTACAATCCAACCTTTAAGCTAAACAGGTAGCTGCACAAGAAGCTGAAAGGGCTAAGTTTGTTGTGGAAAAAGCAGAGCAAGACAAACGAAGTGCTATTATCAAGGCACAGGGTTAAACTGTTCAGATGATCTGTTGTTGAACCTTCAGGAGCTGAATTTGGAGAGCACCGGCGGGAAGAAATAACCACAATGTTAAACTGTTAGTTACTTACCTATTGCTGAACCTTTAGGGGCTGATTGGTTCGACGGTGTGAGAAAGAGAGAGATCTGTACGATGGACACTAGGGCTTCAATAGTGGAAGCAACGCTTGAGAGGGCTTCGATGATGGTGGTGCGGGCGTTATGGCGTTTTCTTCTTCGTCGTTGTTGAGATAGAAGAGAGAGAGTTGTTGAGAGACAGAGAGAGAGAGAAGAGACGAGAATGGATGAGACGTCTGTGTCCTCATATTTATACCGTCTCATGTGAAGTGGTATTTTTTGGCTAAGAGAACTCGAAGTTGAGACCTCATTTATACTAATCTGCGTGTTTTGTGTTTCCGGTGTTTCCTGGAACAAAAATTTTTTGTTCCCATTTTTTTTTGTCTTTGTCTCCAATACAAAGAAAATAAAACAAAACCAAAAACAGTTTTCAAACATATTTTTGTTTTTATTTTTGACAAAAATTGAAAACAAAAACACAAAACACGGGACAAAAATGGTTACCAAACAGGGCCTACGTATCTCAAAGACTGGCTTCGGTCTCTCCCAATTTATAACTGCCTCAACCTTTTTCGGGTCCACGGATACACCTGAAATCGACACTACATGTCCCAGAAATTTCACCTCAATCAGCCAAAATTCACACTTGTTGAACTTGGCGTACAACTGATGATCTCTCAAGGTCTAGAGAACAATCCTCAAGTGACCCTCATGCTCCTCCTTAGACATGGAATAGATTAGAATGTAGTCAACAAACACCACGGAAAAGTGATCTAAATATAGTTGGAACACCCTATGCATCAGATCCATGAATGTCGATGGGGCACTCATCAACCCAAATGGCATCACCGTGAATTCGAAATGCCTATACCGCGTTATGAACGTCGTCTTAAATTTGTCCGCCTCCCTAATCCTCAACTGATGGTAGCCCATGCGGAGATCTATCTTGGAGTAGACCTATGCTCCCTTCAGTTGATCAAACAAATCATCAATCCTCGGCAAAGGGTACCTATTCTTGATAGTTACCGAGTTTAATTGTCGGTTGTCTATACATAGCCGAAGAGTCTTATCTTTCTTCTTGGCAAACAATACTGGAGCGCCCTATGGCGAAGTGCTTGGCCTAATAAAACCTTTGTCCAATAATTCTAGTAATTGGACCTTGAGTTCTTGCAACTCAGCTGGTGCCATTATATGCGAAGTCATAGACATAGGCGAAGTGTCGGGGTGCAACTCAACGCTAAAATCCACATCCCTATAGGGAGGTAATCCCGATAATTCGTTCAAAAAAACATCCTCATACTCATAAAAAACCCGAGGTAGGCCCAACTCCTGTCTTGTCTTATTCTCCAAGGTAAGGCTTACTAACCAATCTATCAACTGCCCGTGCCATCGGGAGTCATACACTTCTCAGGGTAGAGCACCGTGCTTTCTCCCTGGAACTTGAAACAAACACCCTCAGACGTATAAACATTGACCCTCTTATAATCACAATCAATAACAACATGGTGTGCTATCAGCCAATCCATCCCAAGGATGACGTCAAAATCCAATATGTCCACGATCCTAAGGTCCACAGTGAGTAGAATCCCTAACATCACTAGCTCACACCCCCGTTATATATGATCAACCCTTACATTAGCACCTAGGAGAGAACTTACATGCAATGGCTCTTCCACAGTTTCAACCTCTAAGCCCAAATCTTTTACATATGATGCAAAAATGAATGAATGTGATGCTCCAGAGTCAAATAGCACCCTAGCCCATAAGCATGAGAGTAGAAATGTACCCTGGATGACTGACTGATCCATTGGGTCAGCCTGAGGTATGATGGCGTAGACACGCCCCTGGGTCCCCAAAGCTCTGGCTTGCAAGCGCTGCCCTCGACCTTGACCCATGCCCTGGCCCATCTAGCCTGATTGCGGAGTCCCTGCTCAGAAAGTGTGAGGGGCTTGAGTAGTACCTTGGAACTGATACTGACATCCCTAGCCCATGACAGGGTAGGGAGGAACATAGTGTGTCTGTGGCTACCCCACTAAAGATTGGGATTGAGATGTCCCAAAATCCTGGGATCCTTGCCTCTGAGGGCAATCCCGTTTCTTCTGACCCGGCTGGTGGCAATAAAAAAAAAGTCTTTTGGCCTACATGGTGGGTAGTCTTGAAGCTTCCCCCACCTTGGGAGGATTGACCTTGGCCTTGGCCCAGATGGGCGCGACCCTGTCCCTAAGACCCTTGTGGGGGTAGAGGTCCTCTACTTCTTCCCTGAGCTAGAAGAAGAGGACCGGCCCTCCTTCTTCTTGTCCTTACCACCCGCCTACCGGTTGCTTTATGCGTCTTCAACTTCTCTCTCAATGGCCATAGCTGTTTCGACCATTGTATCCAAGTCTTGTAGGCGGAGGCCCACAATCTTTCCTCGGATGGATAATTTCAAACCATCTTGAAACTTTCTCAGTTTGGCCATGTTGGTGGCCACGTAATCATCGGCAAAACGGGCTAGTTTAGTGAACTTGGCCACGTACTCCATCACCGTAATTGTCCCTTGTTTCAAATCTAGGAATTCTCGGGCCTTTGCTTGTCGAGCGGCCATTGGGAAGTACTTACCCATAAAGAGCTCCTGGAACTCTCTCCATGTCATGGTCTCCAAGTTTTTGGAGTCTGCCACCCAATCCCACCATACTTGGGCTTCTCCTTCTGCCTGGAATGCAGCTAATGTTATCTTAGTGGCGTCTGAGGTGATCTCCATAGCCCTTAGGATTTTTTTGAATTGTCAGAACCAATGGTCGGCCACCAACGGATCCGCCTGTCCCTTAAAAACTAGAGGCTTGTGTGCCTTGAAGTGTTGGAGGTTACTTGTACCTCCGTGACTCGCATTGGCGCTAGCCTATGCAACGGTAGCTGCCATCATGCCCATAATTTTGTTAAATACTTGTTAGACAAAGGCCGGTGGAGGTTGATTATTGTTCCGCCCACCGCCTCGGTGTCCCCTTCCTCTACTTGCTATCTACACACATGTCAATTGGCAACAACACACTAACTTAGCATCCCAAACTAGGGATCAAGTGCAAATTTTGAGATTTTTTTCATTGTCCCCCTAGTAGAACGTATGTCTTTTACTAGCTGACATTTAAATCCCTGAACCTTCCCGTTCATCTTTTTCCACTCCTAAGGTTATGTTTTCTAACACCAGTGTGTCCATCTCCATACACATTTAACCATGTATATAATTTGCATATCAAATATCACAAAACATGTAGCAATTTAAAGCACATAACATGAAATGCACATGAAATGCAATGGTCTAAACCCAATGCCCATCAAGCTTATGTATACCATTTACCTAGGGCTTACGCATCTTTCTCTCTTGCAATGGAAGATGATTATCTCATTTCCCACAAGACACATATAAGATCAATGGCCTAGGCTCTGATACCAAGTTGTGACACCCCAAAATCCAGGGGTCCTTTATCAATCGTTGACCATCCGTTAACCCGCAAAAATACCTGTGGATGTCTCACAACCTGACACTACGTCAAAAACCTCCCTTGATCGAGCTCATAACCTACGATGTACCTCGGATTATAACATTCGTTTAATCCAAATCCAAGTCCCAATTAACATGGTTCATACTCCATTAGGGTCCAATTACGTCATTAAAAGAAAGGAAGTTCGAAGCCTAAAGTTTGGAAAAGTAGTTATAAAATTTTAGATTTTAGACCGGCTACCGGTAGGTGTATATCAGCTACTAGTAGCTCGGGTATTCTGGAAAGTTTTTACCAGAAGTTACTTGTTAGCTACCGGTAGTTAAAACCCACTGGACCAGTGACTACCGGTAGCCTGAGACCTTCTGGGCCACGACTACCGATAGCTGTTACCTTCTGGACCACGAGCTACCGGTAGTTCGTGTCCAGAAGGAAACTCTTTACCTGTGAACTATCGGTAGTTCCTACTGGTAGCACCTGCCCAGTTTTGCCTATTTCCCTTGTTTTTTATTTCCCATTCATCCCAAACTTTTCTAACACCAACCCAAACTCTTACAACCATATATTTGAACATCCGTCAAGGTTTATATAGGATCTATTACAACATTCGCATGCAATTTCATTTAATTACATGTCAAAATAAATATTCATTGTAATGTTTACAATTTACTCAAAAATAAGCCACAGTCCGGCTTCTTCATCCATGAGGCTCAAAGTGTGAACCATCCATCAGCACGAACCTCGTACCTGAAATGATTTCTCATAAAGGGTGAGCTATGCTCAATAGAGTATTCCCAAAATCGGCTACTCCCCAACCCAAATGCACATGAAATGCTCATATGCATCTAATTCACCATTCATACATTCCAAACATGAATATGCTATCAATGTTAGAAATTTACAATGCAATGCAATGAAATGAGATGAGATTCACTCTCACTACCCAACTAAAGCACTTTCCGGCTCTTCGACACATGCAATTGCTAAAACGAATTTGCCCATCATCCATGATCCTGAGCCCTTCCCGGCTTTCCAACACATGCAATTTCTCGTGTGTACAATCCTGTCATTTATGTTATACATCAAATGATATTTTTAGTATGAGGTCTTGTATGGGGTAAGTATTTATAGACTTCCACCAAAGGCACTCAACTGACACGAGATTTATGGACTTCCACCAACGGTCCCGCGTACACCGATACACTTTATGGACTACCACCAACGGAAGTGCGTATCCAAATCACTGGGCCTTACACCCGAGGGATCTTCTAGCCCTTCTTGCTAACCCCGACCCTCACACCTTGTAAATCGTGCGACTTAGCCAAGTCATTGACTTGGCTCCCTCGAGTCCACTCGTCATCCATCCATGTGGTATTGATTTCTTTCATGCACAACCACCCATTTAATGCAATGTACCCATGCATATGCCATGTAATGTCTCATTGCAACTCTACTACAATGTTAAAAATGCAATGTATGACAAATGAACTATTTCAAACCAAATTCATATAATCCATGACAAATTATATCAAAAGCATATAATTTCATAACTCACAATGTCAATAAACCAAAATGCATTTATCAATATTTTATCCAAAACTCAAATCCAAGCATGTTATCTCATTTTAAGCAATAACACACTTTTAAATCAAGACATTATGTAAACACATAACTTGCCCACAATTCACATAATTCAAGAAATTACATTAAGCTATTTCTACATACCCATTTCATTAAATTTTCCTTCAATAGGCAAGTGATATACACATCTATTAACCCACCCATTTCAATATAACATTTTAGGTTATGAATACACCTAAGTAAGAGAAAAACCTACCTCTTGTAGCGTGAGGAATGCCCTTGGGAAGCTCCAAGAAATCAACCCAAGCTCAAATCCTTCTCCTCAAAATTTTGGTTTTCTCACCTTCGGTGAAGGCCCTTGTTTTTGGTACGTAGGTGTAGCCCTTGTTGAGGAGACCAACTTTCCCTCTTGGCCCAAATGGATCCGAGCATCGTAGCTCTGTAGATCGTAGAGAGAAGGTGAGTTATCTTTCTCTTTTCCCTCTCTTCTCCCTCCCTCTTTTTATCGGCTGAAGACTTGCTGAAACAATGGGGGAAAATCTGATTTTTCCCCTACTTATATTTTTAGAATACTTGGTGCAAAATGCGCCACTCGGCCCCTTTTAATTCTGGGTCCGTTTTTGTCCTGAAACTATTAAATTTCACTCCGTTTGAAGTTCATAATAATTTTAATTTGTTTGGACTTCATTTATTTAAAAAATCTCATAATTTTCTAAAAATTTTCGTATTTGGCTCTCCGGGGCCCGACCGTCTCGTAAAATGTGAAAAATTTGACTATCTCAGAATTCGATAAAATTTGACATGGTCACCAGATTTCGCGAGACGAATCCGATGGTGAGGTCCATTTAGTCATCCGAGGTCTAGAAAATTTTAGGTTTTCAACCCGAACAATGGTGACAATTTTTATCGTTTTGCCATTTATTTATAAAAGTTTAAATTTACCCGGGTTATTGCAGAATAGGCTAGGGTCTTTTAAATCATCCTATTGGTGGAAAAATAAAAGGTAAAATTCTACCAATATTTCCTATAAATACCAAGGCTAAGCAAGTGAGAGGGGATCAATCGATCAATCGTTTACTATTCTTCTACTCGGTTTTCTTCTCCAACCTTAGAAACTAGGGTTTTGCTCTTTAAGTTTTCTACATATTCTTCATTTCTTATTCTTTATATTTCCAAAGTATTGTTTCTTTTTAGTCTTTTTAATTTACGTAAGAAGAATTTCATTAGTTATATTTCTTGTAATCGCTTACAGTTTTAATTTCAATTCAAGTTACTTTGTTATTTCAATTCGAATTCAAATTCTCTTTTGTTTATGATTATGTCTTCAATTATTAATTTTAGTTTTATTTTTGCAATGAGTGAGTAGTTGATGTTCGGTATGATTGGATGAGGGATTCTCATCCGTGAATAGGTAGTTTGAACTAACTAGTGTTGATGTTGTTTAACTTATTTTATTGGTCGAACAATTGATTTTGAAAACATGGTTGATATGTATATGTCTTTGCTTATCTGTAGACAATTAGGCTTGAGAAGGATAATTCTTGGAATCACTGCAATCAAGGTGACTATAATTCTTTCACTAATCAATTCAATCAATTTAAATACACATTTGTTATTTTTTTGATTTTAAGTTGAATATTTTCCATTCAAGGGCATTTGATCACAATCTTGAAAGAGTTATAAATTAGGTCAAAATTTCTATTTATGATGAGATGAGCTCTAAAGTATGTCCAACTTCTTTTAAATATTGTTTCTTTGTTCGTTGATTTTCCAAAACACATTCAAAATTCTAGAGTTTTACTTTTTTTTTACTCATCATCGCTTCAGTTGCAATTGTTTTCCCTGAGGAGACGATCTCTATAATCGACAAAGTTTCTAAAAAATATACATTCCTACACTTGGGAGCCCATTTATATTTATCCACTTTAGAGAACAAGCAAAGCCTCTAGTGAGTATTTTGACGGAGAAAATATATCTTTCACCTTGAGAGCTTGCACTAAAACCCTAGATACGTAAACAAAAAGGCTAACATCTAGTGATTCTCATCCAACCTCACAATTTAGAGAAGAAGAACTTACTTGGTTGAAGACCTAACCTATTAGAAGTGTGAAAACCAAGATTCTTGGGTGCGTCCTTGGAATGCTCAAAGCCTAAAGAATCTATTACGGTGGAGAATTTAAATGTAGCTACCCAGGACATCGAAGAGGCACGTTGGCGGAGAGGCTTATTGTAGTAAGGGAGCATCTGACCATGATATTGGTTGAGGTATAAGACCGAGTACTTGTAAGCTGATTTTGGGTAGTGGATTAAGCTTTCGATGAACTTTGAGATGTTCCCCATGATATGTATTGAGGACGGCTTCTATGTCAACAAAATCGCTTATGCTATTTATTGCTTTTCATATACACCTCTAATTTGAGTACACACGAACTATATGTTTGATTGAATGATTGATTGATTATCTTTATCATCCATAGTTATGCATCAATGGTTTGGATATTTGGTTTAGGATCCCCATGAGAGATTGAGTGTTTGAGCATTTAATTGAAAAATTAATGACATCAATCTTCATGGATTTAAGGACTTCTTGTGGTTAAAAGGGTGTTCTCACTATTAATTGATTAGTCTTTGTGAGAATAGTTAATGTGGAAGTAATAGGTTTAAAATAGGTGGTTGTCCAATCTTAAAGTTTGAAAGCCTATCCACCCCCTCTAGGTAGTGTCGTGTAATCCACATGTATAGTCGTGAGGGAAGATCACTCCATATGTCTCCTCTCTTGGAACAACAATTGGTATTAGAGCGGGGTTGCCCAGAGTTGCACAAGACACATGTAGGCATATTTTCTAATTTCTTACATACTTTGTTTGTTTCCTAGAGATCTATTGTTACTATGAGGTAGTTTCAAATGGAGTCTCAAATGAAAAGAGGTTCAATTAAACGGCCACCTCTCTTCCACCTTTCTAACTTTGCATATTAGAAAGCTCGCATAAGGGCATTTTTCAAATTTATAAATGAGAGAGCATGGGTATGTGTTCAAGATGATTGGAGCCTTCCCATCACCACCATACCGATTAAAGGTGGTGAAGTAGTGGTTGGAGTGAATCCCCTGAAGACTTGGACAAAATTCAAAATTGAGCAAGTATGGTGGAACTCAAAAGGATTGAATGCAATATTCAATGCCATGACACCTAATGAGTTTTGGAGGATTTCAAATTGTTAGTCCTCCAAAGAAGTTTGGGACATCTTGGTAGTTTCCCACGACGGGTTCACCATGGTGAAGATGTTCCGACTCCAAAGGTACACCTCTTAGTTCGAAACTTTGAGGATTCAAGCATCTCTATTTTGAATTCCTACATGATAATGAAACCCAGTATCTTGATGAATTTCTTTAGCAACATCAATGCATTTCTTCTTTCATTTCCAATCCAATTAAAGGGGGAGCATCGAGTGATTTATGTTATACCGTAGTCTGACAGGCTTATACCATTACACTCACAAGTAGAATCTTTGAAATTGTAATTTCTTCACCAAATGAAACATTTAGTGAGTTTTACACTAAATTATGTGATATTTATCTTTTACATTAGGTACCAAGATTGATGATGTATCCATTAAATGGAAAATCTTGAGATCTTTTCCAAAGAGTTTTAATGCAAAAGTGACCTTCTTAAAGACTAGGGTTAACTTGGAGTTGCTGTTAGTAGAAGACCTAGTTGGGCCAATATTTAATATAGAGATGAACCTTTTTCCACCCGAAAAGATGAAGGGTGTGGCATTAACTTCGACAAAAGAAGAAGGGGGTAAATCCGAGTCACCCTGATAAGGATGAGAGGACCTAGTCTTCATTGCAATTAATTTGAAGAAGTACTTCAAGGCTAGTAATGTTGAGTCTTCTAGGTCAAAAGGAAGGCCTAATAGACATAGAACTCAGTAGGAGGGAAGAGAGATAGGGGCTAGAGACTCTTGAAAAGAGGTTGAGAGAAAGGGGCAAGGCTTCCAATGCTTTGAGTGTCAATGTTTTGGACATTTAGTTGCATAATATCTTTGTGCAAAGAAAAAGGACATGCCCAAAGGAAGGAGGAGAGCCTTGAAGGCTTAAGGTATGTAAAAGTGAAAGTGAGTCCACATCAAGTGACAATTCCTTTTCTCAAAGTGAGAAAGAGAACTTCACAGCCTTCATTGGTTCACAAGCCTCCCACCTAAGAGAAACTTTTAGTGTTGAAGTCGAGTCAAGTCCTACCACAGAGGTAGATGACTTAGATGTTGAAGTCTCAACCAGTGAGGATGAGGTTGAGAGTATTGAGGACCTTTAAGATGCATATAATCAATTATTTGTGGAGTGTCTCAATTAAAAGAAAGAGTTGCTTTCATTGAGCACGAGTCTCAAATCGAGTAAAGATGATAAGAAAACACTTCATATGGACTTGGTAAAGTCCAAGACTCATATTTGTGGCTTAAGGAAGAGAAGAAGTCTCTCCTAGACAAAGTGAGCTTCTTTGATAGTGAACATAATTGACTTTTTGAGTCTAGGAAGTGTCTTGAGTTTAAGATTGCAAAACTTGATAGAGACCTTCATGAATCGAATGAACTTTAAAAAATAGCTTCCCTTGGTTCAGACAAATTGACTAAAATGTTGTCTATAGGGAAGAGTGTGGGAGACAAAAGAGGCCTTAGGCTACACAAATGAGAGCACCACATCCACTTCTTCCAAGATAATGTTTGTGAAGGGTAATCTCAACCCATCTCCCCCATGTGTAAATACTAGTCTCCTGAAAGGTAAAATTGGTAAGGATATGCATTCAAAGAAGCCGGTTAAAAAGAAAACCCAAACCAAAAATCTTATGTGTTTTGCATGTGGGGAGCATGGTCAATATAATGCACACTGCATTCACAAAAGGGAAATCATGAATAAGAGGCTCATGCATCTAGCAAATCAATCCAAGACTTTAAACAATTAAGTAATGAATTTTTTCTAAGCTTTTGGAAAGGTCAAGTAAGTCAAGACTTATACATGCATCATCATCTGAAGGACCGCACGCTAATGTACATAAAGTTTCATTTACTCCAAAGGTCAATATTGATCTACACACTTTTGGAGAGAAGAGTGTTAATCCTGCAGCCATTCCATGACCAAAACAAAATTTTTGGAAGGAAAAACCAGTCTTAGCCAAGTTAGATGTCTGGTGTGCCTCCAACAAAGTCATGTCACATAAGAAGTAGGTAAGGTGAGTAGTATGAACCTAGGTGTATCTCAATTGAATTGCATCAAACACCCTAGGGACATACCTTGTATATATTTTTATTTATTTATTTTTGATTTGTTTTCTTATAAGAAAAACCATAAAATTTAAATTTTTTTTAGAAACCAAAAATCAAAAAACCTGAAAAAACATTTGATATTAAGGTTTGACATTCTTTTTAGGATTGTATTGTAATTTTTTTATTTTTCCTTTGCATGATTTATGAAAAAGCATAAACATGTTTAGTCATATTTTTAATTTTTATGATTTATGAAAAATTCAAAAAAATTGGAAACAGAAAGGGCCAAATTTATTTTTTGTTTTTTTGCTTTGTTATTGATCATGGTAATTCACATTTTGATTTTCTTTATGACGATTCCATCTTTAAATCAAAGTTGAAATGTCATTGCTATGAGTCATACTACGGGATAGAGAACTTAGTGACATATATCTTAGTGCGTGATCTATAAAATAAATTCTCTTTCACCCTACTGTACTTGGATAGTGTTTCTGTTTGAAGAATTCAAAAACCAGGTATGCGTCAACCATTCAACTTCATACTTAGGAGTCTTGCGACGGCCCAAAATCCAAGGGGTCTTTTGTTAACCGTTGACAACCCATCAACACGCGAAAATAACTGTGGATGTCGCTTAACTCAACACCACGTCAAAAACATCTGTTCAACCATGATTTTAACCCACAATTATAATCTAGATCCAACTCAGGTCTGATATGCCTTGATTTAAACCTCATTAGGGTCAATTTATATCATTGGAGGGAAGGCAAACATACGCCCAAAAGCATGGCAAAATAATTTTAAATTTTAAAAAATTGGGAAAGTGTACCAGTACTGCGTACCGGTACGGTTTGCTCTTCGGAATTGAATGTATCGGTACAAAGTACCGGTATTGTCTGTCTAGTTTTGCCTTTTTTGACCATTTTTTATTTCAAACCCATTCCAATTCATATCAAAATCATCCCATACATGATTAACAACACTTCCCACATAAAACTTGTTACCTACAAGTTCTATTATATTCATTCACATGAATTTATATGTCAAAAACATCACTTTCACCATGTTTTACAAAATATGTTTTTAGAGGCCACATGTTAGCCCCTCTTCACCCTAGGTGGCCCGAATGAGATCCGTCCACCGGCGTATACTCAACACCTGAAATGTGTCCCGTATAGAGTGAGCCATGCTCAGTAGAATAATTCCTATAGAGGCTACTCCCCACCTAGATGCACATGGAGTGCACACATGCAACATTTAACAACCATCACATTCTAAACAAGAATATGCATTCAATGTTAGATTTTTTCAGGTCATGCCATGAAATAAGACAAGACTCACTCATGCAATTCAACCTGAGCCCTTCCCGGCTCCTCAACACATGCAATGTCAATGTGCATGAATCTGTCATCCATGTTACACATCGAATGACATTTACAATTTAGGGTCTCTCTTGGGGTGGTTATTCATGGACTTACACCAACGGCACCCAACTGACACGGAATTTATGGACTTCAACCAATAGTTCTGCGTACACCGACAGACTTTATGGGCTCTTATACCAACGGAGTGCGTATCCAATCACTGAGTCTCTCACTCGACGGGTCTTCTAGCCCTTTCTTGCTAACCCCAACCCAAATCATCATGCAACCATGCAGCTCAGCTAGGCCTTCAGCCAAACTTTTCCAAGCCTTCCGCCACACCAAATGAGGTGTTGACGACCACCATGCACACACACCCATGTGATGCGATGTCTTCGTGCATATGCAATGAAATGAACTATTTCATATCAATGTCATGTCCCATATGTAAAGAATTCCATATGGACAAATTAAACCACATATCATCATATTCCATGGAAATTTATCATGTGCATACAAATTTCATAAATTTTCATTATGCTAAATTTATCAATAAGCATATATTCCGAATTCACTTAACACAATATGCAAGCAATGCTACACATAAACTATGCAAAACATACTTAATTTCTATTTTTATAGGCATTTAGTCAAACACCTTAAGGGCACCCAAGTCATGCAACTACACAACATAGCCCACATAACATCAAACGTCAAGAAAGTACTCAAGCATTTCCATTCATCAAAATCAAGCTAGAAATTCATTTATGCCATTTCTAGGCTCTTTTTCTTATTTTCATAACTATAAACAAGTTATATATATAACCACATACCCTAACCATCCCTTATAGGCATTCTAGGTTAGAAGTGACCCCGAGTAGGAGAAACCCTACCTCTTGGAGCATGGGATGAATGCAAGAGCTTCAAGAACAACTCCTAAAACATCCAAGACTTGTTTTCCCCAAATTCTTCTTTTGGTTCTTTGATGAAATCGTTCATTCTTGGTATGACTGTGTAGCCCTCGTCAAGGAGAGCGACTTTAAGTCTTGGCTCGATGGAATTCGACCGATGGAACTCTGAGAATCGACCGAGAAAGCTTGAAGATCTAATTTTTCTCTTCTTTTCTCCCTTCTCTCTTCTCCAACTTGTGACCTGCTGATAAATGGGGATTTTTTGTGCAAAATATCTAATTTTAACCCCTCTTTATATTTTTCAAGGCTTTGTTCTAATCACACCAAGTGTCACTTATCTAGGTCCATTTTTGCCTGAATCGATTTATTTCGTCTCGATTTAATTTCAAATTAATTTATTTGAAATTTTATCCAATTTTAAGGAAATTTTAATTTTTTTATTTTTTGGGGGCCTTTGTGAGGTCATCCGCCACCCAGTCATCTCGAACAACGTGCAAATTCTGACTATCTTGAAATTCGACGAAATCTCACAGGGTGACTAGATTTCGTGATACGAATCCAACTACGAAGTCCGTTGCGACATACGAGCTCCAGAGAGCACGTATTTTAACTCTGCACTATAGTGGCAAAATGACTATTTTATCCTTTTTAGAAAACTTTTAAAATTTCCTGGGTTTTGCTCATTCTTCCCCCCTTAAAAGAATTTCGTCCCCGAAATTCATACATACATATACACCCAACCACATGCATATGCAACAATCATTTAATATATAATGACTACTAAGATGTACCTCCATCCTCGAATAAGAAAGCATAATTAGTACGCATAGTGTCCTCACGCTCCCATGCTGCCTCCTCCACTCCTCGGTGCTGCCACAATACCCTCACTAGCCTCACAATTTTGCCTCGCAAAACCTGATCCCGGCTATCCATGATACTTACCGGTCCTTCCTCCAAGGTCCCATCCACATTAACAATCAATTCTCCCCAATCCACCACATTTGTCAGATTTGGAGTATACTTTCGTAGCATAGAGACATGAAAAATCGTATGAACACCCGATAGATTTGGGGATAACGCCAACTGTTAAGTAACAGTACCTACCCTCTTGAGTACTTCGAAGGGCTCGATATACCTTAGTGATAGTTTTTCCCACTTGCCAAACTTGACCACTCCTCTCTTAGGCATCACCTTCAAGAAAACATGATCTCCCCCCTCAAACTCTAGAGGTAAACGCCGTTTGTCAGCATAGCTCTTCTGTCGGCTTTGAGCCATGAGAAACCGCTTCCGTATCAAGTCCACCATCTCTAAAGTGTCTCTAACTAATTTCGGACCTGTAGAGGGTCTCTCTCCTACCTCCGTCCAACAAACCAGAGAACGACAAGGCCGCCCATATAGTATCTCATAGGGTGTCATCTGTATGCTCGTCTGATAACTGCTGTTGTAGGCAAACTCTACTAAGGGTAAGTGCTCTTCCTAGCATGTCCTCTAAAGTCTTGATGGTCCTCTCTGACTGACCGCCCGTCTGGGGATGAAAAGCAGTGCTCATCATCAATTGAGTCCCGATGGCTCGCTAGAAACATTCCCAAAAATGAGTTGTAAACCTGAGACCCCGATCAAATACGATAGATACGGGCACCTCATCCAACTGAACAATCTCCCATATATACAACTTTTTGAATTCCTCCAATGTGAAGGTGATCTGCACAGACAAAAAGTATGCCAACTTAGTAAGCCGGTCCACTATCATCCACACCGCATCATGTCCTCATGATGTCCATGGC
>CM042194.1:13173792-13187155 GCA_023539305.1 Ilex asprella | reverse complement strand
ATATGAAGTTATGTAGTTGCTCTCATGATTGTAAATGGTTATTGAATGTAATGTCGTCCAGGGTGTATTTTGGGGTGTTACATCTCCATTTTACGTTATAAAATAGTAAAGTTCATAATATAATAGAATCATTCACAAAAATCACAATTCGTAACATAATATCTCATGTATGTAGGCAAGACTACTGTGAATCTACACACCAAACTTATCTCGTCCACCCACAACACAAACCATCTCAAATCAATTCCCGTAGGGCCATAACACTCAAAACACTTTAGCAAAGGCGTGTACCAATGTATTAGCATTGAGGTATTCTTTCCTAGAAATAGTATACTATCACCCAGCCTCTAACCTACATGGACAAATAGTGGTTAGCACTCGCAAAAAACTAAACTCCCTATGAGTGTTAGGCAACCACCAAATTCCTCAAGATAAGAAAACCTCTAACACTCTACTATATGCATTCGAGTATAACCCGTGTTCATCACACACATCAATACAAGGGATAAAAACAACACTTTTCATAAAATTCAAATAAAAAGAAGAATCATTGATCCATAACTTTTCCAAGGAATAATTCAATAAAACATGTAAGAGATCCCACATAAAATATATTTGAATTGATAGTAATCAAGAACTATGGTTTTGTAATCAAAGACTTAAAATCTTTTGATGTAAAACATGTATTTGGATGTAAACCACATGTTTATTCAAGAATTGAAACACATATTTTAAAAGGAATGTAAAAACATTGTAGATCTATCGCATAAGTAGTGTAGGAATCAAGAGCTAGGTTTCAAAATTAAGAACAAATAGATCTTAGAAGTAAATCATGTATTTTGTCAAAGAAACGAATCATGGATTCAAAAAGAACATAAAAAAATTGTAAATCAATTATTTATATCATAATAATGATGAAAAATATATATTATTTAACTCTAACCGTCAGTGAATGAATATGAGAAAGAACCCCCACCTTGCTTCTTGAGATCTTGATCCTAACGTATTTTGTTGTGATTATCAAGTGTTAATCTTTCAAGATTCAGCCCATTCTTCCTCTTTTCTTCTCCTAAAAATTTTCTAGGGTTCTTAGGATTGAAAATATAGGTAAAGACACTCTAGATCGCAGCCCTATAGCATTTATAGGATAAAAACAATAGAGAATTCTTATTTGGGCGCGGGTAGTAGTTTGCCGCTGGCTTGCAGCTTAATTTTGTCCTTGTTAGACATCGAATCATGATATTTTTGTGAAATACACTTTTGTAGGTTTTGAAGTCTAGTTTTTACGATAAAATTTCATGTCAATCCGATGTTGGGACAAGAATTTATAGCAAAAATACTAAGGCTTTATCAAATTTCTTTCTACCCAAATCATCTCCAAAATAAGTTTTAACATTAGAATACTTCTAAACTTCTAATAGAACTATATAATATTTTCCAAGATTTTTCGACCTAACGAATTCATTGACAACCTTATTTTGACCTAAAAATTTTTATAATATTACTTAGCTACCCTACTCAAGCTCAAACATCTCCAAAACTCCATTTACCTGGAAAGTTAATACCCTTGAAAATCAAACTTCATAATCAATTTTTCAACAATGAGTCTAGTTTTCTACCATCATTTTATTCACCTTATGATAAATATTACCCTTATTTAATCTTTAATATAGGGTCTTATAATCAACCCCCTTAAATAAATTTTCATTCTCGAAACTTTATCGTCGAGTATGTCTTGCATCCTTTACTAACCAAAAACAAACTATCATCAGTTAAATACCCAAAGAAAACATAACTGAATTGTTAACATGAGTAAACCATCAAATATAAACTCTAGAGACTAAAATTCATTCTCAAACTTCCACAGCTGGATTCATATCATGATCCCCTTCAGCATCCCAATCAACTGACTCATCTAACTCTGGATTCTCCTCAGCACTAAAATTTGAAAATTTTATAGTAGGGTGAGCAATAAAGCCCCATAGGAAAACCTTCTCAAACCCATACAAGGTTTAGAAACCATGAAAACATGCGAGTCACAATTTGTAAAATAATATATATAGTTTTGAAGTAAAAAAATGACATTTAATGAGATCTCAAGTTTACGGTATAAAATAGTAAAGTTCAAAATAGAATAGAATCATTCACAAAAATCACAATTCATAACATAATATCTCGTTTATGTAGGCAAGACTACTGTGAATCTATACACCGAACCTATCTCGTCCACCCACAGCACAAATCATCTCAAATCAATCCCCGTAGGGCCACAACACTTACAACATCTTAGGAAGGGCATGCACCAATGTATCAGCATTGACGTATCCTTTCCTAGAAATACTATACTAGCACCCAGTCTCGAACCTACGTGGTCAAATAGTGGTTAGCTCTTGCAAGAAACTAAACCCCTTACGAGTGTTAGGCAACCACCAAATCCCTCAAGGTAGGAAAACCTCTAACATTCTACAATACACATTCGAGTGTAACCCACGTTCATCACACCCATCAATAGAAGGGATCCAAACAACACTTTTCATAAAATTCAACTACAATCAAGAATCATTGATCCATAAATTTTTCAAAAGAATACTTCAATAAAACATGCAAGTGATCCTACAAAAAATATATTTGAATTGATAGTAATCAAGAACTATGGTTTTGTAATTAAAGACTTAAAATCTTTTGATGTAAAACATGTATTTGAATGTAAATCATGTGTTTATTCAAGAATTGATATGCATATTTAAGAAGGAATGTAAAAACATTGTAGATCTATCACATAAGTGGAGTAGGAATCAAGAACTAGGTTTTTAAATCCAGAAATAATAGATCTTGGAAGTAAATCATGTATTTTATTCAAGAAACGAATCATGGATTAAAAACAACATAAAAACATTATGAATCAATTATTTATATCATAATAATGATAATATATATATATATTATATAACCCTAATCATCAATAAATGAATCTAAGAAAGAACCCATACCTTGCTTCCTGAGAACTTGATCCTAACGTAATTTTTTGCGATTACCACTTGTTAATCTTTCATGATTCTACCCATTCTTCCTCCTTTTCTTCTCGTCAAAATTATCTAGTTTTCTTAGGGTTGTAAACATAGGTAAAGACACTCTAGATTGCATCCATATAGTATTTATAGGGTAAAACAATAGAGAATTCTCGTTTGGGCACGGGTAGTAGTCTGTACCTGACTTCCAGCGCTATTTTGACTTGTTAGACATCGATTCACGATAGTTTTGTGAAATACACTTTTGTAGTTCTTGAAATCTAGTCTTTCCAGTAAAAACTTCAAGTTAATTGGAAATTGGGATAAAAAAATTATAACGAAAATACAAAGGTTATATCAAATTCCTTTCTACCGTAATCCTCTCAAAAATAGGTTTTAACTTTAGAATACTTCTAAATTTCTAATATAACTCATATAATCTCTTCCAAGGTTCTTCAACCTTTCGGATTCAATGAAAACTTTATTTTGACCTAAAAATGTTTATAACGTTACTTAGCTACCCTACTCAAGCTCAAACATCTCCAAAACTCAATTTACCTCAAAAGTTAATACGCTTGCAACTCAAACTTTATAATCAATTTTTCAACAATGATTCTAATTGTTTACCATCATTTTATTCACCTTAGGATAAATATTAATATAATATTACCCTTCTTTAATCTTTAATACAGTGTCTTATAGACCATGACCATCAAATGCCTCGTTTTGCTTTGGTGGTGGGATGGGAGGTGGCAATGAAGTGGATCCATGAGGTGTTGGGTTGTCATTCTTCCGACTAAAGTTCGTGTGGGAACTCCATCCCAGATTTTATGTGTAAGAGTGTGGAGAATATTACTACCTACTTTGATCGACTACATTTACTTGCTCATGGTACACTTCCTTAAGTGTCAGAATGTTTGAACACTCCGCGATGTAGTGCTCAACACTCTCACAAATTGAGTAAGATTCCTCAACCTTAGCCATATTTGACACTTCATGCATCCTATTAACCACTAAGATTTCCACCTTGAGGGACAAATTTGTAATCTTAACAAGTAAATATTCTTGGTCACACAAGTTATACAACCCACCCCCACTTAGTTGATTTCCCGTGGAGGACCTTTGCACATCGGTGGGATCTATGATATCCCAAGATTGGCCATTCTCTGCCAATGTATCAAAGTACTCTAGAGCTTCATCAGGGATCTTATTCAAGAACTCTCCATTGCACATCATGTAAATGAACTTTCGATGCCATGGCATAATTCCATCATAGATGAAACTAATCAATTGCCATAGTTCAAATTCGTGATGTGGAATGGAATGCAACAAATCTTTGTATCTTTCCCAACATTGATAAAAATGCTCATTTGGTTTTTCAAAAAAGTTTTGAATTTGTTTTTTCAAAATAGAAGTCTTGGGCACCGGTAAAAACTTGTTTAAAAATTCAGATAACATTTGATCCCCAAAACTTACCGAGCGTGGTTTCAAGAAGTTTAACTAAGTTTTTGTTTTGTCCTTGAGAGAAAAGGCGAATAACTTCATGTATGACATGTCTTCCATTGCATGATTTGAAATGAATGTTCCAACTATTTACTCAAGCTCCTTAATATGTAGGTAAGGATTTTCTCATTCTGCGACATGGAATTGAGGAAGTAGTTTTAACATACCTAATTTTACAAGAAAACCATGTGCTTCCACAGGTAGAAGTATGCATGATGGGGTGGTGCCCCATGTGGGATGTAGATAATCTCTCTTTGATCTTGCCAGCAAATCAATAGGGAGATTATTTCCATCATTTCTTAGAAGGGAATTTGTTTTCGGGGATTTTGTACTCAAGGGTTTTGTACTCCCCCGCACCTTTGATTGTTAGCACCATCATCCCCAAAATTGACTCTTGTATCTTCAGGAGGGTCTTGGTTTATATTCATGTTTAGTTCTGGATCACGTCTAACTAGTCTATTTAGGTTATCACATCCCCACATGAAATTGCACAAACTACAATTAACTAAAATTGACTAACTACAATTGAAAACTATGCACAATTATATACATAGGAGTAATGTAACTTGGCCCGTGATGAAAATCACAAGACTTACCTCTGTTGACCCAAATCATCCTCAAAACTTGAAGCTTACCCTTCCTCCGCAACGGTGCCAAAAATGCTTGCTTATTTTCCTTTACTTCCCACATAAACTCGATTGTGTGTATGACTTATAATGAAAGGGTAATGTCACTCTTGCTTAAGCTCATGTAAGAAGTAGATAAATTGTGTGTGGATGAACAAAAACTTGTGTGAGTATGCAAAAATGCTCCCCAAACATAGACAAACTTATAGTGTTGTGTTTCACTTGGAATAGCATTCAAAGGTCGTCTCCTTAGGGAATGAGAGGTCAAGTATTTTGAAACTAATTTGTAAAACAAAGAACTAAAAAATATTGTGATTTAAGGTTTGGTTGTCTGTGTTTTGAGTAATTTGCAAGTGGAGAAAGAGGGTTGTATAATCCATAGAGTTCATTCCAATGGGTATGTCAAATCAATTCATTTCATTCTATCAATGGTGCCTAGGTGTTTGATTGATTCGTAGGAAATGAAAGATAAATGTGGTTGCTTGGACTAGAGCATACTCTATGACAAATCTACAGTGTATCAAAAGCCTAACACCACATTCATCCACACTCAACCTAGTTAAATCAAACACTTTACACACGAGGAAGAGTGAAAGAGAATTGATTCCACATACCCAAAAGGAAATCCTTCTTGGATTAGCCTAAGAGATTTAGCTACACATAAAAAGAGAAAAACATGGCGATGAGATCAAACTTGAACTTGTATTAATGGAGGAAAAAGTTTAGACTACAAGGGAAATGACATTCATACTCAAGATGCAGAGTTTGAAGAGAAAATTACCCAAATGCAACAATAAAACTAGAAAATCCTAGCCAAACTCAATACAACTTCAAATAAATGAGATTAAAGTGCAAGACATAAGGATTACATGTAAAATGAAGCTTACCAAAATGAAAATGGTGAAGGAAAATGTAAAAACCTAGCTTGCCCTCTGTAGGACTATCACCTTCTTCCTTGGATATTATTCTCTTTCTAAAAGCTCAACAATGTCAAAATAAGTGTCTAATTTTCGTCACTCCTCCTCTCTCAATCTTTGAGAGTGTAGAGGTCAGATGCTTTGGGAAGAGGTTCACCAAAAAGGCTTCCAAAAATTTAGACAAAACCATGCTCCCTTTTCTTTACTAATCATTCCCTTTTTATTTCTCCTTTCATTACCCCTTTTCCAGTCTTTTATGCATAAAAGGTGGAATGCAAATATAAAGAGACTGGGGTGGAGTGTTGAAGTGTTCAAAATCTTGATTAGAATAGTAAGAGTAGGCCCTTGTAGCTTATGGGTTTGGGTGGATAGTGATTTGGAACTTCTGGGCTTTGGGTATCGGTACCAAGTGATTAGGCACTGATACCACGCCAGGCAAAGGGCTCAGGTGTCGATAGCTAGTGATGGGGTACTAGTACGTACCTCATTTCTTCAATTTTGAACAACTAAGGTAGAAGTGCATGGTATCAATCCCTAAATTCCTGAAACCTCATGTACCAATATCTAGTGATGGGGTACCGATACCTATTTCATCTCTTCATTTCAATAGGCTGAGGTCCAAGTGACAGGTACCGGCACCTAAGGTGACAGGTGTCGGTACCTAAATTCCAGTAATCTTGGGCACTGGTATCCAGTGAAGGGATATCGGTATCTGGTGAAGGGATACCGGTATTTGGTGAAGGGATATCGGTATCTTGTGATGGGATACATGTACCCACTTTGCCTTATTTGAATTTTTAGCATTTTGAGATCCCAAGCCATTCCTCACAAGTTCCTTTCTTGCCCATTATCCCCAATCACGTTGTGATGTGATTAACACCTACACTTACCATCCAACCATCTACAATCAAGCAATTCTCTATTAATATGTGATTTAACCTAACTTCCCATAATTCATTAAAAAAACAAGTTAAAATGGATGAAAAGAGGTTAGTAAATATGCAATGCTCCGCACTCATTGATTCAACCTGTTTTGTGACCTGTTTTGTATCCTAAACCCAAGTATAAGTCGTCGAATTGTAATTTTTTCGGTTTAAGTCCAAGATCGATCCCACAGAGAGTTTTAATAATTCAAATTTAAAATAAGAACAGTGAATTCATTGTTAAAGTAGTGTAACATTAGATAGCTTGTGAAAAGGCAATAATGTGAAATGTACCCTTCAGTTTAGGGATCCTTGATGCTTTATATTGGTTAAGTGCTGGAAATGTCACCTTACAATAATTAACTTTCCTGTTACTAGAAAGTCAACTAGTAGGTCTGATGTATATTAAACCATAACACAACAACTTCTTAGGTTAACTGGTAGGTATATGCTTATTAAACCATAACACAACAACTTCTTAGGTTAGCTGGTAGGTATATGCAACCATTAACTAACTGAAGTAAACCAAAAGGACAAGTCATTCAGGAGGAATACTGGAATTACTCAATTGGAAGTTTTATATATCAATTAAACAACCTTAGTAAACCAAAAGGTCAAGCCATTCCAATGAAACACTTAGGTATTCATCTGAGAACTTTATACTATGCAACAATTAAACATCCTTAGTGCACCAAAAGGTTAAACCATTCAAGTGGAACACTTTAGATATTCCACTAGTAGGTTGATGATTCATTGATGACATAATTCTGGGCTACGTGTTGTAATGAAAGCATTGGATATGTCGAGACTTAACCCGTTTATAACCAATCAATCGACTTTTATGTAACACCTAATTACGTACATTTGTGAGGCCCCAAAAAAACCAATGGGTTCTTTATCAATCGTTGATCACCCATCAACTTGTGAAAATAGCCATGAGATCACACAACCCGACATCACGTCAATAGCCTCCCCTTAATCATGATCACAAAAGCCAAAATTTGGACGAAGTTTCTCTTGTACATGGAATTCCCAATACATAACCTATGTACACGACATCCACATGACCTATCCGAGGTCTAATATAATCGAATTAAACTTCATTATTGTCCATTTATATCATTGGAACCAAAGGACTCAAGGCCCGAAAGTATAGGAAATCATTCTTAAAATTTCAAGTTTTTGGAAAGCGTATCGGTACGCAGTACTGGTATGGGTTGCCTACGGGACAAAGTTATACCGGTACGCTTTGCCCAGATTTGTTTGTTTCACCTGTTTTTTATTTTCAATCCATTCCAATCTCTACCACAACCATCCAATACATGTTTAATGAAGTTTTTCATATCAAACATGATTTATACAAATTCTATTACATTCATTTCCATGAATTTACTTGCCAAAAACTAAGTTTTAATAATTATTTTTCAAAAAAAAAAAACTCAAAATGAAGCCAAATATCGGCTTTTCTTCATATTTGAGGGCCCAAATGAGCACCTTCCTTTGGTGGGTACCTTGCACCTAAAATATTTCTTGTATAGGGTGAGCTACGCTCAATAAAGTATCTCCTGCAGATGCTACTCCTCAGCCTAGATGCATATGAAATGTGCAAATGCAATAATCAACCAACATTATCCATTCCAAACAAGAATATGCAATTCAATGTTGGAATTATTTTACTACGTCATGCCATGAAATGAGATGAAACTCACTAACACAGTTTAATCCAAGCCCTCACTGATTCTCGCAAGCACAATGTAATACCAATGTGTAGAAAATCTATCATTGATGAATTTATCCAATGATCCTTTTAAAATCTCTGGGTCTTTCGTGGGGTGAGTATTTATGGACTTACACCAATGGCACCCAACCAACACGGAATTCATGGACTTCCACCGAGAGTTCCGCGTACACTGACACACTTTATGGACTCTTATACCCCTAGAGTGCGTATCCAAGTCATCGGGTCTCTCACCAGAGGAATTTTCTAGCCCTTCTTGCTAACCCAAACCCCATATTCATGAAACCATGTGACTCAGTCAGATTTTTAACCCGACTTTCCCGAGCCCCCCATCAATCACCAAGTGTGGTGTTTGATCACACCATGCACACCCACACACACCTATTGCGATGTCTCCGTGCAAACACAAAGTAATGAACCATTGCATGTCAATGTCAAGTCCCATATGTAATAAATGTCATATGGATCAATTTAACCACATATTTCAACATATGTTATTGTAATTTATATCTAATACACATAATTACCATAATTCATCATGATGCTAGTATATTAACAACATATATCAATTACATTTTTCTCAATCATGACATAATAAATTATGCCATAATAAGCTTAATTCTCACATAGGCATTTGCCAAAATACCACAAAGGCACCAATCATGTTATCACATAACCTATGTAAATAACACATTTCTTTCACAAGGCACAATATAACACATAGCATGCCCACACAACACCAAGCTCCAAGAATTTTCAAATGGAACTTCACGTATCAATTTCAAACTAGAAATTGAATAAATCATTTCTACACCTACACCCTAACCATAGGCAAGTGAAATAAATAGTTCTATATACCTACCCTTTTTCATTAACACAACTATATAGAAAAGTTTCAAAATACACAAAACAACCCATATAAACCCAATTTCCAAGAGTTTACACCAAGAGCTTTCATATATCAAATTTAAGCTAGAAGTTGGTCTAAGCTATTTCTATACCCAATTCCTCACTTCCATAACAAGAGGCAAGTTCTATACCCGTAACCATCTCCTATGGACACCATAGGCTATAAATAAACCAAAGTAGGAAGAACCCTACCTCAAATGAAGTGTGGAGAACTTCAAGAACACCAACCAAACTTCTAGGTCTTGATTTCCCAAAAATCTCCTCCTTAGATCTTTGGTGAAATATTTCGTTCTTGGTGTGGTTGTGTAGCCCTCATCGAGATGATCAACTTTGATTCTTGGCTCGATGAATTCCGACGGGCGAAACCCTATGAATCATAGAAAGAATATTAGATTTTTCTCTTTTCTCCCTCACACGTTAAACACTCTGGTTTTTACAGATATTTTTTTTCCAAAATATCAGATATTTGCCAATTTTAATAATTTCAAGGTTTGCCTCACGTCGCGCCACATGTCCCCCACTTATCCGGGTCCTTTTTTGTCCCAAAATGATTAATTTCATCTCGGTTTAAGTTGAAATTATTTTTATTTGAATTTTTCTTAAATTATAAGAAAATTCCATAATTTCTATTTTTTGGGACCTTTGTGAGGTCATTCGACATAGTGTTTCGTAAAACGTGAAAAATCTGACTATCTCATAATTCGACAAAAATTGACAAGGTAACTCGGTTCCGCAATACGAATCCAACGGTGAAGTCGGTTGCATCATCCGAACTCTAGAGAAATATGTATTTTAAATCCGCATTATAGTGGCAAATTACCATTTTGCCATTTTTCAGAAAAAATTTAAATTTACCTGAGTTTTACAACATCAATGTACCATGCCTGAAGTACATAAAAATAGATAGTATGGTATAAACTATTAAGTATTGCTCGGTGTTCATAACCATGAGTATATTATAAATATAACCATTCATCAGTTAAGGAAAGTATATATATCAATAAAGCATAATTAACCATTGGCATTTCCATATTTTTACCAATAATATACATATGTTTACCCCTCGTTGATGAGTATAAGTAAACTAATCATGCTCCATTGCTATAAACAAGCAAGAAGTGAGAAGTAATTCTCATAACAATACTAGATAAAATACAAACACTGACACTCCTTTCCCAAGGAATGATTGAAATACAACCACCCTCAATATCAGTTAAGACACAAAGGTGGCGAAAGTTCAATTCTTCAAGTAGAAAGACATAAGAGAAATGTAGAAAAAACATAATTCTGGCTGAAGAATAGGTCGGACACGATCCTCCTTTGGATTCTTGAATTTCTTATGACTTTCTCTCTTTTTTCTTTCTTTTTCTCTCCATTGGATTCTCCTTGTTCTCCCCAAGCTCTCTACACCCGGTTGAAGAAGATGAGGAGGCATATTTATAAGAAAAATGTGGAAGGAGGTGGAGGATAAACATGAACCGCTTCGAGCAACCGTCCAGACGCCACCGTGTTCTTGTTGATTCTTTACTGATATTACACTTGCTTTCCTTGTTGTTTCAAGCTTTGACAGATTGTTCCTCACAATTTTTAGCAATTCTACCCAAAAACCCTAAAATTTCAGACATTATACATACAAACCCTAATTTACAGTTTTTAACTGTTTTATCTTACAAAATTTACTTTTTTAATTATTTTAATTTACAAATTAATTAGGTTTAATCACACTCCCCAACTGAAACTTTATTAGTCCCTAGTAAACAAAATAAAATAAAATTAAATCACTTTTGTAGATTTTCATGATTGAATTTAGTGTATGCAACAAACCGTTAAACCCCTGGATGATCCCTAGTGGACAAGTTTTGACTCGTGAAGGTTTTCAGTGAAGCTACCTACAAACTTCATTAATTAGGAGTTCATAATTCATACTTTTCATAGATAAAATTAAATCAATATTCCTTTGCATTGCTAAAATACTTCCCTTTTCTTATCACTATAAGAGTAACACCGCTAGTTGTAATTTTATCGATATATTTTTATAAAAACATGTGTGTGTGCTATGATTTCTTTTTTTTTTCAAAAATCTATGACACCCCAAAATCTGGAGGTCCATTGATCATCCATCAACTTGCGAAATACCCGTGAATATTATGTAACTCGATATCATGCTATTATGCCCAATTTATTGGGATACATATTTTAATGAAATTCATGTAGAATCTCCTTTGTACGGGAGCTTTACTCAAAACACAACATATACAATCATATAACATTGACCACACTATGTCTATTTATCCACACTCTCATGTCAAGATTTAATTACATGACCCATCCGAGGTCTAACATACGTCAATTCATAGTTTATACAAGTTCTATTACAAACTTTTGTATACGATTACATGCCAAAACTGAGTTTTCATAGTTATTGTACAAAAAACCCAAGGTAAAGCCACACAACGGCCTCTCTTCATCCTTGGGGCCCTAAGTGAGTGTCATCCACCGGTGTGTATATCTCACTTGAAATGTTTTCCCGTATAGGGTGAGCCACTGACTTGATCTGAAATGTGTACACCCAAGTGTGGGCGGTCAAGTTGTAGTAATAATCCGGTTTGAGTTTGGAGTCGAATCCACAGGGAACTTGTTGTGTTGGTGTTTTAAAGTAAGCAGTGGTGGATACCAATTGATTATAACATTTGAGATTTAAAATTGTGAGATGTGGGTGGTTTCCTGAACAGAATAATAAATTCTTTCCAAGAAGGTTTTCTAGACAAAATATAAGATTAATTTAAATGGAAGAAAAGTCACTCTTTAGTTCGAGGATCAGGACATGTAGTCAATTTTCCGGTTTGTTATATTTATACTTAAAAACTCAATTAACTCCCGTGTCAACAACAAGTTAAACAGAAGGTAAAGATGGACTATGAGAATTAAGACCATGATTCTGATGTCTTTCTAGAGGTTTACAAGAATTGCCTGTGCCGAGACTTAACCCGTCTACAAACAAACAAGTGTTTCTACAAGACATCCAACTGTGGCATTAATATTCCATTCTTTAAATGAAGCGCAATAATGGGGGAAGATTGAAGGGTAGTCATGAAGATCTAGCCAGATTACTTGCCTTGAAATGAGGGGTCTTTCCATGCAAGAGTCATCTGTATCATAGAAAGACTCTCGATTATACAAAGTACCTTAGCTTTACTAGATGCAATCAATCATCCAGTTAGCAAGGGGATATAAACATTAAACATTAGAACATTGCATAATATAATTTCCAGATAATCAAATACATGTCCTTCATCTCTTACTAAAGAGTGAATGAGAAACTACTCACTCTTCATAGCTTTGGTAAAGCTAGGAAAGTGAGTGATGCTCATCCCTCTAAGTAGAGGACTTTGCAAAATAAGAGCACAAGAACAAGTAGCCAATCTTCAACAAAGAATGAGTGAATCACGTTTCACTCCTCACGGCTTTGGCAAAGCTTTAGAAAAGTGGAAGAGTTTCACTATTCTAAGAAAGAAGGAAGCTCAATCTATAGAAGAGTAAGACATAAACAAAGGAATGAAAATAAAAGCATAAATGTAAAGACTAGAAGTAAATAAAGAAACTACAACTCTTAAGTAAATGCAAATATAAAAGCATTAATGTAAAGACTAAGAGTAAATAAAGAAACTACAATTCTTAAGTAAATGAAAATGTAAAAGCATTAAGGTAAAGAAATGAATGAGAGTCTAAACTTCCCGAC
>CM042194.1:13154958-13173692 GCA_023539305.1 Ilex asprella | reverse complement strand
GCAAAGAAGAAAACTAAGACAATAGGAAAGGAGAAGTAGTGCTAGAAGTACTGCCCCCCTTTTTCTCTCCAAAAATAGGTGTATTTATACGCAAGGAGAAGGTAGGGGTAAAAGAGTAGAGCTAGGTGTCCAAATCAAAGTGAAAAGCCAACCACTCTGCAGACAGTATGTCAAGGGCATTTGAACAGTTCTTCTGTCATTGCTCTAAGGACGTTCAAACGCCAACTAGAATCTGTGCCTATCATTCACTCGTCAGATGGCCTATGGTGTTCTATGGAAATCTCCCTCTACACACCATGCAGATTTTGTCATAAATTTGCTGCAACACACCATATCTTCAGTCAGTCTGGTCTCGTCAGTGGTTCAAGTGGACGTTCGAATGGTCGGTGGCGTTCGAACGTTAATACTTAATTCTTCAGGGCTTTTGGTTCTTGGTGGCAACACATCTTGTCTCAGCAGTCTGATCTTTGCCTGGTTCAAGTGGACGTTCAAATAGTAGGTGGCGTTCGAACGTTGCTACTCTATTCCAAGCTTCTCAATTTTGTTCCCCAATATGTTGGTGTAACGTTCAATTGTACTTTTGGTCGCCCTGGAACCATTTTTTTTATTTTAGAACCTGAAATGTCATCATTTAAACTCCATCAAAGTATAATTAGTCCAAAAAAAAGAATATTAATATGCTATATTTGAGAACTAATCACACCCCCTAACCTAGATATTGCTTCTCCCTAGTAATATAACTATAATTACATACAAATATATTTCTAACGCCTTTTTTGTTGGTTATCCGGTTGCATTTAGCTTATGCAACAAGTCGTTAACCCCTAGGTTTACACTAGTGGACGAGTGTTGTCTCATGAGGGTTTCTAGTGAAGTTACCCACAAACTTCGGTCGAACAAATGTGTATGTGAGACTGCTAATAAAAATGAATTAGCAACATGGTCGTTGGGACACCCAACCCTCAATCATGATCTATCTCCTATATTTCTTTTCCATTGGTACTTACTTTATGCAAAAATTAGCACCTGTCACATTAGCATTTGGAATTCTTTGAGTAATAGGATGGTCATTCTAGAAACAAGAATTGGTATATAACAAACATTCCACTTTACCACCTTCCATGGATAGCTTTGATTCCACAAATCTCTCTTAGGAATGCCCTCAGCAAAAGATTCGCTCCGAATATGGTGACTTGTCTCTCACGGGGCATGTAATCAGAAGATGGCCAATCAAAAATTACGTGCACAATGTAATGGAGTGAAACTTTTTAAAAATTAGACTAATCATGTTCTTGGCATAATCTCATGGAAGAACATTGATGTAATTTAAAGATATGCTATTTAACATACCCTAACTTTTGATTGACAACATGCATATGCATCAGACTTGCGATTAATTAGGGGTTTTCATAGGTTATAATTGGGTCAGAGGTCAGTGGCTAACGAAATGACGTCAATGGTGTTCAAGAGCTATCCTTTGTTTATGTAGTGTAGCACACCTCTTTCTTTTGACGATTTTCCAAGAAATGGTATTTCTTTCTTTCATTTTTCTCATTTTTCACTTTCTTGGCAATTCCTTATTTTTCTGTTTTTTTTATTTTCGATTGTTTCGACCGACTTTTCTTTTCATTGAATAGCAACTGACATGGTCTTTGTCCTTTCTGCTACATTTTTGCATCATACTGATCTTTAAGAGGGTGTAAGAAATTTAGATAGCAAGGGTATGTCAAGCATAGTTTTCATATTGGTTTCTTGAAGAAGAAATCATTCTTTTGAAGGCTCAAGCGGGGTTAACTAGGGTTGTTATTTTGAAAAAGAAATGGTCAAGGCTCAAAGTTATTTCAAAAGATGGCCTAAAATCATGTCTCAAGTATGTGCATATATACGTGTGGTATGCATGTATTTCTTGTGGGATATCTTAATAGATCACTTTTAGTTACGTCAATAAAAATAAATTTAATGAGATTATTCAAAGATAGATAGTGAAAAACCTTTCTCAAGTGAATGTTGATTTTCTCTCCGAAGCATCGTAAGGCTCGAAACTTACCATGGTATCCTTTGTTATCTCCACTGGTTATGTCGGATTTTTCAGGGATTGCCGGTTATATACCGATTCCATTTTCGAGTCCAAAACATCTTGTACCTTATGAATAAGAAATACTAATGTGATTTGATAATCTAAGCATAGAGATAATACCAAGGTTTAACATGAGGTTTTACATCTTGGTTGTTAGGTTGAGGTGTCAAACCGATCATGTGCTTAGTCATTTAAACAAGTAATCCTTACATCCACATTTGTTTCGTTATATAGCACAATAAAACTAAATCTAGATATACATTTAAAACAAGTAAAAGGGAAAATTTGTATCATTAAATTTCTCAAAATATCATCATTTATCATCAACATCAATGATTTCAATTCATCCACAAATAGACATAGCAACACAAACAAAAACATTAAACATTCCTACACACCAAGAAAAACAGAAAAACAACTAAATTGGCAACCAAAAGAACAGATATCTATAGTCTCCCCCAAGAACAGAAGTATCTCCTTCTTAATCTCCTCCTCCTCCAAGTCCACTGACAGCTCCACTAGCTCTGCCGCCCCTCAAAAGCCTAAGGATCTCATCCTTCTTGGCTTCGATGCTAAGCATGTTGTCCCGTAAAGAACGTTGGGCCATTATAGGGCTAGTGTTCTCCTCAGTCTGCATAAATTATTTCTCTAGCTCTCTTTCTTCCTCTGCATCGAGCTCTTCCTGCACCCTATCTCCTTCTTGGGCTGGTGGCACCTCTTGTCTCGCCGTTGGACCACCACTATGTCCTTGGCTTCTCTTGAAAGAACCCTTGTTTAGTGGCCTTATTGGCTTTTGGATTTCCATTTCAGGCCATAGCCTGATCCCATTCTCCATGCATATTTCAGTCACTAGGGTGCCACAAAAACACGGTGGAATCAAGAACAACACTGTAGAGTTCGCAGCCATTGTCTTTGCCTTGAAGGCTTGGCACCACTATCTATACGATGAGCAGTTCGAGGTGTTTTCAAACCACAAGAGTCTAAAGTACATCTTTACTCAGCGGGACCTCAACATGATGCAACACAGGTGGATGGAATTTCTAGAAGACTATGACTTCAATTTGCATTACCATCCCAATAGGGCAAATGTGATGACTGATGCACTTAGCCAAAAGTCACGGAGAGTCATGCCTAGTGTGGCTTCCCGGGAGTGGCAGATGCTCGAGACTGTGGGACAGTTGGGGCTATGCTATATAGGGCTAATTCAGAGTACTTTGAGAAGTTTGGTGGCTACGCCTTCTCTACTGAATAGCGTATTGATTCCTAGGGGCAAGACCTTGAGATATTGTCCATTACGAACCGAGTACGGTCAGGTAGGGGGTGAAGAAGGTTGGACCATTCACGTGGTTGGTAGTCCTCAATTTAGGGGAAGGATTGTGGTTCTCCAGTCGGCATAATTGAGAGAGGAAATCCTTAGGGAGTTCCATTGCTCCTGTTTTGCGGTACACCCCGGTAGCACAAAGATGTATCATGATCTTCGTCGCCAGTATTATTAGAGCGGAATGAAAAGACAAGTTGGTGACTTTGTCAGTTGATGTCTCACATGTCAGCAGGTACAGGCTGAGCACCATAGACCATAGACCAACGGGGTTGCTCTGTCAGATTGGATTTTGTGACCCACTTGCCATGGAAATCATGAGGGCATGACGCGGTATGGGTGATAGTAGACTAGCTTACTAAGTCGGCACATTTTTTGGCGGTGCGGATGACCTTCACACTGGAGGAATTCTGCAGGTTGTATATACGGGATAATTAGAATATTAAAGACGAGGAGATGTCGATGTAATTGACGTTTTAATTATATTGGGAGAATTGTGTATATTGACGGATGCATTTGTGTTGGTAGATGATTTTGATAAATGAAATTTTATTGGGACAATTAGTGCTCTGTTATTTTATTTGGGTGTTTTTATATCAATTAATGTCTCCGAACAGAAGAAAAAAATCGGGACGTTACAAAATCACTTAGAAAATATTACCATCTTTCATGGTAGTCTTGATGTCAATTCTCCCTTGGAATATACTCAACAAAGAATAAATTTAGGTTATAGTGACTATTTACTCATTAATTACATGTGATTGGAATATTGTTAACAAAACAAAAAATATTCACATGTAATATATCAAAAGAACTGGAATTTGACATAATCTCATGAAAAAATATCAACACTATATTAGACATATTATCAACAAAGGTATCATTTCTTCATATTATAGAGCTCAGATGACACAACGGACTTCGCCGTTGGATTCGTATCATGAAATCTAGTCACCCTGTCGAATTTGATCGAATTTTGAGATAGTCGAATTTTACACGTTATTCAAGGCGGCTGAGTGACAGATGACCCCACAAAAGGTCCCCAAAAATAAAAATTTTAAAATTTGTTTATAATTGAATTAAATTTCAAATAAAATTAATTTGAATTTAAATCGGGATCATATAAATCGTTTTAGGGCAAAAACAGACACGAATAAACGAGGGACACGTGGCTCGATGTGAGCCAAGTATTTAAAATTATAAATTGGGACTTATATGAGATATTTTAGTAGAAATATATCACATGTTCAGCCCCTTGGCTGGCCATAGAGAAGAGAAGGAAGAGAAGAGAAAAAATCAAGATTTCTACCTTTCTTCCGCCGATTTTCGAAGCTCTGTCGCTCAGATTAACTCAGACCAAAAGTTAAACATCATCTCCTCGATGAGGGTGACTTCTACATACCAAAAACAAGAGATTCCACTAAAGATCCAAAGAGAGAAATTTGGGAAATCAAGAGCTTTGGGCTTTGGTTGGTGTTTTTGAAAGTTCTATCACTTCTTACACGCTACAAGAGGTAAGGTTCCTCCTATTTTGGATTATTCCGACCCTGTGATGTCCGTAGGACAAGGGTTTGGTGTGTATCTATATGTATGTGGATATATATATATAGATAGTTAAGAAATTGAGAAATTTGGCATTGAAATAACTTAAGGTATTTTCTAGCTTGATTTTGATATGTGGGAGTTCTTGTGTAATTCCATGAAATTTGATAATATGTGGGTATGCTATGTGTTTGATTAAATGCTTATAAGTATGTTTTGCATAGATTATGTATAACATGCTTGGATATTATGTTAAATGAGATGTTGATATACACGCTATTGATATATTGACATTGTGACAAGGTTTGGTAATGATATGCATGAGTTATAAATTATCATAGAACATGTGAACATGTGGTTGAATTGCTCATTTGGCATTGTGGCATATTAGGGCATGGTGTTGGTGTCACATTCATGGGCTTTAAGCTTGAGTGTGGGTGTGTGAGTACATAGTTTAATCAACACCATAATTAGTGCTTGATGGGTGGGCTCGGGAAAGTTGGATCGAGGATCTTATTGAGCCGCATGGTTGCATGAAAAACTTATGTCTGGTATAGCAAGCAGGGCTAGATTCACCCTGGGGTGCAAATACCAGTTATTTGGTTCATACACTCCGACAGTGCAAATTCAAAAAGTGTAGATAGGCGTATAGAGCCGGCGTTGAGAATCCAAAATCCGTTGCCCAATAAAGACACAAGATTTTATTTTACAAAACACCCATTCAATGGGTGACATCCAACAATGATTTGGTTTTGCAAGTATATGATTTCTATTTCAAATGATCATTGGATGTGTTTTCGTCAAATGACGGTTTCAATTGCATAAGTGCATTGAATTGTGTTGAGGAGCCGTGAAGGGCTCAGGGTTGAATTGCATGAGTGACTCTCATCTCATTTCATGGCATGACTTGAAGAATTCCAGCATTGAATGAGTATCCTTGCTTGGAATATGATGGATTGTTGAATGTTGCATGTGTGCATCCCATGTGCATCTAGGTGGGGAGTAGCTTCTATAGGAATTATTCTACTGAGCGTGGCTCACCCTATACGGGAACACATTTCAAGTGAGGGGTTTGCACCAATGGATGGCTCCCATGTAGAGCATCATGGGTGGAAGGGGCCGACTTGTGGCCTTATTTTGGGTTTTGTAAAAAAATTATGAAACTTAGTTTTTGACATGCAAATTTATGTGAAAGATTATAATGAAACTTGTATGGATCAAGTATTATGTGTATAATACATGTTGTGCAAGTTGGGGTGAGTTTTTGAAGGGTTTGTAATGAATTGGAAATGGAAAACAGGTGAAGTAGGTAAATCTGGGTTGAACCTACCGGTAGTTAACATGTAGAACTTTGCCTTCTAGGCACGAACTACCGGTAGTCAACATGTAGTACTTTTCCAGTGGACCCGAACAACCGGTAGGTCCATAAACACTTACCGGTAGCTCTTCCAAAAATCTAAAATTTTGAAATTATTTTGCCATGCATTTGGGCTATGAAACCTTTTAGTTAAATAGTGTAAATGGACTATAAATAACTATAAATTAAGGTAAGTTGGACCACAGTTGGTTCAATTGGTAAATTGCACATGGGTTACATGTGTGGATTAAAATCCCGGTTAAAAGGATGTTATCAACGCAGTGTCGGGTTAAGCGACATCCACGTGTATTTTCGCGGGTTGATGGGTTGTCAACAATTAACAAAAGGACCCCCGATTTTGGGGCGTCACAGGTTCAGTCCCAGGTAGCAACTTGATAGTAAATTCAATTTTCCTGTGGGCTGGTAATACATACAACTTTTTAGGAAAGACATAAAAAAAAATAGATACAACCAAAACGCATTCAAAGGATGTATGCTTGATCTTGTCCCTCATTAGGTTGGCCAATAAATGCAAACTAATCTTCGCTTTTACATAGGAACTCTAATCATCCTCTACACAAGACAAACAAAATGACAATTCATCTCCAATAAGCATAACTCTCTCATCCCCTAAGGCCATGGAACACAACTCGTTTACAATAACAATCCATGGTATAAATCCATAAAAAAACCACATCATATCATTTCTACAGTGTTGACCATGTTTTGTAATTGGCTAATTTCATAGAGTCCTTTGTAAATCTCAACCTATTCCATGTTCATGATGCTACAACGATGAAGATCCAAAAAATTTACTTGAAAGGAAGAAATCATGCGACAAAACTACATCAAAGTCACTTTATATGCTCCTTCTTGCTCAGGACATGGTAGTGAACTAGAGACCTAAAATGATCCCTTTTTCTAAATCTTTTGTGTGTTTTGAAAACGTAGAATTGAGCCATCAATAGATCCCTCTTGAGCAACACTCTTTGGTGTTCGAGAGAAAAAGTTTTTTGCTTAGTTTTAGGCTTAAAAAACTAGTAGGGACAGCCCCGATGCTCTCTAGCTTTCACTATAGCAGTCTCTTCTTGACTTAGGAAAATATCAGGCAAAGGCTAGATGGAGGATAGCAGGGGTCGCTCAAGCGATCTTAGAGGCTGCTCGAGCGGTCCCTTAGTCAATCGAGTTGCTTGCTCTCCTGAGTTTGAAATTTATTTTTCATTCTAGTGACCACTATCGTATGACCACCCACCCACTACTCGAGCAGCCATTTGTGAATTTGTGTTTTCTTGTTCACCAAGAGTCCCCTTATTTCAAACCTATAAATAGAGGAAACCTTTTCAACCTAAGGTATCTTTTTTGTGAGCTAAATTCAAGCCTCTTTAACTTTAGAGATCACACCACAACCCTAGATCCCTAAATGAAAATGCTACAATCTTACAAATCTCATCTAACCTCATAACTTGGAGAAGAAAAGCTTGATTGGTTGAAGGTTAAACCTATTGGAAGTGCTATATACCGAGGTTCATGGGTGTGTATTATAAATGCTAAAGGCCTAGGGGATCCATTGCTGTGGAGAATCCACGTGACGCTTCCTAAGTCGTCGAAGAGGCACTTTGGAAGAGAGGCTTCTAAAAGAAGGGAACATCTAACTATGGTTTTGGCTGAGGTATAAGACTCAAGTACTTGCAAGATAACATCGGGGTAGTGGATTAGGCTTTAGTGAACCCGACAAAGGTTTCCCATAAATTTTCCAAGAGATTTCATAACAACAAATTGTGTCACATCCTGACTCAAACCGAGCAGTTGACATGTGTTACCCTGGCTAGCCGAAGCATGAAAAACTGTTAAAGTAATCTTGCATAGCGTAGAAGACAAACCCACATCATACAAACTAAAATATTTTGTATAATCATAGATATACAACATGCATCATATCAAACTGTTACACATTTTGTTACATAAATACAATCCACTCACATTAGAGTTACATTTGTTCTAATTACATCCATCTAGAACATTTTCTAAATTGTATAAAAGCTCCGACAGTCCACTATGTACAAGTCTTCCCACCTTTATACATCTAAAAAAGGGAAAGTAACATAGGGTGAGCATCAACAGCTCAGTAGAATAACTCAATTTTCAAGCTAATGAGTTTGAAAATATTATAGTTTAAAATGATTGGGTAAAAGAAAAATGAGCATTTGATATACATATAGCAAATAAAAATGTTATCTCATGTAAAGTCATTTAAGTACAAACTGAAAAGTGAAAGAGAGTTTCGAAACATCCTGTACAATGCTACTATGGTGGACAACTATTCTAATAGACCATTCAGGGTCCATATGAAGTTACAATCCAACCTTTGGGGGGACTTGCACCCCCAGCAAACTACATTCCCTAATAACAATTTAGTACCTAAGTCTGTAGACCAACTAGGCCATCCAAGTGTTTACAAACTCAATGAGTACCCTCCATAGTCTCAAACTGGAATGTAAACTCTTTTTCCACTCGACCTATGTGCACTTATGTTTAGTTTAAGAGGATTTCGGTATCTCATTTCATATAGCCAAATCAAAAGTTTTGGACCACTGTGCGTTACCGCACTCAAAATCCTAATTTGGATCCGTAATTCCAATTCCAAGTTCAAATACCCAATAATATAATTTTAAAATATGCTAACATTCAAAAATAATGTAAGGCATAATTTAAAAGCAAATTCGAAATGCTTTGTCTAATATGGAAGTGAGTAAACCTACCAGTCTCGGTATTCTGATATGTAATAGGCACAAGAACAAAACAATGTTATTTTTTGATGAATTTTCATATACATACTAATTTAAACTATTTAAAACTACTGTAAAATTGGTTTGATTAAAATTCATCAACAAGTAGATCAAATTTACCTTGGAGTGTAAAAAGGACCTTTCACATCTCATTTTGATTCAACCATCGGATCAATCTAAAATTTCATGTGAACCTCCGTATATGTCTTCGGGTTATATCCTAAAAATTTGGATTTTATCGGACACTCGGGCTGCTCGTACCAGTATAAAGTGTACTAGTGCATCCAAAAAGAACCCCTAATGAACTGATTGTTCCAAGAGACCCTAATGAACCAGTTGAACACTATATTGAACCGGTTCATCATCTAATAGAACCCCTGTAACTCCACTCCAACACCACCATCTACAATGGAACATCACCAACCAACCACCACACCACTCCTTGACCTCCCAAGAACACACCTCAAGCAATAATATCTACTAAAACATCATTAAACTCAATACCCATTTCATGGAAGGCATACTTGTAGAAGCTTTTAAATCCTAAATCATGCACTCACACTTCTCCAAAGCTAAAACTAAAATCACACAAGGAATTTAATGTTCAAATTAAGTTAAAAATATAAATTTTGAAGTTGAAACCTACACCACGAAAATGCATTACTCCAACCTCAAAGATTCCTTCTCCAAACTTCTCCTTGCGTTTCTTCTCTTTTCACTTTTTCCCCTCTCTCTATCTATATATCTATCTATCTATTCTATATTTCCCCCACCCACATACACTATGTGTTTGATTGAATATATTTGTCATCCATAGTTGTCCATCAAGGGTTCGGGTCTTTGGAATTTGGGATGACCATGTGAGATTGAGGGTTAAGTAACAAATTGATAAAATTAACACATCAATCTATGTGGGTATTTTAGGTTGAGGTGATTAAAAGGAGGTCATCACTAATAATTGATTAATCTTTATGAGAAAAGGTAATCGTGGAAGTAATAGGTTTAACTTGGTGTTTGTCTAAGCATAAAAGTTTAGAAACCTATTCACCCCATCTAGGTAGTGTCGTGCAATCCAATTGTATAATTGGAAGGGAAGATCCAAATATATCTCCTCCTATCAAAACAACAAATTTGTAATAGAGCATGGTTGCCCCAAGTTGCACTAGATGCATTGTTGTCATATTCTGTAATTGCTTACATACCTAGTTTGTTTGCTTCCTAGAGACCTATTTTTACTAGGAGTTAGTTTTAAATGGAGTCTCAAAAGGAAGGCGTTTCAATTGCATGACCTCCTCTCTTCAAAAGATCTAATTTTGCTTATTAGAATTCTCGTATGAGAGCACTTCTCAAATCTATGCATAAGCATGAACAAAACCAAGGGAAAATGATGCAATTCCGAAAAATCCTAAAATGTTTTTCTATATCTTTTTTTTTCATTTTTTTTGGGTTTTCATTTAAGAAAACAAATCAAAAATAAACATATATATATATAAAGTCTGTCCTCAAGGTGTTTGATTCAATGCATATAAGATACACCTAGGATGATACTACTCACCTCACCTACTTCTTAGATGACATGACCTTCTTGGAAGCTCTTGGAGCATCCAACTTGGTTGATACAATGAGCCTATCAAAAACTCGGGTATGTTCGGGAAATGGGTGGAGGACTAATTATGTTCTCTCTAGAAGTGTGTAGATCAATCTTGACCTTTGGAGTATAAGGTTTTTTTTTTGCACTCTAGCATGTGGTCCTTCAAATGATGATGCATGTATATGCTTGGACTCACTTGGCCTTTCCAAAGCTTAGAAAAAGTCATAACTTGGTTATTTAAAGCTTTGGATTAGTTGGCTAGATGTATGAGCTTCTTATTTAAGACTTTCCTATCTTTTATGCAATATCTACTACGATGACCATGTTCTCCACAAGTGAAACACAAATCATGATTGGCTTGGGTTTTGTTAATAACTGACTTCATTAAGTTCTTACCCATACCATTCCTAGACTTTGGTGGACTAGTGTTCACTTGTGGGGGTGATGGGTTGGGATTACCCTTCACAAACACTATCTTGGAACAAGTGTTAGTGACGTGTTCATGTGTGTAGCCTAAAACGCACTTGTCACCAAAACTTTTCCAATAGATAACATTCTATCAAGCTTTTCAGTGCTTAAGATTAGTATTTTAGAGATTTCATTTGATTCATGAAGATCTTTATCAAGTTTGACACATTTAGACTCAAAATTCTTCTTTGACTCAAGAAGCTCAGGGCACTCTCTCTCAGGGAAGCTCATTCTTCAAGAAGAGCTTCTTTTCTTCTTCAACCCCACAAATTTGACCTTTAGACTTCACAAAGTCCACATATAGATCTTCTCCACTTGAGTTTACCCGACCACTCAATGCAAGAACTTTCTTTTCTTGTTCGAGGAATTGCTCATAAAATTGATCATAAACATCATAAGTATTCTCAAAACTGTCTTTGTCCTCCAAATAATTGGAGACTTCCTCTTTCAAGTCCTTTACCATCATGGTAGGACTTGTTTCAACTTCACTAAGAAGTTTCTTTAGTGGGAGAAGAGTGTGAACCTACAAAGGCCATGAAGTTCTCTTCATCATCATGAGAAGAGGAGTCACCATTTGATGTTGCCTCACTTTCACTGTCGCTCCATTTAGCCTTCAGAGCTCTTCTCTTTTCATTGGCAAATATCTCTTCTTTCAATTCGTGAATTCTGTAGCCATGTGTCCAAATCTTTGACACTCAAAGTATTAGAAGTCTTGTCCCTTTTTCTTCACATCTTGTCGAGAATCTCTACCCCCTCTTTCTCTTTCTCTTTCTCTTTCTCTCCCTTACTTTAGAGTTCTAGGTCTACTAGGTTTTCTTTTCAACCTTGAGGACTCAAGATTACTAACCTTGAAGTACTTTTGGAACTTCCATGCAATGAAGGCTAGGTCTTCTTCTTATAATCAGGGTGACTCAGATTTACTCCTTTCTTCTTTGGTCGAAGTCAATGCCATACCCTTTATGTTTTTGGGTGGAAATAGGTTCACCTAAAAGTTCATTATTGATCGTACTAGGTCTTCTACTAATATCAACTCCAAGTTGACGCCAGTCTCTAAGGACGTAGCCATTGCATGAAACCTCTTTGGAAGATATCTTAAGATTTTCTATTTAATAGATATGTGATCAATCTTGGTACCTAATACAAAAGATGAATTTACAATATCAGACAATTTAGCATAAAACTCACTAAATATTTCATCTTTAGCATCCTCAAATTTTCTAACTAAGAGGTGTATCTTTGAAGTATGGACATCTTCACCATCGTTGTCACTTCATAGGAAACTACCAAGATGTCACATGTTTCTTTGAGGTCTCATAGTTTGCGATCCTCCAAAACTCATTAGGTGTCACGACATTGAAAATGACATTCATGCCTTTTGAGTTCCACCTCGCTTGCTCAATTTTGGCTTTCATCCAAGTCTTAGGGGATTTTACTTCAACAACCGCTTCACTTCCTTTAACCAAAATGGTAGGGGTGGGAAGGCTTCAACCCTCTTGCACAAATACTCAAACTCTCTCATCAATAGAGTTTATAAACGCTCTCATGTGAGCTTTCCAATACGTGAAGTTAGACTATTGTAGAGAGGTGGTCGTAAAATTGAATCACCTTCCTTTTGATAATAGCTTTCTAGGAAGCTAACAAACCAGGTAAGTAAGCAATTAAAGAATATGCCTACAATGTGTCTATAGAAACATAGTGAAACCACGCTTTGATACCAATTGTTATTCCAAAAGGGGGAGATATGAAGTGGATCCTCTCTCGCAATTATACACGTGGATTGCAAGACACTACCTAAAGGGGGGGTTGAATATGTTTTTAAACTTTAAGCTTGGATAATCACCAAATAAAACATGTTTATACCAAAGTTACCTCTTCTCACAAAGATTAATCAATTAATAGTGGTAACCCTCTTTTAACCATATTGAACCCTTGAACCCATGAAGATTAGTATATTGATTTTACCAATTAACCACTCAACATTCAGTCTCTAACGGGCATCCCAACCAAAGACCCAAACCCTTTGATGCACAAAAATGAATAATATATATATCCAAACCCATATGCACATCGTGCATGTGTGTGCACAAATTGCAAGTTAGTAAGTAAAAATGATAAAGAACACAAAAAAAAAATTGTTTACCAGGAACTCTCTTCAAGAAAAAACGTAGCGAACCTCTCTTGGGTTCACCAAAGCATAATTCACTAGCTCAGTATTATCTTACAAGTACTCGAGTCTTACACCTCAACCAATAACATGGTTAGACGCTCCCTTCCTTCAATAAGCCTTTCAATCAAAGTGCCTATTCGACGTCTTGGGTAGCTTCACTTGGATTTTCCATCTCAATTTATAATCTAGGCCTCAAGCATTCACAAGACGCACCTAAAAACCTTGGTATTCACACTTCCAATGGATTTGGTCTTCAACCAATCAAGATCTTCTCCCCTAAGTTATGAGGTTGAATAAGATTTGCAACATGATAGCCTTTGAATTTATGGATCTGGGGTTGTGGTATGATCTCTAAGGTTTAAGAGGCAATAATTTATCTCACAAAATAGATAACCTAGGTTGTGAAAGGCTCTCCCTATTTATAGGTCTAGAATAAAGACAATATTGGTGAACAAGAAAATAAAAATTTGTGAACGACCGCTCAATCGATGGGAGGGTGGTCATAGGTTAGTAACACGATTAGGATGTGAAAATAGGTAACCGTACTTAAATAGAGGAAAGACATGCCTTGTTTGGTTCTCTTGATTTTCAGGTCACTAGAATGAAAATAAAATTTCAAACCGACCTGGGAGAGTAGGATTGCACGAGCGACCCCTATTGTCCTCCATTTAACCTTTGCCTGATTTTTTCCTAAGTTATGAAGAGACCAATCTAACAAAGACTAGTGAGCATAGGGTAGTCCCTATTTATTTTTTAAGCCTCAAATCTAACCAAAAAAAATTCTTCTTGATCACTAAAAGGTGTTGCTCAAGAGGGATCCAAAAATGGCTCAATTATATGTTTTCATAACACACAAAAGGTTTAGAAAAAATTTTCTTTGAAGCACACCTAGGAGCCATACTCTGATCAAATACCAATTACATTTTTACACTAATCCTCCTAATTCAGTAAAACCAATGAATCATCTTAGGTCTCTAGATCATTACAAATTTGTAAGCAAGATATGGAAGCTTTTGATGTAGCTTTGTCACATTATCTCCTCCCTTCAATTAATGATTTAGTATCTTCAACATTGTATCATCATGATCTTAGATTAGGGTATGATTTACAAGAAATCCATGAAATTATCCAATTACAAAACATGATCTAACAATCTCTCCCTTTGGCAGTTTCGTGCAAAATACACAAGAAATTAATATTACAACCCACAAACTATTGATTAAAACAAATTACAAACTAATCTCTTCCTCGAACCAATCAGACCCTTCATTCACTCCTACAATCCATCATTCCAACCTTAAATGAATGCATAGGTGTATATACAACCTAAATGCAAATACGTGGATGAAATTAGATCTAAATATAATGCAATTTTCAAATTAAACATTTAAATTCAATGTCATTAATCATGAAAATCACATATGTTCACATTATAATATCTTCATCCAAATTTCATCATCTCATTACATTACTCTAAGGCATATTCAAGAATATTGGACTCAATTTCTTGCATCCTAGAGCAATATTACCTTAGTTTAATTTCACTCGTGTTCAAATTTTGCTCAACTTTGACTAATTCAAATGCAACGTATATGAAATCAAACTCCAACATAATTAGAATTCGGTTTAGTTAAAATCAATATTAAGATCTACATGAAATCCTAATACTTCATCTGAGTGAATACATGACCAATTTGTGAGTGTCTTAATCATTTTTATTTAAGACAACTCCCCCTATCTTTTATCACTTCTCCTCTTATGGCTTCAGTTAGCAAGGTCGTGAGTTCTGTACTTTATAAATATGTTTCTAAATGTGTTTAGTGTGAGATCTTTGAGATTTACAAGTGATCAATGAATATTAAGAATAAGTGCTCTCAATAAATCAAGTGTAATTGTTCTTTGCTATTTATTTTATACCTCACATTTTAAAGATTGGCCACATTATTTTTTTCTCATATTTGGCTCTTTGACATCTTTTAAGAGATTGGGGCTTTACTAACCTTTCTTCATGTGTTCACTTACCACCAACACTTAGATTCACTTAAGGTCATTAATCATTTAAACTAACAAGACTTGTGAAAATCCGTGAAATTTGAAATTTTTCTAAAAAGGACAAAATGGTCATTTTACCACTATAGTGCAAAGTTAAAATACATGCTCTCGGGAGCTCGTATGAAACAATAGACTTCGCCGTTGGATTCGTATTACGAAATATAGTCACCCTGTTAAATTTCGTCAAATTCTGAGATAGTTTGATTTTGCAAGTCGTTCGAGACGACTGCGTGATGAATGACCTCACAAATGTCCCAAAAAAAATTATAAAATTTTGTTAAAATTTTTAAAAAAATTAAATAAAATTAATTTGAACTTAAATCGAGATAAAATAAATCGATTTGGGACAAAAATGAACCTGGATAAGTGAAGGACACTTGGCGTGATTAGAGCCAATCCTTGAAAAATATAAATAGGGGTTAAAATTAGATATTTTTCACAAAATATCCCCATTTATCAGTTGTTCACATGTTGGAGAAGGGAGAAGGGAGAAGGGAGAAGAGAGAAGAGAGAAAAGAAGAGAAAAATTAGATCTTCAAGCTTTCTCCGTCGATTCTCGGAGTTCCGTCGGTAGGATTCCATCAAGCCAAGACTTAAAGTCACTCTCCTTGACGAGGGCTATGCAGCCATACCAAGAACAAAGGATTTCACCGAAGATCCAAAAGAGAGAAATTGGGAAAAACAAGTCTTGGAGGTTTTAAGAGGTGTTCTTGAAGCTCTTGCTTTCATCTCACACTCTAAGAGGTAGGGTTTCTCCTACTCGGGTTAGGGTATGTGGTTATATATATATAGCTTGTTTATAGTTATGGAAATAAGAAAAAGAGCCTAGAAATGGCATAAATGAATTTCAAGTTTGATGTTGATGAATGGAAGTCCTTGAGTACTTTCTTGAGGTTTGATGTTATGTGGGCTATGTTGTGTGATTGCATGACTTGGGTGCTCTTAAGGTGTTTGACTAAATGCCTATAAACAATAATTAAGTATGTTTTGCATAGTTTATGTGTAGCATTGCTTGGATATTGTGTTAAGGGAATTGGGAATATATGCTTATTGATATATTTAGCATAATGATGATTTATAGAATTTATATGCATATGATATAAATTTCCATGAAATATGATGATATGTGATTTAATTTGTCCATATGACATTCATTACACATGGGTCATGACATTGATATGAAATGGTTCATTTCAATGCATATGCATGAAAACATCGCATCACATGGGTGTGTGTGCATGGTGGTTGTCAACACCACATTTGGTGATTGACGAAAGGCTTGGGAAAGTTGGGCTGAAAGCCTAGCTGAGCCGCATGGTTACATGATAATTTGGGTTGGAGTTAGCAAGAAAGTGCTAGAGGACCCCTCGGGTTAGAGACCCGGTGATTGGATACGCACTACGTTGGTATAAGAGCCCATAAAGTGTGTCAGTGTACGCGGAACTGTTGGTTGAAGTCCACAAATTCCGTGTCAGTTGGGTGTCATTCTTGTAAGTCCATGAATATCCACTCCAAGAAAGACCCTACATTGTAAATGTCATTCGATTTGTAACATGGATGATAGATTCATACACATTGACATTGCATGTGTTGAGTAGCCGGGAAGGGCTCAAGTTGAATTGCATGAGTGAGTCTCATCTCATTTTATGGCATGACATGAAGAATTTCAATATTGCATGCATATTCTTGTTTGGAATGAGATGGTTTGTTTAGTGTTACATGTGTGCATTCCATGTGCATCTAGATGGGAAGTAGCCTCTGTAGGAATTATTTTACTAGGCGTGGCTCACTCTATACGGGACACATTTTAGGTGTGGAGTATACGCCGGTAGATGGATCTCATTCGAGCTATCAAGGGTGAAGAGGGTCCAACATGTGGCTTTTAAAAACATATTTTGTAAAATATGGAGAAAGTGAAGTTTTTCACATATAAATTAATGTGAATGAATGTAATAGAACTTGTAGGTTACAAGTTTTATGTTGGATGTGTTGTTAATCATGTATGGTGATGATGACTCGGATTTGACGGCTCAAGCCCGGCGATCCTGGAGGGGATTAATGGGTTGGTTAGATATTTGTGGTGAGCGATCAAACCAAAATTTAAAGAAGACACCGGAGTTAAGTGGTTCGCCCCAGCCGATGGACTGTGGTTACATCCACTGTAACGGAGCCTCTTGCTCCTTGGAGGTATATATATTTAAATTCTGAGAGTTATCGGGAAAATGGGGGTGAGGGTCTGGTAGACGATTACAGTTAGCTGAACTATAGGATTATCCTTCCATCTACCGCCGAAGTTCTTTGTCAAAGGTCCTCCCCTCTTGTGGAATGATACTGTTCAATTTATACTAGTCCTCCCACTTTAGGGTTTTCCAGCGACTCCTCCTCCTGCTTCTCGACTTGGTGGGGACCTTTTGTCCTCTCTCTGCCATAGGATCTTGCTAGCCGGTGCCACTGTGGTTACTGTTCCTACGACGATTCGCACCACTACTCCCAGCAGGCGGGCTCGTCTGTCCTTGATTACAGAGGTGGTCCCCCTGTCGTTTTGGACGCGTGGCCTGGTGGGGTGCATTTCAGTGTTAGGGTTCGGCTTGGGTTGGACCATTAAGCTCGCTTGGGCTTCCCTTATACGTTGGATGGGGTTGTTCCTGTTGGGCCTGATATTAAGAAAATAGGGCGTTTCAGGCCTGTAGGGCTTCTATTCTGAGGGTGGCCCATAATCGAGAATTCTATCCCGATCCCTGGTCAGGATGATGACGCCATCTCTGGCCTGGGGTTATGAAGTGTCTTTTTCGAATCGATTCTAGGCCCGGTCTGGGCTGGGCCGAAGTTAGCCGACTACGAATTGTACTTGTGTTACCAGCAGTTGAACCTCAGTGATCTGTCTTATCATGGACTCAGACGCTGTGTATAAGAGGACGAACCTCTTTGCCTATCCGGAATTCGTGTTTCCCAAGGGTTTATTCGCGTCTCCTTCCCTTCGATTGTCGTGGCGCCTTGTTCCAGGTTTATTGGCGACGTAGAGCATTTCTGACTTTTGGTGTTCTTCTATCTATAGCCCTTCACTAGGTACGTTTTCTCTTCCTTTCCTTGGTTGACTCGACCTGGATCCCTTCGATCCTCCTTGGTTTCGGGCTCCGTTTCCTGATCTGGAGGTTTAGTTTCTTTAAGATTTGTCCCGGTGCCCTTTCCTCCTTTTTCTGTTTTATAGATCCTTCCTTTGTATAGCGGATTGGTTCCTTTAACTCCTGCTGTCAGGACCCTCTGGTTGTAGCAGACTGTATATCACACTTGCCTTCGCTCCCTTTTAGCTTGCGGTCTAAGCTCTCAATGGGGAAGTTTTTAGTTTCCTCCGAATCGGAATCTATCGACGAGGCTG
>CM042194.1:13121613-13146208 GCA_023539305.1 Ilex asprella | reverse complement strand
CAAACAATAATGCATATTTAACGGCCTCATTACAAAAATTTGAACTTAACTTTTGCATATAAGTACTTAGAGTTAGCCGAAATTAGGAATAATATTGAATTTTCGATGTGGCAGGTAATTATAGCGTAATTTATGTACTTTAAAACCTTGCAACTAGGTATGGATGTGTGGTGAAGGTATGAACACATTACATAAGGATTTGGAGGCTTAAAAGTGAAGAAATCAAGAAGGTATTGGTGCTGGGGAACAAAGGCACCAACACCCACACCATTTGATTGCGGTACCTTGGTTTCCCTCCATTTTGACCATGATCTACTTCGAATCTGAAAAGGTGAAAAACATAAAAGTTGTAGATCTGGATGTCTTCTATGTTGTGTCAAAATTTAAGCTCAATTGAACTGTTGGATCAAAAGTTATGACAATTCTACGAAGTCTGGTTCATAGCAAACAAAGTGCACCGGTACACAGTACAGGTACTTCGAACTCCAGTAGGCTTAGAATACCGGTACGCCCGTCCAGAAGTGCCAGAACGCCTGTAAATCATGCTCCACTTGATTGAGGGTCCTACCATTGATTCTCCCACTTCTTCCATGACTTCCCTTACACATCTACATGCCTCCTACACCCTTGTTGAAGACTTTGAAGGCAAAGGCATTAATAAGAATGGGAGAGAAGGGGGTTGCCAGGGGAGTTGTTGGGTAGGTTGTTCTTAGCCTGTCCAAGCCATCATCTCACCTCTCATTGCCTTGGGGGGACCACCATGGACAAATTTGCAAGGCTCACACTACATATATTCAACATTTACAATCCATTTCAAAGGGTGGCTACCTAAGCTTAGGAGTAGTAGTTCAAGGAAGAAGATGATGAATAGTAGTTATGTTTTTGCACTTTCTTCTCCATTTTCAATTACTGTAAGCTTTAGATCTCTTGTAATCTTCATTTCTTGCATTTTAATCTTAGTTATTTCAATTATATTCTAAGTTTACTTACATGTTCATTATTTCACCGTTGTTATGTTAAGTTTTATATTTCAAGCTTTTTAAGTGGGTATTAAATGCACTTATTTTTCTAGTTTCACTTCTCGTCACCTTAATGCAAGTTTAAATTCCATTTCAATATCATGTCTTGATGCTCGATTCGAAATGTTTACACCCAAGTGCAGGCGGTCGAGTTGTAGTAATAATCCGGTTTGAGTCCGGAGCTGAATCCACATGGAACTATTGTTGGTATTTCAAAGAAAACAATAGCAGAGACTGAATGACTGTGATCTTTGTGATTTGCATGATGGGTGGGGATTTTCATAACAGAATATGAGATTCTTTCCAGGATAGTTTTCTAGACAAAATATAAGATAATTTAAAAAGAAAGTCACATTTTAGTTCAAGAATTTGGACATGTATTTAATCATCCGGTTTATTTTATTTATGCTTGATAATTTAATTAACTCCTGTGTCAATGGAAAGTTAAATAGAAGATGGACTGTGAGAATTAAACATGTGATTCCGATGCCTTTTTAGATGTTTACAAGAATGGCCAGTGCCGAGACTTAACTCGTCTACAAATAAGAAAGTGTTTCTACAAGGCATCGAATCATGGCGTTAATGTTCCATTCTTTAAATGAGGCACAATAATGGGGAAGATTGAAGGATAGTCTTGAGAATCTAGCTGGGGTACTTCCCTTGAAACAATGATTCTTTTTAAGCAAGAGTCATCCGTGTCGTAGAAAGAACCACGATTATACAAAGTACCTTAGCTTTGCTAGATGCAATCAATCTTCTAATAAGCAAGGGGATGTAAACGTTAAGCATTAGAACAAAGCACAAATATAACTTCCGGATAATTTTTACATGCCCTTCACCTCTTACTAAAGAGTGAATGAGGAACTGTTCACTCTTCATGGCTTTGGTAAAGCTAGAAAAGTGAGTTATACTCATCCATCCAAGTAGAGAAATTACAAAGTAAAAGAACAACAACCAAGGAGTCAATCTTCAATGAAGAACGAGTGAACCACGTTCCGCCCTTCACGGATTTGGCAAAGCTCTCAAAAAGTGGAAGAGTTTCACTCTTCTAAGAAAGAAGGATGCTCAAGCAATGGAAGTAAAAGAAGCTCACAAATGAAAGTAGAAGAAAACTAGTTACTTTTGGAGGGTTTCCACCACAACCAAAAGATAAACTATCTTTCTTGATACTTGTAAACAAAAGCAAATACAACTACAAGGGGAGTCTAAGCTTCCATCATAGTTGCTACAACATGAATGTAAATGCTAAAGAAAGAGATGAATAAAGATCCAACTACAAGGGGAGTACAAGCCTTCATAATGGTTTGGATACAAAGTGCAAATGCAAATACAAGTAAAGAAAGCTTCATATAATCATAAAACAAGTACAAAGATGGAGAGATGTTGGTCTAAGGCCAAACTTATCTCCCAAAAACTTCTCAATTTACAAGAGAAAAATTGATCGCTTGAAGCTCCCCAAATAGGAGTATTTATAGGCAAGGAAGGAGAGGGGGAAGATAAGAACTGATGACTGAATAGTGTTTGCCGCCCAAGTCACAGTGAAGGCCAACAACTCTGCCGACAGTCTGTGGAGAACATTCAAATGTTAGTTGGCGTTCGAATGCTGTTGCTGTTTTGGCCTTGTAAACATTCGAGCGTTGCCTTGTGTTCGAATGTTTTCTTTTGTCTTTGCTTTATGGCATTCGGACGCAAGATGAACTCTTATCCTTTTCACTCAAGTGGTCTTTTATCTGATCTTTTTCACTCAAGTGGTCTTCTATGAAGTTCACTTCCACACTCTATGCAGCAGGCTGGTCTTCAAATACTTCCAAGGGATGTTCGAACGTTGAATGGCATTCGAATGTGGTACTTAAGTCCTTCAGGATCTTCTTGACTGCAACATGTCATGTCATAGTAACTCAGCGAAAGTCTGGTCTTGTCAGTGCTCCAGTGGATGTTCGAACGTTAGTTGACATTCGAACATCGTTCTTTAGTTTCTTAGGGCCTTCGTTCATGTTTGCAATCATACTCCATCTCTGAAGTCCGATTTTCATCTGGTTTAGTTTGACTTTCGAAGGTGAGTTGGCATTCGAACGTATTTGTCTTGGTCCAAGCTTTTCTAATTTTGTTCCTTATTCTGCTGGTGTTGCACCATAGTGTGATATTTATTAACTTTGAGCCCTTGTTCACTTTAAGACCTAAAATGTCATTACTTACACTCCATCAAAGTACAATAAGTCTAAAAAGGGCATAATAAAATGCTACTTTTAAGCACTAATCACACCCCCAACCTAAATATTGCTAGTCCCTAGTAATGCAAAAAATGAAAATCTATTTCTAATGCCTTTTGCATAGGTCATCCGGTTGCATTTTGTATATGCAACAAGCCATTAAACCACTAAGTTTTTCCTAGTGGATGAGTGTTGTCTCGTGAAGGTGTTCAGTAAAGCTACCCACAAACTTTAGTCGAATAAATGTGTATGTGAGATTGCTGAAAAAAATGAATCAACATCATAGTCGTTGGGACACTTAACCCTCAATCGTGACTTATCCCCTACATTTCTTTTTCATTGGTACTTACTCTATGCAAAAATTAACATTTGCCTCATTAGCATTTGGAATTCCCTAAGTAGTAGGATGATCATTCTAGAAACAAGAATTGGTGTATAACAATCATTCCCTATTTCCACCCTCCATGGATAGCCTTAATTTCACAAACCTTTCTCAGAATGCTCTCAACAAAATAAATCGCTCTGATTAGAGTGACTTATCTCTCAAAGGGCATGTGATTAGAAGATGGCCAATTGAAAAATCTCATACACAATTAGTATAAGAGTGAAGTTTTAAGGAAAACAGACTTTACCGTAGCATCTCATGGAATAATATTTATGCAAATAAAGAAATTCTAGTTTACATGTGAGACACGGAAAATTTTGAACTTTTTGGGAATAAGGGCAAAATCATAATTTTTCACTATGGTATGGTTAAAATACTTATGTTCTAGACCTTGGGTGGGGAAACGGAGTGCGCCATTGGATTCGCAACGCGAAATCTAGTAACCACAAGAAATTTCGTCGAGTTCCGAGATAGTCGGATTTTTGCACTTAAATCGAGGCGCCTGCGTGGCGAAATAAATTCTAGGACTCCTAAAAATCATTTTTTTTCAAATATCCTTAATAAATAAATAAAAGTTCAAATAAAATCAATTTGAACTTAATCCGAGTTTTAATGAATCGTTTCGGGGCGAAAAACGGACCCGAAAGTAATAAATGAGCTGTACAACGAGGACCGCACATTTAAAAATATAAATAGGGGCTAAAATATCTCAAAGTGAGATATTCTCACCACTTGCACCCTTGTTGGCCGGCCACATAGAGAGAAGAAAACAAAGAGAGAAAAAAGGGGTATTCTTCAAGTTTTTTCCGGCGATTTCTTCGACTTCCGTCGCTCGGATTCCGTCGGGCTAGAAGGGAGAAGTAATCTACGTGACTAGGGCTACGCATGAGTACCAAAAATAACCAATTTCACCGAAGGTGAAAAGTCAAGAGTTAGGAGAATCAAGATTCGAGTTGGGTTTTCGGGTCTTGGGAGCTTCCTACGGGTTTTTCTCACGCTCCAAGAGGTAGGGGTTATTCCTACCTTGGATTATTCTACCTTAGGTGTAGCTAGGTTAAGGGTATATATATATATATATGCATGTGTAATGATGTATATATGTTTTTATGGTTATGAGAATGGAAAGGTGAGCATGAAATTAGCTTAGGCTTGTTGCTAGCTAAATTTTGATGTGTGAAAGTTATATGTGATTCACTATATAACTTGGTGATATTGAAGACATGCCTTGTGTGTGGGAAATTGTTGTTTTGCTTAAAATGAGATAAAATGTTTGATGTCCACAAGGTGTTTGATGAAATGCCTTGGAAGTTTAAATGATTGATTTGGGCATAATGTGTGATCATATGTTAGTGCCTATGAGGTGTTTGATAATATGCCTTGGTTGGTTGTCTAGATAATTTGTTTGAGGTCATTGGAATAACATGTTGAAATGTGTTATTGGTGTGTTGACATATGCTCATTGATTTATTGTTTATGATAATGTAAGGAATTTATATGCCTATGATCTAAATTCCATGGTATGTGGAGATATTGCTCATTTTGCACCATTGTACATTGAGCATGTTCATGGCATCATATTCATGGGACAATTGCATGAGTGTTGGTGTGTGGGAGATGCATGGATAAAATCAACACCTTGTATGGTGCTTGATGTGTGGACTCGGGAGAAAGTGGATCGAAGAATCCTTTTTAAGTTGCACGGTTGAATGGCATAAGGAAAAATTTGTGTTGGGTATAGCAAGAAGGGGCATGGCGACTTCCTCGGGTGAAAAACCCCCAACCAATTGGTTCAGCCACTCCCCTGAGGTGAAATTCTGAAAAAGTGGCATGGCCCACGGAGCCAGCGGTGTAATTCCCAGAATCCGTTGCCCAAAGAAAACACAAGATTTTGTTATAAAAACACCCATTTAATGGGTAGATTCCCAATAATGATCAGATTTTATAAAACAAATGATTTGTTGTTCAAAACGATCATTAGAAGGGTTTTTCCGTCGATAGATGGGTTGCAATACACTTTGGCGTTGCATGGTGTTGTGTGAGTCGGTGAGGACTCGGGTTGAAATGCATGAGTGAGTGTCACCTCATTCCATGACATAGCATTGTTGCATTCCAATATAGAATGCATGTTGGTGTATTAAATGTTTGGTTATGTGTTGCATGTGATTGCTACATGAGCATGTGCATCTAGGGGGTGAGAAACCTTTGTAGGACTTTCTCTACTGGGTGTTGGCTCATCCTATACGGGAAACAATTTCAGGTATGGGACATGTTCCGGCAGATGGCTCACATTCGGGGCCTCCTGGTTGAAGAAAAGCCGAGTTGTGGCTTTTGAATTAAGTTTTGAAAAACTGTAAGTTAAATTCCATTTTGGCATGTAAAATTATGCAAGGGTGTGTAATAGAACTTGTATTAACTATATTTTGGACCAAAATGTATGTTGTACAAGTTTTGGATGACCTTGGATAGGAGGGGTTGATTTTGGAATGGATTGGTTTGGGGGTAGAAATCAAACATGATTGGACATATGGGAATTCAGACACTGCCTAGTGTATGAGCCATAACCTGAAATTTTGACAGTAGATAGTAGACACCCAGGGCTACAAAAGTGTCTCTAATGAAAATTTTCCAAATCAACCTCTAAGGGGGTCAAAATCGCACTGGAAGTCGCAGAAAAATTTGGCAGTCGGATTGCTCCGGTGCAGTTTGGTCCAGTGAGTTTGTTGCTCTGGAGCAGTGCTCCGGAGCTGCCGAAAGACAAATGTGTAATTCTAAAGCCTTCTTCCCATGCTTTTGGACTTTGTTTTCTTTGATTCCAATGATGTAAAGGGGCACTAATTGAGTTATTTTGAGGCTCATTAGACCTCAATGGATTTAAATGATTAATGGAACACAAATCACCCGAGTGGGTTTAAATCCCAATTGTGGGGAATGTTATGGTTGTGGTGTCGAATCAAGTGACATCCACGGATATTTTCGCGGGTTGATGGGCTATCAACAGTTAAAAGGACCCTCGGATTTTGGGGTGTCACATTACATGCCCATTTATAGTAGGCAACATACATATGTATCAGACTTGAGATCACCTAGGGTTTTTCATAGGTTGTAATGGGGCCAGAGGTTAGTGGCTAACAAAATGACGTCAATGGAGTTCAAAAGCTATCTCTTTTATGTATTTTTGCACACCTCTGTTTGGCTTTTTAAAATTTTTGCCTGAGAATGGGGTTTCTTTCTTTTATATTTCCCATTTTTCACTTTCTTGGCTATTCTCTGTCTCGCAATATCCTTTTTTTCTTTAGGCTGTTTCCACTGATTTTTCCTTTTATTGAACAACGGCCACCATTGTCTTTGCTATTTTTCTTGTCTTTCTGTATCATATTGATTTGCAAAGGGTGCAAGAATTTAGATAGCAAGGTATGGTAAATCAATACTTTTGTGGATAGGTCATCACATGGGTTTTTCAAAACAAAATTTTATTCATTAAAGGCTCAAGCATGGCTGACTAGGGATAAACTTTTATAAAAGAATTTGCTAAGGCTCAAAGTCGATCCAAAGATGGCCTAAGATCCCTTCACAAGTATGTGCATACGTACGCGTATGCAAACATTCCCTATGGCTTATGAAAATAGATCAATTTAGTTGCATCAATCAATACAAGGATAATGAGATTATTGAAAGAGATTGGAAGTGAAAGAGCTTACTTTGATTAATTGTTGATATCCTTTCAAAAACCATCGTAAGGCTCAAGACTTACCATGGTTTTCTTTGTCATCTCCACTGATTATATATGGTATTTCAAGGAATGCTGGTTATATAGCGATTCCATTTAGGAGTCTGATCATCGTGCACCTTAGGAATAGCAATTACTGATGTACGTTTGACAATTAGATCATAGAGATAGTATCAAGGTTCCAAAAATGAGGTTTTACATCTTGGTTGTTAAGTTAAGGTGTCAAACCGATTATGTGCTTAGTCATTTTCACAAGCCATCTTAACATCTACATCTGTTTCGTTATTAACATATAACAATATAAAACTAAATTTACACATACATTTAAAACAAATAAAAGTGATAAAGTGGACCATTCATTGCCCAAAATATGATCATTTACAACAATATCCAAAATTCAATTCATCCATAAAAAGTGACTAAAAACACATAAAAACTCTAAATATCCAAAAAAGAAGATACAACTTCACCTATGAAGAACAATCATCCACAACGATTTCAAATCATTCATCAAAGAAGAAGTTTCATAAAAAACAAACAATCAATCACCACAAGAACAAAAATTATGCACTCAATCTCCTCTGTCTCCACTATCAACAGCTTCATTGGCACCACCAGCTCCATCCTTCAAATAGCCAAGAATCTCCTCCTGTTGTCAGAGAATCTTGGCTTGGTTGACCTCGATGTGAATCATGATATCTCATAGTGATCTGTGGGTGCTGTTGCCTGCCTACTCCTCAGTTTGCATATACTGTCTCTCTAACTCCATCTCCTCCTCTCGTTCAAGCTCGTCTTGTACTTCGTCTTCGCCTCGGGCTGGTGGCACCTCTTATCTTGCAGTCGGGGCTCCACTATGATCTTTACTTCTCTTGATAAAGCCTTTTTTTAGTGACCACATCGCTTTTGGATTTCCATCTCGACCCTTAGCTTGACCCCATTGTCCATGCACATCTCCGTCACTAGGGTGCCAAAGGGAATGGAACTCCTCTTCATGTCGCACCCTTTTTTATTTCACTCAAAATGAGGGAAGGGAGATCAATACTTTGGACTTCCCAATTGCACAGAGAAATCGTGCCATTTCAGGTAAAATTTCATTTGTTCATCTTAAGGGGGCAAATTTGGAGACTATAATCAGATTCAGCATCTTATACTTATTTGTCAACTCCTCTTGTTTCAAAAATTTTTGCCCCGACCAGGAAAAGTCATTCACCCCAGTTAACTCCTTCCCTATAATATTCATCGCCACATTTTTCTTTGGGAGGTATACTGGGTTTTGCACCCGAGGTATTTTTGCCTCACTTCCTCAATGTAAGCTTCATCCACATCAATGTTGATTCCCCACGCGTATGTCCGAATTTCACCATTGATTATCTCGGCGTTGGAGTAAAACTCTCTCACTAAGTCAACAACAGCATCTCCACCATTCCTCAAATACCACACCCAGTTGCTCCTCTCCATTTCCTCCAACAATCCAATCTCAGCAAAATCATTGATTACTATGTCTCTTTCACAGAATATAGTATGCTTATGGTAAAAATTTTCATACCTCTCTGCCTTTAAGGCACTAGAAAACTTTGTTCTATAATATCTTTTTGTCCTTTTCTTCCCTTCTCTCCCCACTATCACTTCCTCAACAAATTTTGGCTCCTCACTCACTAGTTGACTGCGTCTGGCAGGAAGTTGCACCCTTGGCATGGCATTCGGACGTGTGTTGAGCTGAGAGAGTGCTTAAAACTTGGAGTTCTTTGTGTGGGATTGAAGCTTTTGAGGTGGAGATGAGTTAAGAAGGGTCGATTTTGGGTATTTTTGGAGAATGAGGGTGAATTAAGGTAAGTGGAGTGAGAAGGAATCTATAGGGTTTTGAAAGATTTGAGGTTTTTGACTAAAAAAAACGATGTAGGCTTTTATAGTCCGAGAAGGGGTGTTTGAACGTTATCAACATTCGAACATGTATTGAAGGATTTTAAATTATTGTTCGAACAAGTTATTGGCATTCAAACGTTGGGTCTTGTTCGAACGGTCTATTTGCGTACGAACGAGCTAAGTTCCCAATACTTTTGGTTTCATTAGAGGCAAAGTACTGCAAGCAGTCAACGTTCGAACATCAGTTGGCGTTCGAACGTTGATCCAAAACTAAAAAATTTCTATACTATGTTATCCACAATTCAAAGAAGTATATTTACAAAAAAAAGCAAGAATTTGAACCAAATTTCTTGGCGTCTTTGGAAAAATCCCTACCCTCATTGTTGGTTGGTATTTCGGGACTTTCCTTACTTGGCCTATTATTTCTTTTCATAAAGAGTTTGTACAAAACAAAAAGAATATTTTTACACTTTTTACAAAAAATTGGACCCTTGGCTTCTATCCCCAAAACACAATTTTCCACAATTTGAAGGCAGATTAATCCAAATCATCCTTTGTATCTATGTAGCTCCGACAACCAGTGACTCTCCCAATTTCCTCTCTCACATACTGGTTAAGTGTAGTACCATAATAGCATGGCGTCTTAGGGTAATCCTTACTCAGCCCATTCACTACCCAATCTAAATTATCAAAGTGCGCGACCAAAAATTAGTTCAAAACAGTAATTATACCTTTTCTCATGAAAGACTCTACCACACTTTATGCAGGCACCAAGTCTTTTGGCACGACGGCGTTTAGCAAAAGTGCTTCTGTCACAGAGGGGTTTTGCTTGTTCTTGTCAGATCTCGTCTTTCCTTACCAGTCTTGTTTTTCTCATGATCACAGTGTGTACATCAGATAGAAAGTTTTTTGAACTGCCAGACTAAACCAAAAAAAGTTTGACATCTATGCTTCCTACGCATTTTAAAACTCACTATCTGGTTCTTTAACGTCTGTCAGTTACAAAGACGATCAAAGCTGACTCACAGGCATCATCATTAATTTATACACAATATATGACATGGTACACAATATGATCAGAACAACAACAAAAATTTTAAAAATTACGTGCAAATACACAAAGAAATACATAGAATATGAACTATGGTTCTCACCCCAACCTAAACTGAACATTGTCCCCAGTGTTTCGAATTTACCAGTGTATGAATCTTTGGAGACAAGGTTTAAAAGGTAGAGATCGGTTCATCTTCGGAAACCTACAAACCAAAATGCATACGTTAGTCCTCTTTGCGCAGATCAGGGTCTCAGGTGGGCTGGTAAGCCTTGTGTGTGAGTGCGAATAACAACAGGACACCCATAAAAATAGAGAAAAACTATGTAAATCATGAGACAAATGATCTGATCTTCGGGGTAATGTTCCCTTGGTCGATTTTGAAGAAAACAGGGAAATAAAAAAAAAAGAAGAAAAAGAAGAAGGATGGCCGAAAAGCAGTAAATGTAGGAAAAGAGCGAAAAAGGGTGGGAGTTTAAAAAGACGTCTGCTTGGATCGAGTGGGCTCAAATATTTTCTGGCTCGATCCGTTCAAGAGTCGGCAGGCATGAATGTTGGAGGAGTATTCTAGTTTCATTAAACGAATGGTTTCTACATGTTTAAAAAAATCCTCAAAAATGGTTTCAACCTCTGACCATTAACAATAAAGATATTACTATTCGATAGATTTTTCACTTCTACTACTCCGTGTTCAAATACCATTTTGACAATATAAGGCCCAGTCCATCGTGACTTCAACTTATCAGGGAAGAGCCAGAGTCTTGAATTAAATAACAAGACTTTCTGAGCAGGTTTAAAGATTTTCGCACAATGTTCTTGTCATGGAAAATTTCCATCCTACCTTAGCAATCTCAGCATTCTCATATGCTTCATTTCTCAATTCCTCAAATTCATTTATCTAACGTTTTCTAGAGAGCCCAGCCTTATCTAGGTCAAAGTTCATTGCTTTAATGGCCCAGTATGCCCTATGTTCCAATTCTACAGGTAGGTGACATGGTTTTCCATAGACTAATCAGTATGGAGACATGCCCAAAATTGTTTTGAAATCAATACGATATGCCAAGAGTGCATCAGTTAGTCTTGACGACCAATCTTTGCGATCTGGATTTACTATTTTTTCTAAAATTAATTTAATCTCTCGATTAGCTAATTTGGCTTGTCCACTAGTCTGTGGGTTATATGGGGTTTCAATTTTGTGAAAAATTATCTACTTTTTCATCAAATTCTAGAAAAGACAGTTACAAAAAATGAGCACCCTCATCACTTATGATTGATTTCGAAATTCTAAACCGTGATAAAATATTTCGACATAGAATTGCCTCAACCTATTTGGATACATAGTCTACGGCCACTAAAATGTATAGATAGCCAAAGAAAGGGGGAATGGTCCCATAAAATCAATGCTCAAACAATCAAAAATTTCAATCACAAGAATGGGATTTAAAGGCATCATGTTTCTATGAGAAATGTTTCCCAACCTTTGGCATCTATCACAAGTTAAACAAAAGGCATGGACGTCTTTGAAAAGTGTAGGCCAGTAAAATCCACACAGCAAGATTTTTGTTTTCCTTGATGAAAATTGGTCACCACATGCTTCAGAGTCACAAAATTTTATTACTTGTCTACTTTCCTGAGCGGGGGTGCAACGTCTTATGATTTGATCCTTACAGTACTTAAATACATAAGGATCCTCCCAAAAAAAGTTATGAACCTCCCTTTGGTTTTTTTTTTTTTGGTCCATGGGAGTAAATGACGGAGGGAGTGTTCTAGTATCAAGGAAATTAGCAATGACAACGTACCATGGGGTTTCATCAATTATGAACAGTTGTTCATCAAGGAATTTCTCATTGATTGGCAGTTTATCGTCGTGGAATTCATACGTCAATCTAGATAGATGGTCTGCCATTACATTTTCAACACCCTTCTTATCTTTATTGACAATATCAAACTCTTAGAGCAAGAGTATCCATCTTAAGAGACTTGGCTTGATATATTTTTTCGTATGCAAGTATTTTATGGCTACATGGTCAGTGGATACAGTAACAGAAGAACCAGCAAGATAGGAATGAAATTTTTTCAAAGAAAAACCTACAGAAAGTAATTCTTTTTCAGTTGTTGAATATTTCATTTGAGCATCATTCAAAGTTTTGCTTGCAGAGTAAATTACATGTGGTTTCTTATCCTTTCTTTGTCCCAATACAACACCTACAACATAATTACTTACATCACACATTAGTTCAAAGGGTAGAGTCCAGTCAGTAGGTTGCATTATTGGGGCAAAAATTAACATGCTTTTAAGCCTATCAAAAGAATTTGACATGCTTCACTCCACTCAAAAATTATGTCCTGACTCAAGAGATGACACATGGGTTTAGCTATGGTACTGAAATTTTTTATGAATGTCCTGTAAAAACATGCATGTCCCAGAAATGATCGGACATCCTTCACAGTCTTGAGGGCAGACAGATTTTTAATCATATCTATTTTTGCCTTGTCAATTTTCATGCCCTCAGACGACACAATGTGACCTAAGACACTGCCTTGAGTTACCATGAAATGGCATTTTTCCCAATTTAGCACCAGATTGGCTTCTTTACATCTTATCAACACCTTTTCTAAGCTGGCTAGACACAAATCAAATGAGTCACCATAAACCAAAAAGTCATCCACGAATACTTGCAAAAATTTCTCAACCATGTCACTGAACAAGCTTAGCATGCATCTTTGGAATGTTGGAGGAGCGTTACAAAGTCCAAATGACATCCTTTTGAATGCAAAGGTGCCAAAGGGGCATGTGAATGTGGTTTTGTCGTGATCATTAAGCGCTATCTCGATTTGATTGTACTCGGAATACCCATCCAAGAAACAGTAAAATTCATGGCCTATGATTCTCTCTAGAACCTGATTAAGAAAGGGACGAGAAAATGGTCTTTCCTAGTCACCAAATTAATTTTTCGGTAGTTAATACACATTCACCATCATGTGATGACAAGAGTTGGCACTAGTTCATTGGCATCATTTTTGACCACTGTTACCCTTTTTTTGGGTACAATTTGGGTTGGACTAACCCATTTGCTATCAGAAATGGGAAAGATTATCCCTGCATCTAAGAGTTTGAGCACCTCAGCTCTCACAACTTCTTTCATGTTAGGATTCAGTATTCGTTGCATTTGAGACGAGAAGGTTTTTGACTCTTCTTCAAGGTATATAGCATAATTCCAGATTAATGAGCTTATACCTTTAAAATTGCGATGGTCAACACAATGGTACTTTTGTGGATTTTAAAAACTTCAATTAATTTAGACTCTTGCAAGTTTATGAGTTTAGAGGAAATTATCACAGGGTATGACTCATCTTTTCCCCAGAATGCATATTTGAGGTCAGATGGGAGCGGTTTCAATTCAGGCTTTGGTAGCATGTCACTTGAGGAGAGTAGCTTTGTACCACTGCTGAAAGTTTCCCGAATTTGGGTGCCCATGTCTCAACAACACGAGTAGGGCAACTTTGTGAATTTGGATCATCATTTGTTGACTCAAACGAGATTAATTCCAATAAAGATGATTCACTAGGGTTCTCACAGAATATGTCATTCAGATGTTCCCGAACCAATGACTCAATGAAATTTATTTCTCTCACTTCTTGGTCCTCTTCTGGGTGTTTGGCAATATTAAAAATATTTAGCTCAAGTGTCATATTCCCAAAAGTTAATTTTATGACTCCATTCCTCCAATTGATTAGTTCATTGAAAGTTGCTAGGAAGGGTCGACCAAGAATAATAAGAATTTGGTTCTCTGAATGCATTGCTGGCTAAGAATCTAGAACAATGAAGTCAACTGAGAAGACCAAGTTGTCTACTTGAACAAGTACATCTTAAACAATTTCCCTTATAATTTTTACAGATCTATCTGCTAACTGGAGTGTGACACAAGTAGGTTTGAGTTCTCCTAGACCCAACTACTAGTAGGCAGATAAAGAAAGAAAATTAACACTGGCTCCAAGATCTAAGAGTGTTTGTTCTATTTTTAAATTTTCCATGACACTGTTGGACATCTAGGGTCCTTGTATTTTGGGGGGGGTGTTGTGTTGAAGCAGGGCAATGGCTTGTTCTGTCAGAAAGGCTCTCTTTTGGACATTATAGCTTATCTTGACTATGCACAAGTCTTTCAGAAACTTGGTATAAGACGAAACTTGTTTGATTGCATCCAAAAGTAGGATGTTGATCTTTACTTGCTTGAAAAGCTAGTAAATCTCAGGCTAATTGCACACTTTCTAGACTATTTTGAGTCTATAAGGAAAAGGAGTTGGAATAGGGCATGGAGGGGTCTTTTTCCTTTGAAGGTTCTGACTCTTGTTCAATCACAAGCTCAGGTTTCCTTTAAAGTTTCTAACTCAACTGGTTCTGTCTCAAATGGTGAAGTGACCGTGTTGACTCAGGCTTTGACCTTGAAATCAACATATTTCCTATGGTTTTGTCAATCACTTTACCACTTCTCAGTGTAGTGATAGCTTGAGCTTGGTCTTGTAGCTGTTCCATGATCGATGGATTTCCCACATAGAATTGGCCTTGTGGAGGTTTTGGTTGGGCAGGAAACTTGCCTTTCTCATGTGTGCTCATGAATTGGGTCAACTTTTGGATGTAACTTTTACGATCCTCGAAAGACTGGGTGGAATGGCATTAAAGTTCATATGGGTTTGCATGAATTGGTTTAGTGTATCTTCGAGGCTTCTCTTGTGTAGTGGTTGGTATGGTTGATATGCGAGAGGCCCTTGAGGTGGTGGATGTGAACCTTGTGGTTGGTTAATGGGTGTTGGTTGTGTATTACTCCAACTGAAGTTCGGGTGGTTCTGCCACCCTGGATTGTATGTTTCAGAGTATGGGTTAGAGTAAGGCTTGTTGAAGTTGGAGATTGCATTTTTTTGTTCTAACAAGATCTCTTTGAATGTTGGAATGGTAGGAGACTCCCCAGTAGGATGTCCTATCAGTACACAAATCCCACACACTTGTTCTGTGGAAGGGCCAACATCAACTTGACAAATTTTTTTCATCGCTAAAGCTTCAAGCTTTCGAGATAAAGTGGACGTTTTTGCTCTCAAGCCATCATCATCTCTCAAGACATACTTTCTGCATGTCAAATACATGGTCTGGCTTCAATAGTGGTAGGAGAGATTGAGTTCCACATCTGAGAACTGTCAGATATGGTATCAAAGAAATTGAATGCCTCCTCTAGACTTTTACCGATAAACTCTCCTTGGGCCATCATTTCGATAAACAGGCGCAGTCTAGTGGGCAACGAGTCATAGTAAAATCCTACAAAAGTCAAATTCTCAAAAGCACGGTGTGAGAAGGCCTAGAGAATATCTTTAAATCTCTCCCAACTTTGGTAAAATATTTCTCCTTCTTTTACCGAAAAATTCAAGATTTGCCTTTTGAGTGTGTTGGTTCGATGTAAGGGTAAATTTGTTTTAAAAAATTTATTTTGGAAGGTCTGCCAGTTAGGCATGGAAAGAGCTTTTAAAGAATTTAACCATTGTTTAGCTTTATCCTTTAAAGAGAAAGGAATAAGTTTAATCTTGGCTAGTCCCGAATTGTCTTGAAATGTTCCACATTCTTCCTCAAAATATTTCGTATGCAGGTAGGGAGTTTTTGTATCTATTCCATGAAAAACGGGTAACAATTGTGCAGTCCCCGGTTTTATAGTAAAAGGGGTGCATCTGGATGGAATACAAAACAAGAGGGGACACTATTTATTGTGGGATTTAAATAATCCATCAAGGTTCGAATGTTAGGCACTTCCTGTTCCCTCATGGGAACTTCTCCATTTTTTCAATTATTTGCCATAATACTCTCACAAGAGTCCGCTACTGATCCAGGTGAATTTGGTTCAAACTGATACGGAGACCCAAAAGATTTTGTCGGCAAATTTTGATAGTGAGGAGCATTCTCAGACATAAAATAAACAAAACAAAAGCATTCACAGTAAATTAATGAATATACACACAAAAAAGGTCTCTTTACCTTAAAATACCTTTGATAGTTCTCGGGCAATGGCCCCAAAAACTTGATGCTTGATCCAAAATGTATACACCCAAGTGCAGGCGGTCAAGCTGTAGTAATAATCTGGTTTGAGTCCGAAGTCAAATCCACAGGGAACTGTTGTTGGTATTTCTAAGTAAACAACAACAGAGACTAGATGATTATGATCTTTGTGATTTGTGTTATGGGTGGGCATTTCATGAACAAAATATGAGATTCTTTCCAGGGTAGTTTTCTAGACAAAATATAAGATAATTTAAAAAGAAAGTCACTCTATAGTTCAAGGATCTGGACATTTATTTTATCATTCGATTTATTATATTTAAGCTTGATAACTCAATTAACTCCCGTGTCAACGACACGTTAATCGGAAGATAAAGATGGACTGTGAGAATGAAGCACATTATTTCAATGCATTTCTAGAAGTTTACAAGAATATCCTGTTTCGTGACTTAACCCATCTACAAATAAGCAAGTGTTTCGACAAGGCACCCAACCATGGCGTTAATGTTCTATTCTTTAAATAAAGCACAATAATGGGGCGGACTGAAGGATAGTCCTAGGAATCTAGTCGGGATACTTGCCTTGAAATGACGATTCTTTAAATGCAAGAGTCATCTGTGTCATAGAACGAACCATAAGTATACCAAGTAGCTTAGCTTTACTAGATGCAATCAATCTTCCAATAAGCAAGGGGATGTAAACGTTAAGCATTAGAACAAAGCACAAATATATCTTCAAGATAATTTATACATGCCCTTCAACTCTTACTAAAGAGTGAATGAGGAACTGCTCAATCTCCATGGCTTTGGTAAAGCTAGAAAAGTGAGTGATACTCATCCCTCCAATTAGAAAATTTACAAGGTAAAATAACAACTACCAAGGTGTCAATCTTCAACGAAGAACGAGTAAATCACGTTCCACCCTTCACGGTTTTGGCAAAGCTCTCGAAAAGTGGAAGAGTTTCATTCCTCTAAGAAAGAAGGATGCTCGAGTAATGGAAGTGAAAGAAGCTCACAAATGGAAGTAGAAGAAAACTAGTTACTTTTGGAGGGTTTCCACCACAACCAAAAGATAAACTATCTTTCTTGATACTTGTAAGCAAAATCAAATACAACTACAAGGGGAGTCTAAGCCTCCATAATGGTTGCTACAACATGAATGTAAATGATAAATAAAGAGACGATTAAAGATCCAACTACATGGGGAGTACAAGGCTCCATAATGGTTGGGATACAAAGTGCAATTGTAAATGCAAGTAAAGAAAGCTTCATATAAACATAAAACAAGTACAAAGATGGAGAGATTTTGGTCTAAGGCCAAACTTATCTCCCCAAAACTTCTCAATTTACAAGAGAAAAATTGCCCCAAATAGGGGTATTTATAGGTAAGGAAGGAGAGGGGGAAGATAAAAGCTGATGGATGAATAGTGTTTGCTGCCCAAATCACAGTGAAGGCCAACTACTCTCTCAACAGTCTATGGAGAACGTTCAAACGTTAGTTGGCGTTCAAACGTTGTTGCTGTTTTTGCCTTATAAACGTTCAAACGTTGTCTTGCGCTCGAACGTTTTCTTCTGTCTTTTCTTTATGGGCGTTCGAATGCAAGACGAGGTCGAATCTTTTTCACTCAAGTGGTCTTTTCTCTAATCTTTTTCACTCAAGTGGTCTTCTGTGAAGTTCACTTCCACACTATATGCCATGTCTCAATAACTTAAAGGCAGTCTGGTCTTGTCAATGCTCTAGTGGACGTTCGAATGTTAGTTGGCGTTCGAACGTTGTTTTTCAGTTTCGTAGGGCCTTGGTTCTTGTCTACAATCATACTCTGTCTCAGCAATATGGTTTTCACTTGGTTTAGTTTGACGTTTGAACTTGAGTTGGCATTCGAACGTATTTCTCTTGGTCCAAGCTTTTCCAATTTTGTCCCTTATTCCGCTGGTGCTGCATCATAGTGTGATATTTATTAAATTTGAGCCCTTGTTCACTTTAAGACCTGAAATATCATTACTTACACTCCATTAAAGTACAATTAGTCCAAAAAAGGCATAATAAAATGCTACTTTTAAGCACTAATAATGTATCTTTATATATTGTATGTCTTTCTTTTTAGCATGAGTAGCTAGATTTTTAGTTGGTTAATTTAAGGGAGACCTCCTTTTGGGTTTTTCATTTCAACTCATTTTCTTTTTTTTTTCTCGGTGTACGATGTTCGATTTGACTAGATTGAGAGTGGATATGGTTGTGAGTCTTTGATATTCCTTAGGCTTGGTCTTGGTTTATGCTTAGATCCTCACCATCTTGTCCCTAACTTCCCATAAATCAATCATTCATCTATAAACCCTCGGAGGAAGGTTTCGAGTTGATTAGGCATTCCCATTGGAGTGAACCTTTTGGATTAGTCAACACTTATTTTTATTGTATTTTCATTTATAAACTTTACTCACCAAAACACAAACAAAAGATTTTACACTTTTCCATTTTGACAAAATCACATTCACCACAACTCCCTTCCTTCTCTCAGGAGACCACATTGGAATACTCTTTCAAGTAAAACACGACACTCAAAGACTCCTTACGCTTGGGGACCACTTTTGTTCATACATTCTCCATTTCATACATTTCATTTCCACCATTCCTTTGCCCCACTTTCCCACATCATTCCTAGGGAGAGTGACACTCCCTTCACACATAAGCTATATACACATTTAAGGGTGATGTGCAGAGATTAGGGAATATAACAACAGTTTTCACCAAGCATTTATCTTTTGAGATTTGAATTATATTATATTTTATTCTATAGATGCTAAGTACCACTTGGTGATCATTACCATGAGCGTATTATAAATATAATCATCCATCATTAAAGAGAGGTATATATAACACCAAAGTATAATTAAACAACAACATTTCCATAACTAAAATTATAATATACATTTGTTCACCCTTTACTGAAGAGTGAAAGTAAACTATTCACACCCATTGCTAATAACAAGCAAGAAGTGCTAGTATGTTTCACTACAATTCTAAATAGAACACAGACACTCCTCCGCCGAGGAATAGTTGAAATACAGCCACCCTTAATACTGATTAAGGCACAAAGGTAGGGGAAGTTCAACATTCCAAGTAGAAAGGTAAAACAAAAATGTAGAAATAATAAAAATTCTTATTGGAGAGTAAGTTGGACATGATTCTCTCTTGAATTTCCCTTATTTTCCTTGGATTTCTCTCTTGGCTTTTTGGCTTTCAACTCTCCTCCTTAGTTCCCCCGTAAATGAAGTTGTATAGTCCTATTTATAGGCCAAGAAGTCTAGTGGAATGTAGAAGGAGGATGTAACCGCCTTTGACTACCATCCGGAAGCCATCACTACCATCTGGACGGTGAGGATACACTAGAATTTGGTAGTGAAGTTCCATACTATTCTGACAAGTTTGTTGTTGAAACTACACTTGCATCCTTTGCTGGTTTAAGCTTTGACATATTGTACCCCACAATTTTTGCACAAAACTCTAAAATTAACAACATTCCACACATTAACCCTAATTTATGCACAAACCCTAATTTCACACAATTCAACTATTTTAACCTACATAATAAACCTATTAATCTACTTTAATTTACACACTAATTAAGGTTAATCACACTCCCCAACCTAAATATTACTAGTCCCTAGTAAATAAAAATAATTTAACAAAATAAAATCACTTTCGTAGATTTCATCATTGCATTTAGCATATGCAATAAGTCATTAAACCCCTATGTGATCCCTATTGGACAAGTTTTGTCTCGTGAAGGTTTGCACTGAAGATACCTACAAACTTCAACAGTTAGGAGTTTATACTTCATATTTTTCATGAATAAAATTAAATTAATATTCCTCTGCGTTGCGAAAATACTTCCTTACTCTGATCATTATAAGAGTAACACACGTTAGCTTTAATATTATCCATATATTTTTAAAAAAACTTGTGTGTGTGCAATAATTTCTTTATCTCAAAAATCAATCAAGAAATACTATACTTTTTCATGGTAGTCTTGATGTCAATCCTCTCCTGAAATATACTCAGCAAAGAATACACATGTAAAAATTGAAAAAAAAATCAACTTTTTTTAAAAAGGGCAAAATAGTAATTTATCACTATAATGTGTATTTAAAATACTCATGTTCTAGAACTTGGATGAGGAAACAGAATTCTTGGTGCAAGCGATTCTTGCTCGGAATCGCTTGGACCAAGAATTAAAGTCGCTCTCCTAGACGAGGGGTACGCAACTACCCCAAAAACAAGAAATTTCATCGAAGATTCAAAGAGGTGATTTTGTGGAATTTAACGTTTTGGGCTTGAGAGGTGTTCTTGAAGTTCTCCACACTTCAAGTGAGGTAGGGTTTTTCCTACTTTGGTTTATTCCAAACCTATGGTGTCCATAGAATGAGGTTTGGGTGTGTATTTATATGTATGTGGATTTATATGTATTAATGGTTAAGAAGTTGAGAAATGAGTTTAGAGATGACTTAGACTAATTTCTTGATTGAGTTTGATATGTGGGAGATACTTAAGTGATTCCTTAATACTTGATGATATGAGGGCAAATGTGTGTGATCACATGATATGTTTGCCTTGAAGGTGTTTAATATTTGATGTTGTGTGGATAATATTATGTGATAACATGATTGGTGCATATAAGGTGTTTGAAAAATATCTTGCATGGATTGAAGTTGTTATTTTGATGTAATTGAAATAACATGTTTGAGTGAGTTATGTGATAACTTATGGAAAATATATGATTATTGATATATTAAGCATAATGATGATTTATGGAATTTATAGGCACATAATATAAATTTCCATGGAATATGATGATATGTTGTTTAAATTGTCCCTTTGTCATCCATTACGCTTGGGACTCGACATTGGTAAGAAATGGTTCATTTCATTGCATATGCACTAGACATTGCATCATATGGGTCTGTGCATGGTGGTAGTCAACACCATTTTGGTGATTGATGGAAGACTTGGGAAGTTGGGCCAAAAGCCTAGCTGAGCCGCAAGATTGCATGATAAATTGGGTTGGGGTAATAAAAAGGGACTAGAAGATCCCTCGGGTGAGAGACCCGGTGATTGGAGACGCACTATGTTGGTATGAGAGCCCATAAAGTGTGTCGGTGTATGCGGAACCGTTGGTGGAAGTCCATGAATGTTGTGTAGGTTGGATGACCTCTGGTGTAAGTCCCTGAACATCCACCCCAAAGAAAGACCCTAGAATTGTAAAGGTCACTCGATGTGAAACATGGTTGACGGAATCATATACGTTGGCGTTGCATGTGTTGAGGAGCCAGGAAAGACTCAGATTGAGCGCATGAATGAGTCTCACCTCATTGTATGGCATATCACAAGGAATTCCATCATTTGATTGCACATGCTTGATTGGAATTGTTGAGAATTTGTTGAATGTTACATGTGTGCATTTCATGTGCATCTAGTTGGAGAGTAGCCTTTGTAGGAATTATTCTACTGAGCTTGGCTCACCCTATACGAGAACAAATTTCAGGTGGAGGATACACGCCCGGGGATGGCTCTCACGCGGGGTCGCAAGGGTGAAGAGAGACCAACATGGGGTCTCTAACCTTAAAGCTTGTAAAACTCTTGATTTAAAGTGGGTTTTGGCATGTAAATATTGAAATTGTATTTGAACAATTGTAATAGAACTTGTGTGAATCTTGTACAATGTAGAAGACATCATTATGTATATTTGACATGATGTTGGGATGGTTAAAATTGGATTGAAAATAAAAAATGGTTAAAACAGGCAAAAATAGACAGAGTGTACCGGTACGCTACTGTCTAGTGAGTTTGCCGTACCGGTACGCATAACTCTAGAGAGTTTATCGTACCGGTTCAGTTTTCCAAAATTCTGAAATTTTGAAGTCTTCTTGCTAGGCTTTTGTACTTTGATTTTTTTGATTCCAATGGTACAAATAGACTTAAATTGAGATATATTGGGGGTACATTGGACCCCGGTTGAATTTGATGATTAAAAAACCACGGATCACATTTGTGGGTAATAATTCTGACTATGGGGAATGTTATCGATGTGTCGGGTTAAGCAACACCCACGGTATTTTTGCGGGTTGATGAGTTGTCAACGGTTAAGTAATGATCTCCAGATTTTGGGAAGTCACAACACATGCGTTATAGTGGTTATTCACTCAGTGATTACATATGATTAGAATATTATTTTCAAGGCAATGTAATATATCAAAAGAACGGCTAATCTGAATAGAACTGTAATTTGACATATCTCATGAAAGGATATTAACACTACATTAAGCATATTATTAACATTTTCCCTTTTTGCATAGGTAGAAATGATACATATGTAAAACTTCTGGAGTCAAAAAAGACTTTTTTAGGGTTGTCATGTGGCCATGGGTTTCTGGTTTAAGAACGACGTCAAGAGTATTCAAGAGCTATCTTTTCTTAATATAGTGTGGCACATCTCTTATTTTTCCAGACTTTTTATACATGATATATTTTCCTCATTTTTCACTTTCTTGGCTATTTTCTGTTTTTCTTTCTTTTTTGGTTGTTTCCACAAGCTTTTCTTTCTTTGAACTTTAATCACCATCTTCTTTTTTTTCTCTTGCCTTCTTGTATCATACTGATTTTTAAGAGGGAGCAAGAAAATGAGATAGCAAAGGTATGTTAAATATATCTTGGGTTACATGAAAAAGAAATCATACTTTAAAGGCTCAATCACGGCTAACTAGGGATATAATTTGTAAAAGAAATGGTTAAGGTTCAAGATTAAATGAAGGATGACCTAAGATCATTTTTCAAAAACCATACATATATATAATTTTCAAGTAAAAATTTTAAAGAAAATGCTAAAAATAATATTCAGTGAGTGCTAACCAAAACAAATAGAATAAGATTATTCAAAGAAAATTTACCGTTGAATCGAAGATTCTTAATTGAGCAGATGTAGAATATCTCTCCAAGGAGTATTGACTCAATTTCTGTAATAAGTTTTACATCTCCACTATCTATGCAAAGAATGTAATATTTCCAAAAGATTTTCAAATAAAGAACTCTATTAATGCTCAAAAGAATGAGTTTAACTAAAATATTAAGAGAATACACAATTAAAATATGAAAATCCCTCGTGATCAAATTAGATTAGGAATATTTAGAATAAGTATTACATTAACTAAAAAAACAAGTTTAAAACCAACATTCAAAACATAAAGTAAATTTAAGTGCATAAACAAAATATGAGTAAAAGATAGCAATATGTGTAGAAACTCCAGTGTCTCTAATCAAGAAGTAGATGTGCCTCCACCAAAATGCTCTTTGAGTAGCCTCAGTATCTCAAATGGGTTTTTCTTATAATTATCCATGCGTTGATCAAGTTGATTGATGTTGGTTCTTAACTGAGTAACAGTAGTCTCCAATCCTAGTAAAATTTGTTTGTCGGACCTATCATCCACTGGTATATACGGCTAGTCTTCTTGTGGCTGAGGCTGCTTAGGTGGGTAAAACTCTATAGCTCCTTCGAATGGTTCTTCCTGCGGTGCTGGTTGATTAGCACAAAATATTGCATATTTTATGTGCTTATACATCCCTTTTTCACTTACTGTTGAGGGTAAAATGAGCAAAATATCACCGTTCGAACATTTAATGGTGTTTTGATGTGTTTACAAGAAAAGAGGTCTAAATGGTGCCTTTTAGGCCCTTTTGAGGATGCTTGAGATGATTGGAGATGAGGAGGAGGCTTGGTGATGGTTCAGGAGGAGAAGGAATCAAGAAATCAGCAAAAAAAAATAAAAATCCTACCGATAGACAATATCGGCAGGTTTTGGCTACTGTTTTGCATTTACTGCAGAAATACTGGTAGAATTGGCTACTGTTTTGCACATATCGCTGATCTACCAATAGTTTGGGTTTATTGAAGCAACACCCACCGGTAGGTTTTCTGCAATCTACCGGTAGGTTTTTCTAAAACTGTGCAGATTTTGCATCTCAAGCTCTATAACTTGTGGGTCCTACCACTGGGTCTCTAACACCTCTTACACACAAGACATCCCCTTTTTACCCTATCTTAGACTTTTGGCAATTGGATCATCAACCAGGAAAGAAGAGAGAAAATGTGCTGGGTGTGCAGGCTATGTCTGCACCACTAGTCCAGCCCTGTCTAACCTACTCTATTCACAACCTATGGATGGAGATCGCATCACCTAGCTAGAGCAGGTCTCTATGGACGTTTTTGAAGCTTCCAAGAGGGATATACCCATTATGAAATACACATGACAATA
>CM042194.1:13072276-13093891 GCA_023539305.1 Ilex asprella | reverse complement strand
CAAAACCTTGATTCCCCCAAGTCTCTTCTTTGGATCTTCGGTGAAATCCTCCGTTTTTGGTATGGTAGCGTAGCCCTCGTCGAGGTGATAGACTTTAATTCTTGACTCGACAGATTCCAACCGACGGAACTCCGAGAATCGCAAGAAGACTTGGATTTCTCTCTTTTCTCCCTTTTTCTCTCACATGTTGGAACCAGCTGAAAGTGCAGATATATTTCTGCCAAATCTCTGATTTTAACCCCTATTTATAATTTCCAAGGCTTGGCTCTTGTCATAACAAGTGTCCCCCACTTGTTCAGGTTCGTTTTTGCCCCGAAATGATTAATTTCATCCTAGTTTAAGTTCAAATTAATTTTATTTGAACTTTAATTCAATTATAAGAAAATTTTATATTTTCTATTTTTGGGGACCTTTGTGAGGTTATCGTCACACAATCGTCTCATAAAACGTACAAAATTCGACTATCTCATAGTTCGACGAAATTAGTCTGGGTTACTAGATTTCACGTTACGAATCCAACAACGAAGTTTGTTGTGTCATACAAGCTCTAGAGAACACGAATTTTAATTCCAAGTTAGAGTGGCAAAATGACCATTTTGCTTGTTTTTAGAAAAATTTCAAATTTACCCGGGATTTCACATTCTTCCCCCCTTAAAAGAATTTAATCCCCCAAATTTACACACATATACACATACAATCACATGCACATGCAACAGTCATTTAATATGAAATGACTATAAGAATGTACCTCCACCTTTGAATAAAAAAGGATAATTGGTACGTATAGTGTCCTCACGCTCCCATGTCGTCTCCTCCATTCTCCAGTGTTGTCACAAAACCTTTAGTACCCTCACGGTCACGCCTTGAAAAACTTGATCCCGGCTATCCATGATATGCACCGGTCGCTCCTCGAAGGTTCCATCTACATCAACAACAAGCTCGCCCCAATTTGCCACATGAGTCAGATCTAGGGTGCATTTTCGGAGCATGGAGACATAAAAAATCGCATGAACACCCGGTAGTAATGCCAACAGGTAAGAAACTGTACCTACCTTCTCGAGTACTTTGAAGGGCCCGATATACCTTGGCGAGAGCTTTCCCCGCTTATCAAACCTAACCACTCCTCTCTTAGGCATCACCCTCAAGAACACATGATCTCCCACCTCAAACTCTAGAGGTCACCGCCGTTTGTCGACGTAGTTCTTCTGTCAGCTCTCCGCCGTGAGAAGACGCTTTCGTATTAAGTCCACTTTCTCAGGGGTGTCCCTAACCAAAGCTAGACCCGTAGAGGGTCTCTCTCCTACCTCCGTCCAACAAACCAGATATAGGCAAGGCCTCCCATATAGTGCCTAATAAGGTGTCAATTGTATGCTCGCCTGGTAACTATTGTTGTTGGCGAACTCCACTAAGAGTAAGTGTTCTTTCCAACTACCCTTGAGATCTAGGACGCATGCCCGTAGCATGTCCTCTAACATCTGGATGGTCCTCTAAGACTGACCGTCCTTTTGGGGACCTCATCATCAATTGTGTCCCCATGGCCCGTTGAAAACTCTCTCAAAAATGAGATGTAAACTTGGGATCCTGATCTGATACTATAAATACGAATACACAATGCAATTGGACAATCTCCCGTATATATAACCCATAGAATTCCTCCAATGTAAAGGTCATCCGCACCACCAACAAGTGTGTCGACTTAGTAAGCCGGTCCACTATCACTCACACCGCATCATGTCCTCCCGATGTTTGTGGCAAGTGAGTCACAAAATCCATCGTGACATGCTCCAAGTTCCACTCAACTATACCTCCAAAGGCTGGAGTAATCCCGCTAGTGTCTGGTGCTCAGCTTTCACTTGTTGACACGTGAGACATTGTCTGACAAAATTTTCAACATGTCCTTTTATTCCACTCCAATAATACTGGCAACGAAGATCATGGTACATCTTCATGCCACCTGGATGCACAGCAAAATAAGAGCAATTAAACTCCCTAAGGATCTCCTCTCTCAGATCCGCTAATTGGAGAACCATAACCCCTCTCTTATACCGAAAACTACCATCCGTATGGATGGTCCAACCCTCGTCACCTGTACTGGACTGTACTCGGTCCTTAATAGACAATATCTCTAGGTCATACCCCTGGGACTCAATCACCCATTTCAGTAGGGAAGGCATAGGAACCAAACTTCACTAAGGACCCTGAACCTAACCCATGTAACATAGCCCGAACTGTCCCAAAGTCTCAAGCATCTTCCACTCTTGGGAAGCCACACTGACCAATACTCATCGTGACTTTCGGTTAAGTGCATCAGCCACCACATTTGCCGAACAGAGATGATAATACAAAGTGAATTCATAGTCTTCCAGATATTCCATCCACCTGCGTTGTCTCATATTGAGGTCCGGCTGTGTAAAGATGTACTTCAGACTTTTGTGGTTCGAAAATACCTCGAACTACTCAACGTATAGATAGTGACGCCAAGCCTTAAAGGTAAAGACACTGACTGCCAACTCCATGTCATGTGTGGGGTAATTTTGCTCGTGGTTCTTTAACTGTCGAGAACCATAAGCCACTACCCTCTCGAACTGCATCAAAACGCATCCAACTCCATCCTTAGAGGCATCATAATACACAGTGTACCTCTGTCGTTTTTATGGGACTATCAGAATAGGAGCTGAAGTAAGCCTCTTCTTCAACTCCTGGAATGCCTTCTCGCACGAATAACTCCACTCAAACTTGACCTCTTTTCAAGTCAATTTGATCATAGGTGCTGCTAATCGAGAGAAGTCCTTATTGAACTGCCACTAATATCTTGCCAATCCCAAGAAACTATGTATCTCAAAGACTAACTTCGGCCTCTCCTAATTTATAATTGCCTCAACCTTTTTCAGGTCCACGGATACACCCAAAACCATCACCACATGTCCCAAAAATGTCACGTCAGTAAGCTAAAATTCACACTTGCTGAACTTGGCATATAACTGATGGTCTCTTCAGGTCTAGAACACAACCCTCAAGTGACCTTGATGCTCCTCCTCAGACTTGAAGTAGATCAAGATTTTTATCAACAAAGACCACGACAAACTGGTCTAGATAAGGTTGAAACACCCTGTGCATGAGATCCATGAATATCGCGGGGCATTCGTCAATCCAAAAGGCATGACGGTAGACTCGATATGCCTATACCGCGTCCCAAACGATGTCTTAGGGATATTAGTCTTCCTAACGCTCAACTGATTATAACCGGTGTGACACCCCAAAATCCAGGGGTTATTATTTAACCGTTGACAACCCGTCAACCAGTAGAAGTAGCCGTAGATGTTGCTTAACCCGACGCCACGTTAATAACATTCTCATAGCCAAAATTTTTGTCCACAATTGTAATCCGTGTTCCTTTAATCATTTAATTCAACTGAGGTCTAATGTATCTCAATATACCCCATTAAGGTCCATTTGTATCATTGGGACTAAAGAAATTAAAGTCCAAACCCACAACGAAAAGAATTTAAAATTTTAAAAATTTTGGGAAGCGTACCGGTACAGTGAACCTACTGGAGTTGAGTGTACTGGTACAACTAATTCCCTAGACAGCAGCGTACCGATACGCGTACCGGTACACTCTACTTATATTTGCCTGTTAGAACTATTTTTGATTTCAAACCCATTTCAAACCCTTCTAACTTCAACCCAAACTTGCACAACATGTATTACACACATAATACTTGATCCATACGAGTTCTATTACAGTCATTTACATGAATTTACATGCCAAAACTAAGTTTTCGTAATTTTTTTACAAAAACTCAAAATAAGGTCACAAGTCGACCCCTTTCATCCTTGATGCTCTACATGGGAGCCATCCACCGGAGCATGCCCCTCACCTGAAATGTTTCTTGTATAGGTGTGCCACGCTTGGTAGAATAAATCCTACAGAGGGTATTCCCCACCTAGATGCACATGGAATGCACAAATGTAACATTCAACAATCCATCACAATTCCCATCAAGTATATACAACTCAATAATGGAATCTTTTATAACATGCCGTGCAATGAGGTGAGACTTATTCATGCACTCAACTCAAGCCCTTCTCAGCTCCTCAATACATGTAATGCCAAAGTGTATGATTCCGTCATCCATGTTACCCATCGAATGACCTTTACATTCTAGGGTCTTTCTTGGGGTGGATATTCATGGACTTACACCAATGGTAGCCAACCAATACGGAATTCATGGACTTCAACCAATGGTTTCGAGTACACCAACATACTTTATGGACTCTTATACCAACAAAGTGATTGTCCAATCACTGGGTCTCTCACCCGAGGGATCTTCTAGTCCCTTCTTGCTAACCTCAACCCATCTTACAATGCAACCACGTGACTTCGCTAGGCCTTCGACCTAACTTTCCCAAGCTGAAAGGTAGAACCTCCAAGAACACCAACCAAAATCCCAAAACCTTGATTCCCCCAAGTCTCCTCCTTGGATATTTGGTGAAATCCTCCGTTCTTGGTATGGTTGCGTAGCCCTCATCGATGTGATCGACTTTAATTCTTGGCTCAACGAATTTCGACTGACGAAACTCCTAGAATCGCTAGAAGTCTTGGATTTCTCTTTTTTATCCCTCTTTCTCTCACATGTTGGGACCAGCTGAAAATGCAAAGATATTTCTTCCAAATATCTGATTTTAGCCCCTATTTATAATTTCCAAGGCTTGGCTCTCGTCATGCCAGGCATCCCCCCACTTTTTTGGGTCCGTTTTCGCCCGAAACGATTAATTTCATCTCGATTTAAGTTCAAATTAATTTTATTTGAACATTAATTCAATTATAAAGAAATTTTATATTTTTATTTTTGTGGACCTTTGTGAGGTCATTCGTCACACATTCGTCGGGTAAAATGTGCAAAATTCGACTATCTCGGAATTCAACAAAATTAGTATGGGTGACTATATTTTGTGAAACGAATCCAACGCCGAAGTTCTTTGTGTCGTACGATCTCTAGAGCACATGTATTTTAATTCCACATTATGTGGCAAAATGACCATTTTACCCTATTTCTGAAAAATTTTAAATTTACCCGGGTTTTCACAAAATTGGGGGTGTAAATAAGCTTTTTTGTGTTTCATTTTCCCTTTAATTTTTATATCACAAAAAAAAATGAAAAAGGGGGTATCTTATTTTCCATGTTACTTTTGTTTTTCTCTTTTGCATGATTCCTTGTGCATTGAAGACAATGCATGGTTCAAGTTGAAGGATGAGGTGCACCATTTAAATGTTCCACCATTTTTTGGTATAGAATAGTTGGATATGTGAAAATTTTGGACCTTTTTTCATGGAAAATATCTAATATTGAACTATATTCACCTGTCCTAAATTTTTTTTGGATTTGTGGTTGCTTGATCTTCATTTTGAACTTTAAACCTGTAAGTACACCATAGAAATTTATCCTATGCCTGAGTATCATATATGTGTTTGCATTCAAACTCAACCATAATGCACCTTCAATGTGTAATTTCGAGAATTTACTGATTGGATCCATATTTTAGAGCTTGACATAGATAATGGAGATGAAGTAAACACCCATGTGGGTTTTAGTGTCAATCCTTGGAGGGAACTTAAATTTACTCAAATGAACAATTTTTCAAATTCAAAATTTGTTTGGTAGTCTCATTATGCTTTCTTTGATTAGAGTGCATATGGATAGTTGATTTACTTTGTCTAAAATGCAATATGTCTCCCCGTGCTTATCTAGAGATAATCTTAGGTCATCTTTGAATTGCTGTGAGCCATAACTTTTTCTTGTGAAATATTTATCCCTCGTGCCGTGATTAAGACTTAATTAAAAATTCATTTTCATACCACACATTTTTACCAAGTTAGTGCAAAATGATTACAATGATGACACCTTGGTTTTTCTGAGATTGACTATGATTATTAGGAGAAAACGAAAAAGTGGTGAGGAAACCCAAAAAAGGGATAAATGGAATTGAATTAAAAAAAGAGAAAAAGCCAAGAAAAATGAGAAAAAGGGAGTTGAAAAAGAAAAGAAAATTGTTGAGGGAAGGAGAAAAACAGAGACATAAAAGTCGATGTGAAGGTGTTAAGCCGAAAATTCCACAAAAATGAGATTTTTTACATTAAAGGTCATGTCGTCTAAATAACCCTTTTTTGTCTCCCTCTACACTTTAATTCACTCAGCCTGATTATCACCTCTAGGCCTCATTACAACCCATGAAAGCCTTAATTGATCTAGAGAAAGCATGGTGAGAGCACACTTTAAATTAAAAGAGAAGTTGGTTTTGCTATCTAGAGCCATAACATTCCATTCATGAGATTATGCCAAGTTTGTTTCAATTGTTATACATGAAAGTCATTTTCAGATTATATGTGAGTATATTTCAGTTTGTGCACATGATTCCACCTCACATATACACATAGAGAGAATGCCAAGATATCATAGAGTTATTCATTTTTTGAGAGAAAACCTTGGTGAGTTTTGCATCAAAGCTGAATTTGGATAGCCAAGTGAATGTGGATTATGTTGAGCAAATGTTTAAATTACATATTCTATAGCGCCCCAAAATCCACCATGGACGACATTACTATTTAAACCATTCATGTCATGAGAGCAACTAATAAAATCCATAAATACAGAAAGTTTCATTCATCATACATAAAGTCTAAATTATCATCCAAAAGAATATGTCAAACTATGACAATTACATCTCAAAATCAAGTATCATTTAGCAGCAGAGTAAACATAATATCGTTCTAACAATATCTGAAAATGTATCTCCTAGTATATGACATAAAGAAAGCCACTCTAGACCATCCCCTCAGGATCCACGTTTCCATCCCCTTGCGCTCCCCAAGCTACTTGCTCATCTACTCCCAGATCTTCCTCTAAACCGAAATCTAAAAATAAATATTGTTTGTAGGGGTGAGCACTAAGCTCTGTAGCAACATCCTCCCAAACTAGAACAAGGATTGGAAAAACATGTTAATAGGGTGGTCTCACCTTTCAAAATATCATATATAACTTTTGAAAGAAAATAGTGACATTTAAACAAATATCCGGTTGACTCAATAACAATCTATTAAATGAAGAGTACAAGTAATAAGTCATTTTCAACGACACACCATTTCCCGCAAATTTTGGTGGAATCCCATACTTCCAACAAATTCTTATAGAAACCAAGTATCATTGGCCACAATCAACCAATTTCAACAATGAATCATAACCCACAGTTTGTATATATGTATCTTAGGTATTATGTAAGATCTCGTATGAATGCACACATTGAGAATATCCTGGCCCACACACACACACGTGCATCCTGTGTATGATCACAATGGCAATGACGAAATCCAACCCAGGAAAAGTATACTAACCCCAGCCATGGTATCCGTGAGCAAATAGTGGTCTGATCCTCGCAAGGCACCAACCCCACTACGAGTGATAGGGAATGTTCAAACCCATACGGAGTAGGAAACACATCTATTCCACTCTACAATATCCAGTCAACGGTCACCCATGTTCATCCAAACATCCATACAAAAGATATAATGCCAACCAATTTCACAAATCACAAGTACTTCAGAAACCCTCCAATTTCATAGATATTTTTCAAATATAACCACTCAAGAAAAATAAGGAAGAGATCATCAAAATATACAGTTGTATGGTTCCAATAAGCACTAGAGTTTTTGAAAGCAAGAATAATTGAATTTCAAGTAAAGAAATCAAGAACAAATGATTTATCAGTAGAGAGATCAAGAACAATGATTATCAAGTAGAGAAATCAAGAATAAATGATTTATCAAGTAGAGAGATCAAGAACAATGAATATTAAGTCTTGAAATAAAACAAAAATCATTATCAAGTTTATGAATCAAGAACAACAATAAGAAAAATCCATGCTTCTTGAAAAACTATTGTTTGGATGTCAAGAACAAAGGTTTAATGGACATGAAGATATAACTTCCATCTAACAAGGTAAGATTTGCAAGAACAATCAAGAAACAAGGATTGTATAACAAATATTTATGATTAAGAGTCAAACATGTATATATATAAGCCTAAGTATCAATGAAAAAGAGTGGAAAAAATCCCCTACTTTCTTCTTCCTTAGAATTCTTGAAGAATTTGGGGTTTTGATTCACTTGAAGATAAGAATTTCCTTTGATCTTGTGTTTTCCCCCTTTCTTTCTTGTTTCTCAAGTCTTTCTAGGGTTGTAAATGGTGTTTGAAGGCTGAAGGAGGTGGCCTTATGTATTTATAGAGGAAGAAAATATCTCAGCCAACCTAAATCTGATGTTCTGATTCGTCGTTCACGTTCGAATGTTACTAGTGCTAATTGTTGTTTTACGTGCAAACATTATTTGGCTTTCGAACTTTGGTTGCTCCCAGTACCTTTTTTTTCCATTCGACATACTAGAATGAACAGTCGTTCGAACGGACTTTCACGTTCGTCGTTCCAGCGTACTTTCACGTTCGAACATCATCTCAGTTTCTATAGTAACTTTCAATGAAGTTTTGACCTATTTATAGGTAAATTTGGGAAATTTTTGTGAAATACTCTTTCATGGCCCTAGAAGTCTACTATCTACTGCCAAAATTTCAGATCAAATGGACCTCAAAATAAAAAGTTATGATCAAAACATTGGGGTAGTATCAAACTTCCCTCCCATTCAAATTCTCCCTAATTGTGCTTTCACTCCGGAATACTTCCAACTTCTACCACATACCTTATTATCTCAACTAGAATAAATATTTCTAATCATACAGTCCATATAATTCATGCAAACATCATTATAAATATTAGCTGTTCAATAGCATAATTATGTTACTATATAATGATAATAATATGTGGGTTTATAATCCACCCCTTTAAAGAAAGTTTCGTCCTCTAAACTTAACTTAAATAGAGAACAATTTAGGGTACTTCTCTCGCATCTCCAACTTTGGTTCCCAGGTATCTTCCTCCACCCCATGATGTTGCCATAAAACTTTCACTAGTTGGATGACTTTATTGCGAAGCACATTCTCCTTGGTATTAAGAATCTTCACCGGTTGTTCTTCATATGTTGCTCCATCTTGAACTTCAATATCTTCTAAATCCACGGCATGTGTTGTACCCGATTGACACTTCCTTAGCATGGACACATGGAACACGTCATGCACTACTGACAACTGGGCTTGTTACCAAAGTTGATATGTCACTTTGCCCACTGCTTTACTAACTTCAAATGCTCCGATGTACCTTGGAGCTAATTTTTTCTTCTTGCTAAATCTCAACACTCCCTTCTTGGGTGACACTTTGAGGAGCACATAGTCCCCCTTTTAGAATTTCAATGGCCTTCGTCTTCTATCAGCATAACTTTTCTCTCTACTCTATGTCGTGCGTAGTCTTTCCCGGATAAGTTGAATTTTCTCCGTAGTCTCCCAAACAATTTCTGGCCCAAACAAGTTACTTTCTCCAACTTCTAGGTAATAAGTCAATGGCCTACATGGCCTCCCATACAAAGCCTTATAAGGTGCCATTCCAATATTTGCCTGATAGCTATTATTGTAGGAAATTTCTACCAATGGAAGATGTTCACTCCAACTTCCTTCGAAGTCCAACACACAAGCTCGTAACATGTCCTCCAAAATTTGTATCATCATCTCGGATTGACCATCTGTCTGAGGATGAAAGGCAGTGCTGAAGTGCAACTCTGTCCCCATAGCTCGTTGTAGACTTTGCCAAAATTGCGCCACAAAACGAGAATAACGATTTGACACAATAGAGAGTGGAACCCCATGCAATCTCACAATCTCACGGATGTACAACTTGCTCAAGGTCTCTAGAGTGTCAGCGGTCTTCAAAACCAAGAAATGAGCGGAACTTAGTGAATCTATCTACAATGACCCATATGACATTATGCCCTCATGAAGTTCGTGGAAAGATAGACACAAAGTACATGGTGTTGTGATCGCACTTCCACTCTGGGATAGGCAAGGACTATAGTAATCCTCCGGGTTTTTTATGTTCCGCCTTCACCTGCTGACACACCTCGCACTTAGCTACAAACTTAGCCACGTCTTGTTTCATCCATTTCCACCAATAGTGACGCTTCAAGTCTCTATACATCTTTGTACCACCCGGATGTATGGAAAATTTTGGGTGATGACTCTCACTCAACACCTCTTCCTTTACTTGGTCATTGTCTGGTACACACAGTCTTCCATGAAATCGTAACTCATCATCATGTATAGACCAGTTCTCAATAACCTCATTCCTCTCTAATCTACCTCGGATAGTTTCCAACTCGGTATCTGATCATTGCCACTACACAATCCTTTTTCAAAGAATTGGTTGAGCTACAAGATTAAATAAACATGGTCGAGTCTTCTTTCTATCCACCCGTAGATCAAATTCCTCCAAAGCATCAATCATCTTCCACCTATTCACCATAAGTACATTGATTTCACCCCAAGGCTTCCTGCTAAGTGCATCTGCTACTACACTAGCCTTCCCAGGATTGTAGTTGAGTGTGAAATCATAGTCTTCTAGATATTTAATCCACCTTCTTTGCCGAAGATTCAAGTCTTTCTGTGTAAAGATATACTTAAGACTTTTATGATCAGAAAACACTTGAAACTTTTCTCCATACAAGTAACACCTCCATAACTTTAGAGCAAAAACCACAGTCGCAAGCTCCAAGTTGTGAGTGGGATAGTTCTGCTCATGAAACTTTAGTTGTCTCGAGTTATAAGCAACTACCTTACCTCTCTGCATGAGCACACATCCCAAGCCTCGTAACGAAACATCGGTGTAAACATTGTATCCTTCCCCACTACTCGGAACAATAAGGACAGGAGTTGTTGTCAACCTTTCCTTCAAGGTGCGAAGGATAGTTCACACTCTTGACTCCACAAGAATCTTTCCCCCTTCTTCATAAGGTGAGTCATTGGCATCGCGAGCTTTAAGAACCCTTCAACGAACCTCTGATAGCAGCCTGCTAATCCCAGAAAACTACGTACTTCGGTCACATTCTTCGGTGGTTCCCACTTCATCGCTGCTTTAATCTTTGCGGGGTCAACCGCTACACCCTGTTCTGAAACCACTTGACCAAGGAAATTCACCTCCTTCATACAAAACTCGCATTTACTCATCTTTGCGTATAACTTATACTCTATCAAGGTCTGAAGCACTATCGAAAGTTGGTGTTCATGTTCCCCCTGTGTCCGTGAATAGATTAATATGTCATCAATAAACAAAATGACAAATTGATCTACATACAGCCAGAATACTCTGTGCATCAAATCCATAAAGGTTGTAGGAACATTAGTCAATCCGAACGGCATAACCGTATATTTAAAATGACCATATCGGGTACGAAAAGCTGTCTTAGGAATATCCTCCTCCTTGATCCGCAGTTGATGGCACACTGTACGAAGATCAATCTTGGAGTAATGCTTAGAACCCCTCAGCTGATCGAATAAATCATCAATTCGTGGCAATGAATATTTATTCTTCACTTTAACCCGATTCAACCTTCGGTAGTTCATGCATAACCTAAGTGTTTCATCGTGCTTCTTCACAAAGAGAACCCGAGCTCCCCAAGGTGAAGTGCTTAGACGGATAAACCCAATAGCCAACAATTGATTTAACTGCTTCCTTAGCTCCTTCAACTCCAAAGGTGCCATTCTATAGGGAGTAATGGAAATGGGTTATGTTCTCGGATATAGATCAATCTGAAACTCAATCTCCCTCTTTGGAGGTAACCCTGGTGGTTCATCTGAGAAGACATCTGCAAAATCTGACACTATGAACACCACGTCCAAATGAGATTTATCCCGATCATCTCCCATTAAACTAGCTAAGAAACTCAGATTACTTCCCGCCTTAGCTTTTACGAATTTATTTCCCGTAGATGGAAATGGAAGGGAAAAATTTTGATCCTTCATGAAACTAAAAACTTCCCCTCCCGGTAATTAAAATGAAATCCGTTTGCGAAAACAATCCATTACCATATGAAAAGTGGATAACAAGTCCATCCCAAAGATTATGTCATAACCCTTCATATCTAATGCCTCCAAGTCTACAATCAATTTGTGCTCCCTTATTCGAACCATACAACCTCGACACACCCTTCTAGTATCCAATCTTTCTCCCGTAGGCAAGTCAATACTCAAAGCGTGTTCAAAATTCTCAAGTTCTAATCCCAACTCAATAGCATATTTAGTGCGCAAGAAGGAATGTGTAGCACCAGGACCGAACAAATTATGTGCCCAAGAATTATAGAGAAGGACAATACCTTCCACCACTACATTGGAAACGTATTTCTTCGGTTGGGTCAAGGCAAAAACTCTTTCTTGATTGGTACCGCCTGGGGCTATAGCTGCTGGCGGTCTCTACTGTAATGGCTTTTGTAGTGGTGGCTTCGTTGTATTCACCTGTCCTGTCGTTTGAGTATTCTTTTGGGGTGTAAGATCGAACACAGATTCCAAAGATGCCCCATACTTCCACATGCAAAGTAGGCTCTTGTGAACACTCCTATCCTCTCAGATAAGCCTCCAACTCCTCGAGCTGTCTAAAATCTCTGTGCAATCGTCTAGTCTGGGCGATGGTATAGTGTCATCCTTTGCACTCCGCTACTGCTAGCACCGGTCCTAGCGGACCTCCCCTTGTGAAATTTTGTTGTCTTTAATTATCCTCGGTGTCTCTCTCCACCAGTACAGCTCTATCGACAAGATCTCCATAGTCCCAGATCTTATAACCGACAAGTTTTTCCCTAATGGCAGGCCTCAAGCCCTGCTCAAAGTGTTTAGCACTCCTGGCCTCAGTAGAGAGGAATTCCGTGGCATAACAGGATAGCTCATCAAACTTCCTCTCATAATCCATTACCATCATGCTACCTTGTCTCAGAGCCAGGACATCTACACTCATTTTATCCCTAATAGATTCAGAAAAATACTTGTCTTGGAAGATTTGATCAAAATCCTCCCAAGTAAACACTTCGGTGTTCCTCCTCATTTTCAAAGAATCCAACCAATGATCTGCCTCCCCCCTCTAGCAGATATGTAGCTAGGCTGACTCGTAAATCCTTAGCGACTCTCATGCTATCACACATCTTCTTCACCTGGCAAATCCACTTATCCGCCTCTAAAGAATGAGAGCTTCCTTAGAAAGTAGGTGGGCATTGCCTCAAGAATTCCCTAAGAACTATCATCCTCCTATTGTCATCTACATTGCCCAGTACAGGAGCTAATGGTTGAAACCCCCCATTGTGGTTGTTGTTTCCATTTTGGTGTTCTACCAGGGTGGTTAGCTCCCGTAGGCATTGATAAATGCCATTCATTGCATCATGAGGTGGTGATGGTTGTACTTGACCTCTGATTGACATCAATTAGATATAAATTAGAAGTATTAAAAAAGGTCGAATTAGTAGAATTATCGCACTAAAAAGTCGTAATTAAAGTAAATTAGGGTTAGTGCGGGAATTATTCATTTTAACAGTTTTTATCTACAATTGCAGGACAAAATGCAGAAATAATTAAAGAAGAAGGGAACAATGTCAAGAAGATGGAAACTCAAGAAGGTCAAAGTGTAATAGTCCAACATGAAGAGCCAGCACATCATGCAACTTGCAAATTCACTTGCACCACCGTCCAGACGGTGGGACTGCCGTCCGGACGGTGGCCATTAGTCAGCACATGCAAGACTTCCACCTCATGCTTCCTTGCTTGCCTATAAATAGGCACCTTCAGCTCCTTTGCAAAGCAGGCCGGGAAAGAAGAGAGATTCTAAGAGAAATCCAAGGAGAGAAAAAGAGAAAGAAAGGAAGAAAAAGAAAGAAAGAAAGAAGAAAGTGAAAACACGATCCGGTCCGTGATACACTTTCAGTTCCAGTACTGTACTTCTACATTTCTGTTATAGCTTTCCATTCGGATAGTTGAAGTGCTGCCACTTTTTCATCTTAACTGATAATAAGAGTGGTTGTGTTTCAATCATTCCCTATGAAAGCCTTTTACATTTTGTACTTCAATTCTGTTTTAATGATAACTGTTAACACTCCTTGCTCGTCTATAGCAATGGAGCGTGAGTAGTCCCTTATATCCTCCAGTACGAGGGGAACATATGTATAATATTGGTGTGTTTATGGAATTGCTGATGTTTTATCTATACGTTTATTATATATATAAGACATGCCAGCTGAAATAACCCCGGTGATCCTATCGGTATGGCTTTGCTTCCGCCGGAACGCTGAGGAAGTTTCACTGACGCATGATATTACTATATATAATAATATTGCCTGCTAGAATGACCCCGGTGATCCTATTGGTATGGCTAGTCCTACACTGGAACGCTGAGGAAGTTCTACTGTCAATATATATATATACCAAGATGATCTATTGAATAATTCAAGTATTCCGTTTGAGTGGCTTGACTTTCCAGGTAACATATCTAAATACAGCTAACCTGACAAGTTGCTGTATTATGATTAACTACCACCAGTTGACCTGACAAGTTGCTGGATGATCGTCTATACCACCAGTGTGTTTTACTTGAATTAGTCAATTGGAACATCGATAATCCAACATAGCTTAATAAGCAGCTGTGTTATAATATATATTACCTTTACAATAGCCTAATAAGCTATTGTGTGCTGAATATGTACATCAGACCTACCGATTAACTTTCCAGTAAAATGGAAGTTGATTGATGTGTGGTAGCAATTCCGTAACAAAACCAATATAAAGCATATGGGATCCTTAAACTGAAGGATATATTTTATATTTCTGTCAATTAATCTGCTTTATTTACGCACTTTATTATAACTGCACTTTACTTCCGCCTGTCTTTTATTTTAAAACCAGTTAATTAGACTAAGCTCACACCACAAGCAATCAAACATCAAACTACTCCAAACAAACCACTTTAATTGTATTTAGTTTTTATTTTATTTTTCTATAGCATTACTTAACTCTTCGTGGGATCGATACTTGGACTTAAAAACCGAGAAAACTACAATTCGACCACCTATACTTGGGTGTAATATTTTAATATAATTTAGACACACAAAAAAGTGCGAATCAACCTCCACGCCAACGTCCACGTCCCCGTCTACCGTCCATCATGCACATCAATTAAAATTAGTTTTCTTGATGTACAAGACATAGTTATGTCTTGATTTACGCACAAGGCTTGTATAAGCCTTAAGTCACCATTCATTTGACTTGATGTACAAGACATAGTTATGTCATGATTTACGCATAAGGCTTGTATAAGCCTTAAGCCACCATTCATTTGACTTAGTACGACTTTTCTAGCGGTAATTCATAACCAACAGGTCCCATGTAAGACCTAAAGCCTAAGCTCTGATACCAAACCTGTAACGCCCAAAAATTCACCTTGGACGGCATCACTATTTAAACCATTCATGTCATGAGAGCAACTAATAAAATCCATAAATACAGAAAGTTTCAATCATCATACATAGAGTCTAAATTATCATCCAAAAGAATATACAAAACTATAGCAATTACATCTCAAAATCAAGTATCGTTTTACAGTGGAATAAATATAATATCGTTCCAACAATGTCTGAAAATGTATCTCCTAGCATATGACACAAAGAGATCCACTCTAGACCATCCCCTCGGGATCCACGCTTCCATCCCCTTACGCTCCCCAAGCTACCTGCCCATCTACTCCCAGATCTTCCTCTAAATCGAAATCTGAAAATAAATATTGCTAGTAAGGGGTGAGCACTAAGCTGTGTAGTAACATCCTCCCAAACTCGAACAAGGTTTGGAAAAACATGTGAACAGGGATGTCTCACCTTTCAAAATATCATATATAACTTTTCAAAGAAAATAGTGACATTTAAACAAATATCTAATAAACGCAATAACAATCTATTAAATAAAGAGTACAACTAATAAGCCATTTTCAATGACACACCATTTCCCGCAAGTTTTGGTGGAATCCTATACTTCCAACAAATTTTTATAGAAACCATGTACCATTGGCCACAATCAACCAATTTCAACAATGAACTATAACCCCCAATTTGTATATAGGTATCTCAAGTATTATGTGAGATCTCGTATGAACGTACACATTGCGATATTCTGGCCCCACACACACACGCGCGCATCCTCACAAGGATATCCACTTTAGGAAGGGCGTGTACCATCAGAATGTTAGTGACGAAATCTAACCCAAGAATATTATACTAACCCTCAACCATGGTACATGTGAGCAAATAGTGGTCTAGTCCTCGCAAGGCACAAACCCCAGAACAAGTGATAGGGAATGTTCAAACCCGCACGGAGTAGGAAACACATCTATCCCACTCTACAATATCCGGTTAACGATCACCCATGTTCATCCAAACATCCATACAAGAGATACAATGCCGACCAATTTCTTAAATCACAAGTACTTCAAAAACCCCCAATTTCATAGGTATTTTTCAAATATAACCACTCAAAAACAATAAGCAAGAGATTATCAAAATATATAATTTTATGGTTCCAATAAACACTAGAGTTTTTGAAAGCAAGAATAATTGAATATCAAGTGGAGAAATCTAGATCAATTGATTTATCAGTAGAGAGATCAAGAACAATGATTATCGAGTAAAGAAATCAAGAATAAATGATTTATCAAGTAGAGAGATCAAGAACAATGAATATCAAGTCTTGAAATCAAACACAAATCAATATCAAGTTTATGAATCAAGAACAACAATAAGAAAAATCCATGCTTCTTGAAAAACTAGTGTTTGGATGTCCAGAACAAAGGTTTAATGGACATCAAGATATAACTTCCATCTAACATGTTAAGATTTGCTAGAACAATCAAGAAACAGAGATTACATAACAAATATTTATGATTAAGAGTCAAAACATGTATATGTAAGCGTAAGTATCAATGAACAAGAGTGGAAGAAATCCCCTACCTTCTTCTTCCTTAGAATTCTTGAAGAACTTGAGGTTTTCATTCACTTCAAGATGAGAGTTCCCTTTGATCTTGTGTTTCCCCTCTTTCTTTCTTGTTTCTCAAGTCTTTCTAGGGTTGTAAATGGTGTTTGAAGGCTGAAGGAGGCCGCCTTATCTATTTATAGAGGAAGAAAATATCTCAGCAGACCTAAATCTGATGTTCTGATTCATCGATGACATTCGAACGTCATTAAACATTCGAACGTTAATAGTGCTAATTGTTGTTTTACGTTTAAATGTTCTTTGGCTTTCGAATGTTGGTTACTCTAAGTACTCTTTCATTTCCATCAGACAAGCTCCCAGTACTTTTGTTTTTCCATCAGATAGAGTACTAGAATGAACCGTCATTCGAACGGACTTTCACGTTCGAACGTTCGTCGTTCAAACGTAACTTCACATTCGAACGTCATCTTAGTTTTTGCTTTAACTTCCAATGAAGTTTTGACCTATTTAGAGGTCAATTTGGAACTTTTTTGTGAAATACTCTTTTGTAGCCTTATAAGTCTACTATCTATTTTCAAAATTTCAGGTCAAATGGACATCAAAATAAAAAGTTATGATAGAAACATTGGGGCAGTATCTAAACTCCCTCCCATTCATATTCTCCCTAATTGTGCTTTCACTCCGGAATACTTCCAACTTCTACCACATACCTTATTACCTCAACTAGCATAAATATTTCAATCTTATAATCCACATAATTCATACATACATCATTATAAATATTAGCTGTTCAATAGCATAATTACGTTTCTATGTAACGATAAGAATATGAGGGTTTACATATTCATTTCACACACACACGAGTTTTGGAAGAAAATATGTAGGTGGATACTTTAGAATAGCATTTAAGGCTATGATGTAATACATGTGGTGATTAGTCTGGGTGCTTTTGTAAAACTCGGGTAAATTTGATTTTTTATGAAATGATAATTTGTCACTACGGTATGGGTTGAAAATCCAAATTTTTCTAGAACTCAGATGATAAAATGGACCTCATTGATGGATTCGCCTTGCAAAGTCTAGCTACCTAGTTACTTTTCGTCAAATTTCAAGACAGTCCAATTTTTTGCGTTTTATGAGGTGATCGAGTGTCGCGTGACCTAGAAACGAAATACGAAATAAAATTTTAAAAGTTGAAAAATAATTTGAAGGAGTTTTATGTAGATATATTTTGAATTTGAATTAGCACGAAATTTAATCATTTCGGGATGAAATTAGGCTCGGGAATGAGGAATGTGTGGTGTGATATGGACCAAGCACCTAAATGATATAAATAGGGGAGAAAATCAAATTTTCTCCCCACACATTCTACTAGGTTTTTTTGGAAAGAGAATGATAGGAAAAAAGAGAAAAACTCTAACTTCTCTCTACGATCTCCGGAGTTCCGTTGGTTAGAATCCTTTGGGGCAAGTATTAAAGTTGATCTATGTGACAAGGGCTACACCTAGGTACCAAAAAGAACATATTTCACTGAATTTTTCTAGATGATATTTTGGGAAATCAAAGGGGTTAATCTTGGTTGGTGTTCTTGAAAGTTCTACAATCTTGTTTTACACTTTAAGTGGTAGGGTTTTCCCTATAACTAGGTTTATTTCCAACTTAGAGTTGGGATATGGGATGGGTAGGTTGTTGGAAATGTATAACACTTGCCTATTGTTTTTAAATTGATGAATTGGAAATGGGTAAAAATCAATTTTAGCTTGAATTGGTGTGTAAAAATTGCTAACTTATAATTTCTTGGAAAATGGTGTTATGTGGGCATGCTATGTGTTTATATTGTACCACTGTGAATTAAATGTGTTATTGACATAGATTATGGAATAACATGCTTGGGATTGATATTGGTATATGCATATGATATATCGACATGGTGATTATTGATGGTTATTGAAATGTTCATATTGCGCGCATGACATATGGAACATGTTAAAATTTCAATTGAGATCTTAGTTTCACAATGATGAGAATTGAAAATTGTACATATACATTTGCATAAGCACAGGAAACATCACATTCGTGGGTATTTGACATGAGTGTGGGTGTGTGTGCATGTTATTGGATCAAACACCATCCTTGGTGGATGATAAGTAGACTTAGTACAATCAGACTAAGGTTTGACAGAGTTATATGGTTGCATGATAAACTTGTGTCGGGTATAGCAAGAAGGGTTAGATACTCCATCGAGTGCAAGTCCTGGTTACTAGTTTATACACTTCCATCGGTGAAAGTTTAAAAAGTTGTATTGGGGTGCAGAATCGGCGGTGAGACACCAAAATCCCGTTAACCAACAAAGACACATGGTTTATTTTTTAGAAAGGTCGTAGGATTTGCAACATCAATGGCAAGGGCTTGGAATGCCCGATTTTATACTCACGACATTTTCATGGGTGATGGGAACCGGCAAAGATTCGAGTTGAGTTGCATGTGAGTCTCATCTCATAACATGGCTTGACATAAATGATCCATCATTGAATTGCATATTCTTGAATGGATGACTGTTGATTGTAGAATTTGCATGTTAACATTTCATATACATTTACGTTGGGTAGTAGCCACTTTAAGAGACACCTTACTGAGCGTGACTCACCATTTATGAAAAATTATTGCAGGTGCAAGGTATACACCAGTGGACGGCTCTCATTCAGGGCCTCGAGGATGAAGAAAAGCTTAAATATGGCTTTATCTTGTGCTTTTGTAAAATTATTATAGAAGTTTAGTTTTGGGCATGTAAATGCATGAAATTGTTTGTAATCGAACCTGTACGAACTATGTTTTACGTGAAAACTTCGTTATACAAGTGTTGAATTGACATATACTGGATTGGAATGGAATGGAAATAAAAAACATATGAAACAGGCAAAACTTGGCACACCTACGAATAGAACTTTTGTTTTTCTATCGGTAGTTATGGTCCACTAGGTAGCATCTACTGGTAGGTCTAGCCGGTAGAACTTTTTCAGTGGGGTTTTCCTTCTGGTTGAACGTTACTGTTCCTATCGATAGCATAATTCTAGTAGGCCATTTCTACCGGTAGAACATGGACCACTTCTACCGATACTTTTTCTCTAAACTTCAAAATTTAAAATATTTTACTAAGCTCTTGGACATCGATTCCTTGTGCTCAAGGAGGTTATATGGGATATTAATGATTATGATTTGATCTGTAAAGGCTACATGTGTGGGTTAAGATCCCAGTCAAGGGGATGTTATAAACGTGAAGTCGAGTTGTACGATGATCACGAGTACTTTTGCGGGTTGATGGATGATCAATGGTTAATAAAGAACCCCTAGTTTTAGGGGCATCATAGCTTGCTATCACAGTAGGTTCCCAATTTATTTAGGGCTTGCGGGGCATGGGTCTATGCTATTGCATTCATTGTGCATTACATGTTATGTATTTTCAATGCTACATGTTATGTATTATATGCTATGTGGACAATATGCATGAATGAATGCATATGGAGAAGAGACACTAGGGTTAGAAAATTTAACCTTGGGGTTCAAAAAAAAATAAACGAGATGGTTCAGGGTGTAGGTGTCCACTAGTGAGTGGCATATGCTCTTCTAGTGAGACAAGGAGAGAAATCTCAACGTTTGAACTCGATCCCTATCTGGGGATACTTAGTTCTTTATTGTTATTTGACATGTGTGTAGAGGAAAAATAGAGGAAGAGGGTGCGACTGAGGCAGTAGGCGGAATAACAACCAACCACCACCGGCCTTAGACCAACAAGCCTTTATGGAGACTTTAATGGGAGGGGCAGATCTGATGGTGGCTGACCATTAGTTCCAGCAAGTTGACAAGATCCTAGAGGCCATGGAGATCACTTCTAATGCAACTAAGATAACGCTAGCTGCATTCCAGCTAGAAGAAAAAGCCCATCTTTGGTGGGAGTAGGCAAAGGCCTCAAAGGACTTAGAGGCAATGGCATGGGGAGAGTTCTAGGAGCTCTTCATGGGAAAGTACTTCTTATCAGCTGTTCGACATGCGAAAGCCTAGGAATTGTTGAATTTTAAGTAGGGGACTATGATGGTGATGAAATACGTGGCCAAGTTAACTAAGTTAGCCCAATTTGTCGATGAATTACGTGGCCACGTACATGGCCAATGTAAGGAGGTTTGAGCATGGGTTGAAGTTGTCCATCTGAGGAAAGATTGTGGGTCACTACCTATAAGACTTAGACTCAATGGTTGAGACGCCTATGGTGCTCGAGAGGGGGGTCGATGAAGCAAGGAGCATCAGGGAGGAGGGTGCTAAGGACAAGAAGAATGAGAGTCAATCCTCTTCTTCTAGTTTGCGGAAGAAGCAAATGACTTCTATCCAACAAGGAATTCAAGGACATGGTTGCGACTAGCAAGGCCAAGGCTAAGGTTAATCCTCCCAAGGCAAGAGAAACTTCATGATTTTCTCCTAAGCAGGCCAGAGGACTTGTTTCATATGCCACCAGGCCGGTCACATGAAGCGGGATTATCCTCAAAGGAAATGATCCCAGACCTATGGGGCATCTCAGCCCTAATCATCAGTAGGGAATGCATAGACTTATTTTGCGCCTCCCTACTCTACCATGGGCTAGGGAAGCTAGTATCAATTTTAAGGTGCTACATAAGCCCTTACT
>CM042194.1:13030541-13071876 GCA_023539305.1 Ilex asprella | reverse complement strand
TTCCCTTTGATCTTGTGTTTCCCCTCTTTCTTTCTTGTTTCTCAAGTCTTTCTAGGGTTGTAAATGGTGTTTGAAGGCTGAAGGAGGCCGCCTTATCTATATATAGAGGAAGAAAATATCTCAGCAGACCTAAATCTGATGTTCTGATTCATCGATGACATTCGAACGTCATTAAACATTCGAACGTTAATAGTGCTAATTGTTGTTTTACGTTTAAATGTTCTTTGGCTTTCGAATGTTGGTTACTCTAAGTACTCTTTCATTTCCATCAGACAAGCTCCCAATACTTTTGTTTTTCCATCAGATAGAGTACTAGAATGAACCGTCATTCGAACGGACTTTCACGTTCAAACGTTCGTCCTTCAAACGTAACTTCACATTCGAACGTCATCTTAGTTTTTGCTTTAACTTCCAATGAAGTTTTGACCTATTTAGAGGTCAATTTGGAACTTTTTTGTGAAATACTCTTTTGTAGCCTTATAAGTCTACTATCTATTTTCAAAATTTCAGGTCAAATGGACATCAAAATAAAAAGTTATGATAGAAACATTGGGGCAGTATCTAAACTCCCTCCCATTCATATTCTCCCTAATTGTGCTTTCACTCCGGAATACTTCCAACTTCTACCACATACCTTATTACCTCAACTAGCATAAATATTTCAATCTTATAATCCACATAATTCATACATACATCATTATAAATATTAGCTGTTCAATAGCATAATTACGTTTCTATGTAACGATAAGAATATGAGGGTTTACATATTCATTTCACACACACACGAGTTTTGGAAGAAAATATGTAGGTGGATACTTTAGAATAGCATTTAAGGCTATGATGTAATACATGTGGTGATTAGTCTGGGTGCTTTTGTAAAACTCGGGTAAATTTGATTTTTTATGAAATGATAATTTGTCACTACGGTATGGGTTGAAAATCCAAATTTTTCTAGAACTCAGATGATAAAATGGACCTCATTGATGGATTCGCCTTGCAAAGTCTAGCTACCTAGTTACTTTTCGTCAAATTTCAAGACAGTCCAATTTTTTGCGTTTTATGAGGTGATCGAGTGTCGCGTGACCTAGAAACGAAATACGAAATAAAATTTTAAAAGTTGAAAAATAATTTGAAGGAGTTTTATGTAGATATATTTTGAATTTGAATTAGCACGAAATTTAATCATTTCGGGATGAAATTAGGCTCGGGAATGAGGAATGTGTGGTGTGATATGGACCAAGCACCTAAATGATATAAATAGGGGAGAAAATCAAATTTTCTCCCCACACATTCTACTAGGTTTTTTTGGAAAGAGAATGATAGGAAAAAAGAGAAAAACTCTAACTTCTCTCTACGATCTCCGGAGTTCCGTTGGTTAGAATCCTTTGGGGCAAGTATTAAAGTTGATCTATGTGACAAGGGCTACACCTAGGTACCAAAAAGAACATATTTCACTGAATTTTTCTAGATGATATTTTGGGAAATCAAAGGGGTTAATCTTGGTTGGTGTTCTTGAAAGTTCTACAATCTTGTTTTACACTTTAAGTGGTAGGGTTTTCCCTATAACTAGGTTTATTTCCAACTTAGAGTTGGGATATGGGATGGGTAGGTTGTTGGAAATGTATAACACTTGCCTATTGTTTTTAAATTGATGAATTGGAAATGGGTAAAAATCAATTTTAGCTTGAATTGGTGTGTAAAAATTGCTAACTTATAATTTCTTGGAAAATGGTGTTATGTGGGCATGCTATGTGTTTATATTGTACCACTGTGAATTAAATGTGTTATTGACATAGATTATGGAATAACATGCTTGGGATTGATATTGGTATATGCATATGATATATCGACATGGTGATTATTGATGGTTATTGAAATGTTCATATTGCGCGCATGACATATGGAACATGTTAAAATTTCAATTGAGATCTTAGTTTCACAATGATGAGAATTGAAAATTGTACATATACATTTGCATAAGCACAGGAAACATCACATTCGTGGGTATTTGACATGAGTGTGGGTGTGTGTGCATGTTATTGGATCAAACACCATCCTTGGTGGATGATAAGTAGACTTAGTACAATCAGACTAAGGTTTGACAGAGTCGTATGGTTGCATGATAAACTTGTGTCGGGTATAGCAAGAAGGGTTAGATACTCCATCGAGTGCAAGTCCTGGTTACTAGTTTATACACTTCCATCGGTGAAAGTTTAAAAAATTGTATTGGGGTGCAGAAACGGCGGTGAGACACCAAAATCCCGTTAACCAACAAAGACACATGGTTTATTTTTTAGAAAGGTCGTAGGATTTGCAACATCAATGGCAAGGGCTTGGAATGCCCGATTTTATACTCACGACATTTTCATGGGTGATGGGAACCGGCAAAGATTCGAGTTGAGTTGCATGTGAGTCTCATCTCATAACATGGCTTGACATAAATGATCCATCATTGAATTGCATATTCTTGAATGGATGACTGTTGCTTGTAGAATTTGCATGTTAACATTTCATATACATTTACGTTGGGTAGTAGCCACTTTAAGAGACACCTTACTGAGCGTGACTCACCATTTATGAAAAATTATTGCAGGTGCAAGGTATACACCAGTGGACGGCTCTCATTCAGGGCCTCGAGGATGAAGAAAAGCTTAAATATGGCTTTATCTTGTGCTTTTGTAAAATTATTATAGAAGTTTAGTTTTGGGCATGTAAATGCATGAAATTGTTTGTAATCGAACCTGTACGAACTATGTTTTACGTGAAAACTTCGTTATACAAGTGTTGAATTGACATATACTGGATTGGAATGGAATGGAAATAAAAAACATATGAAACAGGCAAAACTTGGCACACCTACGAATAGAACTTTTGTTTTTCTATCGGTAGTTATGGTCCACTAGGTAGCATCTATTGGTAGGTCTAGCCGGTAGAACTTTTTCAGTGGGGTTTTCCTTCTGGTTGAACGTTACTGTTCCTATCGATAGAATAATTCTAGGAGGCCATTTCTACTGGTAGAACATGGACCACTTCTACCGATACTTTTTCTCTAAACTTCAAAATTTAAAATATTTTATTAAGCTCTTGGACATCGATTCCTTGTGCTCAAGGAGGTTATATGGGATATTAATGATTATGATTTGATCTGTAAAGGCTACATGTGTGGGTTAAGATCCCAGTCAAGGGGATGTTATAAACGTGAAGTCGAGTTGTACGATGATCACGAGTACTTTTGCGGGTTGATGGATGATCAATGGTTAATAAAGAACCCCTAGTTTTAGGGGCATCATAGCTTGCTATCACAGTAGGTTCCCAATTTATTTAGGGCTTGCGGGGCATGGGTCTATGCTATTGCATTCATTGTGCATTACATGTTATGTATTTTCAATGCTACATGTTATGTATTATATGCTATGTGGACAATATGCATGAATGAATGCATATGGAGAAGAGACACTAGGGTTAGAAAATTTAACCTTGGGGTTCAAAAAAAAATAAACGAGATGGTTCAGGGTGTAGGTGTCCACTAGTGAGTGGCATATGCTCTTCTAGTGAGACAAGGAGAGAAATCTCAACGTTTGAACTCGATCCCTATCTGGGGATACTTAGTTCTTTATTGTTATTTGACATGTGTGTAGAGGAAAAATAGAGGAAGAGGGTGCGACTGAGGCAGTAGGCGGAATAACAACCAACCACCACCGGCCTTAGACCAACAAGCCTTTATGGAGACTTTAATGGGAGGGGCAGATCTGATGGTGGCTGACCATTAGTTCCAGCAAGTTGACAAGATCCTAGAGGCCATGGAGATCACTTCTAATGCAACTAAGATAACGCTAGCTGCATTCCAGCTAGAAGAAAAAGCCCATCTTTGGTGGGAGTAGGCAAAGGCCTCAAAGGACTTAGAGGCAATGGCATGGGGAGAGTTCTAGGAGCTCTTCATGGGAAAGTACTTCTTATCAGCTGTTCGACATGCGAAAGCCTAGGAATTGTTGAATTTTAAGTAGGGGACTATGATGGTGATGAAATACGTGGCCAAGTTAACTAAGTTAGCCCAATTTGTCGATGAATTACGTGGCCACGTACATGGCCAATGTAAGGAGGTTTGAGCATGGGTTGAAGTTGTCCATCTGAGGAAAGATTGTGGGTCACTACCTATAAGACTTAGACTCAATGGTTGAGACGCCTATGGTGCTCGAGAGGGGGGTCGATGAAGCAAGGAGCATCAGGGAGGAGGGTGCTAAGGACAAGAAGAATGAGAGTCAATCCTCTTCTTCTAGTTTGCGGAAGAAGCAAATGACTTCTATCCAACAAGGAATTCAAGGACATGGTTGCGACTAGCAAGGCCAAGGCTAAGGTTAATCCTCCCAAGGCAAGAGAAACTTCATGATTTTCTCCTAAGCAGGCCAGAGGACTTGTTTCATATGCCACCAGGCCAGTCACATGAAGCGGGATTATCCTCAAAGGAAATGATCCCAGACCTATGGGGCATCTCAGCCCTAATCATCAGTGGGGAATGCACACAGACTTTTTTTTGCGCCTCCCTACTCTACCATGGGCTAGGGAAGCTAGTATCAATTTTAAGGTGCTACATAAGCCCTTACTGCTTCACGAGCGGGGACTCAGTAATAAGGCCAGATGGGTCAGGGAATGGGTTGAGACCGAGGATAGGGCTCACTAATTAGCACAAAATATTTCATATCTCATGTACATTTGCACCTCTTTTATGCTTGCTTTTGTGGTGGAAATGTGAGGAAATGCATCATTTTGAGCTGTTAATGAGGTTTCAGTGTGTTGCAGGTAAAAGAGCTTAAAAGGCACATTTTAGGCCCCATTCATAGTGCTTAAGTGCAATAGAGTTAAGGAGGAGGCTTGGTGAGAGAGAACCAAGAATTAAACAAAACAAGTTAGAACCTACCGGTAGGTTTGTCATAAAACTACCGATAGGTTTTGGCTATTGGATTGGTTTCTACCAAAAAAATACCAATAGTTTTTTGCTATTGGAGTAAAACCTACCGGTAGGTTTGGCCATTGACCTACCGATAGGTTTTGTTAAAAACGCCAGATTCTACAACTCAAGCTCTGCCACTTTGTGGGCCCCACCATTGACTCTCCCACTTTCTCCCTGACACCTCCTACACACAGACATGTCTTCTTTCTCCTAGCCATGGACTTTGATGGCTTGAGCATTTATGAGGAGGAGAGAGAAGAGGAAGACTTGGAGAGTTACAGGGGAGGCTATCCTAGCCTGCCCCATGCCATCTAATCAGCCTCTTATGGATGTGAGGGTTGTCTCACACCTAGGGGAACCTCCATGGACGAATTTGCAAGCTGCATACACCATTATTCATATTGTATTGCATTTTAGATAGATAAGCTCCAAGGAAGAAGACACAGTAAGAGTGAGAAAGCTTAGATTTTTACATTTTCTTCCATCCATTTCATTTGTAGTTCTTGTAAGACTTGTGTAAACTTCAGTTAATGTCTTTTATTACAAGTACATTGCAAGTTTAGTTTTACATTTTTGGATTTCACCATTGTTTTATTAAGTTTTCTTCCTTTCAAGTTTTTTAAAATGCGTATTCAATGCATTTCTTCTTAGTTAACTTTTCTTGCATTAATTTAAGTTCCAATCTTCATTTCTTCATTATGTCTCTTTACATTATATATGTCTTTCCTTTTATTATGAGTGGCTAAGCTTTAAGTTGGCTAACCAAGAGAGAACTTCTCTTGGGTATGCTATTTTAACTCATTTTCTTTCCTCCTCATAGTGTACGTTGATTCGGTTTGACTAGGTTGAATGTGGACATGATTGTGAGTTCTGGATACACCATAGACTTGTCACGAAGTATGCTTGATTCCTCACCTCCATTTTAGTCCCTCATTTCCTATGAATCAATCAAACATCTAGACACCATTGGAGAAAGGTCTTGAGTTGATTTGGCATGCCCATTGGAATGACCTCTTTGGATTAGCCAACACTTGTTCCATTTCATTTTCTATCACAAACACAAATCACCAAAACTCAAACTCAAAAGATTTTACTCTTTTACATTTTTACAAAATCACCTTCACATAATTCACCTTCTTTCCCTGAGGAGATGACCTTGGAATACCCATTCCAAGTAAAACACAACATTCAAAAGTTTCTCTGCGCTTAAGAAGCACTTTTGTTCACACACACATTTCATTCCCACACATCGGTTTTCTCATTTCTTGCATCGAACCCAAGTGAGAGTGACACTCACCCACGCACCAAAGCCATATATACATTGAGGGTTCATGCTTAGAAATTAGGGAATACGACGAAAAACATCAAGAATTTTTGGCATCGTTGGCGGGGAAAGCAAAGCGTTGAATTGAGAAGGTGATTTTCGAACGATGGAGGTAAGTCCCGTGAATTTTCATCATGGGTTGTGGTATATTTCTCCTTGTACATAATTTTGTGTATTAGTTTTTTATTTATAGTTTTTTTTTATGTGGGGATGGGACGACTAAAATCGATTAGTTAGACACCCTTAGTCCCCAACAGGAATATTGACCAAGTTAATGTCGGTGACAACTTTGAGGTGTTGGGTGCCAATGTTAAAGTCACAAGGGAAGGAGAAGTGCAAGAACCTAGAATTCCAAACCCTAGAATGCATTTTCCTCCTAGGAATGAAGAAAATAACATCCAAATTGATCATCCAGCGAGGTCAATGAGGGATTACCTTCAACCAATTCGTAGCACCACTCCCTCATGCATTCACTTACCAGTTCAAGCTCATGCCTTGCTAGTTAAGCCAGGAGTACTGCAACTACTTCCTATGTTCCATGGAATTGAAAGGGAAAATCCTTATTTACACATTAACGAATTCAAGGATATAGTTACAACCTTCATCATTAACCATGTTATATGATAAGAGCATAATATTGCATATTTGAAGCGCTCATTACATGCATTATTAACTCAACTTTTGCATCTAAGTACTTGGAGTTAGCCAATTTTATGAATAATGTTGCATGTATTTATAGCTTAAATGATGGATTTTAGGACCTTGTAACTAAGTTGGATGTGTAGTGAAGGCATGGACACAATACATGAAGATTTGGAGGATTAAAAGTGAAGAAATCAAGGAGGTATTGGTGTTTGGGAACAAAGGCACCAGCTGCCACATAATTTGGAAGCAGAGCCTCGGTTTTTCTCCATTGTGATCATGATCCGCTTCGAATCCAAAAAAATTCAAAATCGAAAAGTTGTAGATCTGGATGTCTTATATATTGTGTCAAAATTTCAGCTCAATCCAACGGTTGGATAAAAAATTATGCCAATTCTACAAAACGTGGTCCAGAGCAGAAAAAAACAGTACCGGTACACTTCCCTGAACATGCCCAAACCTCCTGCAACTCAGCTCCCTTTGCTTGGGGGTCCCACCTACACTTCTCCCACTTGCCCCCCAACATTCCCTTACACATTTTCATGCCACTCTTACACAATTTGAAGACTTTGAAGGCCATTGCATTAATAAGGATGGATAGGGAACTGGGTTTCTAGGGAGTTGCTGGGTAGGATGTCTTAGTCTATCATGACCCATCCATTCAACCTCCTCTTGATGGGAAGCCTGCACACACCTTATGGGGACCACCATGCATGAAAATTGAAAGCTCTCCAATAATATATTCAGCATTACACAACCATTTGAAGTGTGGCTACCTAAGCTTAGGAAATCCAAGGAAGAAAATGATGAATAGTGATTAGAAAGTTTATGTTTTTTGTCTTTTCCTCTCCATTCAAGTTGTAGTAAGCTTTTAATCTCTTGTAATCTTTAACTCTTACACCATAATGTCATTTACTTCAAGTCTATTCTAAGTTTAGTTACATGTTTTTTATTCTATCATTGTTGTATGAGTTTTTTCACTTCAAGCTTTTCTTAAAATGGGTATTGAATATTTTTATTCTTAGTTTAAGTTTTATTGCTTCAAGTTATGTTCTAAGCTTCATGTCTTCATTATGTCTCTTTACATTATGCTTTTCTTTCTTGCTTTCATGAGTAGCTAGTTTTTTAGTTGGCCAATCCAAGGGAAACCTCCTCTTGGATTTTTCATTTCATCTCATTTTCTTTCCACTCTCAGTGTACGGTGGTTTGGCTTGACTGGGTTGAGAGTGGATGTGGTTGTGAGTCTTTGATATTCCGTAGGCCTAGTCACGGTTTATGCTTGGATCCTCACCATCTCGTCTCTAGCTTCCCACGAATCAATTCTTTATCTATAAACCCTCGGAGGAAGGTTTCGAGTTGAGTTGGGATTCCCATTGGAATGACCTCTTTGGATTAGCCAACACTTATTTTTATTTCATTTTCATTCTCAAAACTTCAACCACAAAACTCAAACAAAGATTTTATATTTTCTATATTTTTCACAAAATCACCTTCACACACTTGAACTTTCCTTCCCTGAGGAGATGACCTTCGAATACTTTTCCAAGAAAAACACCAACATTCAAAAGACTCCTTGCGATTGGGGACCACTTTTGTTCAACGCACACACATTTCATTTCATTGTACATTTTGTTCATTTCGTCACCACCATTCCGTTGCCCTTTCTCTTGCATAAATCCGAGTGAAAGTGACACTCACCCACACACATAAGTCATATACATATTTGAGGGTTCATGATAGGAGCTTAGGAACAACAACGTTTTCGATCAATCACTATGGAAGACATAGCTAGTTCGCAATTGTTTCCCTTTTTCCCTTAAGGACAATGCAAAAATGTGGTTGAATTCCTTTCGGCCTTGATCCATAAACTCTTGGGCACAAAAGCTCTCTTAGTTTTTAATCAATTTTTTTTCGGTGCCGAGAACCACCACTCTTCAAAAGAAAATTCAAAACTTCTCAGAAAAGCCCAATGAGTAATTTATAATTGTTGGGATAGCTATAAGGAATTAGTACAATCCATTCCATATCATGGCTTTGAATTGTGGCAATTGTTTAGTTTCTTCTACGAAGGAATCACATCGGGTCATTGACAATTCATTGACATGATGAGCTATAAAATCTAGGTAAATTTGGAATTTTTCTGAAAATGGCAAAATGATAATTTGCCACTAAAATACTGATTTAAAATACATACTTTTCTAGAGCTCATATGGCACAACGGACTTGGCTGTTGGATTTATAACGTGAAATCTAACCACCCTGTCAAATTTCGTCGAATTTTGAGATAGTATAATTTTTTGCATATTGTTCAAAACAGTTGGGTGGCAAATGACCTCACAAAGGTCTTCAAAAATAAAAATTATAGCATTTTCTTATAATTGGATAAAATTTTAAAAAAAATTAATTTGAACTTAAATCGAGATGAAATAAATCATTTAATGGCAAAAATCGACCCGAAAAAATGGGGGACACTTGACGCGATGAGAGCTAAGTCTTGGAAATAATAAATAAGACAAAAAATTAGATATTTTACAGAAAATATCTCTTCAATTCAGCTTCTCTTCAACATTGGAGAGAAAGAGGGAGAAAAGAGAGAAATCCAAAATTTCTTCCTTTGATTCACAGAGTTTCGTCGGTCAGAATCCGTCGAGCCAAGAGTAAATTCGATCAACTCGATGAGGGCTAGTCAACCACACCAAAAAATAAGGATTTCACCTAAGATCCAAATGGGGAGATTGAGGAAATCAAGTTTTGGAGGTTGCGTTGGTGTTCTTGGAAGCTTTACTCTTCGATTCTCGCTTCAAAAGGTAGGGTTCCCTCCTACTTTGGTTTATTTCTAACCTAGGGTGTCCAAATGTATTGGTTAGATGTATAGAACTATCCATGACTTTCCTATAGGCATGGAATTAAGGAAATGGATATGGGAATGGTTTAAAACAAATCCCTATCTTGGAATTGATATGTGGTAATTACTTGTGTAATTCAATTAAAATTGGTATTATGTGGGCATGCTATGTGTTTGGTTGTGTGTCTTGGGAATTAAATGTGTTACGACATGCTTGAGGATGTTGGAGTTGAATGAATGAGTTGATATACGTTGTTAATATATTAGCATCATAATAAATTGTGGTAAACATATGCATATGATATGATTTGTCATGGAATATGTTGATATTCAGTTTAATTATTCCATATGGCATGCATTACATATGGGACATGACATTGATATGCAATGGTTCATTACATTACTTTTGCATAGAGACATCGCATCATGAGGGTGTGTGTGCATGGTTGTCGTCATCACCTCACTTGGTGTATGACAGGTGGACTTGGGAAAGTGGGGTCGATGATCCGACTAAGTCGCGCGGTTGTATGAAAATTGGGTTGGGATAGCAAGGAGGGCTAGACTATCCCTCGGGTGAGAGACTCGGTGATTGGATATGCACTCCATTGGTATATGAGCCCATAAAGTGTGTCAGTGTACGCGGAATCGTTGGTGGAAGTCCATGAATTCTGTGTCGGTTGGGTGCCGTTGGTGTAAGTCCAAGAACATCCACCCCAATAAAGACCCTAGATTTGTAAATGTCATTTGATGTGTAACGTAGATGATATAGTCATTCACATGGGTACTTGCATGTATTGAGGTGTTTGGAAGGGCTTGAGTTGAAGTGTGTCAGTGAGTCTCATCTCATTTCATGGCATAGCATGATGAATTCCAACATAGAATACATATTCTTGAGTGGAATGCTATTAAGTGTTGATTGGTTGCATTGTGAACATTTTATATGCATCTAGGGTGGGGAGTAGCCTTTATAGGAGATACTCTATTGAGCGTAGCTTACCCTATATGGAAAAACATTTTGGGTGGGGGTTACACGCTAGTGGACGGTCCTCATTCGAGGTTAGTTAAACATAATTCAAATGAATCTCCATACATAAAAAAATCATCCATTAATACTTTCAAAAATCTCTCAACCATGTCACTAAACAAACTCAACAGAAATGTTACAAAGTTGAAACGACATCCTTTTAAATGCAAAAACATCGAGTGGGCATGCGGATATTGTTTTCTCTTGGTCATCAAGTGCTATCTTGATGTGAATGTACCTAGAATACCAATTTAGGAAACAATAGAATGCATAACCTTAAATTATTTCTAAGACTTCATCAAGAAAAAGAAGAGGAAAATGGTCATTCCTAGTCACCGAATTGAGTTTTTGGTAGTCTATGCACATCCGTCATCCTTTGACAACTCAAGTTGTTACCAACTCATTGACATTATTTTTAACCACTGTAACCCCAGACTTCTTAGGCAATACTTGGGTTGGGCTGACCCATTTAGTATCAGAGATGAGAAAGATGATTCCTACATCTAATAGTTTGAGCACCTCAGGCTATACAACCTCCTTCATGTGGGGTACAACCGTCACTGCATTTGACAAGAGGGTTTTGCATCCTCCTTGAGGTATATAGCATGATTTCAAATTAAATGGACTTACACCTTTCAAATCAGCAATGGTCCATCCAATGGTATTCTTAGGACATCTAAGGACTTCTATTAGCTTAGACTTATGTAAATTTGAAAGCTCGGATGAAATAACCACTGCATAAGACTCGTCCTCCCCTAAAACTGCATATTTTAAGTCAGATGAGAGAGATTTCAATTCAAGCTTTGGTGGCTTAACACTTGATCAAAGTGGCTTTGTACCACTTGAGGTCAATTCTTCAAATTGGGGAACCCATGTCCCGGTAGCATGAGTTGGGCAACACTATAGACTCTAACAATCATCTTCCAACTCCGATGTGATAAACTCTAGTAAACAAGATTATAGGGAGTTTTCACAAAATGCTTTATTCAAATGTCAATGTGCCAAAGACTCAATGAAATTCACTTCTCTTAATTCTTTTTCCTCACTTGGTTGCTTGGCAATGTTGAAAATATTTAGCTCAAGAGTCATATCCCAAAAGTTAATTTAATGACCTCATTCCTACAATTGATTAATGCATTTGAAGTTTTTAGGAAAGTTCGACCAAGGGTGACAATAATTTGATTCCCTAAATGTATTGATGGATGAGTATTGAAGAAAATGAAGTCAACGGGAAAAAATAAGTTGTCCACTTGAACAAGGACATCCTCAACAATACCTCTTGAAACTTTACTAGACCTATCTGCCAACCGCACTGTGATACATGTGGGTTTGAGTTCACTCAAACCTAATTGTGGGTAGTCTGAGAAAGGGAGTAAGTTGACACTAGCTCCAAGATCAAACAATGCTTATTTTATCCTGAAATTTCCAATGACATAGGACATTGTGGGACATCGCAAATCCTTGTATTTTTTACGGGTTTTGTGTTGGAGTATGGCACTAGCTTGTTCAGTAATGAAAGCCTCTTTCTGAACATTTTGACTTCTTTTGATTGTGCACAGGTCTTTTAAAACTTGGCATAAAAAGGAACTTACTTGATGGTGTCCAGGAGTGGTATATTAATTTTTACTTGCTCAAAAAGCTTATAAATTTTTGCATGGTTGTTCAACTTCCCTGTTTTCTTTAGTCTTTAAGGAAAAACAGCAAGAATGTGTGGTTTTATCAATGAATTCACCACTTCTCAGATTGGTGATGACTTGAACTTGCTCTTGTGGAGATTCCATGGTTGAAGGATTACCCACATGATATTGACCTTGTGGTTGTTTAGGTTAGGTAGGAAACTTGCCCATCTCATGAGTGGTCATTGACTGGATCAACTTCTGGACATGAATTTTGAGATCCTCAAATGACTGAGTGGTCTGGGTTTTGAAGTCATTGAAAGCCTGAGTGGAATGATTGTTGTATTTCATTTGGCTTTGCATGGACTGATTCAATGTGTCCTCAGGAATTCTCTTGTGTGGTGGTTAGTAGGGTTGATAAGCAAGAGGCCCTTGAGGTGGTGGTTGTAAACCTTGTTGTGGATTTATGGGAGGTTGTTGTGTTTTCCTCTAGCTAAAATTCGGGTGTTTCTGCCACCTTAGATTATAAGTTTTGGAATAAGTGTTGAAATAAGGCTTGCTAAAATTGAAATTTGCATTGGGCTGTTCTAACAAAACTTCCTTAAATGCATGAATGATAAGACATTCCCCAGTAGGGTGTTCTATAAAAGCACAAATCCAACACACTTGTTTTGTGAGAGGGCCAACAACAGCAACCTAATTTACCTTCTTTATCTCTAGAGCTTTGATCTTTCGAGATAAGGTAATCATTTTTCCCTATGGTCATCATCTTCTTTTAAAACATATTTTCTCCCTTAGGAAGTGGATGGTTTGGCTTCAACAGTGGTAGGAGAGGCTGAGTTCCATATCTGGGAACTCTCGGATATGGTTTCAAAAAATTCAAATGCTTCCTATGGACTTTTTCCTAAGAACTCCCCTCGAGCCATCATTTCAACAAACTAACATAGTCGAATGGGTAAAAAATCATGGAAAAACCCTACCAAAGTCCAACTCTCAAAAGCATGTTGTGGGCAGGCTTGGAGAAGATCCTTGAATATCTCCCAACATTGGTAAAATGTCTATCCCTCATTAATCGAAAAGTTCACAATTTTCTTTTTAGGTGCATTGGTGTAGTGTAAAGGGAAAAACTTCCCAAAAAAAAACTCATTTTGTAATGCCTGCCAATTTGGTATCAAATAAGCTTTCAAAGAATTTAGATATTGTTTAGCTTTGTCCATTAAAGAGAAAGGAAAAAGTTTAAACTCGGCCAGTTCAGAATTGTCTTGGAATGTCCCACATACGTCCTTTAATTTCTTTAATATGTAAATATGGTTTTTCTAATTCAGATTCCATGAAATTGAGGTATTAATTGCATTTTGCCAGATTTGACATTGAAGTTGGGCACACTTGCAGGAAACACAAAACAAGAGGGACATTGTTTCGTGTGGGATGCAAATAATCCCTTAGGGTGCGAATATTAGGAATTTCCTCTTCTCTCTCATTATATGCTATTGTCAAATGAGTTTACTACTAATCGAGTTTAGGAAGGGTCAGATTGATTTATAGGCCCAACAGATTCTTCTGGAAAATTTGAAAAGTGAGGATTATCCTTAGACATAAAATAAGAATTATATACAGCAAATCAAAAATATATACAACAAATAATTTTTTTTTCACTTTTTACTTTAAAACACTATTAGATTCCCAGACAACAGTGTCAAAAACTTGACTTGATCTGAAATGTGTACACCCAAGTGTAGGTGGTCAGGTTGTAGTTATACTATGGCTAAGTTCGGAGTCTAATCCACAAGGAACTAATGTTGGTGTTTTGAAGTTATAAGTTATAAAGACCAAAGTGACTGGAACCCTTGAGATTTGAATTTATGATGATGATAGAATTTTCTAAACAAAATATACAATTCTCTTAAATGTAAAATTCACCCTTTAGCTTGAGGATCTAGACATATAATTATTCATCCGTCTGTTATATTTATGCCTTGTAAACAAATTAGTTAACCCCTAAGTCAATAGTAAGTTAGTTGGAGGATAATGATGGAATTTGTGAATCAAGAGCATGGGTCCAATGTCTTTGTAGAGATTTGCAAGAATTATTTGTGCAAGCACTTAACCCGTCTATAAGGAATCAATTCTTAGTTAAAGCATAATGACAATGAAGATTGAAAAGTTATCATGAAGACCTAGGTTGAGTATTTGCAAAGAACCAATGAATTCTCCTATGTTAAGAATTAATTTGTTTATAAGAGATTCATGATTGTACAAAGTATTTTTAGCTTTGCTTGATGAATTCAATCATTCAATAAAATATGGAAAGATAAATCAGTAAGCTTAAATGACATGTACAAATATAACTTTTGAACAGTAATATTTTTTTTTTAACAATAATATAATGTTCATCACCTCTCACTAAAGAGTGAATTGGAAACTACTTACTCTTCTTTGCATTGAGAAAGCTAGAAAAGTGAGTAAATCCCATCCCTCCAAGTAGAGGAACATATAATTACAAGTTAATGTTTACCAAAACAATATACTTATATCCGACAAAGAATGAGTGAAACACTACCCACCCTTCCAAGCTACAAAGAGAGGTAGAAATGTGAGAGGTTCAATCCTCTAAGTGAATAAAGAAGCTTTACAATGGAAGCTAATGAAACTAATGATGAAAGTAAAAGAAAACTAGTTACTTTTTGAGGGTTTTCCACTTCCCAAAGATATCCCTAAGCAAGTTCTAAGGGATGATATTTATAGACAAGGAATGGAGGTAAAAGATAGACCTAGGTGCTTAAAGTCCAAGCCTATGCCAAAAAATCTGGTTGGAAATCTAATCGGCATGCATTCTGTCAGGGATTGATATTCAAACGGTACATGGCGTTCGAATGTCAAAGAATTTCTTCAATAAAGTGTGTTCAAACGTTGTTGGAGTTCAAATGTGGTCATTAATGCAACCTTGTCATCCACCCTAACTAGCCTCATGTCATCTCCCTAACAGTCTCCTGGAGATCTTGAATGATTTCAATGTGACGTTCAAACGTGGAAGCAAACTCCACTTTGTCATGCAACATGTTTCCTCCTTCTTGAGTTCTCTTTTAAAACACGCGTGTTGCTTGAAAGAGTGACATTATTGCCTTTAAGACCTTGTAGTTTATTTATCCTGAAATATTATCTTTTAAACACAATTAAAGAATAATTAATCTAATAAAGGCATAACAAGATGAAACTTTTAACTATGCATCACATTGCACATTTAGTAACCTCATTTCACCCATTTTAACTTGTTTTTGTAATGAATTGTGGGAAATTGGGTTAAATCGAAGATTATGGGAGAATTTCTTGATTGTAGGTAGATGAATGGTAAGTGTAGGCGTTAATCACCTCACAACATGATTGGGGATAATGGGTAGGAAAGGAACTCAAGAAGAATGGATCGGGGTTTCAAAATGCTAAAAATTCAAATAAGGTCAAGTAGGTACCGGTATTCTATCACCAGGTACAAATACCCAAGCTTATTGAAATTTAGTTTCTGGTAAATGTCACCATAGACCAGTAGCTGGCACTTAGACCTCAACCTGTTGAAATGAAGAGATAAAGTAGGTACCGGTACCCCATCACTAGATACAGATGCTTAAGCTTTCTGAAATTTAGGTATCAGTACATTACACTTGTACCTTAGCTGTTCAAAATGGAGGAAATGAAGTAGGTACCAGTACCCCATCACTAGCTACCAGAGCCTAATGAGGTACTGATACCTCATCACTTGGTACCTATGCCCAAAGCCCAGAAACTTCAGATCACTTTCCACACAACTCCATAAGCTATAAGGGCCCACTCATACTATTCTAATAGAGATTTTGACCACTTAAACACTCGACCTTAGTCTCCTAATCTTTTCATTCAAACTTTATGCATGAATGAGTGGAAAGACGTAATGAAAGGAGAGAGAAAAAAGGAATGATTAGAAAATGAATGGGACCATGCTTTTGTATAAATTTTTGGAAGCCTTTTGGTGAAACTCTTCCTAAAGCATCTAACCTCTCATCTCTCAGAGATAGAGAGAGAGGAGGAGGGACAAAAATTAGAGGGTTTTTTTGACATTGTTGAGCTTTTAGAGAGAGAAGGTCCAAGGAAAAAGATGATGGTTCTAGACAGAGAAAGCTAGATTTTTACATTTTCCTTTACAATTTTCATTTTTGTAATCTTCATTTTATGTGTAATCCTTCTCACTTGCAATTTAATCTCATTTATTTGAAGTTGTATTGGGTTTGGTTAGGGTTTTCTGGTTTTATTGTTGCATTTGGGTATTTTTCTCTTCAAGCTCTACATCTTTCCTACATTAATACAAGTTCAAGTTTGATTTCATCACCATGTTTTTATCTTTTATGTTTATTCTTGCATTTAACATGTGTAGATAAACCTCTAGTTAGCTAATCCAAGAGGGATTTCCTTTAGGGTATGTGGAATCAATTCTCTTTCACTCTTCCTTGTAGTGTAAAGTGTTTGATTTGACTAGGTAGAGTGCGGATGAATGTGGTTGTAGGTTTTAATACACCATAGACTTGTCGCGAGGTATGTTTTTGTCGAAGCAGCCACATTTATCTCTCGCATCATACGAGGCAATCAAACATCAAGGTACCATTGGTAGAATTAAATTAATTTATTTGGTATATCCATTAAAATGAACTCTATGGATGAGCCAATCCTCTTTCTCCACTTGCAAATTCCTCAAAACACAAACAACCAAACTTCAAATCACAATATTTTTCATTTCTCCTTTTTACAAATCACTTTCGAAATACTTGGCCTCTCATTTCCTAAGGAGAATACCTTGAAATACTATTCCAAGTAAAATACAACACTATAAGTCTCTCTAATATTGAGGAGCATTTTTGTATATGATTAACCCTAATTAGTGAGTAATCAAGTTAGGTTGATAAGTTAATTGTGTTAGTTAAAAGAGTCAAAGTAAGACAAATTAGGGTTAGTGTGTAATTTAGGGTAAATAGGTTAGGGTTTTGTGTGTAAATGCTGCAAAGTAAAAGGGAGGCAACTGTCAAAGCTCAAAACCAAGGGGGATTCAAGTGTAATTCAAGCATCAAATTCAGCAAGACAACACCACACCAAAACCAGCAACTTAAGGGCGTCCGGACTGTGGTGGTAGCATCTGGATGATCAACATAAGCTGTCTTAGCTCCTTGCCCTCCCATTGGTTGAATTGTGCAACAAATGTTCTGATTGGGCCTCCCATGCAACTGTCGCCTCAATCCCTCTATAAATACCCTTGTTTTCCATTTACAGTATTCAGTCATTCTGTCAAAGAGAAAGCTAGAGAGATGGAGAGAAGCCAGGAGAGTCAAAGTGATGCCAGTACATCCAGAAAGTCAAAAAAGTCAGAGAGAGTCAACAATAGTGAGACGAAGCCCTGCTGAACCTCTTCCAACCAGCTTACCTCCAACCAAAGCTTTTCTTATTTTCTACAGTTCTGTTATACCTTTCTACTAGGAGGGTTGAACCTTTGCCACTTTTTTGACCTAATCGGTATTAAGAGTGGTTGTGTTTTAGCTATTCCCCGGGGAAGGAGTGTCTGTGGTTTATTTTGTAATGTAATGGAACTGTCTTGCACTTCTTGCTTGTCTGTAGCAATAGGGTGTGAGTAGTCTACTTTTACCCTTCGGTGAAGGGTGAACATATTTAAGATATTGTTTGAGTTATGGAAATGTAGATGTTATGACTATGTTTTATTGTTATATATACCTCCCATATTGATGGATGGTTATATTTATAATATGCCCGTGGTTATGAACATTGAGTTGTACCTAATGTTAGGTATACTATGTACTAGTTATGTACTTTATGCATGATATAGTGATGTACCTGATGGGGCTTTGCATAACAGTCGATTGATTAGTTATAGATGGGTTAAGTCTCGGCATAGCTAATGCTTTTGATTCAATGTGTAAACCAAAATCTCGTCATCAGTGAATCATCAACCTGCCAGTGGAATAACTGTAGTATTCCTCCTGAATGGCTTGCCTTCTAGTTTACTATAGTCATTTAACTGTTGTATGGTACAAATATGCCAATTGAGTAATTAAAGTATTCCTCTTGAATGGACTGTCTTCTAGTCTACTTGGATTATTTAATTGTGCATAGTGATATACCTGCCAATTAACCTAATCAGTTGTTGGATTGAATTTATTATACATCATACCTATCGGTTGACTTTCTAGTGAAATGGGGGTTAGTTGACTTTACAATGCTTAGCCATTATAATGCATGTGGAATCCCCAAACTAAAAGGTATCTTTTAATTATTGCATCTCGTATCTTTTAATTACTCCATTTCCATAGTTTTAATTTAATTTATTTTAATTGTACTAAGCTCACATCACAAGCTCTTTTATTTGTAGTTTGGTATCCATAACAGCTTCGCCGTTTCTATTTTGATTTACAAAGAACAGTTCCCTGTGGGTTTGACCTCGGACTTAAACCAAGTATTATATTGCAATTTGAACACTTATACTTGGGTGTATACCACTGTTCAAACGAAAAGTGAGTCAGCATACTCACACATATTTTTGTTCATCCACACACAATATCTGTATTTTTTGCAAGAGCTTGAGCGAGAGTGACACTCTCCTTTCATTATAAGCCATACACACAATCGAGTTCATGTGGGAAGTAAAGTAAAATAATCAAGCACATAGTTTCGTAGGATTAGCGCGTACTACTGTATTTGTGGAAGGATTTTTCAAATTGCCACACCTTTGATGAAACCCATGCACAGAGGAGAGAAATTGATATCGAGTGAAGAATGTGAAAATTTGTTTAATACTCTCAAGGAAAAAGTTGCAACTGTTGCAATACAAAATATACCTAAAAGGGAATAGGATATGACGTGTATATAGATGAATCATTATAAGGACTAGGATGTGTGTTGATTCAGCAAGTCAAGGTAGCAGCCTATGGGTCATGACAACTAAAAGTGCATGAATAAAACTATCCCACTCATGACCTTGAACTTGTGGTGGTAGTGTTTGCACTCAAACTTTGGCATTGTAATCTATATGGTGATAAATTTCAATTATACACCAACCAAAAAAGCCTTAAATATGTCGTTACCCAAAAAGACTTGAATCTGCAACAATGGAAGTGGATTGAATATTTAGAGGACTATGAATTTATGCTGTAATATCACCCTAGGATGGATAACATGGTAGAGATGCTTTAAGTCAAAAAATAAAAGGAGCATTAAGAAGCTTGGAGTTGAAAAGATGGGAGATAAGGGAGACGCTTGGAGATTATGATTTGTAGGCAAGAAGAGAAGTAATAACTCCTCAATTATTCTACCTAGCCATTTTATCGAGCTTGCACTACAAAATTTTCCCAGTCTAGAAGGAAGACTCGTGATTATAATATATTCGACAACCATTAGCTCTTGGGGAACTAACAAAATAGTGGGGGTTAAGAAATGAATGAGTAGTGTCTGAAGGAAGACTGCGTGTACCCGGTCACAACCAACTCAAAGAAGAAGCTCTTGAGGAATGCCATGGATCAAAATTTTCTATACAACTTGGGAGTACAAAGATGTACAAAGATTGGTGGAAGGGCATGAAGAAGGATATAACCAAATTCATAGCTCAAAGTTCAACATGCCAGCATATGAAAGTGGAACATCAAAGGCCTAGAAGGTTACCGCAACCTCTACCTATTCTGGAGTGGAAATGGGAACACATTACCATGGATTTTGTAATGGGGTTACCAAGAACAATAAAAGGGTACAATATGGTGTGGGTGATAATAGATAAGCTCACAAAATCCTCAAATTTTTTGGCTATGAAAAACAATAATAGCTTGCAAACTCTCAGTCAACTCTACATTTGTGAAATAGTGCAATTGCATAGAGTTCTACTTTCTATAGTGTCAAATTGTGGCCTACAGTTCGTGAATTGATTGTGGAAACACTTACAACAAGCTATGAAAACAAAGTTGCAATTCAGTACAACTTTTCATCCCTAGACAAATGGTTAATCAGAAAGAATGATTCAAATTCAAGAAGATATGTTGAGGGATTGTACCTTGAACTTTTAAGGAGGTTGGGGAGAACACCTATCGTTAGTGGAATTTGCTTATAACAGTAGTTATCAAGCCAGTATTGGAATGGCTCCTTATGAGGTTTTTTACGGGACATTATGTTGATCACCTATATATTGGATTGAAGTAGGGAAAACAGCTTATATGGACCAAACATACGACGTGAAACCACCGAGAAAATCCAAATGTTAAAGGCAAAATTACTTGTAGCTCAAAGTTGACGAAAGAGCTATGTAGACAAACGAAGATGACCTATAGATTCTGCATAAGGAGATTTCGTATATCGCAAGGTATCACCTCGTAAAGGTATCAAAAGATTTGGAAAGAAGGACAAGTTGGCCCCACGTTAAATTTGACCTTTTGAGATTGTCAAATGAGTAGGAGAAACACCTTATCAACTCGTGTTGTAGCCTCATCTTGCAGGAGTTCACGACATATTTCATTTTTTGATGTTGTGGAAGTGATAGCTAAACGCTACTCACATCATCAACAATGCAGAAGTACAGATCCATGATGGAATCATGTACAAAGAAAAACCAGTTTGAATACTAGATACCAAAAAGCAAGTGCTTTGAAAAAAGACAATACCATTAGTGAAGGTGTTGTGGTAGCATCATAGAGTCAAAGAAGCTATCTGGGAAGCTGATGCTGATGTGCATACAAGTTATCCCTACCTATACAAATCTCAAGGTTAGTAACATGTTTCAAGGATGAAATTTTCTTTAAAGAGGGGTGGACTATAAACTCCTACAGTTTGAGTTTAGTCTAATAAAGTGTCTATTAACAATAATAAAGTTTAGGTATGTCATAGATGTGATAGAGAATGGTTCGGGAAAATATGGTAGGACATTAGGAAGGTTTAAAATTTGATACAATAGAACTTGAGTTCTGTAAATTAGTGTTGTAAATATGACCGGGGTTTGTGTAGGTGGCAATGTGTGAATTTTATAAGATTTGAAGTAGTGAAGAAATAGGAAGTGGAAGTGTAAGGGAAGGAAACCTTGATTACGAAGGTAGGAGGCACAATTCATTCTAGAGAGTATTGTCGGTCGGTTGACTTCTTGTTGTCATTCGACCAAAGCTTTTGTGGTAGGAGTATAAATACCCCTTCATTTCTATTACTTCAGAACCTTAAGCACCTCAAAACATTACATTTAAACAAGATAAAGCAAGGAGAGAAATCGAGAAACTTGAGAGGATATTCCAAAGCTGGGATTTTGGTACTCGATATTTCTAGTCATTTGTGTGTGAGCTGATCTGAGATAGGATTTCTTTTCTAATTCCTTATCAATTATACATATCATATATATTTTGGGATCTCATGATAAACTTATGTTCTATATCCGAAACTTATTTATGTTCATTGCATTATTGACTTAAAAAATAGTTGGCTTTTATGATCCGAACATGATTTCATACATAGAATGATTTCTATGATTTGGTATGATCCGAACATGACTATGCCATGATTTATAGTTAATGTTTTACATTAGTATGTATATGAGTTTAATTCAATAATGTTATGGATTTGGAAAACCATTTTATATAGTAAATTACTCTCAGTGGTTTATTTTGATAGGTTATTAATGTACTATTAAGAGAATATGGCTTGGCCTAATCTGAAAGCATAAGTTTGCAATATATATTTTGGAAAAATTGGTGAGTGATATTAGAGGACGGTGGTTGCCTGTGTTGTATTGCGGATGCCTAGTATTCATTTTTTCAGTAACTAACATAATAGAGTTTATAGATGGTGTGCTTTATAAATCCTTGGGAGATTGATTAGGGGTACCAGATGACAATAGTTACCTGTGTGGTGTTATGGAAGCCTAGTACCAATTTTACAAGAAAATGAAGCAGGGCATAGTGCCCCTATGGTGAGAGATCCCAAAGTTGCCCCAGGTAGTGTTACAGTTCATGTGTGGACTGGATTTGATATTTGGTTGAGTAATACTTGTGGTATACTAAGGATTTTAGATTGATTTATATGTTTTGATGCAATACAATTGTTTTATTGAAACGCCCCATGCATATCATGTTTTATACTACACACACTAGAATTGTTATGTATGTACAAAAGCTACAATGTTTCGATTATTGTTCTCAAATATAATATTATCTTTCCAAAACCTTGAAAAATTTCTAGAAGAATTATCCTACTGGGATGTGAATCTCACTCCTACTTATCATTTTTCAGACATGGATTGAGAGGTCAAGGATGTCTATAAAACCCAGGAAATTTTGTTTTTTTTCTGAAAAAGGGAAAAAAGTTAATTTGTCACTATAATGCAGAATTAAAATACATATTTCTCTCAAAATTAGATGATGCAACAGACTTCTTATTTGGATTCGTATCCCAAAATCGAGTTGTCCTGAAAAATTTCATCGAATTCTGAGATAGTTGGTTTTTTTTACGTTTTACGAGACGACTGTATGTCGAATGACCTCACAAAGTTCATCAAAATTAGAAATTATAAAATTTCCTTATAATTGAGTTAAATTACAAATAAATTTAATTTGAACTTAAATCGGATGAAATTAATTATTTTGGGACGAAAAATGGACCCGGAATTAATAAACGTGTGGCGCGACATGGACCGCGAAATTTAAAATTATAAATAGAGGCTAAATATCAGAAAGTCAGATATTTCCTCCCCATTGATCAGCTGGTCTCACACATTAGAAGAGGATAAGAGAAAGGAGAAAAGAAAAATCAAAATCCAAGACTTCTCCTTACGATCTACAGAGTTTCGTCGGTCAGAATCATTTGAACCAAGAGTTAAAGTTCATCTACGCGACAAAGGCTACACAACCATACCGAGAACGAGGGAAATCAAGTTTTGGAGGTTGTGTTGGCATTCTTCAAGGTTCTACCCTTCGATTTACGCTTCAAGAGGTAGGATTCCCTCCTATTTTGGTTTATTTCTAACCTAGTATGTCCATAAGGGATGGTTAGGTGTATGTGACTATATATCACTTGCCTATTGTTATGAAAAAGAGAAAATGAGTATAGAAATGGTTTAGACCAACTTCTAGCTTGATTTTGATATGTAAAAATTCCTTGTGAAACCTCTTGGAATTTGGTATTTGGTGGCATGCTATGTGTTTATATTGTGCCTTATGAATGACATGGTTTATGTGATAATATGTTGGTAAATTATTGTTGATATATTCTTATTCATATTTTGACAATGTGACAAAGTTTGGTGATTATAAGTATATGATATAAATTACCATGGTACATATTGAAAAGAGGAAATTGCTCACTTGGCATGCATTGCAATTTGGGCATAAAATTGGCATCACATTCATGGGCACTAGGATGAGTGTGGGTGTGTGAGTGCATGGTTGATCAAACACCATAGTTGGGGGTTGATAAGTGGACTTGGTACCGTCGGACCAAGGTTCAACAAAGTCGCACGGTTGCATGGGTAGCATGAAAAACTTGTGTCAGGTATAGCAAGAAGGGCTAGACGATCCCTCGGGTGCAAGTCCAAAAAATGAATTAGGTGCACGGAGCCAGCGGTGCAATTCTAAAATTTGTTGCCCAACAAAGACACAAAATTTATTTTATAAATATACTCTTGGATGTGCAACATCCAACAATGCTTGATTTTATAAACACATGACTTTTATTTCAAACAAGAATTGGATGTGCTTCATCAATGATGAAGGTTTTATACACGTGCATTGTATTGTGTTGTGGGAGCCGGTGAGGGCTTAGGTTAAAGTACATGAGTGAGTGTCATATCATATTATGGCATAACATGGTAGAAATTCAACCTTGAATCACATATTCATGTTTGAAAGTGATAAATGTTGTTGTTTGTTGCATGTGGCCATTTCATATGCATCTAGGCGGGGAGTAGCTTCTGTAGGGGAAACTCTATTGAGTATAGCTTACCCTATATGGGAAAATATTTCAGGTATGGGGCATACGCTGGTGGACAACTCTCATTCGGGCCATTAAGGGTAACGAAAAGCCGAGATGTGGCTTTACTTGGATATTTTGTTAAATCATTGCAAAAACTTAGTTTTTGGCATGTAAATAAATGTAATAGAACTTGTACTTATCAAGTTTTATGTGAGAAATGGAGTTAAACATGTACTGGATGATTTTGGAATGGATTGAAAATTAAAAATAAGTCAAACAAAAAAACTGGGCAGAGAGTACCGGTACTGAGTACCGTACAACCTGGTCCAGACGGCAGAGAGTACTGGTACTGTGTACCGGTACCACTTTTTCAGTAGGCAAATGGGATAGATATTGTGTACCGGTACTTTTTCCAAAATTTTCAAATTTTAAAACTACTTTGCCATGTTTTCGGTTTATGTTTTCCTTCCCTCCAATGATGTCAATGGACCATAATGGTGTATAAATCATAGTATATTGGGCCTTAGTCGGATCCAATGGATAATTGAACACAAGTATACTTGTGGATTATAATCCCAGTTAAAGGGATACTATCACGTGGTGTCGGGTCATGCAATATTCACGAGTATTTTCGCTAGTTGATGGGTTATCAACGGACTTATAAATGAATCCCGATTTTAAGGGCGTCACAATGTCGATGAGGAGAATCAATGCGGAGCATGATTTTCCTCGTCGGTAGTGATTTTTGGGTGATTATGAGTGATGTGAGGGTTTTTGTAATAGACTTATGGTTTTAATCACATCTTTCTGTATTATGAAAAATGGGGAGTGACAAGAACACCCACTCATAAATGAGCTAGGGAAAAATATATCCAATCTCGTCAGGACTATGGGCATGATACATAAGATTTTGTCAATCTAAAGGATGAGGTAGAAGAACTTATTTGAAGAATCCATTTAGGGAGGTTCGTTGACAAGAACTAGAAGAGAGAGAGAGCTTTGCCACAAGAAGCTCGTGAGCATTAATAACCCTTAGGAGATGTAAAGGTAATCTCTAGACGATTAATACCTAGAGGAGAAAGTAGCTTGGCCGAGAGAGCTTATGTGAGGAGTGCGCGTACTGACATTAAAGAGATCAGTGTAGCACATACAGGGAAGGTACTTCTAGTGACCTCACCAATTACCTTTGCAAAAAAGGGCCTCAAGGAGATTCATTTCTCATATGATGATCCTCTGGTTATATATATGATTGCATCGAACCACACTGTGCAAAGAGTCTTGATAGATAGTGGCAGTTTAGCTAGGGGCGGAGCCATGACTCTAACCTAGAAGGGGCAAAAATATAAGTTAAAAAATAAAACAGTTGAAATAAATTTTTATGGACTTCAATAAATATGGACTTAATTCAGTATTATATTTATATAAGAAAATTCCAAAGTTCAAGTTTGAGAAATTATGTATTACAATTCAAAACTCAATTATCATTTGAAATCATTTTAAAAAATTTATCATATGAAAGTTAACAACAATATCAATACAATAATGAATAAAATATTAAAAAAAAAGCATAATTTTTTCATAGCACATTTCAACTCAATCATATATTAAAGTGTCAGTTCAAATGAAATAATATATTTAAGTACAATACGATAACGTTTTATCAAATTCTTTTGGAATTTGTGCATTTTACTAGTTGCATAAATTTGTATTACTAGGTCACGAGCAACATCTTTATAAAAAGAATGAAGGACAATAATACGATGCTTTTTAAAGAATAAGAGAAGTGTATTAATTGAAAAATGTGTTATCTTCAGTAAATATATGACTTAGAGCATTTTAAATTTGTTTTATTAGTTAGTCTAAGAATTAAATATTTGATCTAGTAGATTAGGGGGCAAATTGACCACTAACTTATTGAAAAGAAAATGAAACAAAGTCACTATAGAAATTTTCAAAAACTTGAGAGGGGGCAACGTATAAACCAGACATAGTTTATTTTTCTCATAACAATATACATAGGTAGTATTTATTAAAGATCGAGTGGGGCCAACTGCCCCCACAATGCCACAAGTAGCTTCGGCCCTGAGTTTAGCAGATATAATATTTGTCAGTTCTTTTGATCATATGGATAAAGGAAGGCGCAACCTCCAGCCCATTAAAGCTCCCCTAGTCATCTTTTCTAGGTAGAAAGCTCATCTGTTGGCAGAAGTGTCCATCCCCATCACCATAAGGCAACCTCCTAATCAGGTTACCCATTTGGTGGACTTCTTGGTAATGAATGCCCATCAACTTATAATGCTATCCTTGGGCAACCAACACTTAATGCTTTGAGGGTGGTCCTTCTGCATAGAACCTTTTCCTTCGATTCCCTACAAAGAATGGAATCGAGGAAATAAGGGGCAATCAGGCTGTGGCCACAAAATGCTATGTGGCTTTAACAATGAATAGCCAAATAAAATAGACATATCATGTGGAAAAAATTGACCTGAGAGACACCGAATAAGAGAAAAGAGCTCGCCCAGTGGAGCAGTTGATTCTAATAACACTAGGATAGAACCCACATCAAGTGACGTAAGTGGGGTCCAAGCTCCCCTCTCATATCTGAAGCAAAATTGAATTTTTTTTGTATAACAACATAGATGTGTTCTCCTGGAGTCATGAAGATATGCCTGTAATTAAGTATGTAATTCAATAAGGTTTTTGAAAGCATAACTTATTCAAAAAATTGCATAAACTAAAACCTAGTTCATAGGTTAGGACTACTCTTTTAGATTATCCAGAGAAAACAACAAAAGATATTAAAATTTACATAATTAAATTCAAAGAAGTAAAACTTGACTTGAAAGTAATTGCTAGCATTGAAAAACTAAATTAAAATAACAAAACTTAAAATTAAAGACAAACGAATGTATAACTGCTTTGAACAATTGAAAAAATAGAACTTAAAAGAAAGAACAACAACAATGCTCTGAAGAGTAAAACCTAACACTTTCTAACATAGAGAAACAAAAAAAAAAATTAAAAGAAAGTAGAAGTAGCGTCCCCGTATTCCTCAGAGGGCCTTCTATTTATTCTGATTGGAGGGAGAATCTTCAGATCTTTGATATATATCCTTCCCAAAATTGTCTCCTCCTCACATTGGTTGAGAATCCACAAAAGATATGGTAAAATCTTAGCTTTAATTGAGTTTCCTATGAAATTCTGTCTTTATCTATCGATAGAACATTGCTCCCTACCAGTAGCAACTCCTTCTGCAGCACAACCAAATGGTAGAACATCTTGTACAACTTTGTCTGGCAAAATCTCTAAAACTTTTGTGACTTTTCCTACTAGTAGAACATCCTTCACTTATCGGTAGTACTTCTTCTAACAAAGTACTAGGACATTTTTTATCGGTAGAACATGTACCACCTACTAGTAGGACTTCTATTATGAAAAAGAATAAAATTTTGTTAGTTTTTATACTGGTACAAGATGTATCACCTATCGGTAAGACTTCCACACTAATCTTATGTGCTTCAGGCTACCGTAGAATAGACTTCCTACTAGTAGAACCTTCATTTTTCTGGCATTTTATCAATATAACATCTACTAGTAGAACTTTTATTTTCTCAAAAAAATGATTTCCAGGGCTCCTACCTTCATCTTCTAACGACCGAAATCAATCCCAACTCGTCTCTTGCCATCATATCAATGCTTAATCTCCACCTTTACACCTAAACTACCTGCAAATACAAAAATCAAAGCATAAAACTCATCGAACTAAGTGAAAGCAAGTTAGTTTGTTAGCAATCCTACAGTGAATATGTAAAGCAATAAAATAATGCAATATTGAGCACTCAACAATTGTCCAAAGTAGTATTGGTCTAAAAACACAATGGGAAACGGTGGCTTTACAAAGATTTCATAGTTCTTGACAAGGCCTGCACAAAAGATTGCTTCTCACTTCCAAGAATTGACCTCCTAGTAGATACTTTAGTAGGGTTCTGCTCTTAAGCTTTGTGGATACCATCTCAGGGTATAACCAGATCTGCATGCATCCAATATGATCAAGAGAAGACCTCTTTTGTTATTGATAAAGGAATATACTGCTACTAAATGCCTTTTAGCTTAAAGAATGTTGGAGTTACATACCAACGCCTGGTCAATCGAATCTTCAAGGAATTGATTGTAAAGATTATGGAGGTTTATGTTAATGGCAAGTAGATAAAAATCCAGATTGTGCAAGATCATGTTGCTAACCTAGATGAAGCCTTCAAAACCCAGAGGAAGTAACAAATGAAACTGAATCCAGCCAAGTGTGTCTTTGAGGTATCCTCTAGAAATTTTGTGGGTTTTTTGGGTTTTTGGGTTTCCTAGAAAAGTATATATAAGTGAACTCTGATAAGAATCAAAGCTCTTTTAAGCATGTGGCCACCTCGTATCATTGAGGAAAAGTAATGCTTAATAGCAAGGGTGGCTACACTTAATAGGTTTCTCTCAGCTACTGATATATGTTTGGTTTTCTTCACAAGACATTGAGAAAAACTTTCAGATGGATGCTAGAATGTGCATCAACTTTTGAAAGGCTGAAAATGGTATCTAGGTTTCTTGTAAGACCTTAAGGGTGAGAGGTTCCTTATAAGGATGCTCATGCTGAAGAAATAAGACCTTGAGGATGAGAGGTTCCTTGTAAGGATGCTCATGCCAAAGAAATAAGACCTTGAGGGTAAGAGGTTCTTTGTAAGGATGCTCATGCCAAAGAGGACAATATTAAATCATGTGTAGGGTATCAGTTTACTTTTGAAAATTGTATGGCTCATTATTGATAATTGGTTTCACCTTTCAGCATTAACTTTATTGTTGTTTGTAAACTAGAGATCTATTAAAATATCATGATTTTATTTCAAAAGGTTATCTATGCTATTTGTGAAATGAGACCGACTTGTTTTACTTGCTTTCAAAATTTTGTTCAAGTTTGGGAGGATGTTCCTAAAGAGCTTTGTGCTCACCCCCTACAAACAATGTCATTTTTAGATTATAATAACTTTGAGGAAGTGCTCAGCGTTGGGGAGTCGGCACAGTGGTAAGCTCTAATAGAAGGAGACGTATACCCCGAAATGGATGCTTAGAGAATTATCTTCTTTTGTTCTAGATTGCGACTTTGTATTGCCCAATACTTTGTTTTCAACTGCAAGTTTTATTTTGATTCTTTTGATATTGTGGCTATGATTTGGCTTATTCTTTTGGGATAATGATGTAGATGTTATATATGATGCATGAAATCCTTTTGGATATGAAGTTATGTAGTGCCTCATGATGTGAATGGTTTATAAATTGTAATGTCGTCCAAGGTGGTTTGTGGGGTGTTACAAGATTGCACTAATGCCTGCCTTCTTTAGCTGAGGTAGCAAGATCACTAGAAGAACCCCATTCTTTGCTTGTAACTTACCCAAGGGGAATCCCTTCATCATCCAACTTGATAGCAAAAAGGTGAAGATATGGGTACAATGCCTTAGCCTGGTGACGTAACATCTCAAAGCCAACATCCCTGTTTCCCATGCTGAACTATGTAAATTCATTTGATTTTTGAACGGTAGCTATGGTGGCGGTCTTGGCCTCCTTGACAAGTTGATGGGAGTTCTTTGAAAGTGTAACCTACTGGTCAACAAGCTCTTTCTCCAGTCCACTTTTCGAAGCGTTCTTAATTACGATCGAGCTTTTAATATGGTCTAGATCAATATAAACTTTGCACCAACTCATCCTCGCGAAATAGCAAATTCGTCCTAGAAATGTAACACCCCACCCACCACGTGTCAACATATTGTCCGCTTTGGGCCCACTAGCCCTCACGGTTTTGTTCCTCCCAGGGGTCCACCGGGAAAAGGCCTGTTGACAAGTGAGGCGAAGGGCTCACATATAAGCCTTGCAACTCCCCCTCTTCCAGCCGATGTGGGATACCAGGATCTCACAAGAAAAGCTTTCTCTAGCTTTTCTTTTCAAGGGGTTTTCTCTATAATGGCTAAGTAGGTCATCCCAATAGCCAATATGTCGTCTGGAAAAAATAAGGGATGTTAGAATGCAAAATGAAAATAATAAATATAGGGGATAAAATATCAAAAAAAGGTTTACCTTGCAGAAATTATGAGCCATCATCTTAGAAATCTTGAGTGTCACCAGCTTCATCACCCCCCCTAAACTTTAAGATCAGAAGTCCTAAAATTTCCTCAAGCAAAGCTTTGGGTCATTTTGCATGCTCTTCAGAGCAATGCCAACCTTGAAAGTAGGAGGGCCCTCATCAGAATCAAGGGTAGGGATTTTTCCCTCAACAATCTTCTTTTTCTTCTTGATTAGAGCAAAATTAGGAGAAGATTCAACATCAAGGGAGATCACATCAGTAGAAGTAGAAATAGTAGCAGAAATATTTAAGGAAGGGGAGCACCCTGACCTCAATCTCTTAGCAATGGGTGGATGAGGGCTAGTCAAACTCTACAAATTGGCCAACACCTTAAACTCACAAAGAGCCTTTTTATCGAGCTTTGGGGGGAAAACTACAAAAGAAATAAAACCCCAAAAAAGAATTAAAATTTTAATAAAAAAGGGCGTTGCATTTTAGATAATGAGCTTTACAACCTACACTTAATGGGCACAACAACAATGACTATAGCTCTTTGAGGCACTTGCCCAAGTTTGTATTTGAAAAGATTGACATCAATCACTAGAAGACCGAAATACTTGATTTTATGATTTGAAACCACCTTCAAATTGTTATGAAATTCCTCTAGGAAGGTTATATTATCAACAACAAAGAAAAAGAAGCAATCTTTTCTTGCCTTTTTCATAAAAAGAAGAAAGGAAATCAAGAAATGACTCAAGCATGCAAAAGGAAGGAAGTACGACACAACTGGTTTAGAAGGGCTAATTCCAATCCCGAACTAGAGATGAAAAAAATTGTCTTTCTTCTCCATTGGAGGAGAAAGAATCATGGTTAGTAGGTCAGTACTACTGGGTCTCTTGGTCAAGTAGTATCAATCATAGCTTGTACCAGCTTCAACCTTGATTTGGAAAGAATGCAACATTTTCCCTACAAAGGGAAACACATCTATGCCATAGGCAAGCCCCAAGGAACTCCTAAACCAATCAAGATACTCAAGCTATTGGGTGTAAGCTGGGAAGAAGCAATGTTTAAAAAAAGACAAGAAATTGCGAATATAAGGGTGAATAGGAAATTTGAGGCCAATGATGAGGGCAACTTTATAGAAACAAACCTTGCCCTCGAGGTAATCGCAAGCTCTCTCACCATTCGTGGGAACCCACAATTGCACAAACTCTAGAATGGAGAATTAAATGTGAATCATCTCAAGGTCTTTCTTAATTATGCTACTATGCACTTCTTGAGAGTAGGATTCACGTTGGCCAGGTTGTTCAGCAGAACAGACTTCTAAGAAAAACTCTAGATCTTCATTGGCAAGTTCTGCCTCATAAACTAGAGGCATAATGGGATCGAAGGAAGTTTTCTCATAAGCCATAAGGAAAAAATGATTATGAAGAATGTAGAATGAAGAAGGAAAGAGTCGATTAAAAAAACGAAGAAAATTCAATCAAGAATAAGAGATCCTAACAAGAAGATCAATCAATTTGGGATTCAAGAAAAGCCTTAAGTCCTTTAGAAAAGACATTTGAGAAAGAAAGAAGAACTTGTAGAAGATAAATTGGAAAAGAATAACCCAACCAAAATATTTCATGGTTGAAAATCTAGAACAACAAAGCAAGGATTGGAAATTCGAATATTCCTAAGAGCAATGAAGGATTTTCTAAGGCTAGATGAGTTCTTGAACCAAAGGTCTAGAAGGCTTAAATAGCCCGAGGAATGGAAGTTACAAGAAATTGGCTCATTTAAACTAACCAGACGCGTCCACATAATTCGTTTACATTTTCCAAGGAGGTAACGAACAAAAAGTAACGGGAAGCTTGACCCACGATCAAGCCACATTGGACATATCTAATTAGGGGCAATTGATGTGAAATAAATTAAATACACCATCAATAAAGCTCTTACAGAGGCTGCCCATTTTGAAAGTATCCATTAGGACACTGGTCAAAGTCCAAAGTGAACAAGGAAAGCTCTGTGCATTACCAATCCTTGTAATCAACTTTGCCCTACGTAGCTGAATCATAAATAGAAGTCGGAGTATGAGATTATCCACTATTTGAAAATCAAAATGGCTCCTAGTCTGATTCAATAGCTCAAGTTTTAAGGGTAAAAAGGTTAAGATCCCCCATCCCAGAGGACTCTCAACCTCCTTATCAACTTATCTGGAATGTAAAAGACTCCCTCACAAGAAGGAGTCTTGTTTGCTTTCAACTACTAATTCAAACAAACTATAAAGGGGAGCCTAGTGGAAACACCCATGGTTCGTAATTTCTATTCATAAACATTCCTTTGTAACTTTCCTACAAATACTAACTTAAGCATCATAGGGTCGACCCCAGAGCTTTCCCCTTCGATTTTTGACCTTTTTTTTTAGGTCTTGTAGATCATGGAAACCTCATTTGAAGCCTTAAGAAGCTAATTCTAGCCATTAAAAATCTAACAAAGCTCATTGAAAAGTTTCCAAGGAAGAGGGCATACTTCAATCCAGCTTGCGTAAAGGTTAGGACAAATTTTGCACCAACATTTGGTGATGTGGAATCTGAGAAATTATTCCTGAGAAAATGAATAGAATAACCTTCCTCCTGCAAAACAAACAAACTGCCAAAGACCATGAGTTGACTAATCAGAGGCACTTTAATGCTTAAGTTAATAAAGGTTCTAAATGCAAGTAAAATTAATTTATAGGGAAAGAATGCATACCTTAGAATTAACCTTCCCCTAGTATTTATAGTGGTATGTGCCATCTTCTAGGGTTTTACTATTGGATGTGCAAGGTTGGCACACCTACCCCTTAGCCGAATCTTCCGTAATTGGAGCCTCTTCAAGCTTTCTTTCTAGCTCGCCTATTATTTAGGTCACATTTATAATGTTCACCTATGACTTAGGAAGCTTCCTAATCAGTTTTACACCACCTATGATTTCTCGAGATAGCCTAGCTATCCTTTGATTTGGCCATATCCTTATCGAATTTAGTGTATCTTATGAACTCCAACTCTCATCCTTGCTTAGTTCGGTCCATTACTTGATAACCTTGCCGACCAAACAGCTTCGCATATGCTCGCCTAGGTCCTAGACTTATCAGGCTGGCTGAAACATGGCTCGGCTTGCAGAACCACTACTCGGGCAGAGACATTCTACCTACTAAGGTTTCATCTCCGTCACATGGTATACTCATGCAAAGTCATTTTGCACGCCGTCAAGGTGGAAGTTGACACCACATCACAGTATATGATGAACAAAAAGAAAACATTTCTTAATTTATATCCAGGTAATAAAATTGGCGAGGTAAAGGTAAAAATTCAATTTGAAGATCAGTGGCCTATCTAGGAGGACTCTATTTGGTACCGTACAACCATTACAACTTTTGTGGATGTTTTTACTACTTTGTGGTAACTTGTGTTTAATTCTAAAAAAGTTAGGATCGACCACAAAGCTACCACAAAATTTATAAAAATATTCAAAAAAGTTTTAAAATCACTCAAAAAATTGTAAATTCTTTTGTTATAAAAATACCCACGAAATTATAGAAATTGAAGGTACGATACGAGAAAAATAAATTGGTGGCATAGTTTTCTCCATCTGTCTAAGGTAGGTCAGCAAACACTAAAGTGCTAATTTTGATGCACTACACACAACAAATTCAATTCCTAGATGGTTATTGGGCACTACAATTGCATTCAAGACAAATTTCTTAAATGTCATCCCAACCATTACTTTATAGTTGTTGTATGTTTATTGTAACGCCTCAAAATCCACTTTGGATGGTATTACTATCAAAAACCATTCACATCATTAGAGCAACTAATAAAATCCATAAATAAATAAAATTTCATTTATCATGCATAATATCCACAACACCATCCAAAAGAATATGCCATACTACGACAATTACATCTAAAAATAAAACTTACCCTTGCAGCGGAATAAACAAAATTTCATTCATACATTGACTCAAAATGCATCCCCTAGTCTAGGGCATAAAGATAACAACTCTAGACATCCCCCTCAAGATCCACACTTCCATCCAATTGAGCTTCCCTAGGTACCTTCTCATCAACTCCGAGCTCTTACCCTAAACCGATATCTAAAAATAAATATTTGTAGAAAATAACAGGAGAAAGAAAAGAAAGAATAATCTCTTACTTATTTCAGTCCATTGAATCGTACAACTTAAATAGTGATAAAGACCCTATCTGTTCCTAATAATCAGCAACTAAAAGATAAGAAAAGCAGTAAATTTAGGAATCAGTTATACACAACTGATATCCCTTTATTTTAGGTACAAACTAAGCTAATAATTAAATACCTAATCCCTAGAAATCAGATTACAATTAATTCCTAGAAATCAGGTACTAAATCACAAAATTCCAACAATATTATTTGTAGGGGTGAGCACTAAGCTATGTAGGAAATCCTCCCAAACTCGAACAAGGTTTAGAAAACATATAAAATTCATCGGTCTCATTTTAAAAATATCATATAGAACCTTTGAAAGAAAAAAGTGACAGTCATTCGATTTCAAGTTTATGCAATATCAATATATATAATAAAGGAGTGAAACCAATTTCCCAAACAATAAGCATTCCAACATTAAACCATAATTTTGTATCATTTTCCCCAATATACCATTAACCACAATATGTATTTGTATCTCAGGTAGGGAGTAAGACTTCACATGAATATACACATTGAGAATATCCTGGCCCACACACACACAACCAATCCTTGCAAGGATACCCAAATTTAGGAAAGGCGTATACCAACACATCGGCAATGACGATCCAACCCAAGAATAGTATACTAGCCCTCAACCTCGATACCCGTGAGCGAATAGTGGTTTGTTCCTCGCAAGGCACCAACCCCACTACGAATGGTAGGAAACTTTCAAACTCACTCAAAGTATGAAACGCATCTACCTACTCTACGATACCTGGTCAACGGTCACTCATGTTCATCCAAACACCCACACAAGAGGTACAATACTCAACCAATTTCTCAAATCACAAGTAAAAGCAAGAACCCCAAATTCCACATGTATTTTTCCAACATAACAATTCAAAAAAATAAGCAAGAGATCATCAAAAGATATAATTTTATTGTTCCAAATAAAGAAGTAGAGTTATTGAATCAAGAGAAATGGAATATTAAGAGAAAAATCTCTATTTCTTTAAAAAACAAGGGTTTTGAGATCAAAACAAGGATTTTATGGCTATCAACCCACAACTTCATTCAAAACATGATAGAATTTACAAGAACATCAAGAAACAATGATTTCATAACATATATCTAAGATTTAGAGTCAAAACACACACACACACACACACACATATATATATATATAAGTCATAGCCTCAATGAACAAGAGTGAGAAAAAATCCCTACTTAGCTTCCTTATTGTTGTGTGAAACTAGAGATGATCCGATCCAATCCAATGTGAGAATCCCCTTCAATCTTGTGTTTCTCCACTTATTTCTTACTCTCCAAGGCTCTCTAATGATTAAAATTGATGAAATGGGGTTGAGGGAGGAGTTCTTAGGTATTTATAGTGTAAAAATTAGAGAAAAACCCTAAAACTGAGCGAGGCTATGTTTAGCGTAGCGTTCAAAAGGTCCTGGGGTGTTCGAACGGTCCTGGGGCATCTAGACGGTTCGAAGGCACTAATTTTAATGAAAAATAAAGTTTTTGGGTAAGAAGTACCGTTCGGACTGTGTTTAGAGCATCTAGACGGTGGCAACTTTCGGTCCCAACTTAAGATACAATTTTCACCTACTTTGAAGTTGATTCAGGAAATGTTCGTGAAACATACTTTTGTAGCTCTTGAAGTCTACTTTCTACTATCCAAAAATCAGCTCAATTGGAGTTCCGATTAAAAATTTATGAGTAAAATACTAAGATAGTTTCAAATTCTTTCCTATCCAAATTCTTTCTAAAATGCACTTTAACTCCGAAATACTTTCTAAATTCTAATATACCACATATTACCTCTCCCAAGGTTTCTTGATCTCCCAAATTCAATGAAAATCTTATCTTGACATAAAAATATTTAAAAACTTACCTAACAACCCTTCCCAAGTTTAAACGCATTTGAAACTTAAACTTCACAATCAATTTGTCTCCCTAGTATTTATTCCTACTGTTACAATCTATAGGGTTCATTCTTACGTCATTATATATATAAGAATTACTAAACAATTACATTACTATATTAATATAAACATATGAGGATTTACAATCCACTCCCTTAAAGAAATTTTTGTCCTCGAAACTTTCCTTAAGTAAAGAACAAATGAGGGTACTTCTTTCGCATCTCCAACTCAAGTTCTCAGGTAGCTTCCTCCACCCCATAATATTGCCATAAGACTTTCACCAATTGGATTACTTTACTGTGAATCACCTTCTCCTTGGTATCGAGAATCTTCACCGGTTGTTCCTTAAATGCTGCTCCATCTTGAATTTCAATTCCTTCCAAATCCACGACATGCATTGTGTCTGATTGACACTTTCTTAACATTGACACATGGAACACGTCATGTACCCCTGACAATTGGGCTGGTAGCCGAAGTTGATATGCTACTTTGCCCATCACTTTGATTACTTCAAATAGTCTAGTATATCTTGGGGCTAATTTTTTCTTCTTGCCAAATCGAAACACTCCTTCTTGGGTGACACCTTGAGGAACATATATTCCCCCTCTAAGAATTTCAGTGGTCTTCTTCTTCTATCTGCACACCTTTTCTGTCTACTTTGTGTCGTGCGTAGTCTTTCCCTAATTAGTTGAATTTTTTCAATAGTCTCCCAAACAATTTCTGGCCCAAACAAGCGACTCTATCCAGCTTCTAACCAACAAGTCGAAGACCTGCATGGTATCCTATACAATGCGTCATAAGGTGCCATGCCAATACTAGATTGAAAACTATTGTTATATGCAAATTTCACCGGTGGCAAATGATCACTCCAACTTTCTTTGAAGTCCAACACACAAGCTCGTAACATGTCCTCCACAATTTGTATCACCCTCTCAGATTGGCCATCTGTTTGAGGATGAAAGGAGGCACTAAAGTGCAACTTTGTCTCCATAGCTCGTTATAGATTTTGCCAAAATTGTGCAACAAAACGAGAATCACGATTCGACACAATAAAGAGTGAAATTCCATGTAATTTAACAATCTCGCAAGTATAAAGCTTGCTCAAAGTCTCTAAAGTGTTAGTGGTCTTCATACTTAAGAAATGAGCGAACTTGGTGAGTCTATCTACAATGACCTATACGACATTATGCCCTCGTAATGTCCATGGTAAACCAGACACGAAATCCATTGTGATGTGATCCCACTTCCACTCTAGGATAGGTATCTATAGTAATCCTCTGGGTTTTTTATGCTCCACCTTCACCGGCTGACACATCATGCACTTTGCAACATACTTAGCCATGTCTTGTTTCATCCCTTTCCACTAATATTGACGGTTCATGTCTCTATACATCTTAGTACTGCCCGGATGTATGGAGAATTTTGAACGATGGCACTCCCCAACACTTCTTCCCTTACTTGATCATTGTTTGGTACACAAAGTCTTCCACGAAATTGTAACTCATCATTATGTACAGACCAATTCTCAACAACCTCATTCCTCTCCAATTTACCCCGGATAGTTCCCAACTCTGAATCTAATCGTTGCAACTGCACAGTCCTTTTTCGGAGAATTGGTTGAGCAACAAGATTAAATTAGCTGGGTCGAGCTTTCTGTCTATCCACCCGTAGATCAAATTCCTTCAAATCCTCAATCATTTTCCACCTATTAATCGCAAGCACATTGATTTCACCCCAAGACTTCCTGCTAAGTGCATCTGTTACTACATTAGCCTTCCTCGGATGGTAGTTGAGTGCAAAATAGTAATCTCCTAGATATTAAATCCACCTTATTTGCCGAATATTTAATTCTTTCTGTGTGAATATATACTTGAGGCTCTCATGATCATAAAACAATTGAAACCTTTCTCCATACAAGTAACACCTCCACAACTTAAGAGCAAAAACCGCCGTAACAAGCTCTAAGTAATGAGTGTGATTGTTTCGCTCATGAATCTTTAGTTGTCTCAAGCCATAAACAACTACCTTACCTTTCTGTATTAGCACACATCCCAAGCTTTATAATGAAGCATCTGTGTAAACATCATATTCTTTTCCACTGCTCAGAATAATGAGGACAAAAGTTGTTGTCAACCTTTCCTTCAAGGTTTGAAAGGCTGATTCACACTCTTGAGTCTAAAAGAATCTTTCCCCCTTCTTTCTAAGGCGAGTCATTGGCATCGCTAGTTTTGAGAACCCTTCCACAAACCTCTAGTAGTAGTTTGCTAATCTCAGAAAACTAAGTACTTCGATCATATTCCTTAGTGGTTCCCATTTCATCACAACTTCAATCTTTGAGGGGTCCACAGCTACACCCTGTTCTGACACAACATGGCCAAGGAATTTCACTTCTTTCATCAAGAACTCACATTTACTCATCTTAACATATAACTTATTCTCTCTCAAGGTTTGAAGCACTACCAAAAGAAGGTGTTCATGTTCCCTTTGTGTCTGTGAATAGATTAATTTCATCAATAAAGACAATGAAAAATTGATCTAGATACAGTTGTAATACTCTGTGCATCAAATTCATGAAGGCTGCAAGAGCATTAGTCAATTCGAACGACATTACTGTATATTCGAAATGACCATATTGGGTATGAAAAGTTGTCTTAGGAATATCCTCCTCCTAGATCTGTAATTGATGGTAGTTGTGCAAAGATCAATCTTGGAGTAATACGTAGAACCCCTCTGCTGATCAAATAAATCATCAATTCATGGCAAATGGATATTTGTTCTTCATTGTCACTTGATTCAACCTTCGGTAGTCCATACATAACCGAAGTGTTTCATCATTCTTCTTCACAAAGAGGACTAGGGTCCCCAAGGTGAAGTGCTTAAATAAAAAAACCCAATAGCCAATAGTTGTTCTAACTGCTTTTTTAGCTCCTTCAACTCCAAAAGGTGTCATTCTATAGGGAGCAATGGATATGGGTTCAGTTCTCAGATATAGGTCAATCGTAAACTCAATCTCTCTCTGTGGGGGTAACCTAGTAGTCCATCTAGGAAGACATTCAAAAATTCTGACACTATTAACAACACGTTCGAATGGGATTTATCCAGATCATCTCCCATTAAACTAGCCAAGAAACTCAAATGGCTTCCCGCCTTAGCTTTTAAGAATCTATTACCCACAGTGGAAAATGGGTGGGAAGAATTCTGATCATTAATGAAACTGAAAATTACCCCTCCTGGTAATTGAAATAAGATCCATTTACGAAAACAATCCATTACCGCATGGAAGGTGGACAACAAGTTCATCCCAAATATTATATCATAACCCTTCATGTCGAATGCAACCAAGTATACATTTAGTTCTTGAGCACATAACCTTTACACACCCTTTTAGTATCCAACCATTCTTCGGTAGGCATGTCAATACGCAAAGCATGTTCTAGATTCTCAAATTTTAATCCCAATTTAATAGCATATGTAGTGCATACGAAGGAATGAGTAGCAACAGGATCAAATAAATCAAATAAAATTCAAGCCCAAGAATTATAGAGAAGCTCAATATTGTCCCCAACTATAGTGGAAACGTCTTCCTCCAGTAGGGTCAAAGCAAAAACTCTTCCTTTATTGATATTATCTGAGGCTATAGCTCCTAATAGTTTCTGTTGTAGTGGCTTCTGTAGTGGTGACATGTTTGCATTTACCTATCATGTCGTCTGAGTATTCTTCTGGGGTGGAAAAATCAGACAATGATTCTGAATATGCCACAACCTCAACATGCGAAGCAGGCTAGTGGGTCTACTCCTACCCTCTAACTCCTTGAGTTGTCTGAAATCTCTATCCTACCACCTTGTCTGGGTGACGATATGGACCCGCTCTCCGTACTCCACTACTGCTAGCACCAGTCTTAATCAAACCTCCCCTTGCGAATTTCTATAGTTGTTAGTTTTCTTTGGTGTCTCTCTTCACCAGTGCAGCTCTGTCAACTGATTAACCCTAATTATTACATAATTTAATTAAATTAATAGGTCAATTGTGTTTGTTAAACAAAGTTAAAAGAGTCAAAGTAACACAAATTATGGTTAGTATGTCATTTAGGGATAATGCATTAATTGTTGTTCTTTTCAGGGTTTTGTGTGTCAAAGCTACAAACTATTGGGGATCCAACTGTATCAAAGCTACAAACTATAGGGATGCCAACTATCAATGCTACAAACTACTGAGGTGCCAACTGTCAAAGCTCAAAACAAAGGGGGATCAAAGTGTAATTCAAACTCCCCCTTTTTGCCTATAAATACCACCCCTTGGGGTTTGTAAATCTTCATCTTTTGGAAGTGAAAAAACCCTCCAAAAATAACTAGCTTTCTTTTACTGTATTATTGCTTTATTTACTTTATTATTGCTTTCTTTTACTTTATTGCTTTCTTTTACTTTAGTATTACTTACTTTTATTGTATTATTGCTTTCTTTTACTTTCATTGTTTGAGCTTCTTCTTCCCTTAGAGGAGTGAAACTCTTCTACTTTTCAAGATCTTTACCAAAGTCGTGAAGGGTGGAACGTGATTCACTCATGCTTTGTCGAAGATCAGTTCCTTGCAACTCCTCTACTTGGAGGGATGAGCATCACTCACTTTTTTAGCTTTACCAAAGCCATGAAGAGTGAGTAGTTTCTCATTCACTCTTTAGTAATAGGTGATGGATATGTATAAATCATCCGGATGCTATACTTGTGAATTTTGTTTATGCTTAATACTTTATATTTCACTTG
>CM042194.1:13000314-13011708 GCA_023539305.1 Ilex asprella | reverse complement strand
TCTTACTCCCTTCCAAAGCCATCCCAAACCTCTCCAACACACATTTCTACCCCAAACCTATTTAATACAAGTTCTAGGACCTGAAATTTCATATTTTCACTTATTAAAACTAAAATTCAACTAGTATTCAACTTTAGAAGTCAAGGAATTTCCCATGAATTGTTGTTCTTCATGGTTAATAGTTTCATATAAAAAAATATTTTTATCCGAGCATGTGTCTAGTAGCCCCAATGTTCACCTACCATTCCTTTGTATTTTCTATAAAATTCTCTTCGGATACTATGGCAGAAAAACTTATATTAGAAATATTTTCAACAAAAAAATTCTACCTTGGTTATGTTGGCTTAGACAACTTTTTTCTTATGTTTCTTTTGTGCTTTACAGTTTTGGCAATCGTTAGCACAATGCCCTAATTTGTTACATACAAAGCAGTTGTTTTTTAATCTTTTAAAATTACCACCCTTGACCCTTTGTTGACCAACATGTTTCCTTTTCTTGTTGGTTTTTTGTCCATCTTCAATCATATATGTCTTTGACTTTATCAAATGATTACCAACTTTAATTTCATAGACTCTATTATCCTCCTCCATCCTCAATTCCATAATCAAGTCTTCAAATTTTATTTCTTTGCATTTGTACTTCAAATAATTTTTGAATTCCTTCCAATGTGGCGGTAATTGCTCAATAATTGTAGGCACTTGAAAAGACTCACCTAGCACCATTTATTCGGCATAAATCTCATGTAAAATCACTTGAAGATATTGAATTTGCCTTATAGTAGTTTTGGAATCGACCATTTTGTAGTTAAAGAATCTACCCACAACAAATTTTTTCATTTTGACTTCCTTTGTTTTGTACTTTTTTTCCAAGGATTTCCACAACTTTTTAGCTTTCTTGATTGAACTATACATATTACATAATATATTGTCGAATCCACTGAAGATATAATTCTTGCACAAAAATTAGACTGCTTTGATGCGTCCACTCCAGCAACAACTTAGCAGTTAGTCTCATTCTCATGAAGAATAGGAATACTCTCACAAAGAAATTTTACAAGATTTAACATCATGAGATAAAACAGCATTTTCTGTTGTCATCTCTTGAAATTGTTACCATTGAACTTTTTGGTTTTATGACACCATAAGAGTAGGAGTAGTAAAGACATTATTCTCAGTTGTAGTCATTTCTGATAAATAAAATTATCAAATATTCAAAACCAAGAAAACAGGAACACTTAAAAATCACGTTACTAAAATAGAGACAACCTATGTTACTGTTCGATGTCATTGTTTCAATGACATTGTTTGGTGTCATTGTTTAGAATGAAAGGTATAAACACATAAACAGAACATATAACTTTTCACAAAAAAAATTTACATGTAACATCAAAATACTACAGATCATAAAGAATAAGTTTTAACAATTTACAATATTTTAAAACAATTTGAAATACTAATAACATGAATCAGAAACATAATAAGTAATTTTATGAATATGAAATATGTCTTAAGATTGTTGTTTTTATTTCCCAATATAGCAAAATCACTTATTAAAATCTCTAATTTATATCATGCAAATTAGAATAAAATAGTAACAATAAAAAAGTTAGAACTGACTTATTTGCAAAATTGGAACTGTGATTGAACTTTATATAAATCAAGACTAGTATTTGACATTAAGACAGATTTCACCCCACACTTGGTGCTTATGAAAATTTAAGCGTCAATTTCCAAGGATACAATAATCTTCACGTAATCAGAAATAACAATCCAATTTAAATGCCCAGAGAACCAGAACTATCTTGTGTACTCTCAGATATACAGACTAATAATGCCAAAAATTATATATATAATGGCTGCCATAATTCATAATTATGTAAGTCTAAAGTTTATTCAGAATGTTAATATAACTATGTTATTTGTGGACATAATGGTGACTGATCCGGATAGTCACTATGCAAAAAGATGCAACCCAAAAGACAACATTAATGTCTACCCAATGTTGAACATATACAAATTCAAAGTTCAAAACTGGAGAGAAAATTAAATTCAAACTAACGAGCAGAAATAAATTTCAGATTAAAAAATTCAAAACCAATTCATTAAATAATTTTTTCCAAAAATATAAAGTTAGGTCTAAACCACATCCACTCCCACACTTGTACCCAAGCCCCGTCGAGTAGGGACTAAGGCACGTGTGTGGTCTAACCAAAGCCCATGTAGATGTTTGCTCCGTTCACAAAAGTGTAATACCCTTTGGGATCTAACTCGTAGTACAAACTTGGGATATATATATGCACATACAGAATTTCTTGCCCAACCAATGTGAAATTGATATCAAATCCCACTATAACACCCCAAAAACTACCCTAGACGACATTACATTCTAAAACCCTTTACATAATGAGTGCACTAAGATATTTCATCACTAGTTAACTTCTATTAATCATAGATATATAATGTGTATTACATTATCCCAAAAGAATAGGCACAACCAAGCCTTTACATTCCAACAAAATTAATTAATTGTAATGCAGTGGAAATTACAAAAGTAGACTTGACTTTACATTGTTCAAAAGAATATCCTAGTCTAGTGCAAAATGAAACAACATCTCTAGATGTTCCACTTGGGATTCAAGTATCCCTCTAGTGAAGTCTCTCCATGGCCCGGTTCGTTAACACCGAGCTCATCCTCTAGCAGGAAATCTGAAAGATGTTCAACGGTAGGGGATAAGCACGTAGCTTTGTAGCAAAATCTTCCCAAACTCAAACAAGGTTTAGAAAAATGTAAAATAAATCGGTCTCATTTAACAAATAGCATATATAATCTTTGAGGTAAAACCAGGACACTTTAAAGTATGATCTCAAGTTTAAATCGCAATGGTGATAGAGATAAACAATAACCCCCAAGTTCCAATAACATTCATTTACAAAATACGAATCATTTGTCACACATGATCCTTACAAAGAACCTCTTGAGAAAGAATGAACATCCTTACAAGGAACCTCTCACCATTAAGATTTGGTTTCTCAAGCATCCTTATAAGGAACATCTTGAGAAGGAATGAGCATCCTTACAAGGAACCTCTCACCCTTAAGATTTGGTTTCCCAAGCATCCTTACAAGGAACCTCTCACTCACGTTTGTTCAAAACAACCATACAAGAATACAATACCCAACTATTGTCTCAAATATCCAACAATTCCACAACCCTCAAATTACAATCAATTTCCAAGAAAAACCCTCAATTGTCACCAATGATATCTTTAAATAGGGCAAATTAAAGAAAATACACAAGAGATCATCATCAACATGATTTTGTTATTCAACATGAAACACTAAGACTTTGAAATTAGGAATATTAGAAAGATTTAGAGAGAAGTACATCTCTCTTGAAAACTAGGATTTTGAAGCAAGAAGAACGAGTAGCAACCCTAACTTTGGGTAAAACATGTTAATAATTATAATAGAACTAAGAAACAAAGAACCCATAGCAAATACATATTAATAAGAGTCAAAACATGTATGTATCTATTAGCCCTAGCCTCAATGAAAAGGAATAGGAAGAAATCCCCTACCTTGACTCTTGAAATTTAGGTTTTGATGGCTCCAAGGTGTAAATCCCTTTAAAGCAAGTGTATCTCTCTTCTTTTCTTCCTTGCTTAGGGATTCTAAGGTTGGAGGGGCCGAAATGGAGCCAAAAGAGGCACCCTAGTGCATTTATGGGGCAAAAATAGAGCTAAAGTCGCGACATTTAAGTTTCAGAATTCTTTCGGCCGTACCGGTATGTCGAACTCTCTGGACCAAATTGCTCCGGAATGCAATACCGGTACGTTTCAGTACCGGTACGCAATACCGGTAAGATTTTTCCTAGTTTTTGCCTTTTTCACCGTTTTTCATTTCTAATCCATTCCTAAGCCAACTAAATCCATCTCAAACCTCTCTAACACATATTTCTACACCAAACCTATTTAATACAAGTTCTATGACCTAAAATTTCATATTTTCACTTATTAAAACTAAATTTCAACTATTATTTCTACTAACATTCTATATCTCTACTTTTTTAATCTACCAAATTCAAACACACATCACTACACATATCCACATTTTTACAACAATTATTTACTATATAGCTACTTACATATATAAAAGAAAATACGGGGTGTTACACCCACATTGTCCAATATCTATTTTTACATTTCAAAAGAGTCACTTTAGAATCTATTTTTTCATTCATTTTTTACTCGATTTAAGCAAGTGGATAGACTACGTTATTTTTCTTAGAGTAGAACACAACCTCACAAAAATTTACTCGAAACAAAGAGCAAGTCCCACTTTAATTTATGCTCAAAATCAATCAAAAATTCAATTTTAATTCACAAAACTACTTTGGTTCCAAAACTAACATAGGTACTATTGGGAAAAAAATATTTTTTAATGGGGAAAGACTACAGTTTCTCCTTCAGTATCGTACTTTTAAAGGTATAATTTACAACTCGTAAAGATCATAATTGATTCCAAAATATTGTGATCGACAATGAAAGTTATAATTTTTAAATGTTAAGTTATAACTCGTAAACCAAAAGTTATAATTGCTTGAAAAAATTCATGATCGATCATGAACTAAGAAATTTAGATCAATCATGGAATTTCTCAACAATTATAACTTTACATTTAAATGCATAATTCAATCATTAAAATTGATAACTTTTGATGAGGTACCAAAATTTCATTTTCTTTTTGAAATATTTAGGGACCGGTCCATATTTTAGGGCTTTTGGGGCCTATAAGTCCATCCAAAAATTTATATTGGGTGTAATTCCATTTTTTATTCAATTATCAAAACTACCCCAATCTTCTCTTTCCTCATAGAAGACTGATTTGATGAGCAAAATTTTAAACACCTAGAAATCCGGCGCCTAGGAGTTATTAGTTTCTAAAAGAAATTTGAAAATTAATAATTCCTAAATTTTAATGTTTATCTTGTATTAAAATTTTTTATGTCTCTCGTATTTGTCTACTAGTAACTATCCGTACCTGAAGACACTATCTAACTCAAAAAATATGCAAATATTTGGCCCTTAACAAAAACAAAGTACATCAGGTTTTCACTGATTGCCAACCCATATATTTATTTTTAATGAACGTTTACATGCAATCTATGATGAATCTTATTTTCAGTTCGACCAGACTATCCAAATGACAGTGTTTCTCAAACATCAGTCAAAAGACTCATCAAAAAAGCCATCGTGTTACTACATTGAAACCAAACCCATTCGACCAGTGATATTTACAAAGGGTAGCCCTTTTGTGTTTGAAAATGAATAATTGAATTAATGCAAAATCACTTAGAAAATTAATCGACTTCATTGGTAAAGGTTCCTTATAGTCACCGGACTGATAGACCTGGCTGAAAAATAAATAAAACCCACATAAGAAAAATAATATAAACAACAAACATAATGCCATACGAAAATTGAATAGATCCCTATCAATGCTCGACTTAAAATTCTTGTACTCGATATATAAGTAGTGGAAGCAAAGTATCATACTCACTGCAGAATATAGAAAAAAAGCAACACAAAATCTAAAAAGCGCTTGCACAATGCAAAATGTAATCAGTATGGAACTCTAACGAAGCAAAATAAACCATGTGAAGAAAGCCTTAGATACGACAGTCCAAACTTCCTCAATCAAATGACCTGATTTTATATCATGTGGCAGACATAATATTCTAAATAGCGACCAAAACCCAAGTGCACCAAATACCATTCAACCTTCTAAAATCTTTCACTGGGATAGAAAAGATATATAGGAATAGGAATGTGTGAGAATTCTGATTAAGAAAACTTTCCAAGGGAAAGCAACAATTCATTTGAAGCTTCTATGTGGGAATTCTATTTAGGATTTCGCTTGGGCTTTTTCACAGCAAAGTTTCTGTTCTTCCCTTTTTTTCTTGCTTACCGCACATCAATTTTCACTTATCTACTAATTTTTTCTATGATACCAACACACTCAGCTCTAATTACCACGGATTTTTTCACAACAAAGACACTATCCAAAAAATTGCAGTCAATTAATTAAACCTGATAAAGCGGTGCTGATTCACATGGAAATCAAGGTAGGCACTTGTCACCCTCACTTTTGAGTCACCTTTGATGAGGACGCATAAAATTATTTAATACACCAGTTTTTTTTTTTTTTTGGGGGAGGGTGGACTTGAACCCTTGACATCAAAAAGACAAAATATTTACGAGACAAGGAATAACATTGGACTAAAGCCTTTAATACACCATAGTTGTTCCCCTAAATTTTTAAAATTTTCAATAATGGTTAAAGTCTTTTCTTCTTTCAATAAATTAACGGGTCACTAACCTTCTAAAATAAATATTTTATTTTTGGGTTGAATAAATCAGATGTAACTATGTTGATCTAGTTGTATATTGACTAAAAGACAATATTTCTCTTTATCTAACACAATATTCATTACTTTTTAAGAATAATTTTTAATTTGTATTTACCATTTTTTTTAGTAATAGTAATCTAGAACCCAATAAAATACGATTATGTACAAAAAACAAAACATTGTAACCCAAAAAATATTTTAAGCTATTTCAAATAGAAAATTTCTCTATAAGACCGATAATGATCTCAACTTAGTTTTACAACTAAATAAGGAATGATTTTACTACAGACTTGTAATTGTACATATTGATAAAAAATTAGTGAAAAATTAATTTACATTTAATTAATATACAAAATTTTAGAGATTTTAAAAAAGTTATCTTTTATTGAAATATATAATTGTGTTAAAATATACTAAAAAAATTATTTTGTGTCGTTTTGTTCAAATTTTGTTTTGGCTAAATAAATATTGAATTTACTATTTCACAATAATTCTATCTTGAGTCTTAATTTTTGGTCATTCTTGAACTTAATTTTTTTGTGTCAATTAATAAATTATTTTCAGTTATATTTTGTCCTTCCCACTCATAAATATTTCTGGCACCCCCTGCTACTAATAAGCAAACATAACTATGAATCCATATATTTTAAAATCCTTTTGATTTAAAAGCATTAGCAAATTAATGTATAGAAACATTTTTTAGATAGACCGTACAAAAAGTCTTGCTTAATATTCAAGTGAGCATCAAATAATTTCTAGTTAACGATGAAGGTTCTTATGGGTTAATGTCATAGTAACTGCCCTTGTAAAACCCAAGAAATTTAATGGCTTATATTAAACGAGTAATATAGTAATTAAGTCATTTAAACAAGGGTTAAAAACATGAATTTTATATAACTCGAATGACAAAGATGAATTTTACTGTTACATTTGTCTCACGAAATCGAGTTGGACATTCAAATTTCATTGAATTTTGAGAGAGTAAAATTTTTCACGTAATACAAACCCAACCGCTCGATCGAGTGACCATTTGACTAAAAATTCCGACAACTTAGTTTTTATTCGCATGACTCACAATATAAATGAAACAGATAACAAACAATGTGATTTCATTGGGCATGAAAGATTTCCAATTAATTTTAAAGTGACGTGACAAATTCTAGGCCAAGTATAAAAGGAGAGTAAAAAGTGGAAAAATCATATTTTTTCCACCCATTTTCTCTTGCCAAAAGCATGTAATAGGGAGAGGGAGAGAGTCTCCAAGTTCTTCAACTCCTTATTTCCTCTTCACATATCTCAAGATTCAACCATTGAATCTTCATCAACTAAGAACAAAAGTCGCTCCACTTGATGAGGGCTATGCGTCAACCCAATTTCAATTATTTTCTACCAATTTTCGAAAATTAAAGGTTTAGGGGCTAAGGCTTGAGAAGTTATTTTTGGGCATTCTTAAGGAGTTCCATTCTTTACTTACGCTACAAGAGGCGAGGGTTTCTTCCTATTTATAATTATTTTCAATCTAAGATTTGCATATGAGATGGATTTGAGTAAATGTATCTAATCACTTGATTAGCCTATAACTAGTGTAGCGAGTGAGTTATGGGTGAATTGAAGAGCATGTTAAACAAATTCCTATTTGATTTGGTTGTTGAACATGTAAAGTATGTGTGGTATTAATGAGCATGCATGTGGTATTAATGAGCATGCAATGTGTTTACATTTATACTCTCTAAGTGTTTAATAAAAGAGCAATGTTATTGGGACATAAAAATCTGACCTAATTTGCTGACCTAATTCACTGTGACCATTGGATTGATTGTGGGCTCCATTAAACATTGAAACTTGGTGTTAATCCAATGGTTCCAATGAAGCCACATCATTAGGTCAAAAAATTAGGCCATATTTTTAAGTCCAAATAGTATTACTCTTAATAAAATGTCAAAGTATATTCAAGTATGTTATTTGACCTAATTAATGCTTATAACATGCTTGGTGATGTGCAAGAATATTCATTATATGCAAATGCTATAATTAACATTGTGTTTACAATTAAATTGCATGTGCACGGGACACACTACATTCTTCAAAAATGTCATGATTGTGAGTGTTGTGCATGGGTTTAATCAATCACCACATAAGTGAGTTTATGGGTGGGGCTCACAAAAATTGGACTAAAGTCCAATTGAGTCTTACACAATATTGTATGAAAGTGTGTCGACGTACAGGAAGAATGGATAAATCCTCCCTCAGGTGCAAGGCCTAATTTTGTCGGTCACACACTAATCAGTGGTATAATTAGTCTATAAGTGTGTCGGTGTACACTGAACTGGAGGTGGCAAGCCCTCAAAATTCCATGTCGGTTTGGTAGCCTTTTGGTGAAAATCCATGAATTACCTACGCCAATAAAGACACCGAAAATAATAAATAGTTATGGGAAGTGGATAACCCAATGGCGGGGGTTTGAAATACCCGGTTTATGTCATGGCATTACGTTATGTGTCCTGTATGGAAACCCAAGAGTGAGTTTCTGGTTGGACATACATTCATGAGATATTATTCATGGTTGACATGTTTAGTATCATTTAAATGTTACTCGTGTTATATGCTTGGTATGTTGTATATACATTAATATCATATGCATTGAGATTGTGAAGTATTCTCTATAGGAGATACCCTACTGGACTTCAGCTCACCTCATTGTAAGAACATTTTTCAGATACTCTCGCTTCTACAGATGGCTCTCCCATGGTTCCAGTTTGACAATAGAGTCAAAGTCCGGTTTTTCATTTTGGATGTATAGATGCTTAAGTTCCATTGTATTTATCTTGAGCTTTGTATTTTGGTTATACAAACCTTGTACATCCTTTTTGAGTAAAGACATCATATATTGAGGGACTTTATGTATTTATTCTTCTGACAAATGGATATCTATACATTGAGAATCGTACGTGAATGTTTAAATACTTAGGGTACGTTTGGTAATGTTTTCAGTTTTTTTTAAAAATAAAAACTAAAATGGTTTTCGGGTTTCAATTTATAAAAAATGAAAATCGAAAACCTGTTTGGTTATATTTTCTGTTATTAAAAAAATTGAAAACAGAAATAAAAAACTTGTTTGATAAACACTTATAAATTATTTTATGAACAACTTATTTAGACCATAAACTTCCATGATAGTTTAACTGTAAAAATAACAGATTATAAGAATAACGTATTAATGCATAACATAATTTTATTTATTAACAACAATGTACTAATGCCTTTTTTTGTTAAAACAATTTTATTTATTAAGAAAAGATAGAACATTACAAGAAGCAAACAGAGCTATAAAAGCCCTTAACAAAACCAAAACATAAAAGAAGAAGGACAAGTCACAACAAAGTTTAAAAACAGCAGCAATCTCAGACTGGCCTTCACACTTCCAACTTTCCACCTTCTTACCCACAAAATTCAACACCATCTTATTATGCAGAACAGACAAACAACTTTGATCTTGAAGAAGCCTCATCCTCACCACAACAGGCAACTGATTCATGCAGACCTCAGAAGAAAATCCATCCTTGACAGCCTGATTAGCTAAACCATCAGCCACAAAATTTGTTTCACGACAAATATGTGCCAAATGGGAATTCAACCCATTTAAGGCCAAGAACACTTAAACTGGCATTTCATAGTATTTAACACCACCAAAGAATCTGACTTAATCAAAACTTGATAGTCAGACAAACCAAACTTCACAAACATACTCAATCCATCCAGTAAAGCTATGAATTCTACAGCTATGTTAGAACATATTCCATAAAAGAAAGATGCAGCAAATAATACTCCACCCCACTCATTTCTAACCACCACACCCCCACCAAATAAACCAGGATTTCACTTAGTTGTTCCATCAACATTCATTTTCAAATATCCAGCTACAGAACACAATCAACATACCTAAACAGCTTTAAACATCACTTTAACAGGCACCACAATACCCAAAAATTGTAAAATACCCCTTTCTCTACTCTCCTCTCTCACCTTAGGTTTCAGATTCCTTACCTGAAATCTCAAAAGACTACATATTTGCAAATAAATGGAATAAGAATTTTTAAAACCTTCGCCGCTCTCCTTCGACACCTCTCCTTCCAAATCTGCCAATAAATCAGCAAAGCAAAGCTTTTAACCAAACCACACCCAATAGACTTCCTTTAAAACACTTTACCAAGCCTTAAAATTCTCACTAAAGGCCTCTCCCTTGCAATAAGTTGAAAACCAATCACAGAGACCAATCTCCCCCAAATCGAATTTACATACATAGAATCAACAAAAATATGTTCAACACTCTCCTCCTCCACAAAACACATAGAACACCAGCTCACTAAGTTCACACGACATTGCCTGACTCTCGAATCAAGAGGCAAAGCTTGCATCAACAACTTCCAGCTGAGCACTAGGAGTTGTATTTAAATTCCATTTAAATTTAGCCACCACATTCCTCTCACCTTTACATCTATTCATCTACCAATCTGACTTAATAGAAAAAGATCTAGATTTTGAATGCTTCCAAATCAATTTATCAGCTGAATGAGAAAAAATGAACCCAACATGCAAGATCTCAAATTTCAGATCCTCACTTAGTAAATGATCAACCTTAGCCAATTGCCAAGCAGAATCAACAACTAGATCTAACACAAAAACCAGATCTAATAATTTTTTTTTAAAAAAATCAGATCTACCAAAAAAAAAATTAGATCTAACACAAAGAAACAACCTCCAGATCGAGAAACAAAACTTCAAAAATCAAAATTACATGTAACATAAACCCAAAAATCCTCAAAGCCCATATGAAATCTGTGTATTATTGTCGTTAAATCTCACCAAAACAGAAAATTTTCTATCAAACTAAAAAAATTCTGAAAACACTAGATCTAAAGACTTACCTTGGTGAGAGGGCTGAAGCTGCTGTGAACAACCTTAGTGAGAGAGCTTCAGATGAGAGAG
>CM042194.1:12975264-12986530 GCA_023539305.1 Ilex asprella | reverse complement strand
GGTTCAAAGCCCTAGTCTTTCAAGACATCAAGGTAGGGGGATTTCTTCTCTTTCTCTGGCATTGAAGTTAGGGCATATGTATATATGTATGTTTTGCTCTAAATGTCACATATATGATAGGAAATCATCATCTCTTAGTCTTTTGGGCAAATATTACATATTTTTAACAAAGTTAGGGTTGAATACCCATGAAATCTCTTTCTGTATTTCAAAACCCTATTTTCTTGGAGAATGATGGATTTTCTTCTTAAATTCTTCCTTTATTACTGATATTGGAACCACAGAACTTGGTGTTGAGTAATAAAATGATGTGGTTGTGATCTCTTGTAATTTTTATAATTGGTTATTAGAATTATCACATGATGAATTTGGAAATTTTTAAAATATTCTTGCAATAGAGATTATGTTGGTTCTCTTATTGTATGGTTGTTGTGATAGACTTGAATTGTCATCAAGAGATGTCGTAAAGTATTAGAGGTTAGTCTATCCCAGTGGGAGTGAGATGGTTTCCTAACACTTGCAGTGGATTGTCATTCGGTAATGCAACCACTATCATTCACTGGAGTTCGAACTAGGGTTGGTATACCTTTCCTGGGGAGGAATTCGTCACTGCCATTGGGATGGTAGACGTTATTTCCAGAAGTGATTGTGATGGGTGGACTAGGTATAATCATTGGGAAGATTCCTGAGAAACAGTTAACGTACATGACACAGGGATGAACCAATATATATATATATATATATATGAAAACATGAATTGGACTCTATCGGAGCCGGTGCATTGGTATGGGACAATGCAATGGCAGACGCCTTTCCTAACCATTTGAAAATGGTTTCTTGTTGAGAAATGCTTTTTATTGTTTCCATTTAATTATCACTGTTGTGTAAACTTGAGATCTATTTAAATATCCTGATTTTATTTCAAAAGCTATATATGTCATTTATGAATGAGACCAACCTGTTTTACAATTTTTTAAATCTTGTTTGAGTTTGAGAAGATTTTTCTATAAAGCTTCATGCTCACCCCCTATAGTTAAATATTTTTTGAAATTTGGTGCTAGAGGAGAATCTCGGAGTTGACGAACAGGGGTATTGGGAGGTCCCACCCGAGGAGAATCTAGATGCCAAGGTGGACATGTAGAGACATAGCTTCTTTTGTACTAGACTTGAGAATGTATTTTGAAATCATGTGGAGTTTAGTTTCTTTTGTTATTCCGCTGCTAAGTTACGTTTGATCCTTTTGAGATGTAAATGACATAGTTTGGCATATTCTTTTGATAGTGTGGCCATAGCTTGCTTTATTCTTTTGGAATGATATTGCTAATTTTATATATGATAAATAGAAAATTCCTTATTGATGAATTTATTTAGTGCTCTCTTGATGTGAATGGTGATTAGAATGTAATGCCATCCAAGGGAGTATTTGGGGTGTTACAAATTTTGGGGTCAGAGCTTAGGTTTTAGGTCTTACATGAGAGTTGTAGGTTATGGATCTTCACTAGAGAGATAGAATTAGGTTGAACAGAATTTTTACAAGCCTTGTGCTAAGATCTAAACATCCTACGCATGTTTTGCACATTAAGAAACTAAATTATAAATTGATGTGCAGGATGGACAACGGACGAGGACGTGGACATGGGCGTGGTCGTGGATGTCATGTAAATCCACCACCATGACCACCTCCTGATGCCATGAACGACATTTATTTATGCTTACGAGAGCTAACCACTCTGGTACAACACCAGAATGTGAAAAACAACCACAATGGTGGGGCTCCCCCATTAGCCCCAAGTGTCGGGCAACGAGAACGAGAACCAGAGGATGGTAGTCCTTCGAGAATTTCTACGTCAACACCCACCTACCTTCTAAGGAAGCTCTAACCTTTTGGATGCGGATAAATGGATCCGCCGAGTGAAGAAGATCTGTGACGGCATAAGAGTTGTCGAGGACTTACAGGTTGGCTTAGCTACTTACTTGTTTGAGGGGGAGGCCGACCATTGGTGGGACTCAGTGAAACAAAGAAAGAACACTGATGCACTTACTTGGGAGGAGTTCGACCAAATCTTCCAAGATAAGTACTTTTCAAAATCAATCAAAGATAGGATGAAGGCCGATTTTCTTATTCTACGATAGGGTAGCATGACTATGGCTAAGTACGAGAGGAGGTTTGATGAGCTATCCCGCTATGCTATGGAGTTTATATCTAATGAGGCCGACAGGGCCAAGCGCTTTGAGCAGGGCTTGAGGCCGGTCATCCGAAAGAAACTGGTGACTCTAAAGATCCGGGACTGTGGGGATCTTGTCGATAGAGCTGCACTTGTGGAGAGGGATATAGAGAACATCTAGGGATGATAGAATTTTGCGAGGGGAGGTTGGATCAGGACAAGCACTAACATCGGTGGAGTACAGCGGGCAGCACCATATCGATGTTCACGCCCGATAGTTGGACCTCAGGCAGTTTAAGGAGAGGGGGCTATTTAGACTGAAATAAGCACTGACTCGCGTCAATGTTGTACATGTGGAGGGTTGGGTTACTTCAAACACAACTGCCCATTGTTTCCACTAAGGGTCAACCAAGCAACAGGACAAGTGGCCACAAACAAGCCACCTATACAAAGGCCAACACAGCAAAGACCTTTACAAGCTCACGCCTCCGGCGAAGCCAATCAAGAAAGGGTGTTTGCTTTGACTCAACCGGAGGAAGACGCATCCAATGCCATATTGGAAGGTATTGTGCTTCTTTATAATTCTTGAGCTAGAATCTTATTTGACCCCGTTGCTACACATTCATTGATACACACTGTATATGTTTTCCATTTGGGATAGGGATTTGAGAAGCTACAACATACTCTGAGTATCAACATGCCCACGGAAGAACGGTTGGATACTAGCAGGGTGTGTAGAGGGTATGTACTTCGAATTAGGGATCATGAATTGGTCGTAGATTTGGTTTTGTTAGATATGAAGGGGTACAACATCATATTTGGGATGAATCTATTGTCAAATTTCCATGCGGTGATGGACTGCTTTAATAAGCGGATTTTATTTCATTTATCGGGAGGAGAAATTTTTACTTTCATGAATGATTGTAATTCTTCCCATCCATTTCCTATTACGAGTACTAGATTCTTGAAAGCTAAGGCAGGGAGCCAGTTGAGTTTCTTAGCCAGCTTAATGGGAGACGATCGCGACAAATCCCATACGGACGTGGTGTTGATAGTATTGGATTTTTTGGATGTCTTCTCAGACGAATTACCAGAGTTACCTCCACAAAGAGAAATTGAGTTCAAGATTGATCTCTATCCTAGAATCGAGCCCATATCTATTGCTCCTTATCGAATGGCACCTTTGGAGTTATAGGAGCTAAGGAAGCAACTAAACCATGTGTTGTCTATTGGGTTTATCCATTTGAGTACTTCACCTAGGGGAGCCCCGGTCCTCTTTGTGAAGAAGCATGATGAAACGCTTCGGTTATGCACGAACTACCAAATGTTGAATCGGGTGACAATGAAGAATAAGTATCGATTGCCACGAATAGATGACTTATTCGATCAACTTAGGGGTTCTAAGTATTACACCAAAATTGACCTTCGCACATGATATCATCAATTGTGGATCAGGGAGGAGGATATTCCTAAAACTACTTTTCGTACCCAGTATGGTCATTTCAAGTATATGGTGATGCCGCTCGGATTGACTAATGCACCCGCAGCTTTCATGGATTTGATGCACAGGGTATTTCGACCATATCTAGATCAGTTTGTCATTGTGTTCATTGATGACATACTAATCTATTCAAGGACACACAAGGAACAAGAACGCCATATCACGATTGTAATCCAGACTTTGAGAGAGCATAAGTTATATGCTAAGATGAGTAAATACGAGTTTTGGATGAAGGAGGTAAAATTCCTTGGCCAGGTTGTGTCGGAATAGGGTGTAGCTGTTGATTCCGCTAAGATTGAAGTCGTAATGAAATGGGAACCACCAAAGAATGTGACAGAAGTACGTAGTTTTCTAGGTTTAGCAGGCTACTATCGGAGGTTTGTAGAAGGGTTCTCAAAGCTTGCAATGTCGATGACTCCACTTACAAAGAAGGGGGAGAAATTCTTGTGGACTCAAGAGTGTGAACTAGCCTTTCGCACTGTGAAGGAGAGGTTGACGACGGCTCCTTTCTTCATTATTCCGAATAGCGGGGAGGGATATGATGTGTACACCAATGCTTCGTTACGTGGCTTAGGATGCGTGTTAATGCAAGGAGGCAAGGTAGTTGCATATGACTCGAGACAACTCAAGATTCATGAGCAGAACTACCCCACTCACGACTTGGAGTTAGCCGCTGTGATCTTTGCTCTTAAGTTGTGGAGGTGTTACTTGTAAGGAGAGAAATTTTAAGTGTTTTCGGATCATAAAAGCCTCAAGTATGTGTTCACACAGAAAGGTTTAAATCTTCGACAGAGAAGATGAGTTGAGTATCTAAAAGATTATGATTTCACACTCAACTATTATCCGGGGAAGGCAAATGTAGTTGTCGATGCCCTTAGCAGGAAGTCTCGGGGTGAACTCAATGTTTTCATAGGTGAATGGAAGTTGAAGGATGCCCTTGGAGATTATGATCTATGGGTTGGAGAAGATGGATCGTGACCATGTTTGTTCAACCTTGTGGCTCAACCTACTCTCCAATGTAGGGTTACAGAATTGCAATGCTTGGATCCTGAAATAGCGTCGATTCATGCTAACTTGGAGAATGGAGAAACTATGGAGGGTTGGTTTTTGAGAAACGGAGAATTGAGATATGGGGAGAAGCTATGTTCTCCCGATGATTCGTCCCTAAAGGAGGAGATACTTCGAGAGTGTCATCGCTCTAAGTTTGTTATACACCCTGGTAGCTCAAAAATGTATAGGGACATTAAGCGCCAATAATGGTGGAAGGGAATGAAGAAGGATATGGCAAGGTTCATAGCACGTTGTGCGGTGTTTCAACAGGTGAAGATTGAACATCAAAAGCAAGGAGGATTATTACGGTCTTTACCTATTCCAGAGTGGAAGTGGGATCACATCACCATATATTTCTTGTCGGGTTTACCATGGACGTTGCATGGACATAATGCAGTATGGGTTATTGTGGATAAACCCACTAAGTCCACTCATATTTTGGGTATGGAAAACCACAGACACATTCGAGACTTTGAGCTAGCTGTATATTCGTGAGATTGTGTGATTGAATGGAGTTCTATTTTCTATCATGTCGGATCGTGATTCTCCATTTGTGGCATGGTTCTGGCAAGGTCTACAACAAGCCATGAGGACAGAGTAACATTTTAACATAGCTTTTCATCCCCAAATGGATGGCCAATCTGAGAGGATGATACAGATTGTGGAAGACATGTTACGTGCTTGCGTGTTGACTTCAAAGGAAGCTAGAGTGATCACTTGCCATTTGTGGAGTTTGCGTATAACAACAGCTATCAGACAAACATTGGGATGGCATTGTATGAAGCATTGCATGGAAGACCGTGTAGATCCCCTACGTGTTGGTTGGAAGACGGCGAGAATAGTTTGTTTGGACTGGAGATTGTTCGAGAAACTACCGAGAAAATTTAACTCATCCAAGAGAGGCTACGCACGACACAAAGTCAACAGAAAAGCTATTCGGATCAAAGGCGAAGACCCTTGAAGTTCAAAGTGGGAGACTACGTGTTTCTCAAAGTGTCACCCAAGAAGGGAGTATTTCGTTTCACCAAGAAGGAAAAGTTAGCGCCGAGTTATACCAGACCATTTGAAGTGATCAAAGTTTTGGGCAAAGCGGCATATCAGTTGTGGTTACCGGCTCAGATGTCAGGGGTGCATGACGTGTTCCACTTTTCAATGTTACGGAAATGTCAAACGGATACAACATCGGTCGTGGACTTGGAAGATATAGAAGTTCAAGATGGAGCAACATATAAAGAACAACTAGTGAGAATTCTCGATACCCAGGAGAAAGTGCTTCGCAACAAAGTTATCCGAATAATGAAAGTCTTGTGGCAACATCATGGGGTGGATGAAGCTACTTGGCAAGCCGAGAAGGAAATGCGGGAGAAATATCTGTATATTTCGCTACTTGAGGTGAATTTCGAGGACAAAACTTTCTTTAAGGGGGTGGATTATAAACCCCCACATGTTTATATTCATATAGTGATATAATTGTTTATTAATGAATTTTTCCATGATAGTATAGGTGATGAGATAGGCATAAATCCGATAGAGTTAAAAAGTAGGTGTTAAGTTTGATAATAATAAATATTTAGCTAAAATTTAGTTTCAAATTGTAAATAATTGAAAACATTTTCAATTGAACTTGTAGGTATTAAGATTTATGTGAAAAACATTATTAAACATGTATGGGATGGTTTTGGAAGGGGTAAGAATGGATTGAAAATGACAATTGGGTGAAGTAGGCAAATCTGGGTAGTAACTACCAGTAGTCAATCTACCCGAACTACCGGTAGTCAACTGGTAGTCAAGTACAAAATGTACCTGGACTACCGATAGTCAACAGGTAGTCGAGTGCCCAGTGTACCCGAACTACCGGTAATCAACATGTAGTCGAGTGTCTAGTGTACCCGAACTACCGGTAGTCAATAAGTAGTCGAATTGTCCAAAGTGTATCCGAACTACCGATAGTACCTACTGGTAGTCGACTATCCAACGTACCTGAGCTACCGTTAGTACCTATCGGTAGTCGCTGTAAAAACCTAAAATTTTAAGTCGCAAACAAGCTGGTTCCCCTTCTACTATAAATACTTAATGTTGCCTCATTAGCCTACATTTCACCACCTCTAACCCTAGAAAACCTTAGAGAAGAAGAGAGGAAGAAAGAAACACAAGATCAAAGGAGAAAACAAGAGATTTAAGGGTTGATTAAAGATTAAAGCCCTAGTCTTTTAAGACATCAAGGTAGGGGATTTCTTCTCTTTCTCTTACAATGAAGTTAGGACTTAGGTATATATGTATGTTTTGCTTTAAAAGTTATATATATGATATGAAATCATCCTCTCTTAGTCTTTTGGGCAATGATTTCATGTTTTTAACAAAGTTAGGGTTGAATACCCATGAAATCTCTTTTTGTATTTCAAAACCCTAGTTTCTTGGAAAGTGATGAATTTTCTTCTTAAATTCTTCCTTTGTTATTGATGTTGGAACCATAGAACTTGGTGTTGAGTAATAAAATGATGTAGTTGTGATCTCTTGTATTTTTCATAATTGGTTATTGAAATTATCACATGATGAATTCAGGGATTTTTAAAATATATTTGCAATTGAGAATATGTTGGTTTTCTTATTGTATGGTTGTTGTAATGGACTTGAATTGCCATCGAGAGATGCCGTAGAGTGTTAAAGGTTAGTCTATCCAAGTAGGAGTGAGATGGTTTCCTAACACTTGTAGTGGATTGTCATTCGGTAATGTAACCACTATCATTCACTGGAGTTCGTACTAGGGTTGGTATACCTTTCCTAGGGAGGGATTCGTCACTGCCATTGGGATGGTAGACGTCCTTTACCCGAAGTGATTGTGATTTGTTGGTTGTGATGGGTGGACTAGGTATAATCGTTGGGCAGATTCCTAAGAAACAATCAACGTACATGACTCGGGGATGAAACGATATATATATATATATATATATATGAGAACATGAATTGGACTCCATTGGAGCCGATGCATTAGTATGGGACAATGCAATGGCAGGCGCCTTTCCTAACCATTTGGAAATGGTTTCTTGTTGAGAAATACTTTTTACTTTTTCCATTTAATTATCACAGTTGTGTAAACTTGAGATATGTTTAAATGTCCCGATTTTATTTAAAAAGCTATGTATGTTATTTATGAATGAGACTGGCCTGTTTTACATTTTTCTAAACTTTGTTTGAGTTTGGAAAGATTTTGCAACAGAGTTTCGTGCTCATTCCCTACAGTTAAACATTTTTCAGATTTGGTTCTAGAGGAGAATCTTGGAGTTGACGTGCAGGGGTATTGGGAGGCCCCACCTGAGGGAAATCTAGATCCTGATGTGGACATATAGGGACATAGCTTCTTTTGTATTAGACTTTAGCATTTTGAAATCATGTGAAAATTAGTTTCTTTTGTTATTCCGCTGCTAAGTTACGTTTGATCCTTTTGAGATGTAAATGCTATAATTTAGTATATTCTTTTGATAGTGTGGCCATAGTCTTATTCTTTTGGAATCATATTGTTACTTTTATATATGATGAATGAAAAATTCCTTATTGATGGATTTATTTAGTGCTCTCATGATGTGAATGGTGATTATCATGTAATGCCATCCAAGGGGGTATTTGGGGCATTACACGGTGATCGATTTTTCCTCCGTGCTCGATGGAATCCGAGCGACAGAACTCTGAGGAAATCGAAGGAGAACTTGTGTTTTCCCTCTTTTCTTTCTTCTATCTCTTTGCGTGGCTGAACAAGGCTGAAGAATGCGATATTTCTGCAGAAATATCCCCTTTAAGGCCCTACATATATTTTCTGAGAGTTGGCCCAGATCGTGCCAAGTGTCCCCCATTTATTCGGGTCCGTTTTCGCCCCGAAACGATTTATTACAATTCGTGTTTAACCCAAATTTATGCTATTGGTACTTTAATTCAATTATACTTAAATTTTAAGATAATTATATTTAGAGACATTTGTAGGGCCACCCGCCATCCAATTGCCTCGAACGACGTGCACAAACATCCAACTATCTCAAAATTCGGCGAATTTCAACAGGATGCCCAGAGTAATCGATATTTAGAGACATGGCTTTCCATAGACTAATCGATAAGGAGACATGCCCAAAATTATTTTAAAAGTTGTACAATATGCCCAGAGTGCATCAGTCAATCTTGACGACCAATCATTGCGATCCGGATTTACCATTTTTTCTAAAATTAATTTGATTTCCCGATTAGCTAATTCGGTTTGTCCACTAGTCTGTGGGTGATAAGGGGTTGCAATTTTGTGAAAAATCATGTACTTTTTCGTTAAATTCCAAAAAGGTCAATTGCAAAAATGAGCACCCCCATCACTTATGATTGATTTAGGAACTCCAAACCTGGATAAAATATTTTCTTTTAGAAACTTGATTATAGTTTGGTTATCATTATTCTGACATGGAATTGCTTCAACCCATTTGGATACATAGTCTACGACCACTAAAATGTATAGATAACCAAACGAAGGGGAATGGTCCCATAAAATCAATGCCCCAACAGTCAAAATTTTTAATCACCAGAATAGAGTTTAAGGGCACAATATTTTTTTTAGAAATATTTTTCAATCTTTGGCATCTATCACAAGTTAAACAGAATGCATGAATATCTTTGAAAAGTGTGAGCCAATAAAATCTACACTGTAAGATTTTTGTAGCGATTTTCTTTGATGAAAAATGGCCACCACACGCTTCAGAATGACAAAATGATATTACTTATGTGCTTTCATGAGCGAGGATGCAGCGTTTTATGATTTGATCCCTACAGTATTTAAATACATACGGATCTTCCCAAAAGAAGTTACGAACCTCCTTCAGAAATTTTTTTTTGTCCATGGGAGTGAATGATAGAGGGAATGTTCCAGTAGCTAGGAAATTAGCAATGTCTGCTTACCATGGAGTCTCATCAATTATGAACAGTTTTTCATCAGGGAATTTCTCATTGATTGGAAATCCATCCTTGTGAAATTAATAAGTCAATCTGGACAGATGGTCTTCTATCACATTTTCTACACCTTTCTTGTCTTTAATGACAAGATCAAACTCTTGTAGTAAGAGTATCCATCTTAAGACCATCTTTCTTTGTGAGCAAGAATTTTAGGGGTGCATGGTCAGTGAATACAGTAACAGAAGAACCAACAAGATAAGAACGAAATTTTTTCAAAGCAAAAATTACATCAAGCAATTCTTTCTCAGTTGTTGAATAATTCATTTGAGCATCATTCAAAATTTTGCTTGCATAGTAAATTACATGTGGTTTCTTATCCTTTTGTTGTCCTAATACAGCACTTACAACATAATCACTCACATCATACATTGGTTCAAAGGGTAGAGTCCAGTCACGGGGTTGCATTATTGAAGCGGTAATTAACATGCCTTTCAGCTTGTCAAAAGCTTTCTGGCATGCTTCATTCTAATTAAAAATTACGTCCTGACTTTGGAGATGACACATGGGTTTGGCTACGGTACTGAAGTCTTTTATGAAACTCCTGTAAAAACTTGCATGCCCTAGGAATGATTGGACATCCTCTACGATCTTGGTTGATCGTAGATTTCCAATTAGATCAATTTTTATATTGTCAACTTTCATGCCCCCAGACAACACAATGTAACCTAAGACAATGTCTTGTGTTATCTTGAAATGACATTTTTCTCAATTAAGCACCTGATTAGCTTCTTTATATCTTATCAACACCTTTTCTGGGTTGGCCAGACACAAATCAAATGAGTCACCATAAACAAAAAATTCATCCATAAATACTTCCTCAAATTTCTCAACCATGTCATTGAATGCAAAGGCGCCAAAGGGGCATGTGAATGTGATTTTCTCCTGATCATTTAAGGCTATCTCAATTTGATTATACCTGGAATATCCATCCAAGAAATAGTAAAATTCATGACTTGCAATTCTTTCTAAAACCTGATCAAGAAATGGGAAATGGTCTTTCCTAGTTACCAAATTCAATTTTTGGTAGTCAATGCACATTCGTCATCCTGTGACGACTCTAGTTGGCACTAGTTCATTGGCATTATTTTTTATCACTATGACCCCAGACTTTTTGGGTACAACTTGAGTTGGACTAACCCATTCGCTATCAAAGATAGGAAAGATTATCTCTGCATCTGAGAGTTTGAATACCTCAGTTCTCACAACTTCCTTCATGTGAGGATTTAGTCGACTCTGCATTTGATGAGAGGGTTTTGAATCCTCTTCAAGGTATATAGCATGATTGCAGATTAACGGGCTTATTCCCTTCAAGTCAGCGATAGTCCACCCAATGGTACTTTTATGGTTTTAAAGAACTTCAATCAGTTTAGAATCTTGCATGTTTGTAAGCTTAGACGAAATTACCACTGGGTATGACTCATCTTCTCCTAAAAATGCATACTTATGGTCAGATGAGAGAGACTTCAATTTAGGCTTTGGTGGTCTGTCACTTGATTGGAGGTGCTTTGTACTTCTTGATGAAAGTTCCTCAAATCTTGGGACCCATGTTTCAACAGCATGAGTAAGAAAA
>CM042194.1:12943018-12966677 GCA_023539305.1 Ilex asprella | reverse complement strand
AAATATAAAATTTGAACTCCAAAAAAATTGATCTCACTATATTAAAATTTTTCAAATATATATACTATCGTTTTTAACATTTTGCAATACATTTGAAATAAAAATTATGTTAAACTATAAATTAATTAAATATTAAATGATTGACATGTAATAGAAATGACTGATGTGATATTATAAATGTTATCTTATTAATTTTTTTCAAACAGACCCTTTTTATGTTTAATAAATTTTTAAGTATCAAATCCAACATAAAAAATATAAATATATCACATTATTTTTATTTATTATACTTAAAGTGTATCAAACTTAAATCATATTTTTTACTCCGTCACTGCTCTTGAGGATCTTCACTCTTCATTTTTTCAAATTAATCGATTAATTTACATTACACCATGTCTTCAGACACAAATTACCCTAGTTGATCCATAAATCACAACAGACATCACTTCGAATAACATTTTCAAGTAGCGATCATTTATTTGTTTTCTCGCTACCTTCTCCACTTCTGCTTTTGCATGATAGCGTCACTCCGCACTTTTTTGTGGATGACAATTTCACCTTAAACAGGTGACCTGGAATGATGTTTTGAAAAATCATCTATGTTCATAATTTTAAGAAAAAGAATTGTATGTGCATCCGTACGATAACAAAATCTTAACATGGGAGTGCTCAACTTGGGCTGTCACTCCCGATTCAACTGGTCATTCAAATCTCACAAAGTAAATTGAAAGGGATTCGCAAACTAAACCATCCAAAATTTACAACCTAAATCATCTGAAGTGCGAAACTCCGCTCCGCAGAGTCAGCTTTCGAGGGGATTTGGACATGTAACAGCCCTTCAACTAATTAATCACGTAATGGAAACTTAAAACCATTCGCACTTCAGACAAGCCAGCCATCCAGCCTGTGAATAGATTGGCAATGGTATTTTGCATCCCTCCACATGGTAGAGAGCAACAGCGCAAACCAAGTTCATGCATCCAAGGCTGTGGCCTTGAGGTTTGTGATCCACAGCTCCCGTCATTTGAAATTATTTAATCCATAGAAAGCATGATATTCCTGAACACGAAGCATTCAAGATAAGAAATAATACAGTAATCAAGTTAAGCATTCATGTCACCACGGGTAGCATCCAAACGAGTGTCACTCCAAAATCCAACAGTCGCAACTATAAAGTGGCTTTGGAGGCAAAGCAAATGCCAGATTGCGAAAACACAATACCATACACAAATAAATGCATAAACATATCTCCAACGTGTCCCATTAAACGATATGCGTATATAATCATAACTGGTGAGATACTCCTGCTCAAGTTCCTAGTGATTATAAAGGATATGCAAACAAGCCACATCTGCCAAGGCCCCTCCTTTAATCCTGCATTAAAAGAAATGCAACTTCAAATCACATGCATCAGGAGGCATTAGGAAATGAAAATTTACATCTTGTCCAGAGTGAAGTCATGATTATGTGTATAACAAAAGGATTCACCTAGGTTAAAAGGGTGCAGACATTAAGATTTCAGGAATTTTAAAGCAAGGTAGTGCTAACAAACCAAGCACTGGATAAACAATGTAGCAATTGGAAAATAGAAGATGTAAGTGTTCAATGGATTTCAATCTCCTTCCCTAAAAATATGCGCAAAGTGAAAAGATTGCTATAAAACGTACTAGAATTCTATATTTTGAAGTCAAAACTTGGAGAGAGAAAAGCATTGAAGATGATAACAGAGTGGTAACTGGTTTCTGAGCAGCAGTCAATTCATCCTATCTCATACAGGCAGAAGGTCAAAATGACAAGCCCCAATGAGGACATAACAATGCATTCTATGTTCCCTAAAAGGACCTCACAGCACTTACTCAAAAAAAAATACACACTAATACTAATAAATGTAGCAGTGAGGGGCATTAGGATCTCAAATAGTTGGAACTATCATCAAATCCTTGTAGTAAGTTACAGCTAGATAGCATGTTCCCATTCAACTATTTTCAACAAATTGTGGTAACAAGCTGGACAACACTAGAAATTGAGAACATAAGTGTGTATGTTATGACCAATAACAAGGATGAAGAAAGAAAGCATCTCAGGGTATACTCCTGATGTGTTTTCTCACGAGCAATTACAATGAAGGACAAGAAGAAAACCAAAATCAAAATCAGAATGGACACCTCTATAGACAGCCTACTATGATACCTGTGAGAAAGAGTGATGATAATAGCTATCGAAAAGCTTAGGCACAGAGGTTTGCCAAAATTAACTTTAAGTGAAATTGTAAAAAAAAAAAAAGGATAACTTCTGGTTTGATAGACAGCATGGTCTTTGATAGAGCACAATAGCGAAAGATGATTCATGTAGCTGACCTAAAAAATGTTGGTATAAGGCCATGTAAGAGTTGAGTTGAGTTGAGGATGGAAGTAAATGTTTGCACCACAAGGAGCATAAAAGAAAGCTATAACTATCTATTAAATCAATCAGAGTACATATTTGTGCGATCGTGCTATATGGAGGCAATTGGATCGCAAGACGGTAAACTTATCCTCAATTCCAAATTGGAAATACTGATACGTAACACAGTTTTCTTCACAATATCATCAATCCAATCACCACTATTAAACCCTACTCTAATGTAAAGTGACGTGAAGGCATCGTAGTCCAAAAATATGACTTTTAGAAGTATAAATTTAATATGTTATCAAGTATCACTAATAATCTTCTGCAATTCCAATAGAGAATTGCTTTTGGACCATGGACTATAATCGGTGATTACCAATAGTCCACTCCTTTGAGATTAAATTTCTCAGTCTTAGTTAAATAAAATCTTAAAAATGCCTTTTTTCTTTTAAAAGGTTGTAACGAGAATATTTAATAGTATTAATGTTTTGGCTAGTAGTACATATTTAACAATGGGCAAAAGCAAAAACTAACTACATGCTTAAGTCCCAAGAACAAAATCTCTCAACTTCCACTTATTCACTTGAATCAGACTAGATCATATAAATACATGAAAGTTGTTAGAGTTATTATTTTTGTATTAGTCATATTTACCGATGTGGGCCTTTTGTTTTGGGTACTATTCTGTTGTAGATTTTTGGATCTTCACCGACGTGGGTTGCATATTTGGTGTTCTTTATAGTGCTTTTTTTTTTTTGTGTGTGTGTGGTTGTTGTTGTAGTTGATTATGATTGTGGTTGTTTGTGGATTATTTGTTTGTTTCTATGACCACTTAGAGGATGTGAAGGATACTTCAGTGATTGATCAGGCTAAGCGCGTTCATTCAGTGGATGATCATGTTCGACAAAGTATTTCAATCAAATTGAATGGGACTAACTATTACTATTGTTCCCATGCTATTAAAGTCTTTCATGTCTTTCTACATGCCAAAGGAGTCCTCCTGCAAAGGACTCTAAAAATTCTGAAGATTGGTAGAGTGAGAATCCATCGGTGATGACTTGGTTGTAGTTTAGTATGGAACCCGTTGTAGCCTCTAATGTCGGCTCCTTCTTACAACCAATAAGATATGAGACTCTCTTGAGAAGATGTATTCACAAGGACACAGGAACATCGATCCCAAACGGAGTGGGATCACAATCCATATCACCAAAAAGTATGACCCCAAATTGTAATACTAACCATAAATCAATTCACTTTGAAACATTTAGTACAAATAAAATATACATATTAATTGACTACGTGTATGTAGATTTATATATATAATAAAGCACAGTTGAATTTGAATCCTAAAACTTATCTTGAGCTTTTCGCGGCTCAAATAAATTTTGAGAAAAAGATAAGTTATGTCCAAGTGCCCATGTTATCTCTAATTTTTTACGGTTCAAATCAACTCAAAAATATTAATCCGACGAGTGATATTTACCAAATTTTGTTTTTCCGCCCAAATGAATTTCCATTAATGGATCACCGGTAACTCCTCTCACTCTCCCAGATTCACACTTTTGTTTTCCAAAACCATCTACTCTCTTTCTCTTTCTTTTCTCTGACTTCCCCTATCACGCTCATTAGGGAATTCAAAAGATCCCTTTTCATAACCGGTGATCCCAAATCCCCATGCCTTTCTGATCAATTCAATCCCTAATCTTCTGGAAATATCTCTCCCCCTCGATATCAAAGCGACTAATTCCAACCGTTGCCCCCTTTCTCATTGTCTGCATCTCTCTCTGTTACTCATCTCTCCCTTTGTTCCGCTGCTCCAACTGATTCCACGTACATATTGAAACTCTGCTTCTCTCTCTCTATTTCTCTCTCCCAGAACACTCACATCGCACAATGCTCATAAGCTATTCGATCAAATGCCACAAAGGTGTTCCATACACAAAACACTCACAATGCATTGCCCACACACTCAGTGCACACAAAGCACACTATTTATCACAGAACACACATATGAGAACTTAATCAAAGCTTCAAAAAAAAAAGGGAGAAAGGAGGTAAAACTGGTGCAACGTATGATTCAAAAGAAACTTGAATCATGTTCACTTTATCAAAACAAAGAAATGAAAGTTGAGTTGGTAAATCATTTAAACCTTTAATACAAAAGATGGAGTCCCATACCTGTAATCATCACCACAGTCCATCAAATAATATATTTCAAATCATTTCTTTGAGTTCTTGGATTTACTATTATTGTATTGAATTAGTTGCTTGATATCTATTCGTATTGACCTAAAAGTAAAGGTATTTTTTTGCTTTTGCTTAATGGCTTGATTCATGAGTTGTTTATCCCCTAGAGTTTGTGTTCTTTTTTTGCTTAATCTCCCAAAATGGGTTGAATTCTTGGCAGAATAATTATTTTGAGTATTATATATGTGCTTTTGTTTTTGTTTCTTAAAAAAACATGCAAATTTGGATTGTTGTACCAAATCTCTCTCGAACATTTAATGTTTCTTTCAGTGTATTTTTTATAGAGGAATCATCATTTCAGGACTCGAACGTTAATGAATCTGATAACATCGGATCAACCTTCGTCAACATCAGCATCTCAAACTTCAACACTAACAATGATAATATTGTCATCATCATCTGTTTCTACACAACGATTTCATGTGGTTGCGAAGCCACTACCATCATAATGGATGTCAGAACTGAACTCTTTTTGGTATATTTTAATTGCAATGCAAAAAACTATCTAACGGTTACTTACGGTATCTTCCACTGCATTTTATTTGGTTTAAACCATTCTCAGTGTTCACCTCAGTTGTGCTATTTCATTGTTAGATTTTAGAGTTTTTAATATTTAATTTCACAAAGTTGTTTAATTTGATTTCTTGGTTGATTTTTTCCATAACATCTCCAAAAATGGTTAGTTCTCGTCCACCTCAACATTGTTCATTGAATTGGCATTTTTTTGATTATAATGTTGTTTTAGGCATGGTCATATTCTCTTTTTGTTTTTCTCCAAGATTGGTTGTAATAAAATTCTATTTTGCTAGCAACAAACATGTAATGAAGCCTAAAACCACCCTATACTTTTCGGATCTCAATGCTTTCATTTGCTCGTGTGATGTTTGGGTTTCCACTTTCTTGACAATGAATATGATTTAGATGACTAATTGATTTTTTCATCAGGAATATTTGAATTCATTGATTCCATTTCCTTTCGTCTTCCTAGCCATCAAAATTTGGTTTTGATGATTTATTGGTGAGGATTTTCTGATGATCACCAATGAAATGCATGCTCTTTATATGTTATCAATAAGGGAGGCATTCCAAAATGATCTAATACATGGGCCAACTGGCAGGGGCCAATGTATTAGAATTTTAATTCCAAAATTTTGAATATTTTAGCTTCCTGTTGTATTGCCAAAATTCCATCTTCTTTAGACAGTTCCATTACCATATATATGTGTCTACTAAACTCCAACAAGTATGATACCAGAAAGAGGTGACCTTATGAATGGATGGTTATGAATGGCATGTATAGAAAAAAGGGGGTGTAATGTATTGATAATGGATAGATCTTTGAGATGTTTGGAGATACTATGAATTGGGTAGATTGATAAACAAAGTGCTGAATATTTACCTTCATCTATTGTAGTGAAGGTTTGAAAATAGGTCTTTGGTAGGTGGCAAGAAATAGTGCATTTGTTTTTCATGAGAAAGTTAAAAAGGCTGGGTACTTTGCCAATTTAGTATGGTGGCAATGAACTATTTGGGGTTGGAAAGAGATAAGCCATAACTGATTTGAGATATTTCAGTGACCTTCATCGTGTAATTGTCCTTTTCAATTAGCAACTGCATTCATTTATGTCACTTTTGCATGCTGACAATGAAGCTTGCCACAGAATATGGTTTAAGCTTTTATTACTTTGATAGTACAAGTAACTCTGTGACATCCATGCTTTGGAGGGGCTACTAACATCCAAGCAACTGCAGCTGGTCGAAAAGCAGGGGAGCCTTTGGTAATATAGGAGATGATAGTGGCCCCTCCAAAGAATTAGTTGTGGACATCAATAGTTTTCTATGCATGTATACATGTTTATGCCTAAAGAACTTAGTTAACTCTCATTTGTAACATGTCCTGATCCATTAATCTAAATGTATTCGGTTTTCCTTTGTTGCTGGTAATGGAATTTCTTATTCCAATGTGTATCTTGCATGAACTAACATTGTATTGTTCGTGCGAGCTATCTTATTTACTAAGTGGAGTTCTACATTTATCAAAACAAAAAGAAAAATAAAACTTGTTTTCCAATCATTGAGCTTATATCCCTGGCACTTTCAACTTAACAATGGAGAAAACTTTCAACTTATCATTGAACCTTCTTTGGGTTATTAGTTTGTGGATTAAGGTTTGGCGAACTTTGTCAATTGATCAGAGAGACCCTTTTTCATGTAAGAAGACATCCGGCCATTGAACTCATGGCTAAGATTCAATAGAAAATGGTGGAGTTTAGGACTTTTAGATCGAGTACCTTATGATGGAACTGAAACTAATGACTTTGATGGTTTTATTACTCAGATAATTTTTGACTTTTCTTTGAAATATAACGTATATGAAGGTAATATGTTCTTAAATCAAGATCATTATTATTGAGATGCAAAGCACCCCCCCTCCCCTCCCGCTATGTTTTATTCTACTACCATTTGTTTGATGCATTCATTTTTTGCTTTAACTTTGCACGTTGTCTCTAATTCACCTATTCACACCATCATCAAATTCACCGGTAATTTAATTTGAGTAAATGTCACAGAAGAGTTGGTTGATGTGGGTTTGATTGTTTTATGTTTGATTTGAATTTGAGTAGTTGTCTCTTATATTCGATTTGAATTTGTTTCCTTATGCGGGTTTGATTTTTTTGATTGTTATTGAGACTTGACTACCTATTAGGTTGAGGCTCTATTTCTAATTGTTATGTGGTGTAGCAATTTAATTTGAGGACTTCAATGTATTTTTCTTGACATGTTCCACATGCACAAGTTATCTAATTTTTTCATATACCAAGTATGTACATTCTTATTAAACTTTTTCACTTACCTTGTCACTCTTAAAATTCCATGACATGCGGTTCGTAATATTGAAAAAATGCTTCTACATTATTCTTATATCATATAAATTGTCATTAATATTCTATTCAAGCATGGGGTTGGTTATCATTGACAACAAATTATTTTTAAAAAAAAATAGTGGGTCCATATTTATTGGTGATTTTTAAAAATTATAATGTACCTTTAGGCATGGGTAATTATTTGCAATTTTTTTTGTTTGTTATATAGTTCCTTCAGGCACGTGCAATTACTAGAAATTATATATTGTTTTAGATAATAGAAAATCGAGCATAAATATAAGATAAATGATAACTGAGTTAGTGTTTATAGATATTCTATATTATATAATATTGTATAGTAGTAAAAACAATCTACATAAGAATTCCAAAACCAATTTCAACCCAAAACATCGTACCAACTAAGGTTGCGTAGAATAACGCGTTGTTTTTGTTTTTATTTTTTTGTCAAAATAAAAAATAAAAAAGTGTTTGTGATATGTTTTTGTTTCTTTTTAGTAACTTTATTTTTAAAAAACAAGGTCAAAAAATGAAAAACAAAAAAGACATTTTCAAAAAAGGGAAAAAATCACGAGCGCTGGGGAGTAGGATTTTAATGAGATCCACCCATCGAACATTATTAGCAACGAAAAACTTATTTTTTTGGTGGAAGTATTTAAACCCCCATTTTCCGTCTGTCTTCTCTCTCTCATGTGTTGTAAACTCTCTCTCTCTTTCTCTCAATTGAAAAATGATCAAGAAGGCTCAAATCTGCTCATGTCGTGGTCGGTTTGGTGGTGAATTTTCGGTGATTCGGTGGTCGGTTTAGTGGTGGGTTTTCAAGGGTGGTGGGTGGCCGGTTTTGGATGGTTGGGTTTTCAAGGGGTTTGGTGGTGGTTTTTGGGAATTGTGGGTGGTGAGTTTTCGATGGTTTGGTGGTGGATTTTCAGGGGATTTGGTGGGTGGTTTTTGAGGGTTGTGGGTGGTGAGTTTTGGGTGGTTGGATGGGGTTTTTTCGGTGGAGTTGGGTGGTGCATTCCGAAAATACTTTTGAGGAGATACTTATTTGGAATTAAAAAATTGACCAAAACAACCATAATACCAAACATGCTTTTTACCAAATGTACCCCAAGTCTACCTCATTGTACCGTGTATCTATGAAATTATCTTACCGTGTACTGTGTACGTGTACCTGTACCAATACCAAAGCAACCCACGATTCATGTAACATTGTCCCAGACTTATGAACTCTTTGAACGTATGTTTTCTAACTAGCAAGCGAATAAATCCCTAGTTGAACATTATAACGCTTTGAAAGGGTTGTGGGACGAACTTCTATTGTATTAGCCTTTGAGTATGTATCTCCAGATACAACGATGACAACGTGATGACAATGTGAGGAGTTTCAGGTTGCTCTATTTTTGTCTAATTTTAATTCTAAATATAGTGTGTTCAAAGATCAGATTTTAGCTAATGAGAAATTTCCAACTACTTTCAATTCTTATTCTCTGCTAAAAAGAGCCTTATTGACTCGAGGGACTCCTTCCCACTCATAAGAGTCTTCTGCTTTATTTTTTAGTGATGGTAATCGTGGTGGTCATAGTAATGGTCGTGGTGGTAGAGACTCTAATTGTGGAGGATGGGGTGGTCATGACAATCATTCTGAGTCGAAGTGAACTTATTGTGGAACCACTGAACTTATTGAGGATTATTGTTGGGATATACATGGGAGATCAACCTATGCTAATCAGGTTTCGGATAACTCAATCCCACCTATATCTCTGCCAATGACTGATGGACCTACACCTACACCTGGATCTCATACTAAGCTAACTTCTCAACTTAGTTAACTTATCCAACAGTTGTCTTCACTTTCTTCCCATTTCCCTAACCCAACTATTAGTCTAGCCACTGTAGGTAATTTTGCACATGTGGCAGCCCAATTAGATTCACCATCTTGGATTGTTAATTTGAGAACTAGTGCTCATATATCTGGTATTTCATTCTTATTTTCAAATTTTTGTTCTTCTAACTCTCGAATTGTATTAGATGATGGTTCCTCTCAACCAGTACGTGGGTCTGGTGATCTCCGTTCTACTGAATTCGGATTTGTAACATCCAATATATTTGTTCTTCAATTTTCTATTAACTTGTTATTTATGAGTCATTTAACAAAGTTATTACAATGTTAAGTGACTTTTTCATTATCTTTGTGTCTTTCAAAACCTCCGAATGTAAAAGGTAATTGATTCGAGGAATGAGCAGAATGGCCTTTACTATTTGAATTCCAGCACAACAGTTCTTGCCTTGAGTGCTACTGTGTCTCCACTCCAGGGGCATTTTTGATTGGGGTCACCCTCTACTACAAAAACTTCGTCAAGTCATTTCTAGTTTAAATCCTCCTTTTGTATTAGAATATGAGCCTTGCCAATTAAGCAAGCATCACCATAGTTTTTTGCATGTTAGTAGTGCAAGTCATCAGTGTAGTCATTTTGATATTTGTTCACTCCGACATTTAGGGTCCTATAAAATAAAAAAAATATTTATGAATTTCATTATTTTGTGATCTTTGTTGATGATTATTCTCGTATGACTTGGTTGTTTCTTATGAAGGATAGTTCTAAATTGCTAAAAATATTATCATCTTCTACAATGAGATTCTAGTACAGATTGATAAACATATTAAGGTACTCCATTCTGACAATGCTCTTGAGTATGTGCAATCATTTATGCATACGTTTTGTGTTGATCATTGTATTATTCATTAAACTACATCCAACAAAATAGTGTTGGAGAACTTAACCATCACCACTTATTAGATGTTTTTCGGACCCTTATTTTTATCATGCATGTAACAAAACTCTATTGGGCCGATACTACTCTTACTACAGTTTATTTTATTAATCAAATGTCATGTCCATCCTTGGTGACAAATCTCATTGTTTTACCCCGCTATATCAACCTTTAGTCTCACCACTCATGGCGTTGGTTGTGGTGTATTTATTCACTTTCATGGTCCAGGGCCAAATAAACTTTCACGACGCTCGGTTAATTGTCTTCTTAGAATACTCTTGTACTAAAAAATGTAATCATTGTTGTCACCTATTTCTTGCTAGTATTATGTTACTGTTGATGTTGCCTCTTTTGAGTTCTCTTTTTTTCTGCGTTAGGACGTGATCTTTTCCCTAAGTTAATCTCTACTGGTCAGTAAGAGCTCTTGTATCAGATTGTGTATCTTCTTCCACTTCGACTCATGATCTGCCATTGCAGGTTTATCGTCAATCCACAGATAGGTAAGTTATTTCATATGCTTCAGTACCCCAACCAATGCTTGATTCTCCTGAGGTCCTTCCTCTTGATCCATCTAGTGGATCACCATATTTTGATTTGTCCATTGCATTGCAAAAAGGTACTCGAACTTGTATCCAACATCCCATTCTAATTTTGTCACTTTGCATCAACTTTCCTCATCTTTTCGATGTTTTGAATCAACCATCTCTTCTATATTTGTTTCTAGCTCCTTGAAACAAACGTTGACATCTCCCAGCTGAAAATTGGTTATGGATGAGAAAATTAAAGTCCTCCATGAAAATCACAGTTGGGACCTCATTTCTCTTCATCCTGAAAAGTACCCTATTAGTTGTCGCTGGGTATACAATGTAAAATCTCATCCTATTGAGCACTTGAAGGCATGATTGGCTGTCAAGGGCTACACTTAGACATATAGTGTGGATTACTATAAGACTTTCTCTCATGTTGCTCATCTTAAATCTGTTAGACCCCTTATTTCTGTTGCGATCAGTTCTAATTGGCCCTTGTATCAACTGAATATAAAAAAATCATTTTATATGGAGATCTATAGGAGGACATATAGATGAGTCAACCTCCATTTAATGTTGCTTTAGGTCGGGAGCAATTAGTGTGTCATTTGAAAGAAATATTGTATGGCTTGAAACAATCACCACGTATTTGATTTGATAAGTTTAGTACAATAATACTTTAATTTGGCTATTCGTTGGTCTTCTGTAGGTATTATTATTGTTTATTGCGCATGTCGATGATATTATTATCAGTGATAATGACTCAGATGGTGTTGTCCACTTCAACGTACATTTAGGGAGACAATTTTATACTAATGATTAGGGTTTTCTTCGGTATTTTCTAGGTATTGAGGTTACCCGGTTAAAAGAGGGTATCAGTTTGTCACGTTCAATTGATACTCTCATGTACTCTATAATAAAGTTAAATTTGAAGAGTGAAAAAGTTTTTGATAATATAGGGCACTGCTGGAGGTTAGTTGGTGAGCTGATTTATCTCACAGTTACATGTTCTAAAATTACATATGATGTTGGTGTGGTTAGTCATTTCATGCATACCTCTCGTAAGCCTTATTAAGCGTCTTCGTCATGCGAGGCGAAGTTGTCTTGGATTGTTTATTTTTATTATGGACCGTTGGATTGGACAATTTAAAAAAAATTATAAAATGCCCCATACACCAAATTATCCCCTTATCCCATAAATACAGTCCCCAACCCTAATTTTGCTCAGATGATCAAACATGATTGCTAACTTCTGCTGCTCCTTCCTCGCTCTAGACACAAACGACGATGGCTGCTAGTGGTCAGACACACAGATTAGTCTCCTCTTTTTCTTCTCTCTTCTATTTCTCCTCTTCTTCTCTGGTTCTTCTTTTATGCTTTTTCTTCTCTCTTCTGTTTCTCTGCTTCTTCTCTAGTTCTTTTTTTTTTCTACTTCTATTGATTGTCTGATGCTGAATTTTTTTTTGCTTCTGTTTTTTTTCTTGATTCTGCTTCTGTTTCTTTTTTTTGCTTCTGTTGTTTTGCTAATTTTGCTTCTGCTGTTTTGCTATCCTGCTTCTGTTATTCTAATAGTGTTGATTTTGTTGTTCTAATAGTGTTGTTCTGCTTCTGCTATTCTGTCATATAGTCACTCTTTGTTTTGATGATCCAAGCTTGAACACCAGTCAATATGAAATTGTTTACGACTCTGTTATGATATGTGATTCAGTACAGTGTTATTAAAGTGTAAAGCGAACCGAAGCGACCGATGCTCCTAACGCCTAGGCGAGAAGCGAAGCGACACACTTTACCGAAGCGAAGTGAACAGTTAAAAAAAATAAACATTTTAGTTTAATTACTTTTAAACATCTATGTTCTAATTTTATATATACTAAATATTTCAATGCAAGTAAAACCATAAATATTTAAATTAAAACAAACACTAATAATATCTCAAATCTTAATAACAGTCATACCTTAACATACCTTAAACATTTAAATTCAAACAAACACTAATAATATTTCAATTCCTAATATTTAAAAACATAAGACACACAATTCAAGCAACTAAAAAAACAAGCATAAATAATCAGAAAAACCAGCATAAAAAGCAGCACAGAAAACACTCAAAATAAAACAGAAAAACGGCACAATTAGAAAATTAGGAAGCAGAATAAGAGCACAATCAAATATACAAGAAAACAACAGCACAAAAAAAAAAAAGCACAACAGAAAAACAGGAAAAAAAAAGAAGCAGAACAGCGATTGTTGCGCATCGTGAGTCTCTGTTTTTGTCGATCGACCGAGTCTTTAAAGAAAAGAAAAAAAATAGAGGAGAGAAGAGGAGACTTATCAGTCGATCGTTTCGGTCGATCGACTGAGTCTAGCAATTGTGTAGCACTAAAGAGTCCAGCGATCATGAGTCTCTATCGATGGTTGCAGTCGATGGTTGATGGTTGGTTGTACTGTGCAGTCGATGGTTGCTGTCGAGTGTCGATCGAGTTTGTCAATGGTTGTTGTGCAGTCGATGGTTACTGTCGAGTGTCGATCGAGTTTGTCGATGGTTGCTGTGCAGTCGATGGTTGCTGTCGCAGTCGAGTTCGGTTGTTGTGCAGCCGATGGTTGCTGTCGATCGACTGAGTCGATCATCTCTGGTTGATTGTCTCTGTCGATCGACTGAGTCCAGAGCACTGTGTAGAGTCAGCGATCTTGAGCAAGAGAGAGTCGATCCAATTAAAATTAGGGTTTGGGTTGTATTTATTAGATAAGGGAATAATTCGATGTTATCAACATCTTATAATTTTTTTTCTAATTGTCAAATCCAACGGTCCAGATTAAAGATTAAACAACCTCGCCTCGAATTAAAGAAGCAAACATTTCTTCGCCTGGCGCTTACCGCTTTTAGCTCGCTTCGCTTGGGGTTCTCCAGGCGAGCAGGCTTCGCCTCGCTTCTCGCTTCTCGCCTAGGCAAGCGCCTAGGCGCGCTTTTCAAAACACTGATTCAGTACATATTGTTTACAACTCTAATTTTGCTCAGATGATCAAACACGATTGCTAACTTCTGCTGCTCCTTCCTCGCTGGACACAAATGACGATGGCTGCTACTGGTCAGACACACAGATTAGTCTCCTCTTTTTCTTCTCTCTTCTATTTCTCCTCTTCTTCTCTGGTTCTTCTTTTATGCTTTTTCTTCTCTCTTCTATTTCTCTGCTTCTTCTCTAGTTCTTTTTTTTTTCTACTTCTGTTGATTGTCTGATGTTGAAATTTTTTTTACTTCTGTTTTTTTTCTTGATTCTGCTTCTGTTTCTTTTTTCTGCTTCTGTTGTTTTGCTAATTTTGCTTCTACTGTTTTGCTGTTCTGCTTCTGTTATTCTAATAGTGTTGATTTTGTTGTTCTGATAGTGTTGTTCTGCTTCTGTTGTTCTGTCATATAGTCACTCTTTGTTTTGATGATCCAAGCTTGAACACCAGTCAATATGAAATTGTTTACGACTCTGTTATGATATGTGATTCAGTACACATTGTTTACAACTTTGTTCTGATAGTGTTGTTTTGCTTCTGTTGTTCTTTCATTAGTGTTTGTTTGAATTTAAATGTTTAAACAATGACTATTATTAAGATTTGAGATATTATTAGTGTTTGTTTTAATTTAAATGTTTATGGTTTTACTTGCATTTAAATATTTAGTATATATAAAATTAGAACTTGTATGTTTAGAAGTAATTAAACTAAAATATTTACTTTTTTTTTAACTGTTCGCTTCACTTTGGTAAAGCGCGTCGCTTCGCTTCTCGCTTCTTGCCTAAGCTTTAGGAGTCCTGGCCGCTTCGGTTCGCTTTACGCCTTAAATAACACTAGTCCTGAACAATAACTTTGAATTTTTTTAGTCGGATACGTGGGGGATACGGTAGGACACGACAGGATACGGCAGGATACTTTTATTATTTTAAAAACTTAGGGAGCTGAAATAAAAAAAAACAAGCCAAAGCTACGTCGTTTGGCTTGAAAAAGAAAAAACAAAAGGCAAAAGGAAAAAGGATTTGTGAAGCTTCTTCGACACTTCAGTGTGTTCAATAGAGTAAGAGAGAAAAGAGGAGGAGAACGAGCTCGAGAGGACCACAGGATGAGAAGGAGAGGGAAGAGGAAGGAAGTCTAACCTGCGACTGCGACCTAGATCCGGACCTGCGATTGCTGCTCAATCTCTTGCATGTTCTTCTTCTTGCTTCAAATTTTTTTTCCAGATTTACTACTGCTACTCTTACTTCTTCTGCTCTGTGTGGACTTTCAAAAAATTTAATTAGATTAATTTGATTGGGTTAAGATTTTTAAAATTTAGGAATTTTTTATGTTGTTGTGTTGCTCAAGAGGACCAAAATTCTGGTCTGTGTTGCTTGAAGGGATCTTCTGGTCTGTGTCGCTCGAGGGGACCAAAATTTGGCAATTTGCTGTGTTGCTGCCTTCATATTTTTTTTTGGTCCTGGTCATCTGTGATCTATTTCAATTTAAGTAATGTTTGTTATATCTTGATTGTTTGTTATTATTAATATTGTTGTTATATATATAAAAATATATATAATTATTTTAATTAGCCGTATCCTCGCTGCACCCGTGTCCTATATTTTGAAATTTTGTCGTATTGCCGTGTCCATATCGTATCGGATACGACAATCGTGTCCGTATCCGTGTTTCTTAGCACTTAGTGATATGGGAATTAATGTGTCTTCTTCCATGAAGATGCATGTGGCAACCAAGCAATTATTTTCATTGCAAGTAATTTGGTACTTTATAAGTGTACCAAACACATCAAGGTGGATGATAATTTCATTCGAGATCTCTTTATGCATAGGAGATTATCATTCAATATATTAAGTTTAGTGATAAGCTAAGTGACATTCTTACCAAGCCATTAGCTTGGTCCGCCTTTAGTAATTTATGTTCTGGGCCTTTTTTAATCTTTATGCTCAAACTGGAGGGGAAGTGTTAAGGTTCTTATTTTTTGTATTAATCATATTTAATGAGTATAGGGTAATATTGTAAATTTGTAGTTACCTTAATTGTTTCTATACTATAAATATTTAGTATAGGGCAACACAGTCGCGCACACATTATTTCTCTCAATTTCTCTTCTCTCTTCTCTCTCCTAAATCATAACCTCAAGTTTACAATTTAACTAAATTCATTCAGTGTGTTTGGAAAAACTATTCCGCAGTGGCTGGTAGAGACTTATGATGTTGCCGAGAATACTCAAAGTATAGGATGCTAACACCAGAATCTCACTTTCAACCACTATAAGCATAAAGACACAAGTTTTTATTTCAACATCTCATTGTTCAAAATGTAACACATCTAGTCATACAAAGCATTTGAAATATAACAATAGGATTGATGTACAAAGCGTGTGATAGGAACTGACAGCTTCATTGCCTAGGATTTCATCATCACTTTGATTGCCAGCCCTTTCTAAGCTTATAATAGCAACTTACAACATATGTTTCCTTATATGAATATGCCATTTGTTATATGTACACATCCATAATAAACAGACTTGCCAATGATATGTTGAGCATGTACTGCCAGAGGTCTTATAATCTATAACCAATAAGTTAATCTTCTATAATATTTTTACATTTTTTTGGGGAAATCCGTTCATGTCCGCTAATTAATGTTTCTTTGCATAATAGTTTATTGATTATTAGAATGCAAAATCTAGTGTACAAGTGTTAACAAAGTCCGTAATATGAAAGATACAGATTATATATTAATGCCTTCAAGATGAAGTCAATATAAAGATTGTGCCATTGACCAATTAATTATAATTTTTCAAAGGAATCGCAAGATTCTTTTGAGCTTAATACATGGTATATAAACCATGCTAATGAGCCTCCCAGCTTTGCACCAGAAACTCCTTATGTCCCCCCACCCAAAAAAAAAAAACACATCCCACTGGTACTCTCAATTTTGCCCCTCTCTCTCTATATATATATATGTGTGTGTGTGTGTGTGTGTGTGTGCGTGTAGTAAAGATTCTGAAGGGAGGGCATTTAAAAAACATCATCAAAAATAGAAGCGTTCATTTTCTCTTTTACACGAGATAATCTTTTATGTTTTAATTTGACCATTTACCATTCAAATGCATATGTTAGGGCTTGTTTATCTTTCAATTTCTACAACAATTGTAGTTTTTAACCCAATTCACTTGTGATCCAATTTCAAGGAAAATTAAAAAAAGATGCAAAGAGGCTCAACCTTTGGTCATTGAGAAGTTATTAGGAGCTTCATCAAGCCCTAGGTAAGATCAACCATGTACTACTTGCGAAAAGACAAAAAATTAAGGTGAAAAACCTTCCAATAAATATAGAGGGAAAGGTACACATGATATTTTTTCTGTATTATATGGCCAAGAATATAGTTGAAAGAAATGTGTGGCTGGCCCTTATTTTTTTTAACTGGAAGCGAACTAATGTAAGGAAATGATTGGCTAACAAAAGAATTTATAAACATATAAATGGATGCCTCTATTATATTTATTACTTCTCATCTCCAATGATTATTAGTCACTACAGAGTATATGCAGATAAAGACATTTCTTGTACCACAATTAAAATATGTTTCTGTTATCCGTCTAAAACGCTTATACATTAGATATCAACGTAGACATCTGAATATTCCCTTCATAACTTTCTGATCTAATGTGTCATTTGCTTGCACGCCCTACCTTCTGCTCAGCCTAACGTATAATCCAGTTAGAAAGGTTTAACTTTTCTAACAGGGCCCCAATATGTTTGTTTGCAAGACGTAATTCTCAAGCTTCAAAATGCCTCACTGCCTTGTTATATGATATACCCGTGGTTCACAACCTGAAAAATAACAGTTCATACGATGGAAGGAAAAGCGAAATGTACCGGTAATCTAGGATCACAATTCAGCACTTTCATGACAGTATTCACTTCAGCAATGAACAGGAAAGGCAGTTTAAAATAACAAAGCAATGTCATTTGATGGGGGAACAAGCAAGCAAGGAAGATGGACACCTCGTAAATAGAATTTGCTAACTCACTTAAGATTCCGATAGAGTTCTTAGTGAATATCAAAGAAAAAGTGATCAGAGAGATTCCATTTCTCACAGATCATTTCTTGGTACAATTATAAAAACCCCTATTAGACTGAAAATCTTAGCAGAATCAAGCAGTAAAAAATAGCAAGGTCATTTAGAAAAGAAACACAGTTAATATACCTCCTCGTCGTCATCACCCCCATCTTCTTTGTTCTTCTTCAGGCGGGTTGTACCACCCTCCTTGTTCATAGGCAACTTCATCGCTCCAAAAGGTGTGTTGACATCAATATGTCCTTTCATGGTGTAACCAGCGCCTTTTCCTCTAATCATGTCCCAAAGAGCAGAACCACAGTCCTTAGGCTTGAAGGTGATGGGAACATCAATGTAACTGATTCCATTTTTGTCAATGTTAGTACATTTGGCGAGTTCTGCACCACCAATGCTTACACCAGACAACCAAACCTCATAATCTAATGCAGTGAGCCCCAAGTCAAAGTCATTCTTGTTTTCCAATTTCAGATGTAGAGTTGCAACAGTTTCCTCAAAAGAGAATCTGTCAAAGTGAATTTTCTCAAGATCAATATCAGGTTTGTACGGGATGGGGATCTCTCCGGTTTTCTCAAGCGGAATAGTTATTCTACCAAAAACTGGCACATCCACAATAAGGTCAACCTTAACCCGATAAGGAATGATACTTCCAGGTTTTATGTCATCATATGTGTTTTTAATGTCATCATATGTCAGAGTGAGTGGTATCTTAACAGTCTCTGAACCATGAGCATGGATAGTTCCAGCATCCGGAATCAACCCAGAAACCAGTTTCCTTCCATCACTTTCAATTAGATAGCTTATGTCAATGAGAGGGATTGGAATTGGATTTGGGTTTTTCACGAGCACATCAACAACTATCTCTGCCTTCTCAAGATTTATTGAAGGGATGTGAATGCCAGTAACATCTGCAGTTGGCTTTCCAAATCCTATTGTTTCTTCAATCTTCTCACCAATATCATGGATAAAATCCTTCACCTTTTCAATGAATCCACCCTTTCCTTCACCCCTGTCATCTTCTTTGTGTTCTTCCTCCTTGACTACCCTTTCAACGATCTCTGGCTTGTCAGACGATGCCATACCTAGCAGGTGCACATACTCCACGTCAAAAGAATTCATTACAAAATAACCATCATTATGATAATAAAAACATCAAACTATAGAACCAGCACAAGATAAAACAAAGTCAATGAATGATTGCAAATATAACGACTGAACTCATGATATAGACTCCCACGAACAACATTTCCGTTGTCCCAGTTGCTTTAATGAAAGCTTAGGTTACACTTTTCAACCAATTAACTTTCCTAAATTATATAGGTGAGCTAAGTGAAGGTAAGGTCTCAAACTTCAATAGGCTGTTTGTTACAGTTTAGTCCAAAAGGGATAAATTAACACTCAATAGTAAAATCTTACATATGATATCACTCATTTTTGTACAAGTTATATTGTACTCTAAATAGAATACACCATGGAATACTGCCTACAATAACTGAATGCACATAGAGGCAACATGATAAAGATGCAGTAGACATTACCGAACATAACTAAGCACGCTGCCACACTTGCTATATTTTGCCTGGTGGCTTTCCAACGAAACTCTAAAATTGGAAAGCATGTAATAGTTTTCCCCTGCCTATGCCACATTTCTCAGCAACCAAACACCTGAGTTCTCTCAATCTCACGGTGGAAGTAATGGTATGTAGAATCTATAATATGTAGGTATATTTGTTTTTCTGATCAATAGCCACGAACAAAACGGATTGGAATTGAGGCTTGTTTTGTCACCTAGTAAGTAGATCCACACCTCTAAGTTGTCATCAGCAATAAAAAATGGCCCATACACAGAACAAAAAATCAAAACCACATTTGCATTGCCTGATATTGCTTATCGACTGAAGTAGATTTTGAATTACTTAAATTCCCGATCCAGACTCCCCTGCCCTGTGTTAGCATACAAACAAACATGTAGAGGGAGGGAGAAAAGATCCACATTTTTTTAGAGAATTAAAACAAGAAAATTGAAAATCAGATAATAAAACAACAAGACAATAGAAAGCAAGCAAAAGGGATGTGTTCTTAAAAATAACGGATTCGGATCCCAGTGTAAGTTAACAATTGATTGATATCAGTTCAAAAAAAAAAAAAACAATTGATTTATAGCATAGGAGTGAAGAAAGGGAATCAGATCTGTCATAGAAGAGACAAAGTCAAAACAATCTCACCAAAAAAACATCACTTCAGCATCAGTGAAATGAATCACCTTAACAATTTAAAAGGTTGTAGTTCAGTAATTTTTACCGGATTGTATCAGTGATATGAACCAACTTACCGAGAAAAAAAGTGAACCAACTTTGATCCAAGAGCAAGTAATGATCGAACTAGAAACAAGCACGAAACAACTACGCGATTTATTCTAGTCTTCAAAGAGAACGAGGGAAGCAGAGAAAACAGAGCGGAGAGGAAAAGATAATAAGTGGTTACAGGACGACTGTAATTATTAGAGCGGCAATCTTAACCCATTACCTATTAACCGTTCAACTTGTTTATAAATAAATGGATTAAGTATCTATATTAATTAATATAAATTTAAATGAATTGAATATTTTAATTAAATAGGTTAATATGGTTTACAATACCCATTGGGTTGAGTATTTATCTTTTTATTAAATAACACAAATAATAAAAATAAATAAATATACTAATATACCAAAAAATACATATACTAATATACCAAAAAATACACATATAATAATGCACCTAAACATACATACACTAGTACACTAAAAACACACACTAGTACACCATAAATGACCCACGGGTCGGATCACGACCCATGGGTCGACCCATAACCCATGGAGCACTTATGACCCATGGGTCGATCCATGACTCATGGGTCGAACCACGAACCACTTATTATGTGTGTATTATTTTATTAAATGTGTTTTAATTTTTATGTTAGTATATGTGTGTTTATTTTTGGTGTATTAGTGTGTATTTTAGTGTATTAGTGTATATATTTTTAATATATTAATTTGTATGTGTTTTGGTGTATTAGTGTGTGTGTATATTTGTATTTTAGAACATTACTAATGTGTGTGTGTGTGTTTTGGTGTACTAATGTGTCTATTAAGAATTTTAATTACTTTATGGGTTAATTGGTTTAACCCAACCCATCACAAATCCAACCCATTATAGCCCATTTACTAGGTGAGTGAAAATTGGATTGGATTAATTTTAGCCCAATCCAATTTAACCCAACTCATAACCAACCCAACCCATCCATTTGCCACCCCTAGTATTTAGAGTTCCAATGTAAGTAATTTTCTGTTCAGAGTTCAAAAATGTAGGACCACAGAGTAGAGATGGGAAATTGATAGACACTGCGTAACTCAGCCAGAGTTACTAGACTTTTAAGATTAGGACGAGAGAAAGGAAATTAACTCACAAAATTTATAGTGGTTCATCATCTCAGAGTTTGACAAATCCATGGAGTCTTTAGTTCCTAGGGCTTATATTGATAAGAAATGAAATTACATAATGAATGTTCAAGTTACAATGGCTTGTTTTTTCATTTGAGAGGGCTGTGCCTCATATTTGTAGTTGGTACAAGGCCTCGCCTGATCCACAACGTGACTCTTGCCTATCTATCATAACGGTTGCGCCTCTCTCGCAATGAGCATGATGGATTATGAGATAGTTGTGACCTCTTTGCTTAGACATGCGACCGTTACAGTTTGCACGGTGATTGGGTGAAAGATAGTTGTCACCTGCGCCATACTGGATAAGGTGCAACTGTTGGAGAAGAGGTGCTGACCTCGAATTTCCTAGTCATTAAGGATGGGCTGAGTTCACGAGCCAGAGAGTTCTGGGCTGATTACATGAGTTCAGCCTTGGACATATTTTGGGTATCATCAGTTGCCCCCAGCCCTCAGTCAGGTAAGTTATCTACGATGGGGCTGACCTCTAAGCTGGATGAGCGAGGTTAGCCTGGTTTGCCCTCAATATTCGTACGATGGGACATTCCAGAATTTCTACAACGTTACAAACATGCAAAGAGTTATTTTTGCCCCGTTTCTCGCGCACGCCCTTCTATCCTAGCTCCACGTGTCCGTTTATACACCAATCTTAATTATATTTGCAAGAAAAACGACCTCCTTCATCATTCCAAATTCACTTTTGCCTCCCCTCTTCAAATTTTCCTCTTTTCTTCTTCCTTGAGATTTCATCTTCTTCAACCTATTGGTGGCTTAGGGTTTTATTAAAAAACACCCAAATTTGCTCTGGAGAACCTGTGACGCTAGCTCATTCCTATATTCAACTCTATTTCGGGTCCTCGATCATTAATCGTCATTGATTAGATACGTCATCTGTCTCGCTGTTCCCTTTCCTCTTTTTGGACTTCTATTCATTCTGGATCCCTCAAATTTGATGTGGTTATTTCATTTTTGGACTTTCTATTTCTACAATTTTAGAAATCAATGTTGTTCCTTGTCCTTCCTTCTTCTCTTCCTAGATCCTTATTCCACCGCTAGGATTTTTCTTTTTGGGCGCTGATGTCTTGATCCTAGCGCTCTCGAGGACTGTTTTACCAATGTCCCTCCCCTCTACGCTTCTTTTAACCTTCATTTATCTTATATTGTCATATATGCTTCTTCTAAAGCCACTGGTTCCTCCGTATCCCTTGCCATGGGCGACAATTCTCTTAAGCTAGAAAAGGATGACCTAGGGGATATGGGTGACGAGATAGATAACTTCCATGGCATTGACTTTGTTGACACTGGAGAAGAGGTGGAGGTCCTTTTGCCCCTACCAAGACTTGTCCTGAGGTCTAAGAAATTCCGTAAAGGGAAAGTTAAGATAGGTGGGGTTGGGACCTCTGGCAGTGCTAGGGATGCTGAGTTTGCACCCCGACCCTCAGACCTCGTAGGTTTTAGCGAGGTTACTCCCTTTTTCATGAGTGTTTTGTCTGCAAGGTTTGGTTTTTCTAGGGGTATGCACTATTGGTGTCCCCATGTAAATATTAGGTACGATTATGAGGTGTCAGATAAGACTTGATTCTTTGTTGCCTCCTTAGAGAATGGTCGTAGATTCTCTATGCACTCATTCCTTAAGTCTATCCTTCAACACTTCAACGTCTGTCCAGCCCAACTTTCACCTAATTTCTAGGGTATTTTTGTAACACCCCACATTTTCTTTTATATATATATATAAATATATAGAAACTACTTGTGGTAAAAGTGTGGATATGTGTAGTGATGTCTGTTTTAATTCGATGGGTTGGAAAAGTAGAAATTTCGAAGGTCAGTGTTAATCATAGTTAAAGCTAGTTTAGCTAGTGAATGAGTGACATGAATTGTAAAAGAACTTCTAGCAACTATGTTTGGGGTATGAATGTATGTTGTGAAAGTTTGGGTTGGTTTTGGAAGGGTTTAGGATGGATTGGAAATGAAAAACGGAAGAAAAAGGCAAAACTGGGCAAAACCCTACCGGTAGAGTATTTTACCGGTACAGTGTACTGATACACTTTGGTCCAGAGAGTTCGAGCTACCGGTATAGCCTACCGGTAGAGTATTGTATCGATACAGTGTATCGCTACAGCCAAAAGAATTCTGAAACTTAAATGTCGTGATCTTGGTCTCATTTTAGCCTTATAAATACCCAAGGTCGCCTATTTTGACTCCATTTCAGTCCTCCAATCTTAGAAACCCTAAAAGAGAAAGAAAGGAAGAGAAGAGAGGAAGAAAGGAAGAGAAAAACAA
>CM042194.1:12909944-12941146 GCA_023539305.1 Ilex asprella | reverse complement strand
AGGTGGATATGTAGAGCTGTAGCTTCTTTTGTACTAGACTAGGACATTCTTTTGGAACATTGTGTAGTCTAGTTTCTTTTGTTTATTCCGCTGCGTTTCTTTAATTAATTTTTTGTAATAGCCATGGCATGGCCTATTCTTTTGGGATGATAGTGTGGATATGATATATGGTGAATGAAAGTTTATCTTATGATGGATTAATGGACCCGGTGAGGTCAATTGTAGTATAATTGTACAAGTTGTGTTTTGGGTAGAGCTCCCCGTACAGAGGAGACTCTGCCCGAATTTTGTTAAAAATATCAATTGTGATGAATGAAACTTCCTTATTTATGGATTTATTTAGTGCTCTCATGAGGTGAATGGTGATTAAATAGTAATACTGCCAAGGTGTATTTTGGGGTGTTACAATTTTGGTGAGTCTTTTGGTTTTCTTTAAGAAGAACAAGTTCGGTACTCCTATTTTCCCCTTGCTTATGAAGTATTTCAATGTCAAATTCTCCCCTATCAACGACTTTCCTATATTGCCAAACGGGTGAAAACCCATATTCTTATATCTAACCTCCTGAGCTCCCATAAGAATTGGGTAAAGCTCTTCTTCTTTGTATCCAAGAAAGAGTGGGAGTATAACCCAAGGGATGCTTTGAACATTCTTCTTGTACCTTAGGTTTGCTCAACCCTTGATTATCTAGGTAAGTCCTTGCTGAGGTGGCCAGACCTAAACTTTCTTCCTAATTTGATGTTTTGTTTGCTGACCTGGATTCATTTTCCCATTTTCAAGTGTTCGTCCAGACCTTGACGCCTAGGAGAGGATATTTTTTTTGGGTTTGGAGAGTTGCTAACTAGAGAGGTACTCTGAGCTCCTCCAGCCTACTGTGCTTACTCAACATGAGTTTAGTCCTCTTGAAGTGAGTGTTGAGACCCCTATCCCTATATTTGTAGCTAGTGTCGAAGGTTCTGCTGGTAAGGTTCTCTTCTTTTTATCCTTGAATTTTGTCTTTTTCCTTCTTCAAATTTTACCAACCCATATACTTCTACTCTCTTAGGCCCCAACTCGATGGATCTAGATGCTGAATCTGTGAGGGCAAAGGTGGCCCAGTTCAGGAAGGGTAGAACGGGTGGCAAATGCAAGGTTAAGGTCAGATCTGGGGATGACCTGGACCCCTCTCCCAAGGTTTAAAAGATAAAAGTGCCTCCCCCTCTCCTCCTCTGGTTCTTGAGAAGACCACTTCGTCCGTGAAGGCTGCAAAAGTTGATGAGTGGATTTTATATCTACGAATTGAGTATTCTTGGCTTAATGAAATTGCGAGTTTTCAAGTATTTTATGTTCATTTTTATTTGTTTTGTGTGTTTTAATTTTGTTTTGTAGGGATCATGATTTGGAAGGAGAAAAAAGTCATTTGGTAGCCTAAGTTTTGGATTAATTACGAAAGGAGCAACAAAGGCAGTTGTACGCATAAAAAGAGATCAATGTTGAAGCTCTAGAGCGGCAGAAAGTCACTGCAGTTGTGCTGATTTGCGGGGTTGTAGTGCGAGTTTCAACATAAAAGACAAAATCTGACTTGTTTTTGAGTAGGAATTGAACTCTCGTGCTACACACATGTTATGGTTTAAGCATATATATATATATATATATATATATTACTTTGAAGGGCTGCTAACATAAGGATAAGCAATGATTGATAGTGAATTGAAGGCAAGGATCGAAGTAAACATCGCGAAGGAGATCGGAATTGGAGGCTAGAGATTGAAGATTGCAACACAGTTTTCATTATTTTCTCTTACTTTTAGTTTTTGGTTTTCTAGATGTTGATTAATTTGAGGATGATGTTTTTCAATTACGTTATGCACTAAATTTTTATAAAGATTGCAATGGAACCTGATGTTTAGTTAAATTAATTTACTCTTGTTTTCAGTTATTATTGATCATATATAAGTTATTTATCATATTTTGTGCTTAATATGTGATTGTTAGGCCATAAATTAATTTAATTTCCTAGATGAAATTGGAAGATGAATTCTAGAGTTTGGATCTAAATATAATAACATGCTTCTAATTATTTATTCTTAGGATTGAATAGCTGAGTTTGTGTATAGGATAGGAATATACTTATATGTCATATGTAACTTTTATGAAACTTTGAGTTTAATGAATCTGTTCCAATTTGTTTTGCATAGGAATATAGTGATTTAATTGGGAGAGATATTTTTATCTAACTATCACAAGAGGTTTAATAAATAATTTTGAATTCTCAGTTAACAACTTATTTTGATTAATTAACTAGAAGGAGAGTGAAAAGATTTATACGAAGCATTAGGGGAAGTTGTAATCTTAAGTTCTTCTATTTGGTGGAATCAATTTTTGTTTAGTAATTTTAGATTTAGTTTTAAATTAGTAATTTCATAGTTTAATTTCAATTGTTTAAATAAAATTGAATTGATACAAAATTAGTACTTGGAAGTTATTAGTAATTATTATCTGTGGGAATGATACTCTACTTATCACTTTATTACTTGTTGATCGTGTATACTTTCACGTAAATTGTCAATATCAAATTTGGACAACAAAAGTATCTGTTTCCCAAGTGGTTCTAGTTCCCCAAAAACCTCGGGCGATATCTTCTCCAATCCCTAAGGAGCATTCTATACCTACTAGGGTCTCATCCTTTCCCTCCTTGGCAAAGGTGGCTGGAGCCCTTGTGGCCATTACTCCCCTCCTGTGAGATTCCTTCTCTTCGGAACCCATCAAAAAAGTGCCTCGTCTTCTTTTGGGGGGCTCGTCCGGTTAGGCGACCAAGGTAAAAGGTTCACTCAGAAAAAATGTGAGCCTTGGCGCCGATGCCATTGCATATGTTATCCCCGAGTATGACATCTAGGAAGTTTTCTCTCTATCTTTGTCTACCTCCGCTACTACTACTCTATATGAGGCACCATCGGTAAGTTCTGAGCTCTCTAATCTTTATTTTTGTGTAGATAGTTTTTTTGACCTTAGTTCTTTTGTTTTCCCAGTTGGCTATTTACGTGATTGCTTTGGTGAGCGGGGTTCGAGCTCTGGAGAGTGCTGTCGAGGTGTCCCAGAAATCCTTGAAGGCCTTTGGGCTAAAGGTTGCCGATTTGGCCTTTGCCAACGAGGACCCAAAAGCGTAGGTACGTGACTTGAAGGCTCAAGTCAAGAGTTGAGCTCAACAAATAGGGGTTTGGAGACTGAGGCTAAAAAGGTGAGTGACGAGCTCCAGCTTAAAACTGACAACTTGCTTGAAGCACAGAAGAACGCCTTTGAGACTCGAGATTCTCTCGAGTCTATGAAGAAAGAGTACTACATGTTGGTTGAGGTCAATGTTATGCTTCTTAAGGAGATTGAGGTGGAGAGTTGTAACACCCCAAAACACACCCTGGACGGTATTACATTCTAAAACCATTCATATCATGAGAGCGTTAATAAAATCCCTTAAGAAACAAGACTTAATTTGTCATCCACAATTAATTACAACATTATCTAAAAGAATAAGCCCAAGTCATGGCTATTACATCTCAAACATTAACTAAAGGAACGCAACAGAATAAACAAAAGAAACTAGACTATACAATGTTCCAAAAGAATGTCCTAGTCTAGTACAAAAAGAAAGGAGGCTGCTCTATGTGTCCACCTCGGGATCCACACTCCCGTCAATTAGAGTCTCCCAAGTAGCTGACTCTTCGACCCTCACATCCTCCTCTAATGGGTAATCTGAAAAATGTTAGCGATAGGGGGTGAGCACGAAGTTCTGTAGAAAAATTCTCTCAAACCCATACAAGGTTTAGAAAAGCATTTAAAACGACCGGTCTCATTTATAACATAACATAGATACATAATTTGAAAGAAAGCGGTGACATTTAAAAAGGATTCAAGTTTATCTAAAAACATTACTTAAATGAATAAATGAGCACCTCCTACTAATAATAATGATTAATGGTCATAAATAATTTCCAACAATTCTTTTGGTAGGTGACATACTTTGGGGTAACCTCCACCCCTCCCTTTTTGGTCACCTGTGATTCTCAAGCATCTTTACCGGGAACCTCTTGAGAATGAGTGAGCATCCTTACATGGAACCTCTCACTAATCATTACATTATTTTTCAAGCATCCTTACATGGAACCTCTTGGGAATGGGTGAGCATCCTTCCATGGAACCTCTCACTAATCATTACATTGCTTCCCAAGCATCCTTACCGAGAACCTCTTGGGAAGAGGTGAGCATCCTTTCAAGGAACCTCTCACTATAACGGACTTATTTCTCAAGTATCCTTATAGGGAACCTCTTGAGAAAGGGCAAGCATCCTTACAAGGAACCTCTCACTCATGTACATCCCCAACCAACCCAACCAAGCATACAATTCCAACATTCATCTCCATTTACAAGCATTTACCCAAAATTCCCAAAATATATCATGCAACAATTCGACAACCAACTAAGAAAAGTACATGAGATCACAAAGCATCATTTTATGGTTCCATGTGAAGCACTAAGGTTTTGAAATTAAGAATAAAGCAAACTTTAGAGAAAAGTTCATCTCTCTTGAAATCTAGTTTTTTTAGCTAAGAACAAGGATTTAACAGTTACCCACCATTAATGTTGTTTAAAGCATGGAATAATCATAAGGATATCAAGAATCAATGATCTATACCATACATATAAGATTTATAGTGGAAAGAGTACATATAAGTAAACTCTAGCCTCAATGCAAGTGAATGAGAGAAAACTTCAGCCTTGTGTTCTTGAAAGATAGGTTTTGATCTTGAATAACTCCTTTAAACTCTTGTCTTTCTCTTCCTTTCTTCCTCTCTTCTCTTCCTTTCTTTCTCTCTCAGGGTTTCTAAGGTTGGAGGGGTAGAAATGGAGCCAAAAGAGGCGAAATAATGTATTTATAGGGCAAAAATCGGACCTGCGACATTTAAGTTTCAGAAATCTTTTGGCCTTACCGGTATGCAGTACCGGTACGTCGAACTCTCTGGACCAGTTTGCTCCGGTACGCAGTACCGGTACAGTTTTGTCCAGTTTTTCCCTTTTTTATCCATTTTTCATTTTCAATCCATCTTACATCCTTTCAAAGCCATCCCAAACCTCTTCAACACATATTTCTACCTCAAACCTATTTAATACAAGTTCTAGGACCTAAAATTTCATATTTTTACTTATTAAAACAAAATTTTCACTATTATTTTCACTAACCATTTAAATCTTTACTTTTCAAATCTACCAAGATTTAAAGACACATCACTACACATATCCACCCTTTTACAACACTCATGGATACTTCTCCCGCATCTCTAGCTCCGGTTCCTAGGTAGCTTCTTCCATTCCATGGTGTTGCCACAAAACCTTCACTAGTTGGATGGCTTTGTTGCGGTGCACCTTCTCTTTGGCGTCGAGAATCTTCATCAGTTGTTCTTCATAGGTTGCTCCATCTTGAATTTCAGTATCTTCCTAGTCTACGACGGGCGTTGCATCCGATTGACACTTTCTCAACATGGACACGTGGAACACATCATGTACCCCCGACAACTGAGCTGGTAACTACAATTGATACGCCACTTTGCCTATTGCTTTGATCACCTCAAACGGTCTGGTATATCTTGGCGCTAATTTCCCTTTCTTGCCGAATCGAAACACACCCTTCTTGGGTGACACCTTCAGAAATACGTAGTCTCCCACCTTGAATTCTAAGGGTCTTCGTCTGTGGTCTGCATAGCTCTTCTGTCTACTTTGCGCCGTCCATAGCCTCTCTCGAATGAGTTAAATTTTCTCTGTAGTTTCTCAAACAATGTCCGGTCCAAACTAACTACTCTCGCCCACTTCTAACCAACAAGTCGGTGATCGACATGGCCTTCCATACAATGCTTCGTATGGTGCCATCTCAATACTTGCTTGAAAATTGTCATTATAAACAAACTCCACCAACTGTAAGTGGTCGCTCCAACTCCCCTTGAAGTCCAACACGCAAGAGCGTAACATATCCTCCACAATCTGTATCACCTCTCGGATTGGCCATCTGTTTGGGGATGAAAAGCCGTACTGAAGTGTAACTCCATCCCCATCGCTTGTTGTAGACTTTGCCAGAATCTAGCCACAAACCTAGAGTCACGATCCGACACAATCGAGAGCGGAACGCTGTGTAACCTCACTATCTCACGGATATACATCTGACTTAAAGTCTCGAATGTATCCGTGGTCTTAATACCCAAAAAGTGAGCGGACTTGGTGAGTCTATCCACAATGACCCACACTGCATTATGCCCGCCCGACGTCCGTGGTAAACCCAACACAAAGTCCATGGTGATGTGATCCCACTTTCACTCTGGAATAGGCAACGACTGTAGGACTCCCCCTGGTCTTTGATGCTCAATCTTCACCTGCTAGCACACTGTACATTTTGCCACGTACTTGGCCACATCTCGCTTCATTCCCCTCCACTAATACTGACGCTTCATGTCCCTATACATTTTTGTGCTACCGGGGTGGATAGCAAACTTGGAGCAATGACACTCTCCAAGTATCTCCTCCTTTAAGGCTGAGTCATCAGGAACACATAGCTTCTTCCCATATCTCAACTCTCCATTCTTCCATGACCATCCCTCAATCACTTCTCCATTCTCCAATCGGGCTCTAATCCCATCGAGTTTTGAATCCAGGCATTGCAACTCCATTACCTGTCACCGAAACGTCAGTTGACCGACAAGGTTGAATAGATATGGTTGATACTCTAGTCCATCCACCCATAGATCATACTCATCTAATGTATTAATCATTTTCCACCTATTTACCGCAAGAGAATTGATTTCACCCCGAGACTTCCGGCTAAGAGCATCGACAACTACATTGGCCTTCCCCGGATGGTAGTTGAGCGTGAACTCATAATCTTCCAAGTACTCGATCCACCTTCTCTGCCAGAGATTCAAGTCTTTCTGTGTGAAGATATACTTGAGGCTCTTATGGTCAGAGAACATTTGACATTTCTCTCTATATAAATAACACCTCCACAACTTAAGAGCAAAGACCACAACGGCAAGCTCTAAGTCATGAGTGGGATAGTTCTATTCATGAACCTTGAGTTGCCTAGAGCCATGGGCAACTACCCTTCCTCCTTGCATTAGGACACATCCCAAGCCTCATAGTGAAGCATTGGTATAAACATCATATCCTTCCCTACTATTCGGAATAATGAGGACAGGAGCCGTCGTCAATTTCTCCTTCAAGGTGCGAAAGGCTAGTTCACACGCTTGAGTCCACAAGAATTTCTCTCCCTTCTTCGTAAGACGAGTCATCGGCATCGCTAGCTTAGAGAACCTTTCCACAAACCTCTGATAGTAACCTGCCAAGCCCATAAAACTACGCACTTCCGTCACATTCTTTGGTGGTTCCCATTTCATCATAGCCTCAATCTTTGCGGGATCAACCGCTACCACTTGCTTGGACACAACATGGCCAAGGAACTTCACTTCCTTCATCCAAAACTCACACTTGCCCATCGTCGCATATAATTTATATTCTCTCAATGTTTGTAGCATAATAGAGAGATGACGAGCATGTTCCTCCTGAGTTTGTGAGTAAATCAATATATCATCAATAAACACAATGACAAATTGATCGAGGTAAGGCCGGAAGACTCTGTGCATCAAATCCATGAAGGCTGCTGGTGCATTCGTCAGTCCGAACGATATCACCGTATACTCAAAATGATCATATCGGGTACGAAAAACAGCCTTAGGAATATCCTCCCCTCGGATCCGTAATTGATGGCACCCTGTGCGAAGGTCAATCTTAGTGTAATACTTCGAACCCCTCAACTAATCGAATAAGTCATCAATTCTTGGCAACGGATACTTATTCTTCACGGTAACTCGATTCAACCTCCGATAATTCATGCACAACCATAGGGTCTCATCCGTTTTATTCACAAAGAGGACTGGAACTCCCCATGGTGAAGTGCTTAGACGGATAAACCCAATCGCCAACAAGGGATCCAACTGCTTCCTTAGCTCATTCAACAACTGTTCTCTGAATACATTTTTTTTGGTCTTGAAACTCAGTACTCAAAAGCAATGAGTTTTTCATTTGTTGAAACTCAGTGAGTTTTTTTGGTCTTGAAAGGTTTTCAATATCTGTGAAGATGAGGTTGGCTTAGTGTAGAGGTTTTTTGCTTTAGAAATTTAGGTTGGTTTTTAAAAAAAGGTTTCACTTTTAGGTTTTATCTTATGTTTTGGCATTTTGGTCTTGCATTTTGAGCATTTTGATGAAAATCTCAAAATTGATGAAAATTCTAATTGATTAAAATCCTTTTGAGCATTTTGGCCTTGCATTTCTAGTTTCGGTGAGTCTTGAAACTTAGTGCTCGAAAGCAGTGAGTTTTTCATCAATTTTTTTTTTCTTTTTTTCTTGCTCTCTAATTTCTCTCACACATTTTTTGAAAACGCTTTTTTTTTTCCTGGTCTTGAAACTCACTCAGTGAGTTTTTTCCTTTTCTACTTTAAAGTTGAAACTCAATCACTTTCATCAATTTTTTTTTTCATTTTTTGGTCTTGAAACTCACTATTTGGTCTTGAAACTCAGTCATTGCCATCATTATTTTTTTCATTTTTTCCTTGCTCTCTAATTTCTTATACACATTTTTTGAATACATTTTTTTTGTCTTGAAACTTGCTGCTTCACCCTATCTCTCTGCAATGATCGAGTTAAACTCATTTTTCTTATCATAAATAATTAGACATTCATGACTATAGGCTGAATCTGACCATAAATTATTCTATCTATTTTTTTGGATATCAGACCATAAATTATTTATGTATGTTCTCTTTTTGTGTTTATCTAATTCGTGCCTTTTTGTATTAATTGAATATGGATTTTTTTTTATATCTAAGCTTGCATGATTAATTTGTTCAATTTATTTTTTATGTAGATGGAGGGGAATACAACTTTGGCTGATGCTACACAAGTGATTGATGACCCTATGGAGACTAATGAGAATGAAAAATCTGAAAATAAAAAACCAAGGAAGTCAAAACTGTGGAATCATTTCAGACTACTAGAGAGGAAAAAAGGCCAAGTTCACAGGGCGGAGTGCAAATACTGTCACAAGGTTTATCAATGTGATTCTAAGAAGCATGGTACGCCATCCCTTACATTTCATGTGAACCATAGTTGCACAAAATTTCCTGGTAGAAATGTGAAAAAAAGTTAACAATTGTTAAGTTTTTAGAAAAAACCAGAGCGAGATTTAGGTCTTAGCAATGTCGTAATTCATAAGTTTTATCAAGAAACTTCAAGACTGACACTTGCAGAAATGGTTATTATGGATGAATTGTCTTTTTCGAGCTGTGGAAGCCCATGGCTTTAAAAGGTTTTGTAGGACACTAGAGCCAAAGTTTCAAGTTCCATCTCGCACGACAGTTGCTAGAGACTGCATCAAACTTTATCAAAATGAAAGGGATAAGTTACAAAAAATTCTTGGGTCCTCGGCTAATAGGTTTAGTTTCACAACTGATACAAGAGCTTCTATTCAAAACCTTAACTATTTGTGTCTTACTACTCACTTCATTGATGACAATTGGAAATTAAACAAAAGAATTATAAACTTTTGCTTAATTCCTTATCATAGAGGGAAAACAATTGGGAAACCATTGGAGGCTTGTTTACTCGCATGGGGTATTGATCAGATTTGTACAATCACAGTTGATAATGCATCCTCAAATGATGTTGCTATAGATTACTTAATAAGACACATGAAGGGCAATATATTACGAGGTGAGTCCCTTCACATGAGGTGTTGTGCACATATCTTAAACCTTGTCCTGAGTGAGGGATTAAAAATACATAATGATTCTATCAAAAGGGTGCGAAATGCTATGAGGTATATGAGGTCATCTCCTGCACGGATGAAAAAATTTAAAAGATGTGTGGACAAAGAAAAAATTGATTGTAAGACTTTAGTGTGCCTTGATGTTTCAACTAGATGGAACTGCACTTATCTAATGCTTGAGGTTGCACTAAAATTTCAAAAGGCCTTTGAAAGATTAGAGGATGATGATGGTCAATATGTCTCTTACTTTAGTGAAGGGACATTAGGGTCTCCTCGGTCTTTTGATTGGAAAAATGTGAGGGTTTTTGTGAAATTTCTAAAGATTTTCGATGATTCTACTTTGCGAATTTTTGGGGTCCTTGTATATCACATGCAATTTACTTTTTCAAGAGCTTAGTGTTCAAACTACTTTATCCAAACTATGTGAGAATTGTGATCCCTTTTTGAGTGTCATGGCAATAAGTATGAAGAAAAAGTATGATAAATATTGTGGAAACATTGAAAAGATGAATTTATTGATATTTGTTGTTGTTTTACTAGATCCACGATGTAAGTTGGGTGCATTATCATTTTGGTTCAAACAAAACTTTGATGCAAACAGTAATGAGGCGGAGGAAATGTTAGGCAAAGTAAAAAATGTATTTCAACGGTTGTATGATGAGTACGCATTAATTTTTGGAAATTCTAGTGATGTACAATTGCGAAATGCCTCTAATCCTCCTTTATGTGACCCTGATTCTTCAAGTGTGAGTGTTGTAGATACCAGACAAGCCTTTTGGCATATATATGCACAGTTTGAATAAAGTAGTGCACAATTGGAGACTAAATTTGAAGTTGACCAGTATTTGAGTGATGGTTGTGAGGCAAAAAATCCAAAATTTGACATTCTTAACTGGTGGAAACTGAATTCAGCTAAGTATCCCATCCTTTCTCATGTTACAAAAGATGTGTTAGCTATTTCAATATCCACAGTTGCTTCTAAGTCTACGTTTAGTACAGGAGTGCATGTACTAGATCCATTTCGAAGTTCATTAGCCCTAAAAATAGTCGAGCCAATTGTTTGTGCACATAATTGGTTAAAAGATCTAAATCCTTTTGATGACCGAGATGCAATAGATTACATGGAAATCATTGAACTTGACCCAGGTAACATATATATTGTCTTATTTTTTCAACTTGTTATTATTCTTTATTATAGCATCTTAGTTCTCTAAATATAATCGTATCTTTTTTATGTTATATCTTAGAATTGGATATGAATGCAACTCATGCGATTGTTATTGATGATTGTATTTAGGCTACTATTTTTGACAAAAAAGAAAACATCTTTGATATGTTTTTAATGTGATTTATTATGTTCTTTATGTTCTTAATCTTAAGTATTTTGTTAAGAATCATGGTGTTGTCCATAAATCTGTGTTTGCACTACTTCTCTTGCAGGTTATATGACTGTTCAGACTGACTGACTGTTGATAGTCCTAATTTTTTGAATGGTGAACTAGATTTTTGGAATGGTGCACTGCAGATTTTGGAAACATGCTGACTACTGAATTTTGTATTTAGACTACTGATTTTTGGTGGTGTAAATGGTTTATCTCTTTTGATTGTAGTGGTTGTATAACTATTTTTGAAGCAACCATGCATAGTTGCTGCAACTTACACTTTATTTTTGTGGTACAGTATTTGATTGAGTTTGGGACTCAAATGATGAGTTACAGGTTGGGCTCTAATTTGATTGAGCTATAGGTTGTAAAATATGATTGAGTTTGGGCTCTTATTTAGCCTTAAATGATGATTTACAGTTTGTGTGAAACCCGGGTAAATTTGAACTTTTTCAAAAAAGGGCAAAATAGTAATTTGTTACTATAATGCGTATTTAAAATACTCATGTTCTAGACCTCAGCTGTGGAAACGGAGTTCGCTGTTGGGCTCGTGTTGCGAAATCTAGTCACCTTATTGAATTTCATTGAATTCTGAGATAGTCGAACTTTATGTACGTCGTTCGACACGACTAGGTAGCGGATGACCTCTCACTGGTCCCCAAAAATAAATATTTTAAAATCTTAGTATGATTGGATTAAAGTACCAATAAAATTAATTTGGAATAAACACGAAATGTAATAAATCATTTCGGTATGAAAAACGGACCTGGAAGTTGAAAATATGCGGTGCGATTTGGACTGCTCATTTGCGACTATAAATATCAACCTAAATCAGAAATTTAGGCACCAATATCTCCATTGTTCAACCTCCACACGTTTTTGAAGAGAGAAGAGAGAAAAGAAGAGTAAAAGTGAGATTTTCAAACTTCCTTCGTCCATTCTCGGAGTTCCGTCGGTCGAAATTTGTTGAGCCAAGAACTAAAGTTGATCACCGTGACGAGAGCTACGTCTACGTACCAAGAAAAGTGGATTTTACCGAAGATCCAAAGAAAAGATTTTGGAGAAATCAAGTTCTTGGGCTATTGTTGGTATTCTTGGAAGTTCTATCACTTTCTCCACACTACAAGAGGTAGGGTTCTTCCTACTTGGATTTTATTCTCACCCTAAGAGGCTATTTTGTGCACTCCTTTGTGGATGAATTTAGGAACTGATTTACGACTGTTTAGGGGCTGTTTTGTGTACTCCCTTGTGGCTGAAAATATGGATTGTTATGTGGTTTTATTTTGGACGGAGTTTGGGGCTGTTTAATGGGCTGTTTTGTGCACTAATTAGGGGCTGTTTTTGGACTAATTTATTCCTATCCTAAGGGGTTGAAATTGTGGCTTCAAGGGGCTGTTTACGGGAAGCATAGAGGTTATCTAAATGACCTATTTTTAGACTATTTTAGTGGCAAGAATTGGACTATTTTTAGGCCACTTTGCGGACTATTTTTAGACCACTTTAAAGACTATTTAGGCCACTTTACAGACTGATTTTGTGGGATGTTTTGTGTTGATTTTTGTGGGCTGTTATGTGTTATCATGTGCCTTGTGATTTAAGTGTTCTTGGCATAGATTATGTAACAACATGCTTGTCAATTGTGTTGAATATAAATGTTAATACATGCTAGTTGATGTTTTGACATTGTGATGAAATTATGAAGATTATATGTATATGATATAATTGTCCATGATACATGTCGATATGTTATTTAAGTGTCCATTTGACATTCATTGCATGTTGGATATAACTTTAGCATCACATTCATGGGCATAAGTCATGAGCGGGGGTGTGTGGTATGCATGGTTAATCAAACACCTTGTTTGATGGTTGGTATGTGGGCTCGAAAAAAATTGGATTGAAGATCCCCTTTGAGTCGCATGGTTGCATGGAAGAAAACTTGTGTCGGGTATAACAAGTAGAGCTAGACTCTACCTCGGGTGCAAAACCAGGTCATATGGTTCAAGCACTTTCCGGCAGTGAAATTTCAGAAAAGTGCTGGTGTTTACGGAACCGGTGGTTGAGATACCAAAATCCGTTGCCCAACAAGACACAAGATTTTGATTTATAAAGTACTCATTCAATGAGTAATACCCATCAATGATTTGGTTTTATCATAAAACAATTTTTATTTCAAATGATGATTGGATGAATTTTTTGTCAAATGACAGTTCATTTCACCAGTGCATTGCATTGTGTTGTAGGAGTCGGTGAGGACTCGGTTTAAAGTTGAATGAGTGAGTCCCATCTCATTTCATAGCATGACATGGTAAATTCTAATGTAGAGTTACATATTCTTACTTGGAATGTTGAAGAGAATAAATGTTGTATGTAAACATTGCATGTGCACTTAGGTGGGGAATAGCCTCTGTAGGAATTACTTTACTGGGCGTGGTTCATCCTATATGGGAAAATAATTTCAGGTACGGGTTATACGCCGATGGACGGCACTCACTCGTGCACTTAAGGAAGAAAAAACAACTTGTGGCTTTCAATCCATTTCTTTTGTAAAATTAGACTTGTAATTAAATTTTGGCATGTAATGTGTAAAGGAAATTGTAACAGAGTTTATATGGATTGTTTTAATATAATTGTGTATGTTTTATATGAGTATGTATAAATAGACCCGGTGTGGTCTATATTTACTCATAAATGGACCCGGTGTGGTCATAGTTGAATATTGGACTTCGGATGGGTCTATTTATTATTTGATGCACAAGTTATATTTTGGGTAGAGCTTCCCGTACAAAGGAGACTCTGCCCAATTTTTGTTCAATTATGGACCCCGATAAGAGGGGCATAACGGCACGATGTCTAGTTATTCGGTATCCACGGGTATTCCGCTGGTTGATGGGTAATAAACGGACCCCTGAATTTTGGGGTGTCACAGCTTGGGCTCAAATGATGAGTTTGGACTCTTATTTGATTGAGTTACAGGTTGTAAAATAATTCATGGTACAATAATTCATGATTTTTGGATGCAATTTAAGTTTATAGATCTGCTGGGCAAATTAATTGGGCCTCGACCAAAGGAATTTTAGGTCTACTATAGAATTTAAGTCTGGGCTTGAAAATGATATTTTGGATCCAATTTAAGTTTATACACCTGCTAGACAAATAAACTGGGCTTGGGCTAAAGAAATTTTAGGTATACAATAGAATTTAAGCCCACCCATTAGCCAACTCGTAAACCGACCGACATTTATGGTTGTTTTTTTGGTTCGATTAATTTTTTAATTCGGTTTGGCTTGGTTTACGTTTTCTACTTTTGACTATAATTGGGTCAGCTGGCAAAAATAGCCACTTCCAACCCTAACAGTCGGTTGAACACCCCTAGTGGAGAGGGCCAAGGTGAAGGCAAGGGACACCCAGATAGTAGAGCTCCTAGATGAATGTGCTACACATTTGGTAGCTGGGTATTTTGCCTTTCAGGAGCAGGCCATAGATGCATACCCTACTATGGACTTTGACTTTGATCATACCTTGGGCAAGGAGAAAAATGGATTAGCTACTGATAAGGAGGCAGAGGTCGGGGTCATAGCTCCTAGCCTTGTCCTTGAGGTCGAAGCTTCTTCTGTTGTCCCTGTTGGGGTCGAGGTCGAGGCTCTTGAGCTTGCTCCTGCCGAGACTGGGGTTGAATCTTCTAGGCTTGAGGAGACAATTTCAGTAGAGGTGGGAGTTCCTAAGATCGTCCTGCCTCCAATTGGAGGTGAAGTTCCAGCATCTGTCCCTTCTGAGGCTCCTTCTGCTTCAACTGTCATTTCTCTAGCTTCATCTTTCATTTCTCTAGCTTCATCTTTCATTTCTCTAGCTTCATTTGACCTTCCTCCACCTCCTGCTCTGTCAAAGAAATTACTACACCTGAGCTACCCGAAGAAATTGCTGATTCAATTGTTGATATTTATGACTTTTGTATTTAAATTTATTGTTTCTTATAATAGTTTTTAAGAAATGACTAGAGCTTGTATCTTGCTTCTATCTTGTTGTCTCCCCTTTTGCCCCTTGCTTCAAGGAGAACTCTATCCTTTTGGGATCAATTATGTTTTTGTCAAGTATGAGGTATGTTCTTGAGCTGAGAGGCTTATCTGAGAAGCTTAGCTTTATGAGTTGAAAAAATCATTGTAGTTTTATGAGATGAAGAGCTCATTGCGAGTTTGAGAACTCATCTTGATTTTATGAGCTAAAGATCTCATCGGAGTTTTATGAGCTGATGAGCTCATCTTAGTTTTATAAGATGAAGAGCTCATCGATGTTTTTATGAGTTGAAGAGCTCATCGATGTTTTTATGAGTTGAAGAGCTCATTGTGAGTTTTTGAGCTGAGGAGCTCATCTTAGTTTTATGAGCTGAGGAGCTCATCGAAACTCTTATGAGCTAAAGAGCTTATTGTGAGTTTATGAGTTGAGTAGCTCATTGTTGTTTTATGAGTTGAAGAGCTCATCGACGTTCTTATGAGCTGAAGAGCTCATCACTAGTTTATGAGCTGACGAGCTCATCTTAGTTTTATGAGCTAAAAAGCTCATCAATGTTCTTATAAGCTGAAGAGCTCATAACTCACACGTGTAACCTTCATACACTTTATCAATTACTAATCCGTGGACCTTTATACATCAATTTAGGGTCATTAATATCCCATATAACCTCTTTAAGCAAGAGAAAACAATGCCCAAGAGCTTAGTAAAACATTTCAAAAATTTGAAGTTTTAGGAAAACCTACCGGTAGAAGTTGTCTAAGTCCTACTGGTAGAAGTTGTGCACTGGACCTCTTTCTTTAGAAAATCTGAGAAAAACCTACCGGTAGAAGAAGTCCTTGTTGTACTGGTAGAAAGAGCCTATTGGAATTCTTCTACCCGTAGGAACGGTGACGTTCTACCGATAGTAGAACCCTACTGGAAAAGTTCTACCTATGAAACATAATGTTCTATCGGTAGATAATGCCTACTGGACCACATCTACCAATAGGAGAGCTAAAAGTCCTACTGGTATGTGTGCCCAATTTTGCCCATTTCATTCATTTTTGATTTCTAATCTATTCCAAACATGTACAACTTCATTCCAGACTCATATATATCATGAAATTTGCATTCAAAACAGTTCATATGAGTTCGTTACAATCCTTTACATACAATTAATGTCTCAAAAACTGGATAACATCTTAGTTTTACAAAAATATGATTTAAAGCCACATTTCGGCTCTTCTTCATCAATGAGAGCCCGAGTGAGAGCCATCCACCAGCACATATCCTACACCTGAAATGTTGTCCCCATAAAGGGTGAGTCACGCTCAATAGGGTATCTCCTAAAGAGGCTACTCCCCAACCTAGATGCATATGAAATGTTCATACGCGCAATTTCAACAAGCAACAATCATCCATTTAAGAACATGCAATTAAATGATGGATCCTTTATGTGATGTCATGTTATGCAATGAGACTCACACATGCAACTCAACTTGAGCCTTTACCGGCTCTCATCACCCATGCAATGCCATGAATATAAAATCGGACATTCCAAGCCCTTTGTCATTGATGTTGCACATCCAACGACGTTTTTTAAAAAAATAAACCATGTGTCTTTGTTGGGTAGCGAGATTTTGGTGTCTCATTGCCAGTTCTGCACACCGATACTTTTTTTAGACTTTCACCAGCGGAAGTGTATAAAGCAGTAACCGGGTCTTGCACCCGAAGGAGTATGTTGCCCTACTTGCTATACCCAACACAAGTTTTTCTTGTAACCATACGACTTTGTCTAACCTTGGTTTGACTGTACTAAGACCACTTATCAACCACCAAGGATGGTGTTTGATCCAACAGCATACACACACCAACACTCATGTCAAATGCCCACGAATGTGATGTTTCCTGTGCTTATGCAAATGTATAAGTATAATTTGAAATTCGCATCCTTATGCAACTAAGATCTCAATTGCATTTTTAACATGTTCCATATGTCATGTGCACAATATGAACATTTCAATAACCATCAATAATCACAATGTCAATATTTCATATGCACATACCAACATCAATCCCAAGCATGTTATAAACTATGCCAATAACACACTTAATTCACAAAAGCACAATATAAACACATAACATGCTCACATAACACAATTTTCCAAAAACTTACAAGCTAGCAATTTCTACACACCAATTCAAGCTAGAATTGATTTTTACCCATTTTCAATACCCATTTCATCAATTTAACAACAATAGGCAAGTGTTATACATCTCTAACAACCTACCCATTCCATATCACAATCCTAGGTTAGAAATAAACCATGTTAGGAAGAAAATCCTACCTCTTGAAGCGTAGAATAAGTCGTAGAACCTTCAAGAACACCAACCAAGATCAACCCCTTTGATTTCCCCAAAATCTCATCTTGAAAACTTCGGTGAAATCCGTTCTTTTTGGTATGTAGGTGTAACCATTGTCGCGTAGATTAACTTTAATACTTGGCCTAAAGGATTCCAACCAACGAAATTCTGTAGATCACAGAGAAAAGTTAGAGTTTTTCTCTTTTTCCCTCTCTTCCTCTCTCCAATGAAACCCAACAGAATTTGTGGGGAGAAAATTTGATTTTCTTCCCTATTTATACCCTTTAGGTGCTTGGTCCACGTCGCGTCACACCTTCCTCATTTTCGGGTTCGATTTCATCTCAAAATGATTAAATTTCATCCCGCTTCAAGTTTAAAATATTTTTATGTGAATTTTATTTAAATTACTTTCTAATTTTTGAAATTTAATTCCATGTCTCGGTTTTAGGTGATGTGACACCCGATTGTCTCGTAAAATGCAAAGAATTCGATTATCTCAAAATTTGATAAAATTTATCTGGGTAACTAGACTTTATCAGGTGAATCCAATGGTGAGGTCCGTTTTGTCATTTGAATTCTAGAAAAATTTAAATTTTCAACCCATACTGTAGTGATAAATTACCGTTTTACCCTTTTTCATAAAAATTAAAATTTACCCGAATTTTATAGTTTGACTTTTCTATTGTAGAATTAAGTTGTTTACCTTTGGTAGTCAAGGATGCATTGTAAGGCTCTGTCCTTTTTTTCATCTAAGAGGTCGAGATTGACCAGAAATGATTGGTCGTTTTGCTCAGGGTTGGTGAGCTCTGTCCTTGAGGATGAGACACTTTTTTCCACAGGGGCCATTGCTTCAGTACCATATACCAAGGCAAAGGGCGTCTCTTGAGTTACTGCTCTAGCGGTTGTTTTGTAAGCCTATAACACTTCTGGTAGGTGTTCCACCCATCGACCTTTTAGTGCTTCGAGTTCTGTTTGAAGAGCTATCTTAATAGTAGAGATGGTTACTTCTACTTGCCCATTTGACTGAGGATGATCTAGTGCCGAGAAACAATTCTTTATACCTAGCTTAGCACAAAACCCTTGAACCTGAGATTGTCAACTACTTCCCATTACCTGAGACGATTGCATTGGATATTCCAAACCTACAGATTATGGATTTCCAAGTAAAGCTGCGAATTTTTTGCTCTGTTATTTTTGCAAGAGGTTCCATCTCAGCCCATTTGGTAAAATAATCTACCCCAATTATCATAATTTTACGTTGTCTAGTGCTGGTAGGAAGAGGTCTGTGTATGTCTAATCCTCATTGTTGGAACGACTATGGACTAACCACTGAGGTAAGGAGCTTTGGTGGGGAGTGTGGGATATTGGCATGCAACTGACAAGTCTTACACTTTTTGACTAACTCTAATGCGTCTTTGAGGAGGGTAGGCCAAAAAAATCCCTACCTTAGAGTTTTACTAGCACGAGTTCGAGCTCCGATGTGATTGTTGTAGATACCTTCATGGATTTCTCTTAAGATGTAGCTTGCCTCTTTGACATCAGCACACCTTAAGAGAGGAAACGAGAAGTCTCTTTTGTACAAATTCCCCTAGAAAATGGTGAATCTGGAAGACCTGGCTCTTAGCTGTGTTGCTGATTTGGAATCTGCTGGAAGTGTCCCATTATGTAGGTAGTCTTTCATTGGGTCCATCCAATTCAGCTGAGTCTGAATATGGAATACTCCTCGACCGCAGAACTTACTGATTGTTAGGTGCTCAACTAGAATGAGCCTTTCTAAGATTTCTTGGGAAGTAGTGGCCAGCTTGGCTCGGGTTTTTTCAACTTTGGGGACATGCACAACCTTAGCTTGTACAAACGTTTTCATTAGTTCCTCTACCTTCCTCAGATATAGATTCATTATTTCTCTCTTAGCCTCGTATATACTTATTCGATTTGTTTCATGATTAGCTGAGATTCGCTGTGAATCACGAGCTATTCTGCTTCCATGAAATGAGCCATCTTAAGTCTAACAATCACGGCTTCGTATTTAACCTCATTATTTGAAGCTTTGAAATCAAATCATGGGTCATATTCGATGTCTATCCCATTTGGGGGAGGTTAGGATCAATCCAACATCATTGCCTTAGGCGTTAGTAGCACCATCTATGGAAAGCTTCCTTATTGGGAGGTGGGGTACCATCTGGGTCACCTCTAGGGATGCTTCTTGACCTATTGTGAATTCTGTAATTAAATCTGCTAGTACTTGTCCTTTGACCGCGTTTTTGGGCTTGTACCTAATGTCAAACTCGCTGAGCTCTATTGCCCATTGAATTAGTCTCTTTGATGATTCTGGCTTGTACAAGACTTGTTTCATTGGTTGGTTTATCGGGACCTCTATCGTGTGAGCCTGAAAATAGGGCCTAAGCCTCCTTGCAGCTGTTACCAAAGATAAGACTAGCTTTTCCATCTTTGAGTATCTTCCTGTGCTCCCCTTAGAGCTCTGCTGCTGTAGTAGACTGGTTGCTAAGCTCTGTCATGTTCTCTAACCATTGTTGCACTGGTTGAGAAATTTGAGACAATAAGGTACAAGGTGAATACCTCTCCCTCTCTAGGGCTCACAAGGAATGGGGGCTAACTGAGGTAATCCTTGAGGGATTTGAATACCTCCCTACATTGTGCATCCCACTAGAATGCTTTTTTCAAGATTCGAAATAAGGGCTGACATTTATCACTTGACCTGGAGACAAAGCAACTTAAAGCTGTGATCGTCCCTGTCAGATGTTGAACCTATCTTGTGTTTGAGAACGGTTGCATGTCGATGACAACTCTGACCTTTTTTGGGTTAGCCTCTACACCTCGATTATTGACTATAAAACCCAGAAATTTTTCGATGGAGACCCCAAAGGCATATTTAACTGGGTTGAGTTTTATTTGGTACTTTTTAAGGATTTGGAAAGACTCCTCAAGGTGGCTGATATAGATCTCATCTTTGAACGACTTCACCAACATGTCGTAGATATACACCTCCATTGATGGCCTGATCTACTTCTGGAACATGCAATTCACCAATCACTGGTATGTGGCTCCAACGTTTTTTAACCCGAATGGGCATGACTTGATAACCACACATTCCTTACTCAGTTACGAAGGAATTCTTCTCCTAATCATTTAGATCCATCCTAATCTAGTCGTACCCTGAGAAGGCATCTATGAAACTCAACTGCTCATGCCCTACGGTGGCATCCACGATTAGATCGATTCTGGATAGTGGAAAACTATCCTTTGGGCAGACACGATTTCAATTAGTGAAATCAATATAGAAGCACCGCTTGCCATTGGTTTTTTTTTTTACGAGGACCGCATTGGCCAGCCAAGTTGGATAATCTACTTCTCTGATGGATTTGGCCTGGAGAAGCTTGGAGACCTCCTCTTTTATTGCTTTCTGGCACTCTATGACGAAGCTTCTCCGTTTCTACTCGATCTCTTGCATGCCCTCTTGTTTCCATGTAAAAACCTTCATATTCTTCTTCAAAAATTGAATAAGGAGGTCCTTAACCTCCTTGAGTAGCTTTGATCCTATGTACACTAATTACCTTGGGTCATTGTCAAGTTGGATTGACTCTAGCTCCTCTATGGTGGGGCCCTTGTCTCTATCTCGTCTCTCATGTCGAGTTCATCCAGTTGTGTGGTCTCGACCTCCCTTCTTTTCATAGACGCAATGTAGCACTCTTGTGCTACTCCCTAGTCTCCTTGGATCACTACAAAGCAGTTTTCCATAGGTAATTTCATGACCAGGTGGTAGGCAAAAGGAATGACTCTCATGACATTGAGGTAAGGCCTTTCCAAGAGAACATTGTATGCTGAAGAAGCGTCCATGACTAGGAATCTAACAGTTTTTATTTATTGGCAAGGAGGGTCTCCCATGGTGAGGACGAGCTAAATTGAGCCCAAGGGAAACATCATTTCCTCAGAGAATCCAAGCAGATGGGTTTTTACTAGGTTAAGTTTGTCTCTACCGATGTCCATTTTGTTAAAGGTAGAGGTGAAGATGATGTCGACAGAACTTCCATTGTTGATAAGAATTCAATGAACAATTCTGTTGGCAATGATGGTTGTTACCACCAAAGGATCATCGTGGGGATGTTGGCAGCCTTCTAGATCTGTATATGAAAATGTTATGTCTATGTTCAGCCGAGGTGCCTTACATACAGTTTGTACCTCCAATAAGTCTCCAGCCCAGAATTTTTGCATATGAGCCTTCCTGGTTGAGCTAGTTTCCCCACCTCCAGCAAATCCTTCGAATGTCATTCTGATATCTCTCATAGGCTACTAGTGATTTTGAAGAGCTTGTGTTGTGGTGATACTCACAGTATTTCTTTGCATCCCATTTTGTGGGGTTAGCCTTCATCCAAGGTGGCCACCTCATAAACTTTTCATTCTGTACTTCGTAGAGGACCTAGGACACTGTGACGTTGAGGGGAATGAACTGTTGTAGTGCACGTCTTGGTTGCAGCTCTTGAGGTGGATGTCTTAGGTGATCCATTATATCCCCCATCCTATTTAGGGATCGCTCTTTGTCTCTTCGTGGAGATCATTCTTGACTTCTCACCTTCCTTGGACTTCAGTCCTCTCTCTTCTTTTTTCCTTGTGGGTAGTCGAGCTCCCAACCTTGGAGAGGAGAACCTCCTCGCCATTAATATATTTCTTCACCTTGGCAAGGACCTCAGCCATGTTGGCTTGTGGGTTCTTGGAGATAAAGAACATTAAGTGTGATGCTCCTAAAATTGGGGGCCCTTTGTCAAGCTGTTGATCACCCATCAATCAGCGAAAATATCCATGAATGCCGCACAACCTGACACTATGACACAACATTCTCTTTACCAAGATTACAACAACACAAAGTTTTTGGCAGAGTCTCCCCTGTACTGGGCATTCCCAAAAGCATAACCTGTATACCATTCAATCATATGACACATCAAAGGTCTAATATACATCAATTTACTCTCATTTATTGTCCATTTATATCATTTGAACAAAAGAACCAAGACCCAAATGCCTAGCAAAAGTGTTTTAAAATTTTAATAGTTGAACAAAACCTCCCAGTAGAAGATGTACTAGTTTTATCGGTAGAAAAGGCTACTGGAAATGTTCTATCGCCATTTCCACCGGCAGGTTTATCAAAGTTCTACTGGTAGGAAACATAATGTTCTTGGGGTGGGTATTTGTGGACTCACACCAATTGACACCCAACCGACACAGCAATAATGGACTTCCACCAACGGCTACGCATAGACTGACACACTTTATGTACTCTACACCAATGGAGTGCGTATTCAATCACTGGGTCTTGCACCTGAAGGACAATCTATCCCTTCTTGCTAACCCCAACACAATTTTTTCAATACAACCCACGCGACTCGGTCGAAGCTCGACCCAACTATCCCGAGCCCACGCATCATCCACCAAGAATGATGTTTGATCAAATCATGCACACACACTCACACTCATGTCAATTCCCATGAATGTGATGCTACCCATGCATTTGCAATGTAAATGTACAATTGCATTTCATATCATTATGCAACTAAAATCTCAATTGCAATTTCTACATCATGTTTCATATGTTATGAGTACATCATGAACATTTCAATATCCATCAACAATCACAATGTCAATATATCATATGCATATACCAACATTTTTCAATGTCAAATTTCAAGCATGTTACCACATAATCAATGTACATAACACACTTAATCCACATAAGTATTTAATCAAACACTTTCAAGGCACCAAAATCATGTAATCACATAATATGCCCAAAGAATTACATTTCTCAAGAAATCACAACAAAACAATTTCTACATATCCAATTCATGTTAGAATTGATTTTAATCATTCTTAAGACACATTCCTACATTTCAACCACCTTATAAAGTGCTATACATGAGATTACATTTCTAACACCCTACCCATTCCATATAACAACCATAGGTGGCAAATGAACCTAACTAGGAAAAAAATCCTACCTCTTGAAGCATAAAAGTAAGTTGTAGAAACCTTCAAGAACACAAACCAAGCTCAAACCTTAATTTTTTTCAAAAGCCCATTTTGAATCTTCGGCGAAATCTATGATTTTTGGTACATAGTCGGAGCCCTCGTCCCGTAGAGGAACTTTAATTCTTGGCCCAAGTCGATTTGATCAAAGGAACGCCGTAGATCTTAGAGAGAAGTTGGAACTCTCTCTTTTTCTCTCTCCAACCTAAAAACCTTGCTGAAATGGGGAGAAACTTTGATTTTCTCCCCTATTTATACCCCTTAGAATACTTGACCATCGTTACGCCACACGTCCTCTATTCCGGGTCTGATTTTGTCCCAAAATGATTAAATTTTATCCCAGTTCAAGTTCAAAATATTTTTACATGAAATTCCTTTAAATTATTTTCTAATTTTTGAAATTTAATTCCATGTCTCATTTTTAGGTCACGCGACACTCTTCACCTTGTAAAATGCTAAAAACTCGTCTGTCTCGAAATTCGACGAAAATTGAGTGGGTAACTAGATTTCATAGGACTAATCCAACAGTGAGATCCGTTTCGTCATCTGAATTCTAGAAAAAATTGGATTTTCAACCCGTACCATAGCAACAAATTATTGTTTCACCATTTTTCACAAAAATTCAAATTTACCATGATTTTACATTTTCCCCCATTAAAAAGAATTTCATCTCCAAAATTCACACTCTCATATATACTTAACCGTATGCATATGCAACAAGTAATACAATACTTATGACTACAAAAATGTACCTCCATCATCGAACAAGAACAGATAACTGGTACGTATGGTGTTCTCACACTCCCATGTCACCTCTTCCACACCTCGGTGCTACCACAACACCTTTACCAGTCTCACGGTCTTACATCGAAAAACCTACTCTCGGTTATCTATGATATGCATCAGTCCTTCCTCGAAAGGTCTCATCCACATTAACAATCAACTCGCCCCAATCCACCATATGTGTCGGATCTAGAGTGTACTTCCAAAGCATGGAGACATGGAATACTGCATGAACATCCGATAAATTTGGCGATTACGCCAACCAGTAAGCAACTGTACCAACCCTTTTAGGTACCTCGAAGGGCCTGATATAGCTCGACGATAATTTTTCCTGTTTCCCAAACTTGACTACTCCCCTTTTAGGCATCACCTTCAAGAACACATGATCTCTAACCTCAAACTCTAGTGGTCGCTGCCGCCTGTCGGTGTAGCTCTTCTGTCGGCTTTGAACCATAAAAAGACGATTTCCTATCAAGTCCACCTTCTCTAAGGTTCTCTAACCAAATCCGGACTTGTAGTGAGACTCTCTCCAACCTCTGTCCAACAAATTGGAGACGACATAGCCTCCCATAAAGGGTCTTATAAGGTGCCTGATAACTATTGTTGTAGGCAAACTCCACCAAGGGTAAATGTTTTTTCCAAATGCTCTTGAGGTCTAGGATGCATGCCCGTAACATGTCCTTTAAGGTCTAGATGGTCCTCTCTGATTGACCGTCCATCTGGGAATAAAAAGTTATGCTCATCATCAACTGTGTCCCCATGGCCCACTGAAAACTCTCCCAAAATGGGCCATGAACCTGGGATCCCGATTCGATACTATAGACACAGACACCTCATACAACTAGGTAGTGACCCTCTTGGGGTTAGCTACCAAAGGGATTCATACACTACTTGGGGGTAAAATATCATGTTTTGCCCCCCTTAAATTTAAAACAAACACCCTCTGGTATGCAGCCAGTGACCCTCTACCAATCACAATTGATGATAACTTGATGTGCTATCAACCAATCCATCCTAAGGATGACATCAAACTCCGACATGTCCATGATCCTAAAGTCTATGGTAAGTAGAATCCCCAAAATCTCTAACTCACAACTCTGACATATCTGATCAATACTCACCCTAGCTCCTAGGGGAGAACTCACATACAATGACTCTTCCAAGGTCTCAACCTCTAAGTCCAAATCCCACACACATGATGCAAAAATAAATGAATGCGATGCACCAAAGTCAAATAATACCATTGCCCATAAGTGAGAGAGTAGGAATGTACCTTGAATAAATAACTAATCCACTGATTCAGTCTAAGGTATGATGGTGTAGATAGGCCCTAGAGTCCCCGAAGTCAATTCGACTAAAGGAACACCATAGATCGTAGAGAGAAGTTGTAACTCTCTCTTTTTTCCTCTTTCCTCTCCAATGTAAAAACTCATTTGAAATGGGGAGAAAATCTGATTTTTCATCCTATTTATACCCTTTGGAATGCTTGACCCTTGTAGCGCCACTTGACCTCCATTCTTGGGTCTGATTTTATCCCAAAACGATTAAATTTTGTTTTGGTTCAAGTTTAAAATATGTTTATATAAAATTCCTTTAAATTATTTTCTATTTTTTGAAATTTAATTCCATGTTTCATTTTTAGGTCACGTGACACCTGATCGTCTTGTAAAACATAAAAAATTTGACTGTCTCAAAAGTTGACAAAAATTGATTAGGTAACTAGATTTCGCGAGATGAATCCAACGGTGAGGTTCGTTTCATCATCTGAGTTTTGAAAAATTTGGGTTTTTAACCTGTATCATAGTGACAAATTATCGTATTGCCCTTTTTCACAAAAAAATAAATTTCTCAGATTTTACATTAAGTCCTTTAACAGAGCATGACAGAGCAGAGATAAGTTCTCATAGATGGTGTGATTGATTGATAAACCTAACCTCAACTAACCCCTAATTACTCTCCCTCAAATGATGCAATATATGGCCGAGAGAGAAAGATTTCTTCCCCTAAGGATAGTGTCAAAAGAAAGGACAATGAGGCAAGGAAAATGAAATGATGTAAAATGGGATGTGTATGCACAAAAATTCTCCCCAATCGCAAGGAGACTTTCGTGTGTCATGTATTACTTGGAAGAGTATTCCAAGGTCGTATCCACAGGGAAGGAAGTGAGTCAAGATTGAAGTGATTTGGTGAAAAACGAAAATGTAAAATATTTTGTCTTGAGATTTGGTTGGTGAAGTGTGAGCTAATGAGAATGCAATGAGAAAACAAGTGTTAGAATTTCCAAGAGGTCACTCCACTAGGTGTGTAATCTCAACTCAAGCTACTCCTCCGATCAAAGCATAAATGAACGATTGATTAGCGGGAAGCCGAGGATGAGTCCAGTGAGTATATAAGCATAAACCGTAACTATGCCTACGGTTTATCAAAGACTCACCAAATCATCCACCTTCAACCCGGTAAAACCGAACCATTGGTCTTGAAGAGAGGAATGAGAACAAGAGTTGAAATCATATACCAAGGAGAGCTTCCCATTGGTTATGCCAACTAATAAATTAGCTACTCATATTTGAAATCAAAATAATAATAAAGAGATAATGCATTGTTACACTATGAAGATTTAGAACAACTAAGTACAAGAATTGTGGATTAGAAGTGAAATGAGTAAAAATGCCTTTTATATCAAAGAACTTGAACAACTCATGAGCATTAATGGTAGAAATGAAAAGAGAGCATCAAAACAAAGAACCAACAGGGAGAAACTAGCATTAATCACATTCAAAGAAGTTCTAAGGATCCTTATAAAGCATTCAAAGCTAAAACAATGGAGAATACATGAAAAACGTCACTTTCTCTCTCAAGAACCCACTATTCATCCTCTTCTACCTTGAGAGCTTCTCCCTCTATATTCAATACCCTCTCCAAATGTAATCCCCCTGCAGAAGTAAGCTACCACCTTTCAAAAACGTGCAAGAGAGCATGACTGACCCTCTGGAGGTGACAGTCAACAATAGGGGTCAGGGAGGCAGCTAGGGCCAGGCCCATGTCAGGGGCTGTTTTGCACCCTTATTTCTCACTCCTCATTAAATGTTGTAGCTCCAGGGTTCAGAGGAAGGAGAGGGCACGCTGATCAGTATTCTGGGTGTGTTAGAAAAGTAGTGGAGTCGCAATGGTGGGGCCCTCAAGACAGCTGAGCAGATCTGCAGAATTTGGGCACGTCAGGAACGCGGTACCAGTACCGGGTACCGGTACCCCGATTTCAGTAGGTTTTGGGTACCGGGTACCGGTACCGTTCTGCTTCCTTGTCTGAATTTCTTGATTTCTTTGCTCCCGAGCTACCTTCAAACTATTTTTTGAACTCCTTTCATCTCAAGTGGTATGGGAGGGTCTTTCAAAGCCATATTTATCTCCATTCAACTGCAAACACATCAAATTGACGTTAAGACTTCAATCATCATAACTTATATTATTTACGGCTCAAAAGCGAGTGAACTAAGTTGATTAGCATCTTAAAATATACAAAGTTGTGTGCTAATCATGGTGCCAACTTAATGGTGCTTTTTGTCGCAGATGAGCAGGGGGTGTGTAACCGGTGATGAAAGTGATGGATCTGAGCTATATGGTTCTCTTGTTCAATAGTAGAATATTCAAGGGAGTTAGGGGGAATGTAAACAGTAAGAAATATAGTGGTTCACCGGCTCTGGAGCTCGGCTAGTCCACTCTCCAATGGTGGTTCTTGCCCTCTTTTCTTTATTGATCACTTTTCTATTTTTTTAGTACAGTATGAGAATAACTAGGGTTTTTGCGTGGCTCTCTCGCCTCTAAGGTTGCCTCCTCTCCAGAAAAAATGGTTCTCCCCTTCCCCACGAAGGCCTTCCCTAATATTTGTAGCGTGATCCCTATCTCTAAGGGATACCCGGCGAGATCTCCTCCCCTCTCTCGTGGGATTCTCCTTTTAATTAGGAAGGGATCGTGGCTGATTGAGATTTCACGCCTTGATTGTCGTTTCCTACTGCTTTGGGAACGCTTGCCATTGGCCAGTCGTTCACTCTATATTTTTTCTATCACCTTTCCCGGACCGAGCTCTGGGTCGGCTCCCTTGAGCTCAGGATTCCCTAACCGACCTCTCCTCCGGATTGACCTCTTGGTCTGAGCTCATACTTAGAATACTTTCTGGGTATCATCAGTTGCCCCCCAGCCTTTGGCTCAAGTGAACTTGGGCAAGGGCTGACCTGCCCTATAACCGAGCTAGACCTGCACGTGGTTGGTCTTGAAGTGCACGTGAGTTAGTGCCTTTTGGCGGCTTTTACTCATCATGTCTCCCTCGATTCTTGCGCATGTTCTAGCCCAAGTTTTCTCAAGCTTTAAATGCTCGAACGGCTATCAGAACTGCCATTTTCACTGTTCAACTTCTGTTCCAACCTTCGGCTTCCTCCTCATTTCATTCTCCGATTTTCTGGCCCGTGGTTTTCTACTCTCTTGCTCTCGATTCGCATTTTCCAGGTTCGATTTGAAGCTTTGTGTAACCCCTCTTCTTCGGATTTCCTGCTTTGGACCGTTGTTCGTTGTTTAGGTACGCCCTTTTACACCTCATTTCCACTTTTTTGCGTTTTGGATCCCTCGAATCCGAGGTGGTTATTGCATTTTTGGGCTTTTCGATTCTTCTATTTCTGAAATAGGGATTTTTGCTTATCGCCCCTTCCTCATTTTGTGGATTGGGACTCTATTGTGCGAATTATTGCCCTCGAAAGTCATTGTGCCAGCCTTGGGGCCGTTAGAGAGTGTCTGACACTCCCCCTCCTCTCTAGCGTTCTTTCAAACTTCCCTACTCTTGCCCAAACATGTCTGCTTCTTCTGGAGCTACCCGTTCCTCTGTTTCCCTCCTAGGGGATAGGTCTGTCGATGAGGATACCGACTTAGGGAATGTAGGTCTAGAAATTGATAACTTTCCTGGTGTTGAGGCTGTGGATTCTGCGGTCGATACCGAGGAGCCTCCCTCCACGTCTTCCTCCCTACCTCCTAAGCCTGACAAAGGCAAAGGCAAGGTAGGTGGAATTGAGGTTATTGATAGCTCCACGTACCTAGGGGCCGCCTACAAGCATGCCAGGCTCGAGGGCCCTAGTGACGAGGTACCTGGTTTGATGAGGGCCTATAAGGCTCGTTATGGATTTCCTCCCGGAGTTGAGCCCTGGTGTCCAGGTAACTCCATTTTTTACGTCGAAGGGGTCAAGGATAGGGTCTGTTTCTTCCTCGCGGCCTTTGAGAACGGCCTTCGGTTCCCCCTGCACCCTTTCATAAAAAGTGTTTTGCAACATTTCAATGTCTGCCCTTCCCAGCTCTCCCCTAATTTCTATGGTGTGCTGGTCGGACTCCTCGTTTATTTCGCAAAACATAACCTTGGGGTTCCTAGTCTTTCCCTGCTCATAGAACTCTTCAACGTCAAGCTGACCTCCTCTGAGGGCTTTTTATACATTTCCAAGCGTGCTGGTGCTAGGAAGATTATTTCTGACCTCCCTTCCTCCCATAAAAAATGGAAAAAACACTTCTTCTATATCGGGGGTACCAACTGGGAGTTCAATTATGCTGACAAAACAGACACTCTTGGTATCCCTAAGGGGTGGACTGAACCAAAAAACTTGGGTGAGTTTTTTTTTGTTAGAGTTGACCTGGTTTTAATTCGAAACCGACGAGTCGCTAACCTTGTTCGGTTTGTGTGTTCTTCCATTAAGTTCCAGGCTTGAGCTCAACCCTCAAGACCATAGGGTACTGGAGAGGCTAGGAAAGCTTAAACCTGAGAGGTACGCTGACCTCATTGTCCCTCGACTTTTGGTCGAGTTAGGCCTGAGCCCCCCTCCAGCGACCTTGGCTATTCCGATCTCTGTTGTGAGAGCTGAAGGTGTAGAAGGTGGCACCTTTCCCTTCTCCTTTCTTTTCTTTTCTCTATTTCCTTTGCTTTTAATTAGCTGACTTTATTTGGATCTTTCAGGGTCCTCCACCATGAAGCTTGCCCCCAAGGATCTTCAGGCCAAGATTGAAAAGCTGTCGCAGAGTGGGAGAGGCAGCAAACAGAAGGCTCAGGTCGATACTGAGAGCAGTCTCGCTTCTCGAGCTAAGAGGTCCCAAAAATTGGGGGAACCACCTTCCCCTTCAGGCGTCAGAGCTCCGGCTACCTCATCCGATGCTCCTCCAACCGTGTTGATCCCTCCCCATCCCGAGCCTCAATCGAATTCTACAAAAGGCCCCGCTTCTCCACCTTCCTTTGAGGTCGAGAAGGCCTTGGGGGTGGTCTCGCACCTCCAACCCAGCTCTGCCAAATACAGCTCCTCCGGGAAGACTGTTGAGGAAGGAGGCAGACCTGAGGTGAAAGAAGGTGGGGCCTCTTACTTTGACAATGTGGACCTCGCAAGAACAGCCGTTTCTTCCCTTTTTTTCAGAGTCTGATGTCCGGAGGGCTGCTTCAATACCTCTTGAGGACTCTATTGCTTCAGTCCTTCAAGGGGTGGCTTCCGTGAGTGCTAGCACTTTCCTTCGATCTTGTCTCTCTTCTTTTTTTTATATCCTCATGAATCTCAAATTTTTTTTTTATATTTCCAGACGGCTCTTCATGTGAAAGGTCTGCTGCACCGGATTCGTTTTCATGAACTCAGGTCTGGGGCTTTGAAAGCCTTTGAGACTAAGGTCGCCGAGCTAACTCGTGAGAAAGAGGACCTCCAACTGCAGATGCTGAGCCTCAAGGAGCAAGCGGTGAAGGATGCTTCGGACCTCAAGCATACTTTATCTGCTAAGGTTAGGGCTGAGGAGGGAGAAAAGAGAGCTG
>CM042194.1:12891344-12904944 GCA_023539305.1 Ilex asprella | reverse complement strand
CTATGAAGTCTTCTTTATTGATGGTTTATCTTAGTGCTCTCATGGTATGAATGGTTATTGAATGTAATGCCGTCCAGGGTGTATTTTGGGGTGTTACAATTTCATTACATATTGAACATGGTGATAATATTGCAATTAGACATTACATTGCATTTACACGAGAACATCGCATTCATGGGCATTTGGGCATAAGTGTGGGTGGTGTAGGCATGGTTAAATTAAACACCATACTTGGTGGATGATAAGTGGGCTCGGTATTGTTGAACCAAGGTTCAATAGAGTCGCACGGTTGCACGAAAGGAAAAACTTGTGCCAGGTGTAGTAAGCAGGGATAGACTGTCCCTCGGGTGCAAGACCCGGCCACTGGTTTATACACTTCCATCGGTGCAAGTCCAAAAAAGTGTATCTGTGTGCAGAGCCGGCGGTGTTACACCAAAAGTCCGCTACCCAATAAAAACACATGAGTTTTATTTTAAAATTGTCATACAATGCACAACATCAATGATGGATTTATCATACATTGACATGCATTGTGCGGTTGGAGCCAGTGAGGGCTCGGGTATAAGGGCATGGTTGAGTCTCATCTCATTTCATAGCATGTCATAGTGAAATTTCAACCTTGAATTGCACATTCTTGCTTGGGATGATTATTGTTCGTTAAATGTTGCATGTGCACATTTCATATGCAGTTAGGTTGGGGAGTAGTCTCTTTAGGAGATACCCTATTGAGCGTGGCTCACCCTTTGTGGGAAAATATTTCAGATGCGGGGTTTATACAGGTGGACGGTACCCATTTCGAGCCTCAAGGATGATGGAAAGCTGACTTGTGGCTTTTATAGATCATTTTGTAAAGTTTTTATTAAAATTTCATTTTGATGTGTAAATATATGAAAATGTATGTAATGGAACTAGTATGGATCATGTTTTAGGTGGAAAACCTAAATAAACATGTTTTGGATGGTTGTGGAATTGATTGGAATGAATTGGAAATGAAAAAGGAAGGGTTTTGTGGAAACACAGGCAAAACCTTCCGGAAGGTCGATCAAAACTTTTCGGAAGATCTTGAAGGTTAAGGTAAATTTCTTTTCCAGTGGGCAAAACCTTCTGGAAGGTCGATCAAAACCTTCCGGATGATCTTGAAGGTTAAGGTAAAATTCTTTTCCAGTAGGCAAAACCTTCTGGATGGTCGATCAAAACCTTCCGAAAGATCTTGAAGGTTAAGGAAAAATTCTTTCAGTAGGCAAAACCTTCCGGAAGGTCGATCAAAACCTTTCAGAAGATCTTGAAGGTTAATGTAAACATTTTCTAGATGGTAAAACCTTCCGGAAGAACTTTTCCAATAGGCAAAAGCTTCCGGAAGGTCGATCAAAACCTTCCGAAAAATTTTCCAAAAATTTGAAATTTTAAAATTGTTTTGTCATGCATTGGACTTTGATTCTTTTAGTTCAAATGATATAAAAGGACATTAAATGAGGTATATTGAGGCATATAGGACCTCAGTTGAATTAAATAATTAAAGGAATCACGGGTAGCACGTGTGAGTTATAATTCCGGTAAAAGGGGTACTATTAGTGTAATTTCGGATTGTGTGGCATTCACGTGTATTTTCGCGGGTTGACGGTTGGTCAATGGTTTAAATAGGACCCCCGGTTCTAGGGGTGTCACATCATGAGCTGGGGAGGTCTAGGCTGATTATCCGAGCTCAGCCTTGGACATATTTTGGGTATCATCAGCAATAATTTTTTAGGTCAGGCTATGAGGGATTTATTTTTCTTATAAATATTCAGTTTTCGAATGGATAACCTACTTTGGACTTGATGGAAGAAGAGATTACTCAAAGTGTGCTTAAGTTGACCCAACAACTTCAACCATTTAACCCAAAAAAGAAAAGAAAATGCAGTGTTGAGGGAGAGAGATATAGTGAATAAAAAGTTAGGAAATCATGAAAATAATAATAATCAAGATGCAGACACGTTAGTTTTTTTTCGGATAAGAATATGCTTAGCTATCAAAAAATAAAACTACAAAAAATAAAATAAAAATAATTGCCACCCTAATTGAATACGATAGGATGGGAACGAGCCTAATGAACGGGTTCAAGCTCGAGCCTGATCAGTTCTTTTTTAAAATAAGCTTAACAAAGTATTCAAGTTCAGCCCATTTTTTTTTTAAAAAAATTTGAACAGATTCTAAGTAGTTTCTCTATTTTACATATCAACGAACCTAACTTTACGAGCTTGAACCCAAAACAAACCGTGCTTATAGGGCTCATTTTTTAAACAAGTTTAAAAAAATATTTCTAGTTCGACTCATTTTTTTAAAATAACGAGGTCAAGTTGAGCTCAAAACGAGTTGAATCTGAGTCGAGTCCAAGTAGCTTAGATCTTTTATCACACCTAATTACAAATGACTTTTTTTTCTTGAACTGGACTAACATATAAATCACGTTCGACTTTTTTATTAGTAATTCAATTATAAAGTTTTACCTTATTATTCAATTGATTTGATATTTGGACATTAAAAACTAGATTTTCAAAGTTTTACCTTATTATTCACAGAAATCTCATAAATTGACTTCTAACTGGGTTAACATTGCATTAGAAAATTTAGCAAAAACTTAGTAGATGTTTGAACGCCAATTGCTGTTTGAACGAGGCTTAGTTATAGTAGTTTGGGTTTTGATAGAAAAATTGACAAAATATGAGATACTAGAAACAAGACACGTTCCAACGAGTCATATTCAAAAGCAAGCCACGCTGAACATGAGTGCAATTTGTACAGCGCCTGAACAAATTCTTATTTCTAAATACCCTAAGGATGTTTCTTAGGTCATTTTTTTTGTAACTTTGAACTTTAGGAATCCAAGAGAGCATGAGATAGAAGAAAAAGAGTGAGATCATAAGGAATTAGCGCCTAGAAAATGAATCGACGCGCTAGGGTTTTACCAAACTATGGATTGAAGGTAAGGGTTCTTTATCAAATCCATACATTGAGACTAGGATTATATGTTAGACGGACAATTTTTGGGGATTCTTTTCAACTACGTGAATTATTTTTTGAATACAAATGATTTCTATCCAAGATTTATCCGTTTTTCAATCGAAAACCATAGTTCTTGAATTATAACCTAACCTACACATGTCTTATATCAAAATTTGAATGTTCAAGATTCTAAAACCCTAGTGTTTGATAGTGATCAAATGAAATATGTTTCTTGAAATCTCTTGCATATTTTATTAAATTATTCTCTTTGAAAGGTTATGGAACCACAATTATTGATTGTCATTGGATTTTATGGGAAAATTATTCTCTAGAATGGTGGGTGTGATTAACGTTAGTTGTAGTCGATTAGGTATCGTAGAGGACTGAGATAAGTTTCTTACCTTAAGGGGTTTAAAGGTTATCTAACACTTGTCATGGGGTTGATGCCTTGAGAGAACCAAACCACTATTTGCTCATGATAATCGAGGTGGAGGATTAGTATACTATTCTTAGGAAGTTACGTCAATGCCGATTAGTTGGTATATGCACTTCTTGAAAATGAGTCATCCTTGTGAGGATTTGTATTGATGTTGTGTGTGTATGGGTAAGGATATTCTCAATGTGTGGATTCATTGTTAGCCAACCTAAATGTGTACGTAAGATATATATTAATTGTGTTGATATATGGCTTGAGAGCTAATCTTATTTATTCATGAATTTTATTGTGTTGTTACCATAAACCTAAGATCTTTTCACTTGTCATTGTTTATTTCAAATCGTTATCTATTACTTTGCAAAGTGAGTCTTATTTCCAATGTTTTCAAAACCTTGTTGGGTTTGAGAAGGTTTCTCTATTGGGCTTTTTGCTCATCCTATGTCATCACATTTTTCAAATTTTAGTTTTGAGGAAGATCTTGGGCTAGGTGAACAAGTAGAGTGAGATGCATATGTTGATCTAGATGTGGAGGATTAGAAATATTTATTTTAGTTTTGAGTTCGAAATGATGGTTTAATAATGTTTTGGATATCTCTATTATTGGTTAGTTGGAAGATTAGTATTTTGAGTTTGGTGTAACAAAAATGTTTTATTCTGTTGATTGAAATATTTGGTTTAGTTATTGATTTTTTTTATGGATGGTTTCTATTATTTAATAATTATTTTATATGCTCTTATGGTTGAATGTTTTATAGATAGTTAATGCATGCTACTGTGAATTTTGGGCATTACAATAATATAGGTCATATTTCTTGTTAGAATAAAAATGTCATATTGAAGATCTAAACTATCATAATTAAATAATATATGAAAAATGTAAAGAAGGTGACAAGTGTCATGTGATAGAATATATAAAAAAAAGAAAAAAAGAAAAAAAGAAAAAGGACAAGTGTCCATGTGTGTGACCATGCTACCATAAGCATAGTGATGTGAAAAACTTGGAGACCAAGGTTATTTCACTATAAATTGAGTTGCTAGAATAATATGAAACATGGGGAAGAAAAGGAAGAAAAGATAAAGAGGGAATAAAGGAAGGAAAAAGAGAAAGAGGGAATAAGGAAAAAAAATGAAGAAAAAAGATACAATAAAAAGCTTAAGAGATTTTGGAGTCTAAGATTGCGCGGTGATGTTACTTCAAATCATTTCGTGGTACTTCAAATTTTATATTTATCGGAGTCATTGATAAGTTGGAGGTATGAAGTAGTATACAATATGATCTTGTTTTTAAATCTCTTTGCAAAGAGTGTCCTATGTTTTTATCTCAAAGCTTGTATTCCTATACACTATATTTGATTGATGTGAAATCCTATATATTTTGTTAATTTGACTTGCATTTTGGACTAAATATTTTAGGATTCATTGGTACATTTATGAAGTTTACTTGAAGCGTAGTTTGTGGAATATAATTGTGGTCTTGTGGGGTGTGATTGTTCAATTAGATTATAACCCAAGTGTTATTTATCATGTTACCAAGATGAACCAAGTATGAGACTATGTCTGATATCAGTTGAGCTATGTGGCATGTCGAAGTTGATCTTAATTTTATTGTCAACGGTTTCCTATCGATTGATTTATTTGATATTTGATTATTTGTATTTTTTTTTATCGTTGAACATATTGTTTCCGTTCATATTATAAACTTCTCCGCTTTTAATATTTTTCAGGATGATCTCAGAGAAAAGGAGTAAAGTTGAAACATCAAAGAATTACAAATTTATAAATTTTATTTTAATTGTTATAATATCTAATTTGAAGGCATTCATTTGTAGATTTTGGAGGCCATTTTTTTTATTTTAAGGTAATTAGAGCTTTGACCCGAATATTTTTGTAGAAATTTTGTGGAATTTGTAGTTAGTCCATTCATTACTAAAGGCAAGAATTTGAATAATTGGAAATCTAAGCAAATTTGGGTGAGGAGTGAGGACTTGGAGAGACTCACTACTTCAACTATTTTTGAAGTTTCAAGAAGTACTAAAGTAGTTGGAACACCTAAGGATTAGGTGTGGTGTGCTTATAGTCCTAGGTGCATATTTTGGCGTGACATCAAACAACCTAATATCATGGTTTGTACATTTCTTTTATTTGTCATTTTTCAGTTGTTTTTCTTTGTTTGAATTAGTTTGAGATGCATTTTTACCGTTTTCATGAATATCTAAAAAATAGAAAAGAAAAGGTCAAAAAGATTTTCTTGTGTTGTTTTTGTCTGTTGACATGAAATATCATACCTAAACTTAGATTTACTTGAATCTAATCTCATCTCAAATTTGATACATTAGTATATTATCTATAGAGGGATAGAAAACTTAGTAATTGTGCTTTCAAGATGACTAATTGAATGTAAGTTTCTTACAACCATATTTAGTTGAACAATGCAGACTTTTGATTATTTATACAACTTTGTGCACCATTGCTAATTATCTTCTTAACTTTCAAATCTTGCTAAGTTTTTACTAGAATAACCTGACATGATTCTAAGCATTGGAGATAGATGAACACTTGACAAAATGTTAGTAAAACCCCATATCCCTTAAAAGATGCCCAAGAGGCCAAATGTTAGAAAAAAGAGTCAAATGTGGACCAAATACATATTTTGAGGCATAAAAGATGGCTAGAAATCAATGGCAAGTTGTTGTTGAGAGTATTATGTGAATTATTGTAATAGGTCACAATTATAAAGTTCAAAGAACTAAGCTAGAAAAGTCATAAAGCACAGTGTAAAGTACAATATAGTTTTGATCATTGTATTGAGGGTGGAAATATGATTGGAAATGAAGAGGTGAACATCAAGTAGTACTTTTTAGGAGACTAAACAATATCGGCGCATGCTTGATCCCGTTCACCCTAATCTCCAAACATGAATCCGATAGCGTGTATATGGCTTATATGAGTAGGTGAGTGTCACTCTCCCTCGGGTTTGATGCTAGAAATGGGAAAAACGTGTTTGTGAATAAAAATATGTGTGTGCAAAAGTGCTCCCCAAGCAAAGAGAGACATGCAAATGTCATGTTTTACTTAGAATGGGTATTCCAAGGTTGCCTTCTCAGGGAAGGCAGGTCAAATTTCTTTGAAAGGTGATTGTTGAACAAATGAAAATTGGAAAATTGCGAGATTTGTGTTTTGAAAAGTTGTGTTTTGATGAGAAAATGCAAGAAAAATAGGGTTGGCTAATCCATAGGGGTCATTCCAATGGGAATGTCAAATCGACTCAATTCATTCCACCAATGATGTCTCGGTGTTTGGTTGATTTTTAGGAAGTGAGGAACTAATGTGGATGCGTTAGGCCGAAGCATACCCCGTGACAACTCTACGACATATCAAGAGCCCAAAACCATGTCCGCACTCAACCTAGTCAAACCAAACACTTTACACTATGAGGAAGAACGAAAGAGAGTTGATTTTACATACCCAAGAGGAAAGTCCCCTTAGATTAGCCAACTAAGTGCTTAGCTACTCATAATGAAAACAAAACCCAACACAAAATGAAGGGACATGGTATGGAAATGGAGTATGGACTTGTATTAATGCAAGAAAAGTGTTAAACTACAAGAGAAATGAAATTCATAGTCAAAATAGAAAGATTGCAAACAAATACCCAAATGTAGAACTTGAAATGCTAGAAAACCCTAGCTAAGCTTTCATACAACTTGAATAAAAGATTTTTTAGTGAAAAGGGGAAATATTACAAGTAATTTAAAGCCTACAACACAAAAAATGGTGAAGAAATATGAAAAACCTAGCTTTCTCTCTCTAATTTCATCTTCTTCCAGAAGCTTCTCTTTCTAAAACTATGTGTGTAGCTGAACAATAATGTAATAGTCCTTCCAATTTCGTCCATAACCTCCCTATGGTCTATGAGAACTGAAGTGTAATGTGTAAAACCTGGATAAATTTGAACTTTTATGAAAAAGAGGTAAAACTGTAATTTGTCACTACGGTATGGGTTACAAACCTGAATTTTTCTAGAGCTCGGATGACAAAATGGACCTCACCATTGGATTCTTCTCGCGAAATCTAACTACCTCGTCAATTTTTATTGAATTCTGAATTTGTTAGATTTTTCGCGTTTTATGAGGTGATCGGGCCTTGGATGTCCCAAAAAATGAATTTTTGTATAAAGTTTTGAAATTGGCAAAATAATTTAAATCAAGAGGAAATAAAAATATTTTGAACTTGAACCGGGTGAAATTTAATTATTTCGGGTCAAAATTGAAACCGAAAGTGGAGACCTGTGTGGCATGATGAGAATCTAGTATTTGGGGAGTATTAAAAGGGGAATAAATCAGATTTTTCCCCACAAATCTGCTGGGTCTTCAACGTTGGAGAGAAAGAGAGAAAAAGAGAGAGAAACCCAACCTTCTCTCTACGATCTACGGCCCTACGGTGCTCGAATAAATACGAGCAAAGAATTAAAGTTGTTCTACTCGTCGAGGGCTATGCTTACGTACCAAAAAGAGTGAATTTCATTGAAGTTTTCGAGACAGGGTTTTGGAGAAATAAAGGTTTGAGCATGGGCGTGTATTCTTGGAGCTTCCCAACATTCTTTTACGCTTCAAGAGGTAGGGTTTTCTACCTAATTAGGCTTATTTTCAACCTAGAATGATTATATGGAATGGGTAGGTTGTTAGATAATTTTAACACTTGCCTATTGTTGAGAATTTGGTGAAATGAGTATTGAAAATGGTAGGCTGATAGAAGTTGTATCACTTGTCTATTGTTGTAAAAATTGAGGAAATGGGTATTGAGAAAATTTAGAATAATTTCTATCATGAATTAGGTATGTGAAAATTACTTAATGTGATTCTTAAGTTGTGTGATTAAGTGGGCAAATTATGTGATGACATGACTGGATGCCTTGAAGGTGTTTGAAATAAATGTAAATGTGAAATTAAGTATATTTGCATAGCTAATGTGATAACATGCTAGGGACTTGTTATGGGTGTGATGTTATTATATGCCTTATGATATGTTAGCATTATGATAAGTTTGGAAATTATATGTTTTTGATATAATTGGCAATAGAATGGTGGAAATTGCTCATTTGACATTCATTGCATATTGGACATAATGTTGGCATCACATTCATGGGCATTGGGAATGGCGTGTGTGTGTGTGCATGGTTCAATCAAACACCATACTTGGTGGATGATTAGTGGGCTTGGGAAAAGTTGGAATGAAGTTCCGATTGAGTTGCACGGTTGCATGAAAAACTTATGTCCGGTACGGCAAGAAGGGCTAGGCACTTCCTTCGTTGCAAGACCCGACTATTGGTTTATACACTTCCGACGGTTCAAGTCCAAAAAAGTGTATTGGCGTGCGAAACAGGCAGTGTGACACCAAAAGTCCACTACCCAACAAAGTCACATGATTTTGTTTATAAATTGTCATTTGATGTGTAATGTCAATGATGGGAGCTTAGAAAGTCTAGTTTTCATACATGACAATTGCATGTGTTAAAGGAGCCGTTGAAGGCTCAGGTAGATGTACATGAGTGGGTTTCATCTCATTTCATGACATAGCATGGGATTCTTGTTTTGAATGCATATTTTTGATGGTAATGTTTTGAATGGTTGATTGTTGCATGTTAAACATTTCATATGCATCTAGGTTGGGGAGTAGCCTCTTTAGGAGATCATGGGAAAACATTTTAGGTGCGGGGTTCACATCGACGGACAGCTCCCAATTCGAGTCACAAGGGTGAAAAAGGCTGACTTGTGGCTTTTATGACTCATTTTGTATAACTTTTGTGAAAATCCCATTTTGGCATGTCAATATAAAAGAATTATAATCGAACTCACATGGATTGTTTTTAGTGTAAAAATTACATGTGGTTATATGTGTATAGATAAATGGATCTGGTGTGGCTAATGTTAACTCATGAATAGACCCAGTGTGGTCAATGTTATATGATTGCATAAGTTGTATTTTTTGATAGAGCTCTCCGTACAAAGGAGACTGCCCGAATTTTATTAAATTATGGATCCTGATAAATGAGGCATAATAGCGTGAGATCGAGTAACACGGTATCCACGGGTTGATGGATGATCAACGGATTGACAAAAGACCCCCAGTTTTTATAACACCCCACCCTCCACATGACATAATATTGTTCGAGTTGGGCCCACTGGCCTACACAGTTTTGTTCCTCCCAATACCCCTAGGAAAAGGCGTTATGCCATGTAAGGCGAGGGGCTTACTCATAAACCCAACAACGTTCCTCTCTCTAACCGATGTGGGATACTATGATCTCACAATCCACCCCTTTAGGGCTGCACGTCCCTGTGCAGTAGCTTGCCAGCTACTTGCCCGCCCACTACACACTAGCACAGTAGGGCACCACACTCGATCCAAGCGAGTGTAGGCTCTGATACCAATTTGTAACACCCCACCCTCCACATGACATAATATTATCCGCTTTGGGCCCACTGGCCCTCATGGTTTTGTTCCTCCCAGTACCCCTAGGAAAAGACCTTATGCCATGTAAGGCGAGGGGCTTACTCATAAACCCAACAACTTTTTCCTCCCTAACCGATGTAGGATACTAGGATCTCATTGTTTTTGGGGCGTTACATAATGATTGGTGGGAGTAGGGATACTGCCACACACAACCATAGGCCAACATGCCTTTTCCATGCTTTCCCCCAATCACTCCTCTTCTCTCTCATCCCTTTCCTTCCTTTCTCCTCTTCAACCTGATATTTTTGGTCAAGGAGATCTTCTTGGGTTGTAAAATGTTTCAGAGCATGGTTTGGATGAGCAAAGGTGGGCCCACCAGGAAGGTGGAGAAGTGTGGCAGGCAGCTGGCAAGTCTGTGTAAAACCTACTAATTGAATGATCATGAAACCTACTGGTAGGTTTTTCTAGTAGGCAAAACCTACCGGTAGGTTTTTGCAGAGGTTGCGGTAGAAGAAATCCAGTGCACTAAACCTACCGGTAGGTTTTGCTGAACTTCTACTGGTAGGTTTTGCTCTGTCTTAGAATTTTCTTGCTTCCTTTGTGCTCCGAGCCATTGGTTGTGTGAAAAAACGTTGTTGTTCCTATGCTCCTAACATGAACCCTTAAATATGTATATGGCTTATATGTGTGGGTGAGTGTCACTCTCACTTGGATTCATGCAAGCGATAGAGCAACAGAATGGTGGAAAAGAAATGAACAAAATGTACAATGAAATGAAATGTGTGTGTGGTGAACAAAAGTGCTCCCCAATCGCAAGGAGTCTTTTGTGTGTCGATGTTTTACTTGGAAGAGTATTCCAAGGTCGTCTCCTCAGGGAAGGAAGGGAGTTGCGTGTGAAGGTGATTTTGTTGCAAAAGGGAAAAAATGTAAAATCTTGTAGTTGGTTTTGATGAGTTTTGTTCTTAATGAAAATGCAATCCAAAGAGGTAATTCTAATGGGAATCCCAACTCAACTCGGAACCTTCCTCCGAGGGTTTATGGATGAACGATTGATTCGTGGGAAGCTAGGGATGAGATGGTGAGGATCCAAGCATAAACCGTGACTAGGCCTACGGAATATCAAAGACTCACCACCACATTCACTCTCAATCCAGTCAAACCGAACCATCGTACACCGATAGAGGAAAAAAATGAGTTGAAATGGAAATCCCAAGAGGAGGTCTCCCTTGGATTACCCAACTTAAAATCTAGCTACTCATGCATAAAGGAAAGACAAGCATAATTTAAATGGACATAATGAGGAATTGAAGCATGAAACTTGAATTAATACAAGAAAACTTAGACTAAGAAGAAAGAAATACAATACCCATTTCAAAACTAAAAGTAAAGAAAAATTAACACAACAATGGTAGAAACAAGAACATGTAACTAAACTTGCAATATACTTGAAATGAATGAGATTAAAGTGCAAGAGTTAAGGATTACAAGATTCTTACAGTAAACTATAAGTGAAAAGATGAAATAAAATGCAAAAACATAAATTTCTCACACTATAGCACTATTCATCATCTTCTTCCTTGAGAGCTTTCTAAGCTTAGGTAGCCACCCTTGAAATGGTTGTGTAATGCTGAATATAATGTTGAAGATCCTTCAATTTTCATGCATGATGGTCCCTAGCATGTGTGTGCAGGCCTCCCATCAATGGGAGGTTGAATTGATGGGTTACACAGGCTTAGCCTGGAACTTACATGGCAGCTTACTTCTCTCCCATCCTCCATAAATGCCAAGCCTCAAAAGTCTTCAAATTGTGTAAGGGAGGCATGGAAATGTGTAAGGAAATGTTGGGGGACAAGTGGGAGAAGTGTAGGTGGGACCCCCAAGCAAGTGAAGCAATAAAAAAGTCATTCAGAGCACTTTTAGGGGAGCGTACCGGTACAACGTACTGGTACTCTAAGCCTTCTGGAGTTTGGGGTACTGGTACTGTGTTTCTACTTTGGACCACTTTTTGTAGAATCGGAATAACTTGTGATCCAACCGTTGGATTGAACTGAAGTTTTGACACAACACAGAAGACATCCATATATACAACTTTCATGCTTTGAACTTTTTCATATTCGAAATGGATCATGATCAAATCGGAGAAAAATAGAGGCTCTACTTCCAAATGATGTGGCAGCTGGTGCCTATGTTCCCAAGCACCAATACCTCCTTGATTTCTTCACTTTTAAGCCTCCAAATCTTCATGTATTATGTCCATGCCTTCACCACACATCCATCATAGTTGCAAGGTCCTAAAATCAATGATTTAAGCTATAAAAACCTGCAACATCAAAATTTTAACATTATTCATAAAATTGGCTAACTCTAAGTACTTAGATACAAAAGTTGAGTTAATAATGCATGTAATGAGGGCTTCAAATATGCAATATTTTGCGCTCATCAGCCATCCGTTAAGTCATCCCTTCTTCCCCATTGCCTTCTAGCACTTGATGGGAGGTTAAATGCATGCTCTTACACGCTCTTTACCTACATACACACAAAACTCCATTAAATGTAAGATTAAACATATTTCCCCCTATTTTCCCCACAATACAAGCCATGAAGATGCAAGAAAGATATAAGATATACAATATTATATACTCATCAGCGCACAAGTACTCATTGGCGGTACAATGAAAAAAGAAGGTATGTATGACTTTTAACATTACAAACATATTGTCCTCTACTCTAAACCAATTCTCTCACTTCTCCCATCACTTTAGTACCTTGAGTTATTGATTGTACACCGATAGAAGTTGTAACATCCCGAATTGAAAGAGATTAATTAATTAAAAGTTATACAAGTTACATGACATTTTTTGAAATTATATGAACTTTATTATGGGTCAAATTATAATTTATACAAATAATATATATTTTTATGTTTATATTATGAAGTATATATATTATACTAGTCATGTACCACGTGTGTTGCATGTGAATAATTTTGTATATAAAATATTAGTAAATTTTTTTTAGGTATATGTGTACCTAAATTAAATATCATATGAAGTTTATAAAAATTATATTTTTATCGCTTGTATTATATTATAGAATTCAAAAAATTTTGTCTGTTCCCAACAATTCATTGTTCAAACCATAAGAAAAAAGATAAAAACAATTCATTTTGAAGTTCATTTGATTATGTTTCAACTTAAAATTCATTGAATAAAATAACAATAATTAGTAGTATTCTAATCAATGCTTATTTTTAGAGGGTAACATCGTCAATTAAAATGTTTCATAGATATTAATATTTATACATAGAGAATAGAGAATTAAAAGAAATGTTAGAAGTAATTTGGAGATTTAAACACATAAGGATATGATGGAAATTTTGATACTTAACTATGGAAGGATATTGTGGTATTTAAAATTATTTATAAGGGTAAAATAGTGAATCAAAAAGTTTTCATGCTAAGGTACTTTTATTAGTAGTATATATAGTGAAAAGATAAAACGTTGGGTAAAAGAAAGTCAAAGCTAATGTGGTAGTAAAAATGAAAAGTGTCTAGTTTATATGAACAAATTACATCAAAATGTGTGCATGTAATGTAGTTAAAGTCAAGATAAATATAAAGAAGAAATAAAGAATAAAGAAAAAAAACTAAAGCAATAAGTTGGAAGATAAGCAGGGACACAATGGCATGGTATTCTAAATAGAGTAATATGGATCATGTGTGTTATATA
>CM042194.1:12873992-12891334 GCA_023539305.1 Ilex asprella | reverse complement strand
GGTTGAAATGTCGATTTATGGAATTGGTACATGGTTTATTTCATGATATGCATCCTCATTTAAATCTCTTTGGAAAGAGTTTCTATTATTATCATCGTTCTAAATTCCATTCCAAATATTATATCGTGTATTTGTTCTTTTGAAATTCTATGAATTTTCCATTGAATTTGATATGCTGAAAATATTTTGGTGAGTGAATTACTTGGGTAGTATTGGTACAAGTGACATGTAGTTCGAGGATCTGGAAAATTTGATATGCTGAAAATAAAAGGTCACTCTTTAGTTTGAAGATTTGGACATGTAGTTAATCATCTGGGTTATTATATTTATGCTTGATAACTCAAATAACTCCCGTGTCAACAACAAGTTAATCGGAAGATAAAGATGGATCGTGAGAATTAAGAACATGATTCCAATATCTTTCGAGAAGTGTACAAGAATTATTTATGCCGAGACTTAACCCGTCTACAAAAAATCAAGTATTTCTACTAGACATCCAACCATGACAATAATATTCCATTGTTTAAGTGAAGCACTATAATGGGGAGGATTAAAGGGTAGTCATGAAGATCTAGTCGGGGTACTTCCCTTGAACTAGTGAGTCTTTCTATGCAAGAGTTATCCGTGTCATAGAAAGAACTCACAGTTATACAAAGTACCTTAGCTTTGCTAGATGCTATCAATCATCCAATAAGGAAGGAGATTATAAAACATTATGCATAAGAACAATGCACAAATATAATATCTAGATAATTTATACATGCCCTTAACCTCTTATAAAAAAGTGAATGAGAAACTATTCACTCTTCATGACCATGGTTGTAAAACCCGGGTAAATTTAAACTTTTTCTGAAAAAGGGCAAAATAGTAATTTATTACTATAATACGTATTTAAAATACTCATGTTCTAGAGCTCTGATGACACAACAGACTTCGCCGTTGGATTCGTATCGCGAAATCTAGTTATCCTGCCGAATTTCGTTGAATTCCGAGATAGTCAGATTTTTGCACGTCGTTTGACAAAGGTCCCCACAAATAAATTTTTTAAAATTTCATTAGAATTAGATTAAAGTTCAAATAAAATTAATTAGAACTTAAATCGGGATGAAATAAGTCGTTTTGGGGCGAAAACGAACTCGAACAAGTGGGGGACAAGTGGCACGACTCGACACAAGTATCAAAATTATAAATAGGGGAAATTATTTGATATTTCAGCAGAAATAACTACTGAAATTCTGCCAAAAAATGTGTAGGAGATAAAGAGGGAGACGAGAGAAATTTAAGAATTCTTTCGCCTATTCACGGAGTTCCGTCGATCGGATTGACTAGGATCAAGAGTTAAAGTCGATCACCGCGACAAGGGCTACGCAACCACACCAAGAACGATTGATTTCACTGAAGATCCAAGAGGAGACTTTGGAAAAATCAAGAGTTTTGGAAGCTTGGGAGGTGTTCTTGAAGTTCTATCACTTCCTCCACGTTACAAGAGGTAGGGTTCTTCCTACTTTGACTTTATTCCTCTCTTTTGGGGCTGTTCTAGGGTCGGTTTAAGGGCTGAAATTATGGACTGTTTTGGGGTGAAATTATGGACTATTTTGGGGTAAAAATTATGGACTGTTTTGGGGTAGAAATTATGGAGTGCTAGAGATGAAAAATGGACTGTTTTGTGGCCTATTTAGGGCCTGTTAAGTGGCTATTTTTGGACTATTTTAGTTGCTAAAACGGGGCTGCATATAGGTGACTTGATATGAATTGTGTACACCCAAGTGCAGGCGGTCAAGTTGTAGTAATAATCTGGTTTGAGTCCGAAGTCAAATCCACATGGAACTAATAGTTTTGGTGTTTCAAGGTAAGCAGTAACTGAAACCGATTGATTGTAACATTTGAGATTTTAAAGTTGTGAGTAGTGGATGGCTTCTTGAACAGGATATTGAATTCTTTCCAAGAAGTCTTCTAGACAAAATATAAGATGAATTCGAATGACAAGAAAGTCACTTTTTAGTTCGAGGATCGGGACATGTGGTCAATTATCCGGTTGATTTATATTTATGCTTGATAACTCAATTAACTCCCTTGTCAAAAACAAGTTAATCGGAAGATAAAGATGGACTGTGAGAATTAAAATCATGGTTCAGATGTCTTATTAGAAATTTAAAAGAATTGTTTGTACCGAGAGTTATCGCGTCCATAAACAAGCAAGTGTTTCTACATGACATCCAACCATGGCCTTTATATTCCATTCTTTTAAATAAAGCACAATAATGGGAATGATTAAGGGGTAGTCATGAAGATCTAGCCGGGATACTTGCCTTGAATTGAGGAGTCTTTCCATGCAAGAGTTATCCGTGTCATAGAAAGACTTTCGATTATACAAAGTACCTTACCTTTGCTAGATGCAATTAATTATCCAATAAGCAAGGGGATATAAACGTTGAGCATTAGAACAAAGCGTAATATAACTTTTGGATAATCAATACATGTCCCTTACCTCTTACTAAAGAGTGAATGAGAAACTACTCACTCTTCATAGCTTTGGTAAAGCTAGAAGAGTGAGTGATGCTCATCCCTCTAAGTAGAGGACTTTAGAAAGTAAAAGTACAATTAACAAGGAGCTAATCTTCAACAAATAATGAATGAATCACTTTCCACCCTTAACGACTTTGGTAAAGCTCTAGAAAGGTGGAAGAGTTTCACTCATCTAAGCAAGAAGGGAGCTCAAATAATGAAAGTGCAAGACATAAATAAAAACATGTATGTAAGAGCATAAATGTAAAGACTAAAATTAAATTAAGCATGTAAATGTAAAGACTTAAAGGAATTAAAGAAACTTCAACTCTTAAGTAAATGTAAATGTAAACGTTAAAGTAAAGAAAATGCGTGAGAATCTAAATTTCCCAACTATTCTAACAAAGAGAAAAACTAAGACAAGAAGTAAAAGAGCTATATGTGATGAATGCCAAGTGATGAATCCTTCAAGTGATTCCACTTCTCAGCCCCCCTTCTCTCCACAAAATCAAGTGTATTTATAGGCAAGAAGAAGGCAAGGAGAGGGGTAAAAGAATAGAGCTAGAGGCCAAAGTTAAAGTGAAAAGCCAACCACTCTGCAGGCAGTCTGTCAATATCGTTTGAACGGTAAAGGGCGCTTGAACGGTTTCTCCGTCTTTGCTCTACACCGTTCAAACGTCAGATGGATTCAGTGACTGCCATTCAGGTCAAAAGACACGTGGTCCTCTGTGAAAATCTCCCTCCAGGTCCTTGCAGAATCTGACTGCTGTCTATTCAATAATTCTAGGGACGTTCGAACGTATATTGTCGTTCGAACGTGGCACTCAAGTGCCTGAACCTTCTGACTGCAAGTCTATAACACTCCATGTTTTTAGTCAGTCTGATCTTGTCATTGCTCCAGTGGACGTTCAAACGGTTTATGGCGTTCGAACGTAGTGCTCAAATCTCTAGGGCCTTGGGTCTTGCCTGCAACACACTATGTCTCATCTGCCTGGTAGTTCATTAGTTCTAAGGTGCGTTCGAATGTTTATTGACATTCGAACGTTCTTTGTTTCCTCCTAGCTTCTCCACTTTCGTTCCTTAATGTGCTGCTGTTACTTTCAAATGGAATTTTTGTATCCCTTGAACCCTTGTTCACTTTAAGACCTGAAACATCATCACTTAAACTCCATCAAAGCACAATTAGTCCAAAAAGGGGCATAAGAATATGCTACGTTTGAGTACTAATAATTAGGCTATCCAAATGGACTATTTTTGGACTATTTTAATGACTAAAATGGGGCTGCATGTAGTCTGTCCAAAAAGACTGTTTTAGGGCCATTTTACGAATTGTTTTTAGGCCATTTTGCGGACTATTTTAGGCCATTTTACCGACTATTTTTAGCCTGTTTTACGAACTGTTTTAGGCTGAAATTGTGCCCTTGAGATTAAGTATGTTATTGGCATAAAAATTGTGATAACATCCTTGGAAATTGTTTTATGAAGATTGTCAATTGTATACATGCTTGTGTTATGTTGAAATTGTGAAAATTTATGAGAATTGTATGCTTATGATATAATTTTGCCATGAAATATATGAATTGTATTGAATATGCACGGTAACATCGCATTTATGTGGGTGTGTGCGTGATTTTTTTTAACACCACACTTGGTGGATGATGAGTGGACTTGATTAAGCTTGGTCGAAGACCTGGCCGAGTTGCTCGGGTTACATGGTAATTATGGTTGGGGTTAACAAGAAGGGACTAGAAGATTCCTCGGGTGCAAGGTTCGGCTAGTGGGATACGTACTCCCTTGGCTTGGTCCATGAAGTGTGTGGGTATATGCGGAGCCCTTGGTGGAAATCCATAAATTTTGAGTAGGTTGGAGACCCTTGGTGTAAGCCCATGAACATCCACTCCATACAAAGACCCTAAATTGGTAAAAGTCATTTGATGTGCGATATAAATAAAGATTCCATACTCATTGACACTTGCATGTGTTGAGGAGCTGGGAAGGGCTCGAGTTGGTTGGCATGAGTGAGCCTCATCTCATTTCACGACATGACATGATAAATTCCAACATTGAATGCATATTCTTACTTGGAATGTTGATGTGACTATGAAATGTTGTATGTGAGCATTGCATGTGCACTTAGGTGGGGAGTAGCCTCTGTAGAAATTACTTTACTGGGCTGGCTCACCCTATACGGAAAAATATTTCAGGTGCAGGATTTACACCGGTGGATGACTCTCATTTGGGGCCGCAAGGGTGAAGAAAGCCGACTTATGGCTTTTATAACTCCTTTTGTAAAACTTTTGGAGCAAACTAGTTTTAGCATGTAATGTTATGTAAGAGAGTTGTAACTAAACTCATATGAACTGTTTTTAACATAACCTTGCATGTTTTTACATGAGAATAGATGAATGGATCCGGTGTGGTCAACTTTTACTTATAAATGGACATAGTGTGGTCACTATTTCATATTAGGCCCCGGATGGGTCATATGAATGTATATTGCACAGGTTGTATTTTGGGTAGAGGTTCCCATACAAATGAGACTCTACCCAATTTTTGTTAAATTAAGGACCCCTGTAAATGGGGCATAACGACGTGATATCGAGTTACTCGGTATCCATTGGTATTTCGCAGGTTGATGGGTAATCAACGGGCCCCCGGATTTTGGGGTGTCACATTGGTAAAGCTAGAAAAGTGAGTGATGCTCATTCATCCAAGTAGAGGACTTACAAAATAAAATACACTAAACAAAGAGCTAATCTTCATCGAAGAATGAGTGAATCACCTTCCACCCTTTACGGCTTTGGTAAAGCTCTAGAAAATTGAAAGAGTTTCACTCCTCTAAGAAAGAAGGAAGCTCAAGTAGTGGAAGTGAAAGACATAAACAATAAAAGTAAAAGAAAGCTAGTCACTTTTGGAGAGTGGCTTCCTCAACCAAGAAATGGAGGGTTGCTGCCTCAACTAAAAGGTGAATTATCTTCCTTGATACATACAAATATAAAACAATTCTACAATTATATGAGTGGGGAGTCTAAGCCTCCATCAAGCTCCCTACCAAGCACATCTTTTCTCCAAAAAATGGGAGTATTTATAGGCAAGGAGGAGGAGACAAGAGGGGGTGAAGGAATAGTGTATGTCGCCCAAGTCCAAGTGAAAATCTAACCACTCTGTAGTTAATTTGTGGAGAACGTTCGAATGTGATCTGACATTCAAATGTTAGATCTATTTTTGTATTATGGGCGTTCGAACGTTGGATGGCATTTGAACGTTTCTTCTGTCTTTGCATTATGGGCGCTCGAATGCCAGATCAGGTCTGACCTTATCACTCAAGTGGCTTGTAATCTTCTGTGGAATCCTTTTTCCACACTTCATGAACATCTTGGCGCTCTGCACTCATCACTCTGGTCTTCAATCTATTCAAGTGGACATTCGAAAATGAGTTGACGTTCAAACATGGTGCTCAAGTACTTCAAGGTCTTCCTTTTTAACTGCAACATGCCATGTCTTAACAGTCTGGTGTTTTCATAGTTCAAGTGGACGTTCAAACGTTAGTTGGCGTTCGAACGTTCTTGTTTTGTTCCAAGCTTCTCTAATTTTGTTCCCTAATGTACTGGTGTTACACTCAAGTGTGATATTTGTTGTTCCGTTCTTGAGCCTTTGTTCACTTTAGGACCTGAAATGTCATCACTTAAACTCCATCAAAGTACAATTTGTCTAAAAAAGGTATAGTCAAATGCTAATTTTAAGTACTAATCACACCCCAAATCGAAATATTACTAGTCCCTGGTAATACAATGTTTGAATAAAAATCTATTTCTAATGCCATTTTCGTAGGTCATCCGATTGCATTTAACATATGCAATAAGTCATTGAACCACTAGGTTTACCCTAGCGGATGAGTTTTGTCTCGTGAGGGTTTTTAGTGAAGTTACCCCCAAACTTCCGTCAAACAGATGTGAATGTGGGTGTGACACCCTAAAATCCGGGGGTCATTAATTAGCCGTTGACAACCCGTCAACTCGCAGAAATACCCGTGGATGTCGCATAACCCGACACCACGTTAAAAACATCCCTTAATCAAGATTATAACCCACAATATAACTCGGGTTCTAACATTCATTTAACCCAATCCATGTCCAACACACAATGATTCATACTCCATTAGGGTCTAATTTGGTCATTTAAAGGAAGAAAATTCAAAGTCCAAAGCTTGGCAAAATAATTTCAAAATTTTAGATTTTTGGACTAACTACCGGTAGTTCAGGTCCACTGGAAAAGTACTACCAGTTGACCACCGGTAGCTGTTGCCTTTTGGGCCACAACTACCCGTTGACTACCGGTAGTTAAACCCAAATTTTGCCCATTTCAATAGTTTTTCCTTTTCAATCCATTTCAAAACTTCTCAAAACCAACCAACACATGTACAACCCAACTCAAACTCATATAACATGATATTTACATTCCAAATATAGTTCATATGAGTTCTATTACATTCATTCCCATGAATTTACAAGCCCAAAACATAATGTTTTACAAAGACACTTAAAAACCATATAAAGGCCACAAGTCGGCCCTTTTCAACCTTGATGCTCTACGTGGGAGCCATCCACCGGTGTATGACCCGCACCTGAAATGTGTTCCCGTATAGGGTGAGCCAACGCCCAGTAGAGTAGATCCTACAGAGGCTACTCCCCTCCTTAGATGCTCATGCTCATTCAATATTCACATTCAACATATAACCAATTCACCCAATTCCAATCAAGTATTTGCAACCAAGTGATGGAATTTAACATGTTATGCTATGAAATGAGGTGAAACCCAATCATGCAACTCAACCCGAGTCCTTATTGGCACCCATAACGTAATGCAATGCACTTGTGCAATGAAATCGTCAATTGACGAAAATCCATCTAATGATTATTTGAAAATAAAAATGATATATTTGTAAAACCAAATCATTGTTGGTTGTCGCCCATTGAATGGGGTTTTATAAAATAAAATCTCGTGTCTTGTTGGACAACGGATTTTGGAATCACACCGCCGGCTCTGTATGCCATCACACTCTTTTAGAATTTCACCTCAGGGGAGTGTGTGAACCAAGTAACTGGGTCTCGCACCCGAAGGAGTATCTAGCCCTTCTTGCTATACCCGACACAAGTTTTCCATGCATGCAACCGTGCGACTCAATTGGACCTTCAATCCAATTTTTTCGAGCCCACTCATTAAGCACCAAGTTTGATGTTGATCAACCGTGCACCCACGCACACCCACACTCATGCATATAGTCCATGAATGTGATGCCATGATCATGCCCAATATGTACTGAATACTACATGAACAATATTTTTCACACATCCTAATATTCCATAGAAATTGACATTTCTTGCATAAATTTCCATAAATCATCATAAATAACATATCAATAAGCATAGGTCAACAACACATTCAACATGTTATTCCAATGGCATCAAACAACCATCTAAAACAATCAAGGCATTTCATCAAACACCTTAAAGGCACAATTTATAAAACACATAGCATGCCTCAAGATTTCCTATGTTACAAGAACAATCACATGTAACTTCCATGTATCAAAATTAAGCTAGAAGCTAGTCTAAATCATTTCCATGATCATTTTGCCACTTCCATAACCATAGATATATATACAAGTCAATACATAGGTATATATAAATTTAACCCTTAGTCTACCAACATCTAAAGAAAGAATGATCCAAGGTAGGAAGAACCCTATGTTAGTAGAAGTGTAGAAGACTTCTATAACTCCAAAACCACTCAAAAAATATTGATTTCCCAATTATCCTCCTTTGGATCTTCGGTGAAATCTCTTATTTTTGGTACGTAGACGTATCCCCCGTTGAGGAGATCGATTTCCTCTCTTGGCTCGATAGAATCCGAGCGACAGAAGTTTGGAAAATCAAAAGAGAAGCTTGAAGAACTCTCTTCTCTCTTTTGGGCCGCTAAAATGGGATGAACAATGGGATATTTCTACTGAAATATCCCATTTAAGTCCCTATTTATATTTTCTGAGACTTGGACCAGATCGTGCCAAGTGTCCCCCGCTTATTCGGGTCCGATTTCGCCCCGAAATAATTTATTACATTTCGTGCTTAGCTCAAATTAATTTTATTGATACTTTAATCCAATTATACATAAATTTTAAGATAATTATATTTAGAGACCTTTGCGGTGTCATTCCGCCACCCGGTTGCCTCGAATGACGTGCACAAACATCCGACTATCTCGTAATTCGACGAAATTTGATAGGGTGACTACATTTCGCGATGCGAGTCCATCAACAAACTCTATTTCTTTATTCGAGGTCTAGAAAATAAGTATTTTAAATACACATTATAGTGGCAATATGACCATTTTTGCCCTTTCCGAAAAAAGTTTAAATTTTCTTGGGTTTTACAGTTGAATTGCTGGTTAAAGTAAATTACCATCATGGTCATTGAGACACCTAAACCTCAATTTTGAATTTTGTCCCACATGCTCCTTTTCCATTGGTACTTACTCTATGGAAAAATTAGCATCTGTCACATTGGCATTTGGAATCCCCTGTGTAGTAGGAATGGTCATTCTAGAAACCAGAATTGTTATATAACAAACATTCCATTTTACCACCCTCCATGGATAGCTTTGATATCACAAACCTCTCTTAGGAATGCCCTCAGCAAAAACTTTCACTCCAATTATAGTGACTTGTCTCTCTAGGGGCATGTGATAAGAAGATGGTCAATCGAAAAAATCACATGTACAATTAGTATGGGAGTGAAGTTTTTAAAAACCAAACTAATCATGTTCTTGGCATTATCTCATGAAAGTATATTGATGCAATTTAAAGAAATTCTATTTAACATACCCCAACTTATGTTTATATTAATATAGTAATGTAATTGTTTAGTAATTCTTATATATGTAATAATGTATGTATGAAATATGTATGTTGTAAGAGTAAAAAGAAAATGTTAGTTGAGGTAATAGGGTATGTTGTAGAAGTTGGAAGTATTGCGGAGTGAAAATGCACTTTAGAAATAGTTTGGGTAAGAAGGATTTTTGACACTGTCCTAGTATTTGGATCATAAATCTTTATTCAAATTTCCATTTGATCTTAAATTTTGGTAGTAGTTAGTAGACTTTCAAGGCTACAAAAGAGTATTTCCCAAAAAATTTCCCAATCGACCTCTAAACATGCCAAAACTTCACTGGAAGTTTCAACAGAAATTGAGATGACGTTTGAACGCCAAATGACGTTCGAACGTAAAACAATAAATAACACTATTGACGTTCGAACGTGAATCAACATTTGAACGACCACGAGTCTCATTACTATGGTGTTTGATGAGCTCTGATGAAAATGCAAAAGTACTGGGAGCAACTAATGTTCGAAAGCCAAAGTGACGTTCGAACGTAAATCAATAAATTTCAGTTGTGACGTTCGAACGCCAAATAATGTTCGAACGTGACTTAAAGGTTTGGGTTCCAGAATCGCGTATAGGAGGCCATTTATTCAACTATAAATACTTAAACACGCCTCCATTAGGCCCATTTCAACATTTCTAACCCTAGAGAAGCTTAGAGGAAAAAAAGAAAGGGAAAAACAAGAGATTCATGGGTTGATTCAAGTGTGAAAGATCAAATCTTCCTCTTCTTCACACAAAACTAAGGAAGCAAGGTAGGGGATTCTTCTCAAGTTCTTTCATTGAGACTTAGGGTATAATTATTTATGTTTTCCATCTTCTTGATCATTATATGATGGATATATATGATTTCTTGGTTTCTTTATTATTGGAACATAATCTTGAACAAAATATATGTTTGGGTTCAAGGAATATTTGTTCTTGAATTTCTAAAACCCTAGTTTTTCCAAAACACACATTCTATTGTGAAAAATACATGGATTCTTGATGTCTAAATTCATATTCTTGATTAAATCATGTTTTCAATCAACTACATGTTATTGTTCCAAGAAATTATGATTTTTGACAAAACCCTAGAATTTTGAATATCGATATTATGAAGGTTTTTTCAATATAATCTCTTGCATATTTTAACTCCTTTATTATTGTAGTATATTGAGAATTTACCATTGTGATACTGGAATTGCTAATAAAAATTGTGATTGGTTAAGATTGTGGTTGTTGTGAATATTTTGGTTTCGTCTCTTGTATGGTTTGTTGTGACGGACTTGAATTGCCTTCAAGAGCTGCCGTAAAGTGTTAGCGGTTAGTCTATCCGAGTGGGGGTGTGATGGTTACATAAAACTTGTAGTGGATTATTATTTGTGAGAGCAACCACTATTGTTCACGTACGTTCGAGGCTAAAAGATGGTATACCTTTCCTGGGAAGGATTCGTTAGTAACGTGTCGTACACGCCCTTCCTAAAGTGTTTATGATTGATGGCTAAATTAGGTAGAATCGTTGTATAGATTCCTGAGAAACAACTTACATACATGAGAATTTGGGATGATGCTATTGAATAATTTGTTGAATGCTTTACTTTCTTACATGTTTATTCCCTTCATTGATTTATTGTATTTTGTACACTTGAGATCATTACAACAATCATGGTTTTATTCCTAAAATCTATGTATGCTATTTTCCAAAAGAGACTTCCCATCTTTTATTTCTTCTAAAACCTTGTTGGGATTTGAGAGGGATTTCCTCCGGGCTTAGTGCTCACCCCTACAAACAATATCCTTTTCAGATTATGGTATAGAGGAGGAGCTCAGAGTTGATGAGTCGATACATTAGGAAGCTCCAATAGAAGGGAACGTGAATCTCGAGGGGGATATTTGGAGCTACATTTCCTTATGTTCTAGACTAGAAAATTTATTTTGAGACAATGTAAAGTCTAATATTGTAGTTATTTCACTGCAAGAAAATAGTTTATTTTCGGGATGTAATTGCCATGGTAGGGCATATTCTTTTGGATGATGTTGTATATTTTTTGGAAGATGAATGAAATTATATTTGGTTATGAAGTTCATTTAGTTTCTCTTATGATGTGATTGATTTTAGATAGTAATGCCATCCAAGGTGGATTTTGGGGCGTTACAATTAGGGCTTTTCATCAGTTGTAATGTGGCCAGAAGTCAGTGGCTAACGAAATGACGTCATTGGTATGTGAAAGCTATCCTCTGTTTATGTAGTGTGGCACCTCTTTCTTTTCGACATTTTTTCGAGAAATTGTATTTCTTTCTTTCATTTTTCTCATTTTTGACTCTCTTAGCAATTCCATGTCTTTTTGGTCCTTTTATTTTTCGGTTGCTCCCACCGACTTTTCATTTCATTGAACAACAGCTGACATAGTCTTTTTCCCTTCTCTTACGTTTGTGTATCATACTAATATAGAACAGGGTGTAAGAAAATTAGATAGCAAATGTATGTCAAGCATATTTTCCCGTGGCTTGGTTATCATATGGGTTTCTTGAAAAAGAAATCATTCTTTGAAGGCTCAAGCATGGTTAACTAGGGATAGAATTTTGAAAAAGAAATGGCTGAGACTCAAAGTTAAATCAAAAGATGGCCTAAAATCATTTCTCAAGTATGTGCACATGTATATGTTGTATGTAGGTGTTCCTTGTGGGACATGTCAATAGATCACTTTAGTTGTGTCAATCAAAGCAATGTTAATGAGATTATTGAAAAATAATTGAAGTGAAAGAGCTCACTAGAGTAAATGTTGATATCCTCTCAGAAGCATCGTAAAGCTCAAAACTTACCATTGTAATCTTTGTCATCTCCACTGGTTATGTCGGGTGTTTCTGGGAATGTTGGTTATATATCGATTCCATTTTTGAGTTTGATCATCTTTTACCTTAATAATCGCAAATACTGATGTACATTTGACAATTTAAGCATAGAGAAAATACTAGTTTTCCAAGAAATGTGGTTTTAAGTCTAGATTGCTAAGTTGTGTGTCAAACTGATCATGTGATTAGTTACTTTAACAAACAGTCTTAACATCCATATTTGTTCTATCATTTATTCACAAGAATTACTAAAGTGCTAATTCTACAAATGCATTTAAACAGATAAAAGTGATAATCATTCATTTCACGGAATATGATCGTTTAACACCAACATCAAAGTTCCAATTTATCCCCAAAAGAAGTAACAAAACACAATAACTTCAAGTATCCACAAACTACCAAAAAAGATACCCATTCATAAAAGAAGAACAACCACAATCACCCCTCAGTTATTCATAATATCCCAAATAGATCAACCAAAGAAGAAACAACTTCACGAAAGAAGAAACAAACATCCACAAGCATAGTCAAGAACAAAAATCTCTCTTTATCACTCTGCTCCAGATCCAGCAGGTCCACCCTTGAGTAGGTTAAGGATCTCATCCTGTTTAGCTTCAAAGCTAAGCATGATGTCCCGTAAAGAGCGTCGGGTGCTGGGGCTTGCCCTTGGGTCTGTGTCTGTTCTCTCTCTGCATCCAACTCTCTCTCCTCCTCCTGGTCAAGCTTAGCCTGCACCTAATTAGCTCCTTGGGTCCGTGGCACCTCATGTCTTGACGCTGGGCCGCCACTATGACCTTGGCTCATTTTAAAGGATGCCTTGTTTAGTGGTCCCATTGGATTTTGGATCTCCATTTCTAGCCTTACCCTAACCCTATGGTCTTTGTACATTTTAGTTACTAGGGTGCCGAAGGGTAGTGAGTTTCTTTACACGTCGCATCCTTTCTTCATCTCGGTCAAAATGAGGGAGGGGAGATTGATACTGTGCCTTTTCCCAAGTGCATACAACAAAATTTGACACTGCAATCAAATTTAACATTTTGCATTTGTCGGTGATCTCCCCTTGTTTAAAAAATTTCTTCCCCGTTCAAGAAAAGTAGGAACTCTCATCAAGTCTTTCCCAACTTCATTCATTACCACATTCTTTCTCGGGGGATAGGTGGGATTTGGGACTCGAGGTACCTCTTGACTAATTTCTCTTATGTAATTCTCATCCACGTCGATGTAAATTCCCCTCACATAGCTCCTTATCGCTCTATTGATGATCTCAGCATTGGAGTAAAACTCCCACACTAAGTCAATCACGGTCTCACCTCCATTTTGCAAAAAAAAAACACCCAACCCCTCCTCTAAAAAATCTCCAAAATACTCAACCCGGCAAAACCAGTCAACACCACATCACGCTCACAAACCACAACATATTTTTGGTAGAAATTATTGTACCTGTTAGCTTTTAGAGATTTGTGTAATCAGGTCTTGTCATATCTTAGCGTAAGGGGTGGCCTTCCTTCTCTCACTTCGACCACTTCCTCCACAAAGTTAGGCTCTTGATTGTTTGGGTTGTGCCTAGCAGCATTTCAATCCTTGGCATAATTTTTTTTTGGCTTTGAGGTTGTGAGGTCTTTGAAAGTTTTGATTTCTTTGTAAAATGGGGGTTTTTTATGTGAGAATGGTCTTGGGAGGGTCGATTTTAGGTAGAAAGAGGAAATAAAGGATGTTTTGAGGTCTGGGTAGTGAAAAGAAATTCTAGGGGTTTGGGGAATTTTGAAGGGTTTTATGGGTTTTGAAATGAGGAAGACAATCTAGGGTTTTATAGCCTGAGAAGTGATGTTCGAACGTTCATGACGTTCGAATGTGTACAGAAGGATTTTTAAAAGATCGTTTGAACGTAGTGAGCTTCTAGTACTTTTGAGTTATGTCAGAGACCAAAATAATGTAAGTTCTTCTCATTCGAACGTTTTATTGGCGTTCAAAAGTTAAGTCTCGTTTGAACGGTCTATTGGTGTTCGAACAAGCTGAGATCCTAGTACTTTGTGTTTTCATCTGAGGCTTCATTAGAGGTTGAGTACCGCAAGCAGTTGATGTTCGAACGTCACTTAGCATTCGAACGTTGAATCAAAATATAAAAATTTTCCTACACTACATTATACACAATCAAAAAGGGCTAAACACACAATTTGAAACCAAAAACTTATGGCGTCTTAGGATAAGTCTTTTCCCATGCTTTAGGTTGGTATTTTAGAACATTTCTTACTCGGTCCTTATTTTAATTTTAGTCAAAAAAATTTGTACAAAACAAAAAGATTTTTTACACTTTTTACAAAAAATTCGGAACCTTGACTTTCATCCCAACACACAATTTTTCTCAATTTAAAAAGTAGCCTAATCCGAGTCTCCCTCTGTGTCATTCGAACAACCAGTGACTCTCCTAATTTTTTGTCTCATAAATCGGTTAGGCATAGTTCTGGAATAGCATGACGTCTCAGGGTAATCTTTATTGAGTCCATTCACTATCTAGTCTAATCGATCGAGTGCGCGACCAAAAATTGGTTCATAGCACTAGTTATATCTTTTCTCATGAATGACTTTGCCACACTGTTTACAGGCACCAAGCATTTTAGCATGACAACGTTTAGCAAAACTGCTTCTACCACAGAGGGGTTTCGCTTGTTCTTTGGAGATGAGGTTAAAAAAGTAAAGATCTGTTCATCTGCCAAAACCTACATGCAAAATACATAGATTTAATCATCTTTACTTAGATCTGGGTTTTGGATGGACTAGTAGCCCTTCAATATGAGTGCGTACAGAAGAAGAATAACCATGTACAAATAGAGTAAACAACTATAGACCATGAGATAAAGGACTGAGTCTTTGGGTAATATGGACATGGGATTGCGAGATTGGGTCATTTTTACAGAAAACAGAAAAGGAAGAAGAAAAAGTAGTAGAAGAAGAAGATGATGAAAAAAAAGAAAAGAAAAGGGGGGGAACAGCAGTGGATGTGGGAAGAGAGAGAAAAAGGGAAGGGGCATTATAAAGGCGTCCCCTCAGGTCGGGTTTCTGCCTGACCTGACCCTTTTTTGTGTCAATAGGCGCGAATCTCAGAGCAATATTCTGGATTCATTAGAAGAATGGTTTCCATAATTTTAACAAAATCCTCTAAAAATAGTTTCAACCTCTGACCATTAACAATAAAGATATCACCGCTTGATGAGTTTTTCACTTCTATTGCTCCATGTTCAAGCACCTTTTTGACAATGTAAGACCCAGTCCATCTTAACTTCAACTTACTAGGGAAGAGGCGGAGTCTTGCATTAAACAACAATACATTTTGAGAAGGTTCAAAAGACTTCCACACAATGTTCTTGTCATTGAAAATTTCATCCTAGTTTTAGCAATCTTAGCATTCTCGTATGCTTCATTCCTCAATTTCTCCAATTTGTTTATTTGAAATTTTCTTGAGACCGACCTTATCTAGGTCAACGTTCATTGCTTTAATGGCCTAGTATGCTATATGTTCCAATTCCACATGTAGGTGATGATTAGTACTCAAATATTGCATTTTATTATGCCCTTTTTGGACTAATTATAATTTGATGAAGTTTAAATGATGACATTTAAGGTTTTAAAGTGAAAAAAGGGTTCAAGGGCAACAAAAAGTACATTTGAAAGTAATACCAACACATTAGGGAACAAATTGGAAAAATTTGGAACAAAGAAGCAACGTTCGAACGCTAATGAGAACTAGGCCAGCTGAGATAAAATGTGTTGTAGTCAAGGACTAAAGTCCTGAGGTGCAAAGAACCAATGTTGAAACACCAACTCACATTCGAACGTCCACTAAAGCACTGACAAAGACCAGACTAAAGACATGGCGAGTGGTAGCAAATCTATGACAAGATCTACATGGAGTATGGAAGGAGATTTCCACAGAGGACCACAGGCCATTTGACATTTGAGTGGTAAGGACAGATCCCATCTGGTGTTCGAACTCCCTTAGAGCAAAGAAAGAAGAAATGTTCGAACGCCATGCACCGTTCGAATGCCCATAAAGAAAAAACAGCAACAACGTTCGAATGCCAACTCACGTTCGAATGTCCTCGACAGACTGCCTGCAAAATGGTTGGCTTTTTACTTTGACTTAGGCGGCAAACACTGTTTCTTCACCCCTCTTTGCCTTCTCATTGCTTTTAAATACTCCTATTTTTGGGAGAGAAAAGGGCAGCATTTCTACTTCCTAATGTTCTTAGTTTTCTCTTTGGTAGAGAGTTGGGAGGCTTAGACTCCCACTCATTTCTTTACATTCATGTTTACATTTACTTAAGAGTTTTAGTTTCTCTATTTACTTTTAGTCTTTACATTCATGTTTACATTTGTTTGTATTAAGAATTTCGTTTCTCTATTTATGTTTAGTCTTTACATATGTGTTATTACGTACATTCCATTGTCTATGTCTTTCACTTCCATTGCTTGAGCTTCCTTCTTTTTTAGAGGAGTGAATTCCTTCCACTTTTCTAGAGCTTTGCCAAAGTCGTGAAGGGTGGAACGTGATTCACTCATTCTTTGTTGAAGATTGGTTCCTTGTTATTGTGCTTTTATTTTACAAAGTTCTCTACTCATAGGGCTGAACATCACTCACTTTTCTAGCTTTACCAAAGCCATAAAGAGTGAGTAGTTTCTCATTCATTCTTTAGTAAGATGAGAACATGTATAAATTATCTGAAAGTTATATTTATGCACTGCTCTAATGCTTAATGTTTATCTCCTTGTTTATTGGATGATTGATTGCATCTAGCAAAGCTAAGGTACTTTGTGTAATCGAGTCGTTCTATGATACAAATGACTCTTGCATGGAAAGACTCCTCGTTTCAAGGCAAGTACCCCGGCGAGATGTTCATGACTACCCTTTAATCATCCCCGTTATTGTGCTTCATTTAAAGAATGAAATATTACAGTCATGGTTGAATGTCTTTTAGAAACACTTGCTTGTCTGTAGATGGGTTAAGTCTCGGCACAGGCAATTCTTATAAACTTCTAAAAAGACATCAGAACCATGGTCTTAATTCT
>CM042194.1:12836849-12848992 GCA_023539305.1 Ilex asprella | reverse complement strand
CTTTTGTGCACATTCCACATTTCATTTTACACATATTTTGTTCATCCATTTCCCACCATTCACATTCCGTTGTTCCCTATCTCTTGTATCATCCCGAGGGAGAGTGACACTCCCTTCACACATAAGCCATACACGTTTGAGGGTGGTGTTGAGAGGTAGGGAACGACACACGATTTTCAACCAATCACCCCTTCATGTCTAACATAACCAAACCTACAATCAATTCTTGCTCCCCAATTCGAAGCACACACCCTCTACACACTCGGCTAGTATCCAACCGTTTCCCCGTAGGCATATTGATAAGTGCATAATATTGCATATGTAAAGGCCTCATTACATGTATTTTAATTCAACTTTTGCATCTAAGTACTTAGAGTTAGGCGATTTTATGAATAATGCTGAATTTTTGATGTTGCATGTTTTTATAGCTTAAATCAATGATTTTAGGACCTTGCAACTATGATAGATGTGTGGTGAAGGCATAGACACATTACATGAAGATTTGGAGGCTTAAAAGTGAAGAAATCAAGGAGGTATTGGTGTTGGGTGACAAAGGCACCAGCACCCACACCATCTGGTAGAAGAGCCTCTATTTTCCTCCATTTTGACCATGATCCACTTTAAATCTGGCAAAGTGAAAAACATAAAAGTTGTAGATCTGGATGTCTTCTGTATTGTATCAAAATTTCAGCCGAATCAGACAGTTGGATCAAAAGTTATAAAGATTATAAAAAAACTGGTCTAGATCAAACAAAGTGTGCTAGTACGCATACTGGTATGCCAAACTCTAGTAGCTAAACCGTACCGGTATGCCATGCCTGAAGTGTCTAGAATGAGTGTTTTTCATGCTCCACTTGCTTGGGAGTCCCACCTACACTTCTCCCACTTGCCCCCCAATATTTTCTGCACATTTACATGCCTCCTACACCATATTTGAAGACTTTTGAGGCTTGGCATTGAATGAAAAGGAGAGGGAAGTGGGCTGCCTTGAGGGGTGCAGGCTAAACCTATGCTAGCCTGCCATACCTATCTATTTTGGCTCCTATGGATGGGAGACTTGCACACATATGCTAGGGACCCTCATGGACGAAAAGGGAAGACACACCCTCCATATATACTACATTCTTCAGCATTACAAGGGGTGGCTACCTAAGCTTAGGAGTAGTTCAATGTAGAAGAAGATGAATAGTGCCAACAATTAATATTTTTGCATTTTCTTCATTCCATTGTCTTGTAATCTCTTGTAAGGATATTCTAATCTTTGTTTAACATCTTTAATGTTATTTACTGCAAGTTCATTTCAAGTTTATTATTCTAGCTTTCACCATTGTTGTATTTAAGATCTTCATTCCAAGCTTAGAATGGGTATTGAATATTTTTCTTCTTAGTTTATGTTTTCTTGCATTTAGTTAAGTTCCATCCTTCATTTCTTTGTTATGTCCATTTACATTATGTTTGTCTTTAATTTTATCATGAGTAGCTAGATTTTAAGTTGGATAATCCAAGGGAGACCTCCCCTTGAGGACTCCATTTCAACTTTTTTTCTTTCCTCTCTAGGTGTATGGTGGTTCGGTTTGACTGGGTTGAGAGTGGATGTGGTTGTCAGTCTTTGATATTCTGTAGGCCTCGTCATGGTTTATGCTTGGATCATCACCATCTTGTCCCTAGCTTCTCACGAATCAATCATTCATTTATAAACCCTCGGAGAAAGGTTTTGAGTTGATTGAGAATTCTCATTGGAGTGAACCTTTTGGATTAGCCAACACTTGTTTTATTGCATTTTCATTAAGAACATAACTCTCCAAAACACAAACAAAAGATTTTACACTTTCTCACTTTTGACAAAATCACCTTCACCCACTTGAACTTTCCTTCCCTGAGGAGACGACCTTGAATTACTTTTTCAAGTAAAACACCAACATTCAAAAGACTCCTTGCGATTGGGGAGCACTTTTATTCACATTTCACATTTCACATTTCACACATTTTGTTCATTTCATTCATACCACCATTTTGTTGCCCTTTCTCTTGCATGAATCCGAGTGAGAGTGACACTCACCCACACACATAAGCCATACACATATTTAAGGGTTCATGTTAGGAGCTTAGAAACAACAACTTTTTCAATCAATCACATATCAATACGCAAAGTATGTTCTAGCTTCTCAAAGTCCAGTCCCAAACTAAGAGCATAGGTAGTACGAATGGATGAATGTGTAGCACCAGGGTCAAATAAGATTCAGGCCCAAGAAGCACGATACTTTCCACTATGGCATTGGAAGCATCTTTCTCCGGTTCAGTCCAAGCAAAAACCCTTCCTTGATTGGTGCCGCCGAGGCTTGAGCTCCTAACAATCTCTATTGTAGTAGTGGCTTCTGAAATAGTGGCTAATTTGTATTTACTTGTCTGGTTGCTTGATAGGTCCTTGGTGGCAATGATGGGCAGTTATTTCTAAAATGCTCCACCCCTCCACATGTGAAACATTGACGAGTGTTAGTGGCTACTCTATCTTGAGTAACCGCTACTTCTCAAACTGCTTGGTTCCTTTGCCTTGAAGCTTGAAAAGTTTGTGGTATGGAAATTCCCTTTGTGAGACTCCACTGCTGCTACCGGCTCTCAGGGGACCTCCTTTAGCAAGATTTTATCTTCGTCTGTGTCTCTCTTCACCACGTTCGTCCATTTCGCTAGATTCATGTATTCTCGAATTCGGAGTGCAACCAGCTTCTTGCGGATGGAAGGTCTCAAACTTTGTTCAAAATGTTTATCCCTCTTTGCATTAGTGGCCACAAACTCGATTGCATAGTGAGACAACTCAACGAATTCGAAATAAATAAATAAATAAATAAATACCTAACCTAACTAAACAACAAATTACCCAATTTGATAAACATATAACCTCAAACAAATTCAAGCCTAAAGTTTCTTCAACCTAACCTAATACTCCAGTGATAGTCCACAACCAACAGCTCTCATGTAAGACCTAACGCCTAGGCTCTGATACCAAAATTCTGTAACGCCTCAAAAACCACCCTGGACGACATTACATTCTATAATCATTTATATCATGAGAGCACTAAAATAATCCATCAATAAATGAGACTTCATTCATCCTCCATGAAATACTTACTACATTATGCCAAACAATGACATTTATATCCCAAAAATAATTAAATTACACTTGGCAGCGGAAACATAAAAATAATGTTAGACATTACATTGCCTCAAAAAAAAATTTCTAGTTTATCACAGAAGGAAATAGAACACTAAGCGTCTCCCTCGGGATCTATGTTCCCTTCCCAATGCACTCACTCATCACCTCCTAGCTCTTCCTCGAGGGGATAATCTGAAAAGTCTAGCACAAAATAAAGGACATATCTATATGTCCCACTCGGGATCCAAGTACGCCTCTCATGAAGCTTCTCCATGACTTGGCTCACTAGCACCGAGCTCCTCCTTTGGCTCAAAATCTGTAAAATATTGAACGGTAGGGGGTGAACACTAAGCTCCGTAGCAACATTCCTCCCAAACTCATACAAGATTTTTGAAACATATAAAAGAGGCCAGTCTCCTTTCGCAAATATCATATATCAATTTTGAAATAAAACAGAGACATTTGAACAGATCTTAAGTTTAAACAATGACAATAATTAACGAAAATGATAAACTACATTCCTCAATAATAAATCATATTCTCATGTATATTGGTTCATCCCCGATGCCATGTACGTTGATTGTTTCTCAAGAATCTATCCAATGATTATACCTAGTCCACCCATCACAACCAACAAATCACAATCACTTCGGGAAAGTGCGTCTACCATCCCTATGGCAGTGATGAATCCATCCCCAGGAAAGGTATACCATCCCTAGTTCGAACTCCAGTGAACGATAGCGGTCGCATTACCAAATAACAATTCACTACAAGTGTTAGAAAACCATCTCGCCCCCACTGGGATAGGCTAACCTCTAATAGCCTATGGCATCTCTCGATGGCAATTCAAGTCCATCACAACAAACATACAAATGAGGAAACCAAAATATTCTCAATTCAACAACCATTCCAAATAAATACAAAATCCACAATTTCTCCTTTTACAAGCATATCTAAAAAATTCTCAATTTTATCATGTAACAATTTCAATAACCAATTGACGAAAAAAGTGAGAGATCACCACAACATCATTTATTACTCAACACAAAGCACTAAAGTTCTAGAAATCAAGAAGAAAGGAAGAATCAAGAGAAAGACCCACTTTTTTTTTGAAAACTAGGGTTTGAGAGCAAGAAAAAGTGATTTGAGAGCTATTCCACCATAACTTTGTTTAAAATATGTTAATCTTTGCAAGAATACCAAGGAATGATAATTTTATAGAACATATAATAAATCTAGAGTCAAAAGAACACATATAACAATTTTAGGTACTGGTGTCGGGCCTTTCGGAAGGTTGTTCTGGCTGTTCCGAAAGGGTTTCCTTTTGGAAGGCTGTTTCGGAAGGGTTTGCCCAGTTTTGCCTACATTCGGTGTTTTTCCTTTCCAATTCATTCCCAAACCAACCTAAACCTATACAACATACATTTACACCTCACACTTAGTTGATATAAGTTCTATTACAAATTATTTCTTATCTTCACGAGCTGAAATCAAGTTTTGACTAATATTTATAATATTAACATTTTCTACGGCTATAACCCATGGTGTTCATTTTTACATCATTAAATATATTAAATTACTAAACAATCTATCATTGTATTACTTTTAAACAAGTGGGGGTTTACACAACCCCCATTTAAATTCTGAGCAACTTAAAGTTGCAATACTGAAGGAATTTCGTCTTTGGGTTTTGACAACATTTGGATTTGGCAGAACCATGAAGAGGGTTGTCACTTATATTCCAATAGTTTCCATAAACGGTAAAAGGAAAAATAAAGTCGAGGAGGAAAATAGAAGATATCTTATTCCTATTAACTTTGATAACCATTTTCTAACATCCCTGGGATATATCCCTAATAAAAGTGACTTTAAAATTATTGGAAATTTGTTAAATTATAATATGGAAATAAACCTCCGCGATGATAATTATGTATGGAGATAAATCTTCAATATCTTGTATAATTTACTTCACAGGAAATGATCAGATAAATTTGAAGTTTCGGATAAATCCAACCCTGAAGAAGTGACGTAAGCCCTGATATCACTAAAGTTGTGAATAGTTAAAAATGTACAATATTTGTAACGTATGCAATGATGCCAATGTACAGTAGTGAATAGTATAAAGTTGTGAATATTATTTTTTGTTTTAGAATCCGGACTTCAAGTCCGCCCTCTATATAAAGAGATGCAGGCCCAACCTGTGGAGCACCGCATCTCTCATCCATACTGCATCTCTCACCCACACCGCATCTCAGACCCAAATCACATCTCCACCTTTTTTTTTCTCTCCTTTCTTGTACCCTCTCTGATCCACTCTCTTGTAAAAAGCCTCCTTCTTCCACCTTCTACCTTATGCCTGTATGTAAAGTCTTGTACAATCTTTCATATTAAATAAAAAGTTTTCTTTGTATATATCTTTGTAGTTTGTTTATAGCTTTTTATAGTGGTTTAAATATAACTACTTCGATCTTGCACACTTCTGGTATCAAAGCCAAGTAAAAGTGGATATAGTTATATAAGTATTATGGTAGCTTAAGCCTATTCTGTTGATATATATGCAGATCTATTACCGATTCCTGTTGCTTATGTAATTGTGATTTAATTATGTTGTACTACTACCGCAATGAAATTGTTACTTTAATTTTGTTATAATAATGATTCTCTGAACGTTCTATTGTTAGTGTAGTCTTATTATGATGATTGTTCTCTGAACCGCTATTTGTTGGTTGGGTTGTGTTATAATGTTTATGTTCTTATTCTGATTTAAATTACTTCTCCTTTTTGTTTTAATGCTGATCTTTAGCAATCAGCTGCTTCATTAGTTCTTAGTGTTCTGGGGAAAAATTTCAATTAGTCCTACAAAGTCGTATCCTGCAATAAAAGAAATTCCTTCTCTAGGCTATGAATTGGCTCTGTCCTTTTCTGTTTTAATCCTTTTATTAAAAATATCTTGTATCTTTTACCCTGGCATCGATTCATGAGAACCCTGCAAAAATTCCGTAGTTAGAAAGTCGGGAAGAGAATTTAATTTTCCTTTAACATATTCAATTTTAAAATAAAAAACAGATAAAATAGTCTGCCATCTTGCAAAAATCTGTTTAGATGCAATATTCTTGACATTCTGCTCAAGAATATTTTTAGCAGAACTACAATCAATCCTTAGTAAAAATTCTTGATTTAATAGATCATCTTGAAATTTAATAATACATTTAACAATGGATAAAGTTTATTTCTTAATAGTTGAATAATTTAATTGAGTAGATCCCCATTTTTCCGAAGTAAATCTAACAAGAAATTCTTTATTAGAAAGTGGGTTTCTTTGTTTTAAAATGCCTCCATAGCCAATATTAGAGGCGTCAGTCTCAACAATTTTATACTAGGTAAGATTTATCAAAGAAAGACAAGGTAAATATTTAGCTTTAAGTTTTATTTTTTTGGCTGCTTCTGTATGAAAATCGGTCCAAGGAGACAGATTCTTTTTAGGTCAATCATACAAAATAGCTGTATCTTGTGCCAGATTTTGATAAAAGTTGGGTAAATAATTTAAAATTCACAAAAATTGTTGAAGTTGCTGTTTTTCTTTAATTTCATTAGGAAATTTAGAAGCAAATTCAATACTTCTTTCAATTGCGACTATATTCCCTTGTTTAATATAATGTCCAAAAAATCTGACTTTTAATTGAAATAATTTCATTTTTATAGCAGCAAGAACAAGACCATTGTTTTTAACAATTTGAATGAGTTTATTCAGATGTTTAAAATGATGATCAATAGAATCTAAAAAGATTAGTATGTCATCAATATAAACAATGTAAAATGCATAATAAGGATTAAAAATGTCATTCATTATATTTAGAAATTCAGAGGGGGTATTTTTTAGTCCAAATGGCATAACATTCCATTCATAATGTCCAAAAGGTACTGTGAAAACAGTTTTGTACTTGTCTTCGTCAGTAATTTGGATTTGCCAATAACCTAACTTTAAGTCAAACTTAGAAAAAATCTTAGTGTTATATAATCGAGATAATAAATCCTTTTTATTTGGAATAGGATATCTCATCCACTGTAAAATTTTATTTAGAGGTTTATAATTTATCACAAGTCTAGGAACTCCTCGTTCCTTTTCTGCTGTATTATTAACATAAAAAGTAGTACAACTCCATGGAGAATAACTTTTTCTAATTAGTGATTTTTCTATTAAGGAATCAATTTTTCTTTTACATAGTTTCAAATATTCTTTATTCATTTGGGTTGGCCTTGCCTTAGTGGGAATATCCTTTTCATTAAATTCCTTAATATAAGGCAGCATTACCACATATTTTTTCCTAGTCCAAAAAGCAGTAGGAAGAGTATAACAAATTTCTATAGTTATCTTAGTCTCAATTTTTTTTATTTGTTGAATGATTTTTGGTGAATTAAGTTTATTATATAAATTTAAGATTTTAATTTCTTCTTTTAAAAGGTTCAATTGCTTCTCTTAATAGACTAAATCCTGTTTTATTTGGTTTATCAAATGTGTCTGTGGAGAAATTATAAATTCAAATAGTATTGGTTGACCATTTATGGTTGTCAAAATTCCTTTAGAATCAATTCTTTCAATATGTTTAATTAAAGATAAAAATGGTGTAACCAAAATAACCAATTGATTTAAATTATCAATAAGCATAAAAGTTGTAGGAATACAAATACCCTGGTTACATACCAAAATATTAGAAAGTTTAAAATTTATTTTTAATTTTGAACCATCAACCACACTTACTGACTGAGTAGTTTTTTCAAAATATTTGGTTGGAATTGTTCCTGCTTTTATACAGTTCATATTAGCTCCACTATCAATTAAATCAATAGTTTTCAACAGTAAATTCAGAATTTATTACTAATATGATTTTAACATATAATTTTTGATAAGTTAGTTTTTCTAATACGTTTAAGTTTTCAATACAGTGTAATGTTAAGGTTTTATCCTCTTCTTTGTCCTTTTCCTTAAGAGGCAAATTTTCTAAGGCTATCTTCCTAGCTTGCAGGACTTTTAGGTCCTCTTTAATTTTATGAACCTCTTTCTTTAAGTCTTGAATCGTAGAAGTGGAAGCATCTTTTATATGGAAAGGGTTATCGTTCAAATCACTTTTAGACTTGGTAGCTATTGCTGATTGAGATAAATTAGGTGATAAGGTTCCTTTATCAATTTTCTCTTCTGGTTTTATTTGCAAGTATTGTTCAATAGCTTTTCTTTTAGAACCTGGATCTTGAATTTTATCAATAAGATCAAGAATAAAATTTTGTGACTCGGTTAAAGTAGTTATACTTAATTCATTTATAGTTAGACTAAATTTTTTAATAGCTTTATAAAAATAACATGTAGAAGTAACATGTCCTCGTTTACCACACTTAAAACATTTAATAGGCTTTCTATCCTTTCCTTTAAGTAAGTTTGAAGACTTAGTAGGAGTACTCTCTAGAGTAGATTCATAGTTTTTATCTTTATGTTGAATCTTTATATGGAGAGACTTGTCCGGATGATTATTAACTGGAATACTTACCCCTTTGTCCTTATTCTCTTCACTTTTATGGAAAAGTGGGGTTGAAGATTCCTTCTCTAGGTTATCATTGTCATGTGAATGCTCTTTAGTTAATGTATTAATTTGTTTATCTTTAAATTTAGTATCTTTAATTGTGGTTTGAGGAAGATTATTTAATTTTTTCTAGAGGTCATTTATAAACTCAGATTGTTCCAAAACAGAAATAATATGTTGAATTTTAGTAAAATTATTTTTATCAAGTGAAACACAATAAATTATAAACCAAGTAACAAAAAGAGTTATCCTTTTTTCCCTTTCTATATAAAGGTAAAACATTTCTTTATAATTTTCAAGTTTTTCAGGACTCATAGTTTTAAAATACAAATTCCTAAATTCTTCATATTTAGGGAGATTAAACTCGACATTAATTTCTTTTCTATTAACAACATTTTTTTTATGTGTATTCATAAAGGTTTTGGTTGAAATTCGATTGCAGATAAGTCTTTGATTTTTTATGACGAATATTCATAACCTTATAACAAACTCTATAACCAAGCATAATTATATTTGCACATTTTTTATAATTATAACAATAAGTTTAAATGTTACATGTTAAAATATCCAAAATATTTTTATCAATCAAGGATACAAAAAGATTAGGAAAATAATTAAAATAAACTAGACCAGTACTTAAGTTGGACTGCATAACAACCATTAAAGATTGATTAAAATCAAGACATCTGACATCTCTTAGAGCTAACATAAAAGATGCATTTAATCCTTGAAGAGTTAATGGTTTCAAAGCGATTTGAACTAATCCAATATGCAAAAACTTATAATTTTCTTGAACCTTTAAGAAAATTATCTCTATTTTGATCAAAATGAATAGTCCTTTCAATCGTTTTTATAGTTAAACTCGACTAAAAATCAAAAGTGTCAATATTATAAATTTTTTTGGTGGGGTACTGGGGTATAACCCAGTTTTGCAATTTATTTTCAATATCAGAGAATTCTATTTCTTCCATATTTTTAACAGAATCATCTTTATGATTTAATTTAGATTTAAATAGTTTTAAAGCCATAGTGGTATCTCAAAGGGGGTTCTGTCAATTTATATGTTTCACTATTACTATTATCCAGTTGCTGCTGTAATTTGTCTTTTAATTCTATTGTAGCATTACGACAATAAATAAAGTTACAATAATTCTGCTATAATGACTTTTCTTACATCCTAAGGTTTGCCTCATCTTATTATAAATGATTTTCCCTCCCACTAGTTGCTGAGCTGAATCATATTACAACATTCTCATCCACTTTCTACAATCCTACACTTGCCTCACTATGGGAATACAAACGACCTGATACCCATCCACGAAAAACGGCCTACAACATCCCTCTGGTGACTCATGCATAGAATCATAGAAATTTCAGAATAAGAACATAAATATTATAACCCAACTCAACCAACAAATAGCGGTTCAGAGAACAATCATCATAATAAGACTACACTAACAATAGAACATTCGAAGAATCATTATTATAACGAAATTAAAGTAACAATTTCATAGCGACAGTAGTGTAACAGAATTAAATCACAATTACATGAGCAATACAAATCAGTAATAGATCTGCATATAAATCAACAAAATATGCTTAAGCTACCATAATACTTTTATAACTACTAGTCATAACCCATGCCTGAAGGCACGATAAAATATAAAATTCGAGCGTCCAAAAAATTAATCCCACTATATTAAATTTTTTCAAAATATATTAACTACAAATTAATTAAATATTAAATAATTAAATATATGATAGAAATGAGTGATGCGATATTTTTAGGGAGAAAATATATAAATGATTAAACATGTGATATAAATAAATGATGCGATTTGATATTTGAGTATGACAAAAGGATGCTGGATGAGGTAAGTGATTGGTGATGGTTTTGGGGGAGAAAATATGACTGAGACAAAATTTAAACACACTCCTGTTTTATTAAATAAATATCTACTTTTACTTGGCTCTAATACTAGATATATACAGGATCACAGTAGTTATATTAAACTACTATAAAACAAACTATAAAGATATGTACAAATAATTTTTTATTTAATATGAAAGATTGTACAAGACTTTTACTTACAGGCGTAGGGTAGAAGGTGAAAAAAGAGGACTTTTTACAAGAGAGTGGGTCAGAGAGGGTGCAAGAAAGGAGAGAGAAAGAAAGTAGGTGCAGATGTGGTCTAGGAGAAGAAGTGGGTATGAGATGTGGTAGAGATGCGGTGAGAGATGCAGTGCTCCACAGGTCGGGCCTGCATCTGTTTATATAGAGGGCGGACATGAAATCCGAATTTCAAAACAAAAATTACTATTCACAACTTTATACTATTCACTACTGTACATTGGCGTCATTGCATACGTTAGAAATATTATACATTTTTAACTATTCACAACTTTAGTGACGTCAGGGCTTACGTCACTTCTTAAGGGTCAGATTTATCCAAAACTTCAGATTTATCTGATATTCACATGGTGATGTCAGGGCGTGTGTCACTTCCATATGATCGGCTATATCCGAAACTTCTGATTTATCTAATCATTTCCTATAGAGTAAGTTATACAAGATATTACCATCATTATCATCACGGAGATTTATCTCCATATCATAATTTAGCAAATCTTCATTCATTTCAATGTCACTTTTAAGAGGGGTATATCCATGTGAATCCATAAAGTTGTCATCAGAGTTAATAGGAGTAGGAGATTTCTTATCTTCCTCCTCGACTTTATCTTTCCCTTTGCCTTTTATGCCAACTGTTGGAGTGTTCATAAGATCCACCTTTTCAGTTTTGCCCATACCGAATGTAGACATCACATAAAGACGGAATTCCTCCATAACTGTGGCTTTAAGTTGCTCATTGTTTAAATGGAGTTTTTCCTGTTTAATTAGTTCTTTAAAAACTTCAACAGGGTTAAGATTAGTTCCAGTATTTATACTGGTAGGAGCCATTGCATTAGAGAGTGAAGCTTTATCGGTAGAAGATTTATCTTCTTCTTTATCCTTGTTTTTAAGACATTCCTCAATAATCTGACATTTAGTGTCAGTTGGGTAATTATTCCAATAATGAACTTGATATTCTCGGATTAATCTAGGATGTCCATTATGATTAAAATCACAAGCCAAAGACCAAGACCAAATCCATGGGACAAAGAATTCGATTGAAAAAATTGATAATTGGCTTATACAAAATATCATTATCCTTTAAGGATGGACTCTTTTCTTTATACGAGTCAAAACATTTTTTCATTTGTTTAGGGTATATCCTGTCAATAGCACCATGGGTTTCCCACCAATCATAGAACCAGTTAAAAATTTTCAAACAAGATTCAGTGAATTGGAAGTACCGTGTATGCCTTAGATTAATAGTGTAACGCCCCAAAATACACCCTGGACGGCATTACATTCAATA
>CM042194.1:12785876-12826849 GCA_023539305.1 Ilex asprella | reverse complement strand
CAATGCCCAGATTTGCCAACTTCACCCAGTTCTCATTTCCAATCCACTCCTAACCTTTCCAACACCATCCCACACATGTTTAATAAGGTTTTTCACATAAATCTTGATACCTACACATTCAATTGAACATGTTTTCAATTCTTTACATTGCAAAACTAAATCTTAGCTAACTCTTTACTATTTTAACCTTTATACTTACATTTTCATTTGAAACTCAATTAATCAACAATTATATGACTATATGAACATAAACATGTAGGGTTTTACAATCCACCCCCCTTAAAGAAAGTTTCGTCCTTGAAACTTACCTCAAGTAACGAACAAATACGGATGCTTCTCCCTCATTTTCCGCTCGGGTTCCCAAGTAGCTTCATCTACCCCATGATGTTGCCACAAGACTTTTACTATTCAGATAGCTTTGTTGTGAAGCACTTTCTCCATGGTATCGAGAATCTCACTAGTTGTTCTTTGTATGTTTCTCCATCTTGAACTTCTATATCTTCCAAGTCCACGACCGGCGTTGTATCCGTTTGATATTTTCGTAACATTGAAATGTATAACACGTCATGCACCCCTGACAACTGAACGGGTAACCGCAAATGATACGTCACCTTGCCCATAACTTTGATCACTTCAAATGGTCTGGTATATCTTGGCGCTAACTTTTTCTTTTTGCCAAAACAAAATACTCCTTTCTTGGGCGACAGTTTGAGAAACATAGAGTCTCCCACTTTGAATTCCAAGGGTCTTTGTCTTTGATCCGCATAAATTTTTTGTTGACTTTGTGTCGTGCGTAACCTCTTCCGGATGAGTTAAATTTTCTTGGTAGTCTCTCGAACAATCTCTAGTCCAAACAAACAACTCTCGCTGACTTCCAACCAACACGTCGATGATTGACATGGCCTTCCATACAATGCCTCATACTGTGCCATCCCAATAATTGTCTGATAGTTGTTGTTGTACGCGAATTCCACCGATGACAAATGATCACTCCAACATTCCTTGATGTCCAACACGTAGGCTCGTAGCATATCTTCCGAAATCTGTTTCACCCTCTCGGATTGGCCACCCGTTTGGGGATGAAACGCTATATTGAAATGTAACTCTGTCCCCAGGGCTTGTTGTAGGCTTTGCCAGAACCGTGCCACAAATCGAGAATCACAATCCAACAAGATAGAAAGTGAAACTCCATGCAATCGCATAATCTCACAGATGTAAAGCTTGCTCAAGATCTCTAAGTTGTCCGTAGTCTTCATACTCAAAAAATGGGTAGACTTGGTGTGTCTATCCACGATGACCCATACGGCATTGTGTCCTCGCGACGTCCATGGTAAACCAGACACGAAGTCCATGTTGAAGTGATCCCACTTCCACTCTGGAATAGGCAAAGACTGTAGTAAGCCCCCAGCTTTTGATGTTCAATCTTAACTGCTGGCACACCGCACATCTTGCTATAAACCTTGCCACATCCTTCTTTATTCCTTTCCACCAATATTGGCCCTTCATGTCCCTATACATTTTTGTGCTAGCAGGGTGGATAGCAAACTTAGAGCGATGACATTCTCCAAGTATCTCCTCCTTTAGGGACGAATAATTTGGAACACATAATTTTTCCCCATAGCTCAATTATCCGTTTCTCGAAGACCAACCCTCCATAGTTTCTCCATTCTCTAATTTAGCCCGAATCGACGCTAATTTAGGATCCAAGCATTGCAATTCCACAACCCTACATTGGAGAGTAGGTTGAGCCACAAGATTGAACAAACAGGGTCGAGATCCATCTTCTCCAACCCATATATCATAATCTCCAAGGGCATCCCTGAACTTCCATTCACCTATAGAAACATTGAGTTCACCCCGAGACTTCATGCTAAGTGCATCAACCACTATATTTGCCTTACCTGGATGGTAGTTGAGAGTGAAATCATAGTCTTGTAAGTACTCCATCCACCTTCTTTGCTGAAGATTCTAGTCTTTTTGTGTGAAGATATACTTGAGGCTCTTGTAGTCAGAGAACACTTGAAATTTCTCTTTGTACAAGTAACACCTCCATAACTTAAGAGCAAACACCACAGCGGTAAGCTCTAAGTCATGAGTGGGATAATTTTGCTCATGAACTTTGAGTTGTCTCGAGCAATAAGCAACTACCTTGTCTCCCTGCATTAGCACACATCCCAAGCCTCGCAACGAAGCATCGGTACACACATCGTATCCCCACTATTCGAAATAATGAGGACAGGTGCCATCATCAGCCTCTCCTTCAAGGTGCGAAAGACTAGTTCACACTCTTGAGTCCACAAGAATTTCTCTCCCTTCTTCATAAGGCAAGTCATCGGAATCCCAAGCTTTGAAAACCCTCCTACAAACCTTCGGTAGTAGCCTGCTAGACCCAGGAAACTACATACTTTTGTTGCATTTTTCGATGGTTCCCATTTCATTACGACTTCAATCTTAGCGGAATCAATCGCTACACCTTGTTCTGACACTACATGGCCAAGAAATTTCACCTCCTTCATCTAGAACTCACATTTGCTCATTTTAGCATATAACTTATGCTCCCTCAAGGTCTGGAGCACAATCGTGAGATGACGTTCATGTTCTTCATGTGTCCGTGAATAGATTAGTATGTCATCAATAAACATGATGACAAACTGATCCAAATACGGTCGGAACACCATGTGCATCAAATCCATGAAGGCCGCAGGTGCATTAGTCAATCCAAATGGCATCACCGTATACTCGAAATAACCATATTGGGTATGGAAAGCAATATTAGGAATATCTTCCTCTCAGATCCGCAATTGATAGTACCCTATGCAAAGGTCATTCTTGGTGTAATACCTAGAACCCCTCAATTGATCAAATAAGTCATCAATCATTGGCAACGAATATCTATTCTTCATTGTCACCCGATTTAAACTTCGATAATCTGTGCACAACCTAAGTGTCTCATTCGTTTTCTTCACAAAAAGGACCGGAGCTCCCCAAAGTGAAGTGCTTAAACGGATAAATTCAATGGGCAACAAATGATCCAACTGTTTCCTTAGCTCTTTGAACTCTAAAGGTGTCATCCGATATGGAGCAATAGATATGAGCTTGGTTCCAAGATAGAGATTAATCTTGAACTCAATTTTTCTTTGTGGAGGTAACCCAAGTAATTCGTTAGGAAAGACATCCAGAAAGTCTGACACTACCAATATCACGTCGCGTCGGGATTTGTCCCGATCATCTCCCATTAAGCTGGCTAAGAAACTTAGCTAGCTCCCCGCTTTAGCTTTCAAGAATCTACTACCCATAGTAGGAAATGGATGGGAAGAATTACGATCATTCCTGAAAGTAAAGACTACCCCTCCCGGTAATCACAAATTTTCATAGTTATCTTAGTGCCAAGTTATTTTATTTGTTGAATGATTTTAGGTGAATTAAGTATATCAGATAAATTCAAGATTTTAATTTCTTCTTTTAAAAAGTTCAATTGATTCTTTTTATAGACCAAATCCTGATTTATTTGGTATATCAAATGTGTCTGGGGTGAAGTAGTAAATTCAAATAATATTGGTTGATCATTTATAGTAGTCAAAATTCATTTACAATCAACTCTTTCAATATGTTCAATTAAGGATAAAAATGGTGCACCCAAAATAACCGATTGATTTAAATTATCAATAAGCATAAAAGTTGTAGGGATACAAATACTCTGGTTACATACTAAAATTTTAGAAAGTTTAAAATTTATTTTTAATTTTGAACCGTCAACCACACTTACTGACTGAGTAGTTTTTTCAAAATATTTGGTTGGAATTATTCCTGCTTTTATGCAATTCATTTCAACTCCACTATCAATTAAAACAATAGTTTCAACAGTTAATTCAAAATTTATTACTAATATAATTTTAACATACCTTTTTTGATAAGTTATTTTTTCTAATACATTTAAGTTTTCAATATAGCGTGATGTTAATATTTTATCATCTTCTTTGTCCTTTTCCTTAAGGGGCAAATTTTCTAAGGCTATCTTCCTAGCTTGCAAGACTTTTAGGTCCTCTTTAACTTTATGAACCTCTTTCTTTAAGTCTTGAATCGTAGAAGTGGAAGCATCTTTTATATGGAAGGGGTTATCCTTCAAGTCACTGTCAGAATTAGTAGACATTGCTGGTTGAGATAAATTAGATGATAAGGTTCCTTTCTCAATTTTGTCTTCTGGAATAATCTACAAATATTGTTCAAAAGATTTTCTGTTGGAACCTTGCTCTTGAATTTTATCAATAAGATCAAGAATAAAATTTTATGACTCGGTTAAAGTATTTATACTTAATTCATTTATAGTTAGACTAAATTTCTTAATTGCTTTTTGGGCTTTAGAGAAATAGCAGGTAGAAGCAATATGACCACTTTTACCACACTTAAAACATTTAATGGGCTTTCTGTCCTTTTCTTTAAATAAGTTTGAAGACTTAGTAGGAGTACTCTCAAGAGTAGATTCATAGCCTTTATCTTTATGTTGAGTCTTTATATGGAGAGACATGTCCAGATGATTATGTAGAAAGTTATTACTTTGAATAGTTACCCCTTTGTCCTTATTCTCTTCACTTTTATGGAAAAGTGGGGTTGATGATTCCTTCTCTTGGTTATTATTGTCATGTGAAGGCTCTTTAGTTAATGTATGAATTTGGTTATCTTTAGATTTAGTATCCCTAATAGTGGTTTGAGGAAGATTATTTAATTTTTTCTGGAGTTCAGTTATAAACTCAAATTGTTCCATAGCAAAAATAATATTTTTAGTTTTAGTAAAATTATTTTTATCAAGTGAAACATAATAAGTTATAAACCAAGTTACAAAAGGAATTATCCTTTTTTCCCTTTCTATATAAAGGTAAAATATTTCTTTATAATTTTTAAGTTCTTCAGAACTCATTGTGTTAAAATACCAATTCCTAAATTCTTCATATTTAGGGAGATTAAACTCAGCATTAATTTATTTTCTATTAAAAACAAATTCTTTTCGATATATGTCCATAAAGGTGTTAGCTGAAATCCGATTGCGGATGGGGTTTTGATTTTTTATGAAGAATATTCATAATCATATAAAAAATTCCATAACCAAGCATAATTGTATTTGCACCTTTTTTATAATTATAACCATAAGTTTTAATATTTCATGTTAAACATCTAAAATATTTCTATCTGTCAAGGATACAGAAAGATTAGAAAATCAATTAAAATAAATTGAACCAGCACTTAAGTTGGACTGCATAACACCCATTGAATATTGATTAAAATCGAGACATCTAGCATCTCTTAGATCTAACTTAAAAGAGGCATTTTTTTTTTGTTCAGAAAACATGAAATTTCTTTTCATAGATTTTCTTTATAAAAATCTCTGAAGTCTGACATAAAAGAGACATTTAATCCTTAAAGAGTTAATGATTTCAAAGCAATTAGAACTAATCAAATATGCAAAAACTTATAATTTTCTTGAGCTTTTAAAATATCACATTTAGTTAATAGTTATAAAATATCTCCATTTTGATCAAAAGGAATAGTCCTTTCAAGCGTTTTTATAGTTAAATTCGACTTGTAAATTTTAAATTTTGTAAATTGTGTAAATTGTAAAAGTGTCAATATTGTAAATTTTCTTAGTGGAGTACTGGAGTATATCCTAGTTCTGCAATTTATTTTCAATATCAGAGAATTCTATTTCTTCCATATTTTTAACATAATCATCTTAATGATTTAATTTAGATTTAAATAGTTTAAAAGTCATAGTGGTAATTCAAAGGGGGTTCTGTCGATTTATATGTTTCACTATTACTATTGTAACGCCCCAAAAATCACCATGGACGACATTACATTCTAAAACCATTTACATAATGAGATCACTAAGATACTCCATCAATAAATAAATTTCATTCATCATAAATATATAATGTTTACAATATTATCCCAAAATAATAGACACATCTAAGCCTTTACAATCCAAAAATCATCTAATGTAACGCAACGAAAATAACAAAAGAAAACTAGACTTCACATAGTCTAAAAATAAATTCTCAAGTCTAGAACAAAGAAGTTATATGTCTACATATCCACCTTAGGATCTAGATTCCCCTCTGGTGGGGCCTCCTAATACCTCTGCTCGTCAACTCCAAGATTCTCCTCTAGCACTAGATCTTAAAAATAATTAATTGTAGGGAGTGTGTACAAAGCTCGGTAGCAAAATCCTCCCAAACTCAAACAAGGTTTAGAAAAATGTAAAACAGGTCGGTCTCATTCATAAATAACATATATAGCATTTGAAGTAAAACTGGGACATTTAAATAGATCTTAAGTTTACACAACAGTGATAATTAAATGGAAACAGTAAAAATCATTTTTCAACAAGAAACCATTTCCAAATGTTTGGGAAGGGCGTCTGTCGTTGCATTGTCCCATACCAATGAACCGGCTCCGATAGAATCCAATCAATGTTCTCATATACGTATATTGGTTCATCCCCGTGCCATGTACATTGATTGTTTCTCAGGAATCTACCCAACGATTATAGCCAGTCCACCTAACTAACAACCAACTACAAGTTAACACATTACCAAATGACAACCAACTAAAAGTGTTAGACAACTATCTCACCCCTACTAGGACAGACTAACCTCTAACACTCTACTACATCTCTCGAAGACAATTCAAGTCCTTCACAACAACCATATAGTAAAGAAACCAACATATTCTCAATTTGCAAGCATATTTTAAAAATTCCCAAATTCATCATGTGACAATTCCAATAACCAATTATGAAAAATACAAGAGATCACAACCACATCATTTTATTACTCCACACAAAGTTCTATGGTTCCAACATCAATAATAAAGGAAGAATTTAAGAAGAAAATCCATCACTCTTAAAAAAACTAGGGTTTTGAAACTCAAAAAGAGATTTCATGGGTATTCAACCCTAACTTTGTTAAAACACGTAATTTTTGCCCAAAAGACTAAGGGGGGATAATTTCATATCATATATATAACATTTAAAGCAATACATACATATATACATAAGTCCTAGCCTCAGTGTAAGAGAAAGAGAAGAAATCCCCTACTTGTGTTCTTAGATTTGAGTGAATGAGAGAAGGGTTTGGTCTTCTCCAACTTGAATCACCCTTGAATCTCTTTCTTTTCCTCTTCTCTCTTCCTCTCTAATGTTTCCTAGGGTTAGAATGGCTGAAATAAAGGCTAAGGAGGCATCATTAAGTATTTATAGTGGAAGAAAAACTGGATGTTCGCGACTTAAAATTTTTAGATTTTTACTGTGACTACCGGTAGTTCGAGTATATTGGATAATCAACTACCTGTTGACTACTGATAGTTTGAGTACACTAGGCACTCGACTAGCTGTTGACTACTGGTAGTTCGGGTACACTGGGCACTAGACTACCTGTTGACTACTGGTAGTTCGAGCACACTGGGCACTCGACTACTTGTTGACTGCCGGTAGTTCGGGTAGTTAACTACTGGTAGTTACTACCCGGATTTGCCTATTTCATCCATTTTTCATTTCCAATCCATTCCTAACCCTTCCAAAACTATCCCATACATTTTAACATGGTTTTTTTTACATAAATCTAGATACCTACAAGTTCTATTGAAAATGTTTTCAATTCTTTACAAGTTAAAACTAAATTTTAGCAAAATATTTACTATTATCCACCTTAACACCTACAAAACATTACATCACACCAATGATTTGCCTCACTCGTATTTATTTCTACTTTTCAACTCTATAGGATTTATGCCTACCTCATCACCTATACTATCATGTGAAAATCAATTAATAAACAATTATATCACTATATGAATATAAATATGTGGGGGTTTACAACTATCATCCAGTTGTTGCTGTAATTTATCTTTTAATTTTATTGCAATATTATGGCAATAAACAAAGTTACAATAATTCCGCTATAATGACTCTTCTCACATCCTAAGGTTAACCTCATCTTATTATAAATGATTTTCCCATCCACTAGCTGTTGAGCTGAATTATATTCGACATTCTCATCCACTTTCTACAATCCTACATTTGCCTCACTACGGGAATATAAACGGCCTAACACCCATCCACGAAAAACAGCCTACAACATCCCTCTGGTGACTCGGACATAGAATCATAAAAGTTCAGAACAAGAACATAACCATTACAACACAACTCAACCAAAAAATTGCGATTAAGAGAACAATCATCATAACAAGACTACACGAACAAAAGCTACGCAACTGGCATACACAAAAGAAACAAAAACTAGATCTAGTAAGGAAGACTGTCGCACCTAATAGTGAACCACCTGACCATCATCCTAAAGAGCCTCCAACCGAAAAGGGGAAGACCAAAAGATCCAAATCTTTCCCGATATAGAACAAAAACTATGCTCCATATGCAAACGAATCCGAAAAGACTCCAACCAAACCCGGTCAACAAAAAGCTCCAAAATATAGAACATCAATAAGTGGTGTGAGCGGATCAGCTTCCTGGGCCTTCTAATCGAAGAGGCCTGACTGATCCCTCTGATGTTTTATATGAGCGTATTAATCATCAAAAAGAAGTTGAAGAACAACATTAGGCGTCCCTCCGCTAGGCCTACCACCTCTACCTCTTGTGTCTGCTCTACTTCCCTTACCAATACGTTGAGATCTACGCAATGGGATTTGCCAACCGAACTATGATGTATCATAAGGCACTAAAGCTCTTCCAGACTGAGAAAGGCCCTTCTGTGGGTCAGAAAAGAATCGAACATCACCACCCAAGGACTCATTATATGATATATCTCCGCTAGAGTGACTCTGAACCCCAGTAGACAATCTAGGGTTGAGAGGAATATCAGTCGAGGTGGTACAATTCATGGGCCGACTAGAAGTCCCAACACCCTTATCTATACGACTCAAACTAGTATCCTCAGAAATTGACACAACCAGTGGACTCTGAACCCCTCGAAGCTCACAAGTAATTGAACAAACAGTCGTGGTGGTCACAGGTCCATCACAAACTAGCTCAAAATATATGTCCACTGAAGGTTTAGGGCATAAACTCTGCCCTTGCACAACACTAGAAGGGATAGTTTCCAAACTGACCACACCCATATGTTCACCCACAGTACGCGACTGAACAATAATTTGGACAGGAACAACTGAATTAGACTCCACAGCGGAAGCAACTATGGCCCTAAGGGAAGGAACAATGGTAACAACATCTGACACTCCCCCTATAGAATACTCTAACATGCTCAGAACTCCTAGGAGGAATAGTAGGGGCTGGGGCTCTCTGAATGGGTGCACCATCCTGTGGCCTAGTCCTATGCTGGCCATCACCTCGACCCTGATGTGGTCGGTCTCCACTGACCTCCTCTAGGGGTTGGGACTGGGTGATGCAGGTCTTCACTGAATGACCTAAGTACCGACACCCAGTACAATATTGTAGTACATCCTCGTAAAACATATCCTATAATATGACATCATACTCAACCAACACCCTGGCAACTGAGGGCTAACTCAAACTCGTTGTGGCGTGATCAATCCATAAAAGTGTCTCAATCGCCGAGGCTATCAAGAATAATGCATCCTGGGAGTCCATAAAGGGGACTAGTAAATATGGGAATGAAACCCAAATAGGAACTATGGGTGAATCCTTCGTATAATAAAATTGTAGAGTCCACTTGAACATACGCATCTCTCTGCCATAAATTTACTAAGCCTGCTTCACCTAAAGACAGGTGTAATCCTCCTCAAGGTCGCACATCATGAGCACGTGTCTGCTATCTAACAAAGAGGCACTAACCTGCCCCCTCAATCCAATCAGCTGCAGGAATCTCCTGATCATTTCCATCGGAGGGCGGCCTCGAGTAAACTTGCCCACCAGGGCCAACTTGAAAGTAGCTGCGAGACTCTCAATCTCCTCGTCAAAAAAATTAACCATCGGGGCACCCTATACTGTGTGACGGGGCGAGGATGTAAAATCCAAGTAAATTTGAACTTTTATGGATAAAGGGCAAAACAAAAAATTGTCACCATAGTTCGTGTTGCAAACTTGAATTTTTTCAGAGCTCGGATGATAAAACGGATCTCACCGTTAGATTCCTCTCGCAAAATCTAGTTGTCATGTCAATTTTTATCGAATTCTGAGTTAGTTGAGTTTTTTGCGTTTTACGAGACGGTCGGACCCTAGGAGACCCAAATACGAAAATTTCAATAAGATTATGAATTTTGGCAAATAATTGAGAGAAATTTAAAATAAAAATATTTTAAACTTGAACCGAGGTAAAATTTAATCGTTTCGGGATGAAAACGGACTCGGAATTAAAAGAGATGTGTGGCCAATTATGGGCCAAGTATTCTACAAATATAAATAAGGGAGAAAATTAATTTTTTCCCCATTTGTTCAGCCCTTCTCAGCCGATAGAAAGAGGGGGAGAGAAGAGAATGAAAAGAGAGAAAAACTCCATCTTCTCTCTACGATCTACGGAGCTACGGTGCTCGGATCAGTTCAGGCCTAGAGGGAAAATCGTTCTCCTCACCAAGGGCTATGCTTTCGTACCAAAAAAAAGGGCTTTCACTGAAGGTGAAAAAACCAAAAATTTGGAGAAGTTGGATTTGAGCTTGGGTTGATTGCATATGAACGGAAACATAGCGATTGAGTGGGTGTGTGTGAAAAGTGAGCTAGAATAAGCTAGGTCGATGACTTGGCCGAGTTGCACAGTTTGTACGGTGTTAAGGGTTGGGGTTAGCAAGAAGGGCTAGAATATCCCTCGCGTACAAGGCCCGGTGATTTAGATACACACTTCTGTTGGTATTAGTCCATAAAATCTGTCAGTGTACGCGAGACCGTTGGTGGAAGTACATAAATCCCGTGTCGGTTGGGTGCCATTGGTGTAAGTCTATAAATACTCACCCCATAAAAGACCCCGAATTGGTAATGTCATTTGATATATAACATAGATGACAAAATCATACACATGCAAAATTGCATGTATTGGAGAGTCTGAAAAGGGCTCGAGATCAAGGATGACGGACAAATGCTCATCAGCAATTGCATGTGTCGAAGAGTTGGGAAGGGCTCGAGTTGGGTAGTGAGAGTGAGTCTCATCTCATTCCATAACATTGCATTGTAAATTTCCAACATTGGTAGCATATTCATGCTTGGAATGTATGAAGGGTGAATTGGTTGCATATGAGCATTTCATGTGTATTTGGGTTGGGGAGTAGCCTAATTAGGAAATACTCTACTGAGCGTGGCTCACCCTTTATGGAAAAATATTTCAGGTATGGGGTTTACGCCGGTGGATGGTTCTCACTTTGAGCCTCATGGATGAAAAAGCAGGAATGTGGCTTATTTTGTAAAATTTGTAAATTACGATGAATGTTTAGTTTGGCATGTAAGTAAATGAAATCGCATGTAAATGTTGTAATAGATTTTTTGTAAACAATGTTAGATGCCCAAATACATGTTATGTAAGAGTTGGGTTGATTTTAGAGAGGTTTGGAATGAATTGGAAGTGAAAAACAGGTGAAGTAGGCAAATCTGGGCTGAACCTACCAGTACGAACTAGCAGTAGTTAACAGTTAAAATTTTGCTTTTTGGGCACGGACTATCGGTAGTCAACCGGTAGCTCATGGTCTAATGGACCCGAGCTACCCGTAGGTCCTTAAACACCTACCGCTAGCTCTTCAAAAAATCTGAAACTTTAAAATTGTGTTGCCGTGCCATTATGCTATGTAACCTTTTAGTCAAAGAGGGTGAATGGACTATAAATGAGGTATTTTGAGGTACATTCGACTTTGGTTGGGTTTAAATGATTAAAGGAACACATATCAAAATGTGGGCAAAAACCCCGATTACGAGAAGGGTTATCGACGTGGTGTCGGGTTAAGTGACATCCTCGGGTGTTTTTGCGGGTTGACGAATGGTTAATGGTTAATTAATGACTCTTGGATTTTGGGGCATCATAGAGGAACTTGACGATTGGGGGTGTCGGAGCTAGGGGTGGAAGATCCCCTCAAAACATCTATGAATAACTTGTGTGGTCGAGTCGAGTCTGGGGTTGAACCAGGTGGTCGGGTCCAAGAATTATGAGTGATGGGTACGGTTGGTTTGGAAGCACCAGGTTGTGTTGGGTTTCGGTTGGGTTGGTGTTTAGCTTATGGAGGTTGGCGAATGGTATTAATTGTGGAAAGGGGGCCAAATTTGATGATGGGATGGGCAATAGCCGGTTGAGTTTGATCTCCATTAGAGTCGTCTATAGACTTGGAAATGTGATGCAAGTGGCTGACAGTGGGGTGGTGGATAACTCTGCTGGTATAGGTGTCCGCCAGGAGGAGGAGGGTAAGGTGGTGGGTTTAGGCCGATAGTTGGATCATCACCGACAGCCAGATTGGCCATGTGATTCGATGGACTGGTGGTAGTGGGTTTGTTGGCGGTTTGATGTTTGTTGGCAGTGGAGTGGGTAGTGGGTCTGTAGGTATGGTAGTGGAATCGGGTGGACAGATGATTTCTCAGTAGCATGGGTGTCAGGCGGTGAGTGGCTGGTAGGTTGGGCAGTGATGTTACTAGGGCAGGTGGTTGTGAGTTGGAGGAGGGGCTAGGGTTAGGGTGAGGGTTAATTACATGAAAAAGAGGAACTCACCGATTAAAGGTGCAGTCCTTTTTTCGTGGCTTGTCGGTGGAACCAGTGTAGCGAATTTGGGTTTGTTGATGGGTTCAGGGGGTGGGCAGTCGATGGGTCCAAGCGGTGGGCAGTCAATGGGCCTGGTTCAAAAGCAAAGATGATGATCGGTGGTTTGATGAATGGGGTGTCCAATCGGTGGAGTTTGTCGGTGTCCAGTCTCTCTTCCCTTCTATAAAGACCTTATACATGTAAAGGTTCCTAGGGTATGAGGATACCTGTTAAGTATAAAAGATAGCTTACAGTTCGGGGATTCTATATGCATTACATTGATTAAGTACTGAAAATGCCACCTTACAGCAATTGACCCCCATTTTACTAGAAAGTCAACCGGTAGGTATGATGCATATTGAACTGTATCAAACAACTAATTAGGTTAGCTGACAGGTATATTCTCATGCACAATCAAATAAACCGAGTAAACCAGAAGGCAAGCCATTTAGGAGGAATACTTGAATTACTCAATTGGCATATCTGTACCATACAACAGTTAAACTACTTTAGTAAACCAGAAGGCAAACCATTCAGAAGGAATACTATAGTTGTTCGACCGACAGATTGATGATTCATTGATGACGAGATTCCGGTTTACGCATTGAATCAAAATCATTGGCTATGCCAAGACTTAACCCATCTATAACCAATCAATCGACTATTACTTAAGGCCCAATCACGTACATCATTGTATCATGTATGAAGTATATAACTAGGAGATACTATGGTATATAGCATTAGGTACCGCTCGATGTTCATAACCATGAACATATTATAAATATAACCATCCATCAGTAGGGGTGGTTTATATAACAATAAAGCATAGTTATAACATTGGCATTTCCATAACTTTTACAATATCTTACATATGTTCACCGTTTAACGAATGGTAGAAGTGTACTACTCACGCTCCATTACTACAGACGAGCAAGAGGTGCGAGATAGTTCCATTACAATACAAACTAAAATACAGACACACTTTCCTCGAGGAATAGTTAAAACACGACCACTTAATACGTATTAGGGCACAAAAGTGGGAGAGGTTCAACCCTCTAAGTAGAAAGGAATAATATAAAAGTAGAAGAAAGAAAAGCTTCGATTGGAAAGTTGGGTGGAAATGGTTCAATAGGGTTTCGCCGCATTGTTTCTGACTCTCTCACACTCTCATTGACTGTATCTCACTTTTTGCACTCACTGGCGACGCTCTGAACTCCCTTAACTTTCCTCCAATCTCTCTGGATTTCTCTCTAACAGAACGTTGGAAATGAAGTTGGCAAGGGCTGTTTATAGAAGGCTGGGAAGTTGCTAGCGGCAGTTGGAAGTAGAATGGACCAATACGGTGTCTTGTTGCATCATTTGGCCAATGGAAGAAGAGAAAGGAGGTAAGTGCTTGATGAAAACTGTTGCTGTTTTCCCTAACCTCCGCATATCACCCTCAAATGTGTATATGGCTTATATGGATGGGGGAGTGTCACTCTACCTTGGAATGATGCGGGAAATGGGGCAACATAATGGTTAATGAAATGAAATGTACAAAATGAAATGAACTGCGTGTGAACAAAAGTGATTCCCTAGCGCAAGAAGTCTTTTGAGTGTCGTGTTTTACTTGAAAAAGTAGTCCAAGGTCGTCTCCTCAGGGAAGGAAACTTCAAGTTGTGTGAAGGTGATTTTATGAAAAAAAGAAAGTGTAAAATATTTTGTTTGCGTTTTGGTGTTTGAACTTTGTAAATGAAAATACAATAAAAACAAGTGTTGGCTAATCCAAAAGGTTCACTCCAATGAGAATGCTCAATTAACTCGAAACCTTCCTCTGAGGGTTTATAGATAAACGATTGATTCGTGGGAAGCAAAGGACGAGATGGTGAAGATCCAAACATAAACCGTGACCAAGCCTATGGAATATCAAAGACTCACAACCACATCCGCTCTCAACCCAGTCAAACCAAACCATCGTACACTGAGAGAGGAAAGAAAATGAGTTGAAATGGAAAATCCAAGAGCAGGTCTCCCTTGAATTAGCCAACTTAAAGTCTAGCTACTCATAACTAAAGCAAAGACATGCATAACGTAAAACGACATAATGAAGAAATGAAGATTGAAACTTAACTTAAAGCAAGATATTTTAAACTATAAAGAAAAATATTCAATATCCATTTTAAAAGCTAGAAATGTAAAACTTGAAAGCAACAATGGTGAAATCTTAAATGAGTAGCTAAACTTACAAAACACTAGAAATAAATTACATTAAAGGTAAATAATGAAGTTTACAAGAGTCTTGCAATAAAATAAAAGTGAAAGGATGAAAGAAAATGCAAAAACACTATTCATCTTCTTCCTCCTTGAATTAATCCTAAGCTTGGGTAGCCAACACTTGAAAATGCTTGTGAATGCTGATCATATGGAGTGTGTGCCTAGCAATTTCAACCATAGGGTCCTCTAGAATGAGTGTGCAATCCTCCCATCAATGGGTGGTGAGTTGATTTCTTTGGACAGGCTATGACAAGCCTAGCCTGCTGATGAGCACATAATATTACATTTTTAATGGCCTCATTACATGCATTTTAACTCAACTTTTACATATAAATACTTAAAGTTAGCTGCATTATGAATAATGTTGAATTTTAGATGTTGCAGGTAATTATTGTTTAAATGATGGATTTTTGGACCTTGCAACTAAGTATGGAAGTGTGGTGAAGGCATGGACAAATTAGATGAGGATTTGGAGGCTTAAAAGTGAAGAATTCAAAGAGGTATTGATGTTTGGTAACAAAGGCACTAGCACCCACACCATTTGATTGCAGAGCCTCGATTTTCCTCCATATTGACTATGCTCCACTTTGAAACTGAAAAAGTGCGAAACATAAAAGGTCTACATCCGAATGTCTTCTGTATTGTGACAAAATTCAACTCAATCAGATGGTTGGATCAAAAGTTATGACAATTCTACGAAAACTGGTCCAAAGCATAAAACAGTACCGGTACTGCATACCAGTACTAAAGCGTACAGGTACTACATACCGGTACGCTCTAGTGAGTGCTCAGAATGACTGTTTTTCATGCTCTAGTTTCTTGGGTGTCCCACTTACACTTCTCCCACTTGTCCCCCCAACATTTTCTACACATCTTCATGTCTTCTACCCCCTTGATGAAGACTTTGGAGGTTTGGCATTCTATGAGGAGAGAGAGAAAGGACTGAAGCCTGGGTGTACAGGCTAAGCCTGGGCTTGTAAACCCCCACATGTTTAGAAGTGATTTGATGATAGATTGATTAGTATTTAACTACATGTAATGGTGTAGAAATGAAACCCATGAATTATAATCGTAGGAAATACAAATATTATAAAATAATAATCAAAGCCAGTTTAGCTAATGAATATATGACATAACTTATAAAAGAACTTTTATTAACTATAGTTGGGGTACTTATGTATGATGTGTAAGTTTGGGTTGACTTTGGAAGGGTTTATGATAGATTGAAAATGAAAAATGGAGGAAAAAGACAAAACTGGGCAAAACCGTACTGGTATTGTGTGCTGGTATTGATTCGTACTGGTACTGTGTTTCGGAGCAATTTGGTCTAGAGAGTTGGAAGTACCGGTACGACCGAAAGAAGTCTGAAACTTTAAGGTTCTTATCTTAGCCCGATTTTTGCCCTATAAATACTTTATGACGCCTCTTTTGGCTCCATTTCTATCCCTCCAACCTTGGAAACCCTAAGAGAGGAAGAAAGGAAGAGAAAAACAAGAGTTTAAAGGGGTGATTCAAGATCTAAACCTAGCTTTCAAGAATGTACAAGGTAGGAGATTTCTTCTCTTTCTCTTTCATTGAGATTAGGGTTTATGTATATATGTATGCTTTGCTATAAATGTGATATATATGATATAAAATCATCACCTCTTAGTCTTTTGGGCAAAGATTACATGTTTTTAACAAAATTAGGGTTGAATACCCATGAAATCTCTCTTTTGTTTTAAAAATCCTAGATTTTTGCAGAGTGATGGATTTCCTTCTTGAATTCTTGCTTTATTATTAAATTTGAAACTATAGAGCTTTGTGTTGAGTAATAAAAATAATGTTATTGTGATCTCTTGTATTTTTCATACTTGGTTAGTGGAATTGTCACATGATGAATTTGGGAATTTTTTTAATAATTTGAAATTTGTTAATTAATGGAGAGTATGTTGATTTCTTTATTGTATGGTTGTTGCGACGAACTTGAATTACCTTCGAGAAACGCCGTAGAGTGCTAGAGGTTAGTCTATCCCAGTGGGGGTGAGATGGTTGCCTAACACTTGTAGTGGGTTGTCATTTAGTAATGCAACCACTATCGTTCCCTAGAGTTCAAACTAGGGTTGGTATAGCTTTCCTAGGAAGGGACTCGTCACTGCCATTGGTATGGTAGACGCCCTTTCCCAAAGTGCTTGTGATTTGCTTGTGATTGGTGAACTAGGTATTGTCGTTGGGTAGATTCATGGGAAACAATCAACATACATCGAACGAGGATGAACCAATATACAGAAGATTTTTAACTATTGTTTGTTGTTGGGGAAATGGTTTTTCCAAGCACCTATTGGACATGATTTGTGGTTTAGAAATGTATTTTATTGCTTTCATTTGATTATTGTTGTTGTTTAAACCTGAGATCTGTCTAAATGTCCTTGTTTTTATTTCAAAAATTTATATATGATATTTGTAAAAGAAGACCGACCGCTTTTTATATGTTTTCTAAACCTTGTTGGAGTTTGGGAAGATTTTGCTACAAAACTTTGTGCTCATCCCCTACAGTTAAATATTTTTTCAGATTATACTCATGAGAAGGAATTGGGAGTCGAGGAGCCTATATACTGTGAGACTCTGCTAGACGGGAGTGTGGATCCCGAGATAGACGCTCAGAGCGACATTCTTTTTTACTAGACTAAGATATTCTTTTGAAATGATGTAAAGTCTAGTTTACTTTTGTTATATTCCGCTGCGCTACATTAGTTAATCTCTGAAATGTAAAGGCTAAGATGAACCTATTCTTTTGGAACAATGTTGTAAACATTATACATATATGTAATGAATGGAGAATTTCTTAATGATGAATTTATTTAGTGCTCTCATGATGTGAATTGGGATTAGCATGTAATGCCGTCCAGAGTAGTATTTGGGGCATTACAGTGCTAGCCTGCCATACCCTTCTCTTCAGCCCCCTATTTATGTGAGGCCTTTCATACAGCTAGAGGGAACCCCCATGCACAAAATTGAAGTCCCTCACACTTCATATACTCAGCATTCTTCCGCATTGCAAAGTGTAGCTACCTAAGATTAGTTTTTGCTTAATGAAGAAGATGATGAATAGTGCTATTTAGATGAAATTTATGTTTTTGCATTTTCTTCTCTTATTTAATCGCAGTAAGTTGTAGTTCTCTTGTAATCTTTATTTCTTGCATTGTAATCTCCTTTATTTCAAGTATATTTCAAGTTTAGTTACATGTTCTTCAATCCACTATTGTTGTTTCCAAGTTTTTTTTCATTTCTTGCTTTAAAATGGGTATTGTATTTCTTTCTTTATAGTTCAAGTTTTCTTGCTCTAAGTTAAGTTTCAAGCTCCATTTCAATACCATGTCTCTTTAAATTATGAATTTGTTTCTTTCTTTCATGAGTAGCTAGAATTTAAGTTGTCTAATCCAAGGGAGACCTCCCCTTGAGGATTCCATTTCAACTCTTCTTCTTTCCTCCTCTCGGTGTATGTTGGCTCGGTTTGTCTGGGTTGGGGAGACGACATGGTTGTGAGTTCTTGATATACCGTAGGTGATGAGCACAAAATATTTCATATTTAACGGCCTCATTACATGCATTTTAACTCAACTTTTGCATATAAATACTTAAAGTTAGTCAAAATTATGAATAATCTTGAATTTTTTATGTTGCAGGTAATTATAGTGTAAATTATGTATTTTAGAACCTTGAAATTAAGTATGGATGTGTGGTGAAGGCATGGAAACATTACATGAGAATTTGGAGGCTTAAAAGTGAAGAAATCAAGGAGGTACTGTGCTTGGGAACAAAGGCACCAACACCCACACCATTTGGTTATAATACCTAGGTTTTTCTCCATTTTGACCATGATCTGTTTCGAATCGAAAACAGTGATAAAAATTAAAGTTGTAGATCTAGATGTTTTATATTTTGTGTCAAAATGTCAGCTCAATTGGACAGTGGGATCAAACGTTATGACAATTCTACGAAAACTGGTCCAGAGTAGACAAAGAGTACCGGTACGCCTACCGATACCCCGAACACTAGTAGGCTTAGAGTACTGGTACGCTTCCCAGAACAACACAGAAACGCCTAAAACTCATCTTCACTTGCTTGGGGGTCCCACCATTGATTCTTCCACTTGCCTCTGACTATCTTTTCACATCTACATGCCTCCTACACCATGCTTGAAGACTTTGGAGGCAATGGCAATAATGGGGATGGGAAAGAAGGGGGCTGCCATGTTGGTTTCATGCAAGCTTTTCCTAGCCCAGCTAACCCATCCATTCAACCTCCCATTGATGGGAGGCTTGCACACCCATGCTAGGGGACCACCATGGATGAAATTTCTAGGCTCACACTTCATATATTACACAAGTTCTTCAAAGGTGGCTACCTAAGCTTAAGAGTAGTCTTAGCTCAATGAAGAAGATGACTAATAATGCTTATGTTCTTGCATTTTCCCTTCCATTTCAATTGTTGTAAGCTTTAAATTTCTTGTAATCCTTAATTCTTGCAATTTAATCTCATCTATTTCAAGTATATTTCAAGTTTAATTACATGTTCTTCAATACACCGTTGTTGTTTCCAATTTTCCTTCATTTCTTGCTTTAAAATGGGTATTGTATTTCTTTCTTTATAGTTCAAGTTTTCTTGCTTTAAGTTAAGTTTCAATCTTAATTTCTTCATTATATATCATTTCATTATGCATGACTTATCTTTTATTATGAGTAGCTAGATTTTAAGTTGGTCAATCCAAGGGAAACCTCCCCTTAAGGATTCCATTGCAACTCTTCTTCTTTCCTCCACTCGGCGTACGGTGGTTCGGTTTGACTGGGTTGAGAGTAGATGTGGTGGTGAGTCTTTGATATTCCATAGCCCTGGTCACTATTTATGCTTGGATCCTTACTATTTCATCCCTAGCTTCCCACGAATCAACGTTCATCTATGCATCATTGGAGGAGGGCTTCGATGAGTTGGGATTCCCTTTGGAATGACCTCTTTGGATTAGCCAACACTTTTTTTCTTGCATTTTCATTCACAAACTTCTCTCACCAAAACTCAAAACACAAAGATTTGACACTTTCTCTTTTTGACAAAATCACCTTCACACAACTCCCTTCCTTCCTTGAGGAGATGACCTTAGAATACTCATTCCAAATAAAACACGACATTCAAAAAACTCCTTGAGCTTGGGGAGCACTTTTGTTCATACATTTTATTTCTATCATTCTGTTGCCCCATTTCCCACATCATTTCGAGAGAGAGTGACACTCCCGCATCCATGTAAGCCATATAAACATTTGAGGGTGATGTGTGGAGATAGTGAAAACATACAACGGTTTTCTTCAAGAATTTTTTGCGCCATTGCCGGGGAAGGTTAAGCATCGAGTTGAAAAGATGATTTTGGGCAACATTGGTAAGTCTCGCGATTTTCATCACGGGCCAAGGTATGGCGTCTCTTTTGTAAATAGTTAGTTTTAATTTGTGTTTAGTTTTATGTTTCCTAATTATTATAAAAATGTATCAAATACTTCTTATTATGAAAATGTGTGTGAGATTTGTGATGAGTATGGACACATCACTAGTGAGTGCCCAATATATTATCTGGTTCAAGACTTTGCATGTGAAGGTTCAAATTCAGTTTTTACCTCCGAAATTTTTTACCCCAACCATTATGCTACACCGATTTATCAGAGTTATGGTTGGGAGAACGAACCTTAAAAATTTTCATCTGATCTCACACCACCAAATGAGTTTTGCCACTATCCAACATATGGGGACTCAACTGAAGACAAATTAGAAAATATTTTGTGTGATTTTATGCAATACCAAATGGAATTTAATGCCCAAGTAGCCCAATGACTTTCTGAAATTAGTGATGGACTTAATACGTTGACTAATGCTATAATTACTATGCATGAAGAACAACATCTTGAGCATAGCCAGCGTATTAGGGAGGATTGATGCTCGATTCAAAGTGTATATATCCAAGTGCATGCGTTCAAGCTGTAGTAATAATCCGATTTGAGTCCGGAGTCGAATCCACATGAAACTTTGTATTGGTATTTCAAAGTAATCAGTAGTAGAGACTAAATGACTATAATCTTTGTGATTTGTGTGATGGATGGAAATTTCTTGAACAGAATATAGGATTCTTTCTAGAGTAGGTTTCTAGACAAAATATAACATAAGTTCAAATTAAAAGAAAGTCACTCCTTAGTTTGAGGATCTGGACATGTAGTTAACCATCCAATTTATTATATTCATACTTGATAACTCAATTAACTCCCGTGTCAACGACAAGTCAATTGGAAGATAAAGATGGACAATTAGAATTAAGCACATGATTCTGATGCCTTTCTAGAAGTTTATAAGAATTGCCTGTGCTGAGACTTAACCCATCTACAAACAAGCATGTGTTTTTATAGGGCATCCAACCATGACATTAATGTTCCATTCTTTAAATGAAGCACAATAATGGAGAAGATTGAAGGGTAGTCATGAGGATCTAGCCGGAGTACTTGCCTTGAAATAAAGATTCTTTCTATGCAATAGTCATCCGTGTCATAGAAAAAGGCACAATTATACAAAGTACCTTAGCTTTGCTAGTTGCAATCAATCATCCAATAAAACAAGGGGATATAAACATTAAGCATTAGAACAAAGCATAAATATAACTTCCGAATAATTTTTACATGCCCTTCACCTCTTACTAAAGAGTGAATGAGAAACTACTCACTCTTCATGGCTTTGGTAAAGCTAGAAAAGTGAGTGATTCTCATCCCTCCAAGTAGAGGACTTCAAATTAAAGAACAAAAAACAAAGAGCCACTCTTCAATGAAGAATGAGTGAATCACGTTCCACCCTTCATGGCTTTGGCAAAGCTCTAAAAAAGTGGAAGAGTTTCACTCCTCTAAGAAAGAAGGATGCTCAAGCAAAGGAAGTGAAAGAAGCTTAACCAAAGAAAGTAAAAGAAAGCTAGTTACTTTTGGAGGGTTTCCACCACAACCCAAAAATAAGCTATCTTTCTTAATACTTGTAAATACAAGTAAGTACAACTACAAGGGGAGTCTAAGCGACCATCATGGTTGCTACAACATGAATGTAAAAGTAAAGTAAATAAAAGATTGAAGATCCAACTACAAGGGGAGTACAAGCCTCCACCATGGTTGGTATAACAAGTGAAAATGAAGATGCAAGTAAAGAAAACTTCATATAAACATATCCAAAGTACAAAAAAGAAGAGATGTTGGTCTAGAGCCAAAATTATCTCCCCAAAACAACACACTAAGTCTCTCCCAAAATGGGAGTATTTATAGGCAAGGAGGGGGGACAAGAGGGGGTAAATGAATAGTATTTTTTGCCCAAGTCAAAGTGAAAAACCAACTACTCTCTAGTAATGATTGTTGGAAAACGGTGCTGTTCTTAAGCTCCTAACATGAACCCTTAAATATGTATATGACTTATGTGTGTGGGTGAGTGTCACTCTCACTCGGATTCATGCAAGAGATAGGGCAACGAAATGGTAGAAATGGAATGGAATGAACAAAATGTGTGAAATGTGAAATGTGAACAAAAGTGCTCCCCAATCGCAAGGAGTCTTTTGTATGTCGGTGTTTTACTTGGAAGAGTATTCTAAGGTCGTCTCTTCAGGGAAGGAAGGTTGAGTTGTGTGAAGATGATTTTGTTGCAAAAGGGAAAAATGTAAAATCTTGTGGTTGAAGTTTTGAGAATGAAAATGCAAGAAAATAAGTGTTGACTAATCCAAAGAGGTCATTCCAATGGGAATCCCAACTCAACTCGAAAGCTTCCTCCAATGATGCATAAATGAACAATTGATTCGTGGGAAGCTAGGGACGAGATGGAGGTGAGGATCCAAGCATAACTCGTGACTAGGCCTATGGGATATCAAAGACTCACAACCATGTCCACTCTCAACCCAGTCAATTCGAACTATTGTACACCGAGGGGAGCAAAGAAAATGAGTTGAAGTAGCACACCCAAGAGAAAATCTCCCTTGGATTAGACAACTAAAATTGAGCTACTCATGAAAGCAAGAAAGAAATACATAATGTAAATGTACAGAATGAAGAAAGGAAGCTTAGAAAATAACTTACAACAATAAAACTTAAACTATGAAGAAAAACATTTAATACCCTTTTTAAGAAAAGCTAGAAGTGGAAAAAATCATATAACAATGGTGAAATCTAGAACATGTAACTAAACTTGCAATATACTTGAAATAGCTAAGATTAAAGTGCAAGAATTAAAGATTACAAGAAGTTTAAAGCTTACAACAATTGAAATGGAAAGGAAAATGCAAAAACATAAACATTACTACTATTCATCTTCTTCCTAACTATTGTAAGCTTAGGTAGCCACTCCTTTACAATGCTCTTCAATGCTAAATATCATGGAGTGTATGCATTCAATTTTCGTGCATGGTGGTCTCTAGCATGTGTGTGCAGGCCTCCCACCATAAGGGGCTGAATTAATGGCCCTTGACAGGCTAGGAAGAGCATAGCCTCCACCCCACAAGGCAGGCCATTCCTCTCCCATCCTCCATCAATGCTAAGCCTCAAAAGTCTTCAATTTGTGTAAGGGAGGCATGTAGATGTGTAAGAAAATGTTAGGGGGAAAGTGGGAAAAGTGTAGGTGGGCCCCCAAGCAAGTGGAGATAGGTTGTAGGAGGTTCGGGGGTGCTTCAGGGAGCATACCGGTACTGCGTACCGGTACTTCGAAGCTACTGGAGTCGGGCGGACCGATACTGTTTTTCTGCTATGGACCACTTTTTGTAGAATCAGCAAAACTTTTGATCCAACATTTAGATTGAATTGAAATTGTGACATGATATAGAAGACACTCAGATCTACAACTTTCCTGTTTTTCACTTTTTCATATTTGAAGTGGATCATGGTCAAAATGGAGGAAAATCAAGTCTTTTCTTCCAAAAGATGTGGCAGCTGGTGCCTTTGTTCCCAAACACCAAAACCTACTTGATTTCTTCACTTTTTAGCCTCCAAATCTTCATGTATTGTGTCCATGCCTTCACCACACATTCATCATAGTTGCAAAGTCCTAAAATCCTTCATTTAAGCTATAAATACATGTAGAATCGAAATATCAACATTATTCATAATTTCGGCTAACACTAAGTACTTTGATGCAAAAGTTGAGTTTAAATGCATGTAATGAGGCCTTTACATATGCAATATTATGCACTCATAAAACCCCCAACTTAAGTTTTGCTAGTCCCTAGCAAACAAAATGTAAAAATAAAGCAAACAAAATAACATATACTAATTCCGCTATTGCATTTAGCACAAGCAACAAGCCTTTAAACCCCTAGGTGGTCCCTAGTAGATGAGTTTTGTCTCGTGAAGGTTTTCAGTGAAGGTATCTACAAACTTCCTTTTCTAGTATCCAATATTTAAAGCATATTCCCTTACCCTAACTTGCAATGGGATTTTAACAACAACTTGATCCGAACACCAGAACCAATCACACCTGAGACATATCATAGCCATAAATGTTATTCTAGAGTATCCACATACACATTCATTTTAAAACTCATGTGTGTGTGAAATGAACATGTAATTTAAACATTTACACAACGGAGTTTACATTCACTTTGTCGATCCAAATTAAGCTTTGATGCAAAACTCACCAAGGGTGTCTTTCACAATGAATAATACTATGATTATCTTGGTATGCTCTCAATGTGTATATGTGAGCTAGAATATTGTGCTCAAAATGAAGTATGCTCACATATAATAAAAAAATGAAGTATGCATAGAAATGAAACAATCTTAGCATAATCTCATGAAAGGAATGCTAGGGCATTAGATAGCAAAATCAACCTTTCTTGTTCTTTAAAAGTATGCATCTCCATGCTTCTCTAGATCATTTAGGACTTTCAAGGGTTATAATGGGGCCTTGAGGTGATATCTAGGCAAATGAAATGAAGGATATAGGATAACAAAAAGGGTTGTTCTGAGTGAATGGCCTTTATTTTTAAAAAAAAATCTCCCTTTTATGGGATTTTTAGGCTAACACCATCACTTCCACTCTTTATTTTCTTTTCTTCTTTTCCTTAACATTTTCCTTTTCTTTTTCTCTTTCTTTTCTTATTCCACTCATTTTTCTCTTTTTCTTGGATTCTCATTCTTTTTCCATTCAACTCTTTTGAGTTTCAATATCATTCATCCCTTTTGTTGAGTTTTCGCCATACTTCCTTCTCATTTATGATCATTCATACTTAGCTCTAGGAACAACAAGGTAAGGTAGATATTCATCATTTTCATTAGCTTGGTCTAATGTGTGGCATAGAAACGAGTTTACAATTAAGGCTCAATTATGGTACTAGGTTCACAAGAAAAAGGCTAAGGCTCAAAGTAAGTCAAAGATGGCCTAAGATCATCTCTAGATAAACATGGAGGGGCATTATGCATTTCTAGACAAAGTCAATCAATTACCCAAAAACACCTAACCAAAACAAGCATAATGAGATTATTGAACAAATTTGGAATTTAAAAAATTGTTCCTTGAGTAAATGTAAGTTCCCTCCAAACAAGGATTGGCATTAAAGCTCACATGGGTTCTTACTCATCTCCACTATTCATGTCAAGCACTCAAATATGAACTCAATCCGTAAATTGTCAAAATTGCAAGTTCATGGTGCACTTATGGTTGAGTTCAAAAGCAAACAAGTATATGATACTCTAACATAGGATAAACTTCTATAATGTGTTCATGTATTCAAGGTTCAAAATGAAGATCAACTAATCACAAATCCCATAACCATTAGGATAGGGGAATATAGCTCAATATTGAAAATAAAATTTTTAAAATTTTCACATTTTCCATTATTCTATAGAAAAAGTAGTGGAACATGTAAATGGTGCACCTCACACTCCCTAACTTAAGCTATGCATTGTCCTCTATGCATAAGGAATCATGCAATAAGAAAAATGAAAGTAAAATGGGAAATGAGATACCCCCTTTTTTTCTCCTCTTTTTTTTGGATATAAACATTAAAAGGAAAATAAAACACAAAAGAGCTTGTTTACACCCCCCAACTTAGACTCGAACATGATATTGAATAAGATTCGCTATGATGATGCTCAAAATGGTATGAGTCTAAATTAGGAAGACGTAAACAACTTATTCTAAAATCTACACTAAAACTTTGAAAATGAAAATATAACAATAAAATAAATCTAACTGCTATGTACATGAAAACAAAACAATAAAGGCTTATGTCAATCCTGCTTCAATTCAGATATGAGCTTGTGCCCATTGATTTTTTTAGTTTTAACATTTTTTTGTTGTATAAATGCCCTTCCTAAACTATCTATCCAAAAATAGAAAGAAGTTGATTCAAAAATCTCAACCAAATAGACGTGTAGGCAAGTTTATGCAATGCAACAAATGGAATATACAATTTCTCTTGAAGAGTTTCAACACTTATCTCCGTTTCAATGAACTTCCCAAATTGAGAAATGCGAATCTCAAAACCACTCATTGATGGCAAAATGACTTTGGGCTCATTAGCCTCATGTGAGATAATAACTTCATTAAACTTTTCACAATCTAGAGTGGTGGGAGATTCAACATCAATGTACATTTCATTGGGATAATCATCCTTAATATATTGACTATGCTCAAGATGTTGTTCTTCATGCATAGCAATTATAGCATTAGTCAATGTATCAAGTTGTTGGGTTATTTGGGCATTGAACTCTATTTGGAATTGCATAAAAACGCACAAAATATTTTTCAATTCTTCTTCGGTTGAGTTCCCATATGTTGGATAGTTACAAAATTCATTTGGTGGTGAGAGATTGAATGAAATATTATATTGTTCATTCTCCCAACCATAACTCGGATAACTCGATGTAACATAATGGTCGGGGTAAAAGTATTGGAGGCCAAAAATGAATTTGAACCTTCACAGTCAAAATCTTGAACCGGATAATTTATTGGGCACTCACTAGTGAAGTGTCCATACTCACCACAAATTTCGCATACGTTTTCAAAATAAGGGGCATTTATTGGGCACTCACTAGTGATGTGTCCATATTCACCAAAAATCTCGCAAACATTTTCAAAACAAGGGGCATTTATAGGGCACTCACTAGTGATGTGCCTATACTCATCACAAATCTCACGCACATTTTCATAATATGGGGCATTTAATACATTTTCAAAAAAATTATAAGACTTTACATAAAACACAAAATATTTACAAACTATTTACAAAAGAGACGACATACCTTGGCCCGTGATGAAAATCACAAGACATACCTATGCCGCCTAAAATCACTTTTGAACTCGACGCTTATCCTTCCCCGGCAACGACGCCAAAAATGGTTGTTGGAAAATGGTGTTGTTCTTAAACTCCGAACATGAACCTTTAAATATGTATATGACTTATGTGTGTGGATGAGCGTCACTCTCACTCGGATTCATGCAAGAGATAGGGCAACGGAATGGTAGAAATGAAATGGAATGAACAAAATGTGTGAAATGTGAAATGTGAACAAAAGTGCTCCCCAATCGTAAGAAGTCTTTTGTATGTCGGTGTCTTACTTGGAAGAGTATTCCAAGGTCGTCTCCTCAGGAAAAGAAGGTTGAGTTGTGTGAAGGTGATTTTGTTGCAAAAGGAAAAAATGTAAAATCTTGTGTTTGAGTTTTGTGGTTGAAGTTTTGAGAATGAAAATGCAAGAAAAAAAGTGTTGGCCAATCCAAAGAGGTCATTCCAATGGGAATCCCAATTCAACTTGAAAGCTTCCTCCAATGGTGCATCAATGAACGATTGATTCGTGGGAAGCTAGGAACGAGATGGAGGTGAGGATCTAAGCATAACCAGTGACTAGGCCTATGGAATATCAAAGACTCACAACCATGTCCACTCTCAGCCCAGTCAAACTGAACCATTGTACACCGAGTGGAGGAAAGAAAATGAGTTGCGGTAGCAAACTCAAGAGGCAATCTCCCTTGGATTAGCCAACTAAAATCTAGCTACTCATGAAAGCAAGAAGGAAATACATAATGTAATGGACATAATGAAGAAAGGAAGCTTAGAACATAACTTAAAGCAATAAAACTTAAACTATGAAGAAAAACATTCAATACCCATTTTAAGAAAAGCTTGAAGTGGAAAAACTCATACAACAATGGTGAAATCTAGAACATGTAACTAAGCTTGCAATATACTTGAAATAGCTAAGATTAAAGTGCAATAATTAAAGATTACAAGAAGTTTAAAGCTTACAACAATTGAAATGGAAAGGAAAATGCAAAAACATAAACACTGCTACTATTTATCTTCTTCCTAACTAATCTAAGCTTAGGTAGCCACTCCTTTACAATGCTCTTCAATGCTGAATATCTTGGAGTGTATGCATTCAATTTTCGTGCATGGTGGTCCCTAGCATGTGTGTGCAGGCCTCCCACCATAGGGGGCTGAATTGATGGCCCTTGACAGGCTAGGAAGAGCATAGCCTGCACCCCTCAAGGTTGCCCATTCCTCTCCCATCCTCCATCAATGCCAAGCCTCAAAAGTCTTCAATTTATGTAAGAGAGGCATATAGATGTGTAAGGAAATGTTGGGGGGCAAGTGGGAGAAGTGTAGGCGGCCCCCCAAGCAAGTGGAGATGGGTTGTAGGAGGTTCGGGGGTGCTTCAGGGTGCATACCGGTACTGTGACCCGTACTTCGAAGCTACTAGAGTCGGGCATACCGGTACTATTTTTTTTCTATGGACCACTTTTTGTAGAATCAGCATTAGTTTTTATCCAACCTTTGGATTGAGTTGAAATTCTGACATGATACGGAAGACACCCAGATCTACAACTTTTATGTTTTGCACTTTTTCATATTCAAAGCGGATCACGGTCAAATGGAGGAAACTGAGGCTCTTCTTCCAAAAGATGTGGCAGCTGGTGCCTTTATTCCCAAACACCAAAACCTCCTTGATTTCTTCACTTTTAAGCCTCCAAATCTTCATGTATTGTGTCCATGCCTTCACAACACATCCATCATAGTTTCAAGGTCCTAAAATCCATCATTTAAGCTATAAATACATGCAACATCAAAATATCAACATTATTCATAATTTCGGCTAACACTAAGTACTTTGATGCAAAAGTTGAGTTTAAATGCATGTAATAAGGCCTTTAGATATGCAATATTATGCACTCATCAAGTAAGCTTGTGGATAACGTTCGAACGTGAGTTGGTGTTCGAACGTTATTGCTGTTTTTGTCGTATGGGCGTTCGAACGTTGTCTTGCGTTTGTACATTCTCGTCTGTCTTTGCTTTATGGGCGTTCAAATGCAAGATGAGGTATGATCTTTTTCACTGAAGTGGTCTTCTGTCTAATCTTTTTCACTCCTGTGGTCTTCTACGAAGTTCACTTCCACACTCTATGCAGTAAGTTGGTCTTCAACTGCTTCCGAGGGACGTTCGAATGTTGTACTCAAGTACTTCAAGATCTTCTTGATTGTAACACGCTTTTTCTCAGCAACTCAGAGGCAGTCTGGTCTTGTCAGTGCTCCAGTGGATGTTCAAATGTTAGATGGAGTTTGAATGTTGTTCTTCAAATTCTCATGATCTTGGTTCTTGTCTGCAGTCATACTCTGTCTCAACAGTCTAGCTTGTTTAGTTTGACGTTCGAACATGAGTTGGCGTTCGAACGTCTTTGTCTTGGTCCAAGCTTTTTCAAATTTGTCCCTTATTCTGATGGTGTTGCATCATAGTGTGATATTTCTTGACTTTGAGCCCTTGTTCACTTTAAGACCTGAAATATCATTACTTACACTCCATCAAAGTATAATTAGTCCGAAAAAAGTATAATGAAATGCTAATTTTAAGCACTAATCACACCCCTAACTTAGATATTGCTAGTCCTTAGTAATACAATAATTAAATGTAAATCTATTTCTAATGCCATTTTCGTAGGTCATCCAGTTGCATTTAGCATATGCAACAAGCTGTTAAACCATTAGGTTTACCCTAATGGACGAGAGTTGTATCGTGAGGGTTTTCAGTGAAGTTACCCATAAACTTCAATCGAACATATGTGTATTGTAGGATTGCTGATTAAAGTAAATTAGCATCATGGTCGTTGGGACACCCAACCCTTAATTTCAAATTTTTATTCCACATGCTCCTGTTTCATAGGTACTTACTCTATGCAAAAATTAGCATCGGTTACATTGGCATTTGGAATTCCCTGAGTAATAGGATGGTCATTCTAGAAACAAGAATTGTTATATAAGAAACATTCTACTTTACCACCCTCCATGAATTGCTTCGATTTCAAAACCTGTCTTAGGAATGCCCTCAACAAAAATTCGCTCCGAATATGGTAACTTACCTCTCATGGGGTATGTAATCTGAAGATGGCCAGTTGAAAAATTGCATAAACAATTAGTAAATGAGTGAAGTTTTGAGAAAGCAACATAATCATGTTCTTCGCATAATCTCATGAATGAGTATTGATGCAATTTAAAGAAATGTTATTTAACATACCTATGTTTTGATTAACAATACACACACATGCATCAGACTTGAGATCAATTAGGGCTTTGCATAGGTTGTAATGTGGCCAAAGGTTAGTGGCTAACAAAATGATGTCAGTGGAGTTTAAAAGCTATCACTCTTATGCATTTTAGCACACCCCTTTTTTGCTTTTTGGCATTTTTGCCTGAGAATGATATTTCTTTCTTTTGTCTCAGTTTTTTCACTTTCTTGGCAAGTCCCTGTCTTTCTGTTTCTTTTTCACTTTCTGTTATTTTCCTTGACTTTTTATTTATGCACCAGTGGACATCATCAGCTTTCCCCCAGCCCTTGTTTTTCTTTTCTGTATCATACTGATAGATAAGAGGGTGTAAGAAAATTACCTAGCAAGATTTTTTCAGTGTATTTTCTTATGGCTTGGTCACAATATGGGTTTTTCTAAAAAGAATTTATTCTTTGAAAGCTCAAACATGGCGGATGATTGTTGAAAAACCTTGTTGTTTCCTAACCCCTAAATACTATCCTTTAGAATGTGTAGTGTATGAACAAAGGGGAGTGTCACTCTCCCTTGGGATAGTGTCAAGAGAAAGGGCAAGGAGAAAAGAAAATAGGATGGTGTAAATATGAAGTGCTTATTCCACAGGGAAAGAAGTAACCAAAGGGAAGATGATTTTGAGTAAAAGAAAGTGTAAAATCATTGGGATTTGAAAGTTGTTTGGTGAAGTGTACTTTGGTGAAAATGAAGTGAAAAACAAATGTTGGCCAATCCAAGAGGTCACTTCAATGGGAATACCATCTCAACTCAACTCTCTCTTTCAATAGAGCATGAATGAACGATTGATTTGTGGAAAGCTAGGGATAAATGGGTGAGTATCTAAGCATAAACCGTGACTAAGCCTATGAAATATCAAAGACTTACCAACTTTTTCACCCTCAACCCAGTCAAACCGAACCATTGAACTCTGAGAGAAAGGAGGAGAATGAGTCGAAATGATATACCCAAGTGGAGGTTCCCCTTGGATTTGCCAACTAAAAGCTTTAGCTACTCATGCTTAAAATGAAATATACAATGTAATGAGAGTGCATTGCAACAAAATGAAGTTCTAGAGTAACTAAATGCAAACAAACATAAGCTATAGTTGAAGGAAATGAATACCCATTTTATAGCTAAGAAAATGAAGAACTTTGGTGCATTAATGGTAAAAGTTTTAAGAGAGCATTAAACTTACATTGAACTTGAAGAAAAATAACATTCATGACATTAAATGAAGTTCTAAAGATTCATACAATGGATTACAAAACAATATATTGAAAGAAATGCAAAAATCTCAATTTTCTCTCACTAGACACTATTCATCATCTTCCTCACTGTTTCTCTCTCTATATCACCTATGTAATTTTGTAATGTTGAATGAATGAGAGTGTTCTTGCCAAAAACGTCCTTGTAGAGGTGGCCTAGCTTCCAAAAGTGACCTTCATCCAAAGGGTTTTAGGTGAGATGGCTTGGACAGGGGAAATGCAGAGCTTGTTTGCACACCCAGCTCTTCTTCTCTTCTCTCTCCTCATTGATCACAATGGCTCCAAAGTCCAAAGAGAGGTTTGAAATGAATGAATAGTGTTGTGGGCGTGTCAAAAGAAGTGTGGGAGATCTGTTGGTGGGCCCTTGAGGCAGCGAAGCTTGAGATGAAAAGATTTGGGGATATTCATCAGACCGTATTGGTACTATACCGTACCGGTACTGTGTTCCGATACTTCGAACTCTAGTAGCCTAGGCGTATCAGTACTGTACCATACATGTACTGCATACCGGTACAATTTTTACCTTTATTTTTTTGATTTTTTGATTTTTTTTTTCAACTCTTGAGCTTTCCTTTAGCCATTCTTTCCTCCTCAATCACCTCAATACATTTTGGAAGGCCTTAAGAAGCCTCATTTAGCACTTTTTATCTGCAAACATCAAGAATCATTGTTAAACGCACAATTCATGCAACTCCCATCATTTAACTCGCAAAGGCAATTAAAACGAGATGATTAACACATAGAAATATACAAAATTCTGTGCTTATCAGCAGATTAGGGATATAATTTTACACAAGAAATGGCCCAGGCTCAAAGTCAAATTAAAGATGGCTTAAAATCACTTCTCAAGTGTGTACACATGTATGTTCCAGATGCATGACTTGATCCAATATGTGTACACCCAAGTGCAGGTGGTCAAGTTGTAGTAATAATCCGGTTTGAGTTTGGAGTCAAATCCACTGGGAACTTATTGTGTTAGTGTCTCAAAGTAAGCAGTGGTGGAGACCGATTGATTGTAACCTTTGAGATTTAAAGTTGTGAGATATGGGTGGTTTCCTGAACATAATCTTGAATTCTTTCCAAGAATTTTTTTTGGACAAAATAGAAGATAAATTCAAATGAAAATAATGGCATTATATAGTTCAAGGATCTGGACATGTATTTAATTATCCGATTCATTATATCTCTGCTGGTTAACTCGATTAACTCCCGTTTTAACAGCAAGTTAATCGAAAGACAAAGATGAACTGTGAGAATTAAGATCATGGTTCCGATGTCTTTCTAGAAGTTTACAAGAATTGCTTGTGCCAAGACTTAACCCGTCTACAAACAAGCAAGTATTTATAAAAGACATCCAACTATGACATTAATATTCCATTCTTTAAATAAAGTGCAATAACAGGGGAAAGATTGAAGGGTATTCATGAACATCTAGCTTGGGTACTTGCCTTGAAATGAGGAGTCCTTCCATGCAAGAGTCATCTGTGTCATAGAAAGACTCTCGATTATACAAAGTACCTTATCTTTTCTAGATGCAATCAATCATCCAATAAGCAAGGGGATATAAACATTAAGCAATAGAACATTGCATTGTATAACTTCCGGATAATCAATACATGCCCTTCACCTCTTACTAAAGAGTGAATGAGAAACTACTCATTCTTCATAGCTTTGGTAAAACTAAAAAAGTGAGTGATGCTCATCCCTCTAAGTAGAAGACTTTGCAAAATAAAAGAACAACAAATAAAGAGCTAATCTTCAACGAAGAATGAGTGAATCACGTTCCACCCTTCACGGCTTTGACAAAGCTCTAGAAAAGTGGAAGAGTTTCACTCCTCTAAGAAAGAAGGGAGCTCAAACAATAGAATTGCAAGACATAAATAAAGGCATGTATGTAATGCATAAATGTAAAGACTAGAAGTAAATAAAGAAACTATAACTCTTAATACATGCAATTGTAAACATAAATGTAAAGACTAAAAGTAAATAAAGAAACTACAATTCTTAAGTAAATGCAAATGAAAATATTAAAGAAAAGAAATGAGTGGGTGTCTAAACTTCCCAACTCTCTAGCAAAAAGGAAAACTAAGACAAAGAAGAAGAAGAAATAGTGCTAGAAGTGCTGCCCTCCTCTTTCTCTCCAAAAATAGATGTATTTATAGGCAAGGAGAAGGCAGTGGGTAAAAGAATAGAGTCCGGCGCCTAAGTCAAATTGAAAAGCCAACCACTCTGCAGGATGTCTGTCAAGGGCATTCGAACGCCAGCTGGGATCTGTGCCTATCATTCACTCGTCAGATGACCTGTGATTTTCTGTGGAAATCTTCCTCTACATGCCATGTAGATTTTGTCATAGATTTGCTGCAACACACCATGTCTTCAGTCAGTCTAGTCTCGTCAGAGCTTTAGTGGTCTTTCTAACTGTAGGTGGCGTTCAAACGTTAATACTTTGTTCCAACCTTCTCCAATTTTGTTCCCTAAGGTGCTGGTGTTACATTCAAATGTAATTTTTGTAACTCTGGAAACTTTTTCCACTTTAGGACTTGAAATGTCATCATTTAAATTCCATCAAAGTATAATTAGTCCAAAAAGATCATAATAAAATGCTACATTTGAGTACTAATCACACCCCTAACCTAAATATTGCTAGTCTCTAGTATTACAACAATAATTAAATGCAAGTCTATTTCTAACACCTTTTTCGTGGGTCATCTTTTTGCATTTAGCTTATGCAACAAGTCGTTATACCCCTAGGTTTACCTTAGTGGACAAGTGTTGCCTCGTGAGGATTTTCAGTGAAGCTGCCTACAAACTTCGGTTGAACAAATGTGTATGTGAGATTGTTGATTAAAGTAAATTAGCATCATGGTCGTTGAGACAACCATCCCTCAATTTTGAATTTTTATCAATCATGCTCTTTACCATTGGTACTTACCCTATGCTAAAATTAGCATCTGCCACATTAGCATTTGAAATTTTCTTTGTAATAGGATGGTCAAACAAGAATTGGTATATAACAAACATTCCACTTTCACCACCTTCCATGGATAGTTTCGATTTCACCAATCTCTAATAGGAATGCTCTCAGCAAAAGATTCACTTCGAATATGGTGACTTGTCTCTCCCTAGGCATGGAAACAGAAGATGGCCAATCAGAAATTACATACACAATTTAGTAAAGGTGTGAAACTTTTTAGAAAATAGACTAATCATGTTCTTGGCATAATCTCATAGAACAATATTGATACAAATAATGAAATGTTAAATAACATACCCCACTTATAGTAGACGACATACATATGCATCAGACTTGTGATCAATTAGGGCTTTTTATAGGTTGTAATGTGGTCAGAGGTCAGTGGCTAACGAAATAACATCAATGGATTTCAAAAGCTATCCTCTGTTTATGTAGTATATCACACCTCTTTCTTGTTTTTCGATCCCTTGGCCAAAAATGGTATTTCTCTTTTTTTTCTTTTTTTTTCTGTCTCTCTACTTTTCCGGTTGTTCCGAGTGACTTTTCTTTTTATTGAATAGCAGCCGTCATAGTCTTTCTCCTTTCTCTTACCTTTCTGTACCATACTGATCTTTAAGAGGGTGTAAGAAAATTAGATAGCAGCAAGTATGTAAAGCATATTTTTCTTATGGTTCGGTTAGCATACGTGTTTTTTGAAAGAGAAATCATTCTTTTGAAGGCTCAAGTAGGGTTAACTAGGGATATCATAAAAAGAGATGGCTACAGCTCAAAGTCAGATCAAAAGATGGCCTAAAATCATTTCTTAAGTATGAGCATATGTATGTGTTGTATGCACGTATTTCTTGTGGGATTTGTTAATAGATCACATTAGTTGCGTCAATCAAAACAAATTTAATGAGATTATTGAAAGATGGATGGTGAAAAACCTTTCTTGAGTAAATGTTGATATTCTCTCTGAAGCATTGTAAGGCTTGAAACTTACCATGGTCTCCTTTGTTATCTCCACTGATTATGTCGGGTTTTCTAGGGAATGTCAGTGATATACCGATTCCATTTTCGAGTTTGATCACTGTGTACCTTAAGAATAACAAATACTAATGTACATTTGATAATTTAAGCATAGAGATGATACCAGTTTCCTAGAGATTTGGTTTTAAGTCATGATTCCCAAGTCGTGTGTCAAACTGATCATGTGATTAGTTACTTTATCAAACCATCTTAACATCCACATGTGTTCTATTATTTTAAAAAATTTACTAAAGTGCTAATTCTAAAAATGCCTTTAAATAGATAAAAATGATAAACTAAATCATTCAATTCACAGAATATGATCATTTGATACACCAATCATTAATGATCCAATTCATTCAACAAAAAGAAGTAACAAGATCACACCAAAAACTTGAAACTATCCATCGAAACACACAATTAAACTAAACAAACAAACCAAAGAACAAACATCCACAACCACACAAGAACATACATCTCCTCTCAATCTCCACTATTTGCAGCTCCACCAGCTCCATCCCTCAAAAACCAAAGGATCTCATCCTGCTTCGCTTCAATGCTGAGCATGACGTCCCGTAAAGAACGCCCAGGCATGCTATTGTCAGCCTCCTCAGTCTGCATGTATTATCTCACTAGCTCCCTCTCTTTCTATCGATCTAGCTCCTCTTGCACCTCATCTCCTCCTTGGGCTAGTGGCACTTCTTGCCTTGCAGCCGGGACACCACTATGTCCTTGGCTCTTCTTGAAAAAACCTTTGTTTAGTGGCATCATTGGCTTTTGGATTTCCATCTCGGGCCTAATATTGATCCCATTCTCCATGCATATTTCAGTCATGTGGGTGCCAAGAGGGAGGGAACTCTTTTTCACATCACACCCCTTTTTCATTTCACTTCGGATAAGGGAGGGGAGATCGATTATATGCCCTTTTCCAATTGCATAAAGCAACCGTGCCATGTCGGGCAAAATTTCATTTGTTCGTTTTATGGCAGCAAAGTTTGACACCTCAATTAGGTTGAGCATTTTGTACTTGTTGGTGAGTTCCCCTTGTTTCAAAAAAAGTCTTATTCCCCCATGAAAAAGTGGGTATCCCAGTCAACTCCTTCCCTACAGTATTCTTTGCTACCTCTTTCTTGGGAGGGTAGGTAGATTTGTCTACTCGAGGCACTTCTTGCCTTACCTCATTGATAGCTGCCTCATCCACATCAATGTGGGTTCCCCTTATATACGTTCGGATTGCGTCGTTGATAATCTCGGAGTTGGAGTAAAACTCCCTCACCAAGTCAACAACAACCTCCCCACCATTCCTCAGATGCCAGGCCCACTCTCTCCTCTCCATTTCCTCAATTATCCCAAGTTCAGCAAAATCAGAGATTACAATGTCTCCTTCACAAAATGCAGCATGGTATCCAAAGAAGTTTTCATACCTTTCGACTTTGAGTGCACTGAGAAACCTTGTACGATCGTACCTCTTTCTCACTTGCCTCCATCTTCTCGCTTCTATCATTTCCTCAACAAATTTCGGCTCTTGGCTCACTGCGCCTGGTAGGAAGCTTCATTCTTGGCATGGCATTCAAATGTCAAGGAGCTTAAGGGGTGCTAAAAAGCTTCTGACTTAGGGTTCTTGGTGTGAGATTGAAGGTTTTGATGTGGGGAGGAGTCAAGAGGATCGATTTTGGGTGTATTTGGAGATTAAGGGTGAGTCGAGGTCAGTGGAGTGAAAAAGGGGGGTCTAGGGTTTCTAAAAATCAAAAGGGATTTGGGGATTATGACTAGAGAAGGTGATCCAGGCTTTTATAGTCTGAGTCGTAACGTTCGAATGTGGGTATCATTCGAATGTGAACTGAAGAATTTTAAAATGTTGTTCAAACGTTTTGTGCGTTCAAACGGTGCTAGCTCCCAGTACTTTTTTGTTTTTAGCAGAGAGTTCATCAGAAGCAAAGTATTGCAAGCAACCGATGTTCGAATGTCACTCAACGTTCAAACGTTGAATCAAAAAATGAAAACTTTCTACATTACACTAGATACAATCAGAGAAGGCTTAATAATGCAAGTTAAAATAAAAATTACTGGCGTCTCAGGATAAGTCTCCACCTACGCTTGGTATTTAGGTACATTCCTTACTCGGCCCTTATTTTCATTTTAGTCATCTAAAAACATGAAAGTAGAAAATATGTACAAAAAAAAATAGAAAGGATTTTTACAATATTAAAAAAATTTCGGACCTTTAGCTTTCATTCCCCAGAACACAATTTTCCATAGTTTGTTAGAAAGTAATCTACTTCAAGTCATCCTTTGTCTCTGTGTCATTTGAACCATCAGTGGCTCTCCTAATTTCCTGTCGCACAAATCGGTTAAGCAAAGTACCGAAATAGGATGACGTGTTAGGATAATCCTTACTCTACCCATTCACTATATAGTCTAATCGATCGAGTGCACGACCGAAAATTGGTTCGGAACACTGATTGTATCTCTTCTCGTGAAAGACTCTGTCACATTATTTACAAGCATCAAGTCTCTTGGCACGACAGCATTTAGCAAAAGTGCTTCTACCATAGAGGAGTTTTGCTTGCTGTTCTCGGATCTCATCTTTCGTTACCAGTCTGGTTTTTCTCATTATCACAGTATGCATATCTGATGGAAAAATTCGTAGAACTGCTAGACTAAACCAAAAAAGCTTGACATCCATGCTTCCTACGCTTTTAAGACTCACAATCTGGTTCTTTAACGTCTGTCAGTCACAGAGACAATTTAAGCTGACCCATAGACACACAATAAATAAGACAAAGTACACAATATTTTTAGAACAACAACACAACTAACAACAAAAATTTTAAAAATTTATGATACAGGTACAACTACAAAAATAGAATACGAAGGTTCACACCCCCAACCTAAACTGAACATTCTCCCTAATGTTTTGAATTTACTAGCATGGAGCTTGGAAATGAGGTTAAGAGGTAGAAGTCTGTGCGTCTGCAGATACCTACAAATCAAAATACCTTAGTTAATCCTCCTTGTTCAGATCTGGGCCTCGGGTGGGCTTGTATGGCTTTTATGTGAGTGCGGATAGCAGCAGTATACCCATAAACAAATAGAGTAAAACAATGTAAATCATGAGAATAGGGTTCTGTTCTTCGGGATACATGAACATGATTTCGCTTGGGTATGGTCGAATTTGTAGAAAAAGGGAATAGAAAATGAAGAAGAAGAAAACGAAGACGAAACAAAAGACGAAGCACAACAAAAACTAAGAGGAAGAAAAAGAAATAAAAAGGCGATGGTGGGGGGCTCAGTAGAGACAGATGGGAAAAGATAGAAAAAAGAGGTGGGGGTCTCATAATGATGTCTCCTCGGGTTGGGTTTTTACCTGATCCGACCCTTTTTAGTATCGGCAAGTTCGATTCTCAGAGGGATATTCTGGTTCCATTAAAATAATGGTTTCCACATTTTTAATAAAATTCTCCAAAAATAGTTTCAACCTCTGGCCATTAATAGTAAAGATATTACCGTTTGATGGGATTTCTACTTCTATTGGTCCATGATCAAACACCTTTTTGACAATGTAAGGCCCAATCCATCTTGACTTTAACTTACTAGGGAAAAAACGGAGTCTTGAATGAAATAACAAGACTTTCTGAGAAGGTTCAAAGGATTTTCGCACAATGTTCCTGTTATGGAAAATTTTCATCCTGTTTTTAGAAATCTTTGCATTCTCATAAGCTTCATTTCTCAATTCTTTCAATTCATTTATCTGAGGTTTTCTTGATAGTCTAGCCTTGTCCAAGTCTAAATTCATTGCTTTAATGGCCCAATATACCCTATGTTTCAATTCCACAGGTAGGTGACATAGTTTTCCATAGATTAATCGATAGGGAGACATGTCCAAAATTGTTTTAAAAGCAGTACAATATGCCCAGAGTGCATTAGTCAGTCTTGACGACCAATCTTTGCAGTTTGGGTTTACTATTTTTTCTAAAATTAATTTGATCTCCCGATTAGCTAATTCGGCGTGTCCACTAGTCTGTGGGTGATAAGGGGTTGTAATTTTGTGAAAAATCAGATATTTTTTCATCAAATTTCAGAAATGAGTACCCCATCACTTATGATTGCTTTAGGAATTCCAAATCGGAACAAAATATTTTCTTTTAAAAATTTGATCACCGTTTGGTGATCATTATTTCGGCATGAAATTGCCTCAACCCATTTGGATACATAGTCTACTGCCACTAAAATGTATCAATAACCAAAGGAAGGTGGAAATGGTCCCATAAAATCGATGCCCCAATAGTTAAAAATTTCAATCAGGAGAATGGGGTTTAAAGGCATCATATTTCTTTTTGAAATATTTTTCAATCTTTGCATCTATCACACATTAAACAAGAGGCATGGACGTCTTTGAAAAGTGTGGGCCAGTAAAATCCACACTGCAAGATTTTTATAGCGGTTTTTCTTGATGAAAAGTGGCCACCACATGCTTCAGAATGACAAAATATTATTACTTGGTTGCTTTGAGGAGCAGGGATGCAATGCCTTATGATCTAATCCTTGTAGTATTTAAATGCGTACGAATCTTCCCAAAAGAAGTTACAAACCTCCCTTGAATTTTTTTTTTATCCATGGGAGTGAATGACGGAGGGAGTGTTCCCGTAGCTAGGAAATTAGCAATATCTACGTACCATAGGGTCTCATCAATTGTGAACAGTTGTTCATCAAGAAATTTCTCATTGATTGTGTTGTCCGAATTTAGTATTGACAATTTACGTGCAAGTATACACGATCAACAAGTAATAAAGTGATAAGTAGAGTATCGTTCCCATGGAGAATTATTGCTAATAAATTTTAAGTACTAACTTTGTATCAATCCAATTTTATTTAAACAATTGGAATTGAACTATGAATTCACTAATTTAAAACTAAAGCTAAACTTAATAATCAAGGGTTGAATTTCCCGGATAAAAGAAATTAAGATTACAACTTCCCCTAATGCTTCGTATAAATCTTTCTACTCTCCTTCTAGTAAATTGATCAAAATAAGTTGTTAACTGAGACTTCAAAATTATTTATCAAACCTCTTCCGATAGTTAGATAAGCATATCTCTCCCAATTAAATTGCTATATTCCTATGCAAAATATGTAGGAATAGATTCATTAAGTTCAAATTCTCATAAAAGTTACACACGTCGTATATATATATTCCTATCCTATGCACAAACCCAGCTATTCAACCCTA